>CM056689.1:13564061-14764061 GCA_029849275.1 Papilio elwesi
ACAATACTAGTGACCCACCCCAGCTTCGCCCTGGTACCACTAATTATGTTGACCCGATCGCTACTAAACACAGGAATGTGCCAATCTGGGCAATCCCGGTAAATTTCATCGAAATCGGTCCAACCGTTTCGGAGGATATAGGTCTATAGGGAACATACATACTTCGCTTTTTATATACTTTTTACTTGTTACTTCTAATACCTCCAAGAATATGTATACAACGTTTCATGATGTTCGGTTGAGTAGTTTTCGCACGAAAGCGTAACGAACGAACTTATATTCACATTTATAATATTAGCAGGGATCTGTGGATTTTTCAAAAATATGTTGTAAATAAATTGTACAAATAAATAAATATTAAAATATGTAAGTCATACTTGATAAGAAAAACGTATTTTATTCGCAGGCTTGTGTCGAGTCTTTTTTTTTAAACGATAAATCAAACCAGACTGGAAAAGTAGGGAACGAGCAAAATTTAAATTCGAAACGCCCACGTATCCCTAAATATTCCAATAAGAGCGTTCGGTTTTATCAAGAGGCCTTTTTCTCGGGAGTGCATCCAAGGTCCTGTCAATGTGACTTCTTTGACATTTAGTGGCCGGTTTCGACAGTCTCGTTTCAACATACGAGACAGTGAGTGTTGCAATTTGAACTTTACACCACTTACCAAAAGGTCGTTTTAATAAATAACAGAGAATCGTTTTTTTTTTTCTTGAACCAAAAGTAGAGATACGATGAAGTTTGGTGTTATTTTTTATAACATTGCACATGAAGCTTAAAAAATTGTACACAATAAATAATAAGTGGTGATTTCATTTCTATAAACAGAACAAAAATGCTAGCAAAATACATTTCCATTAGGTGTAAGGTAATATTAGGTATCCTGTACTTGGAAATCTAATTAAAGAGGTAACAGATTAGCGATTGAGTGATTATTTCAATTTAATATTTTTACATCAATTGCGGTCGTTCATCACTCAATGTCAATAAAAGAGTAATGGAGATGGCAATCTCGGAATGTCTCTGCGAGATCATATCACAGGTTATGTGATCCGCAGTGAAACCAAAGCAACCGATACAGCCCTAAGAATCACAAAGCGTCCACGTACAGTTCCTAGCGTAGGTAGGCCTCCCACAAGATGAAGTGATCTGGTCAAGGATGCGAGAACCTACTGGATGAGGGTGGTAGGTGATAGATCTTTGTGACAATGGCCACAAGGTAGATAAAAGACGGTCATATGGTATATGCAGTACCATAAACCTATTTAAGTATGGACTACGGTCGGACTGGGACCCCACTTAAGTGGGAGAAGGGAGAAATAAGATTATATTTTCTATTTTAATAGCACAGGACCGTATTGTACGTAGTACACCATAACAGCACTTGTTACCAATGACGTACGATAATCTGTCTCTTTGGCCCTGTAATTTTCTATCTACTCTACCATTCAAACCAGGACATGGTAATGCTTGCACGATTTGAATGGAGGAGGCCGTCTTCCGCATTCCCTCGGGCACCTACGCAGTATCTATGACTAATAGTTAATATGGGGGTAGAGCAGGATGGTCGAGGAACGCCGCTTCAGTGTTTTATTACGAAGATTAGACGCTTCGCATAAACTTACAATGTCTGCGTTAGTCGTAAATCTTTACTTAATAACTTATCGTTTTATAATCTTTAAGTTATTTTCTTTTTCTATGGCTAATGGTAGTTTAATCTTTGGTAATATATAATAATTTGGTAACACTAGATTTATTAAAGCCTTTCGCATCAAATAACAAAGATTCATTTGTGTTAAACTAGTTGAGTCTCGCGGTCGCACCCGCCATACAATTTAATTTAACTAACAATTGTCCAGTCTAACCTGAACCCTTTAAAGTAATAATGTATAATTACTCAACTACATCAAACAAATGTTCAAAAAATAAAGTATCGTATGTGTAAAAGATGTTAAGACTAGCATGAAAGTATCAATATTTTTATCCATTAAAACTTTTCAATATCCCAAAATCCGTTAGGGTTTATCATTTTGTATTAAAATCTTAAACCAAATAGTAAATACACACGTTTATGTTAATAAATTCATAGTTAGTTCATTAGAATATATGTAGGTATGCATAACATTATAGAACCTATTAAATCCACTAAAAAGCATATAACTCTACTAATAAAATGATGTCATCAATGTTAAAACTGTCTCGGAGGATAAGGCGATATTTCTCACAACTAATAACTAACCTTCGCATTACGTCAAATTCAATCAGATATGCCATTAGCGGTAAAAAGTGAAGACTCGATAGCGTCCCAATTGCGAAGCTTATTCTATTAAATACGCTATCCTTTTTACACCATTTGACATGTGTGAATGTTGCTATCACTCATTTGTATTGTCTAACGGCTATTTTACAGTCGTGAATTATATTAAAATGAATAATAAAAACAATTTAATCACATCCATAAATAATTAAACAAGAGACTCTTGTCGGAGACGACAATGGTATTATTAACGTCAGATACAAGAAAAATACATTTGCATACTCATTTCAAGGTTGTCTCCCTATTTAATTATTCTTAGACGACTGTTTGCTCGAACAGGTTTTTGAAGATGGCAATAAAATCAAACGTAACAACCAATTCGTAAATCATTTGTCTATGTTTTTCTAGTCTATGGTGTCTTGTCTATGATGGCATACCTTAATTCTTTGTCTAATATCTTTTAAGGAAAATTTTAAATGTCTATTATTATAACAAATATAAATTTAAAATTTCCGTGGCACGAGTCAATCTGGGAGTTTGTTTTTCCGACTAGGAGCAAGGCAGATCGTGTCGTGACGTGTGAAAGGCACTTAACTGTAATGGGCGGTCATGTCAGCGTGAACGGTAAACCACGATCGTGCCAGGTACTACAACAATGCCCTCGCGGGTAATGAATGTAATTCGCTAGACTTGTTCCGTTACGCCCACATTCTCGGCTATGTGGAAAAGTCAGAGTTTGACAGCTGTCAGATAAGAAATGGAATGCGAAGAGTCTGAAAACTATTAAGACAATTTGTACAAATAAAATCTAATTTACTTTGACACTAAAATCGATGGAATAAATTGTCTATTCAGTGTCAATAGTTTGTATGTTCCAACGCACTAATCTCAATAACCAATCAGATTTGAAAAATTATTTTTGTAGTTGACAATCAACTGTTACGAAATGCTTTATGCTATTTAATGCCCCGCTGCGACCCGAAGCAGAGCAGATATGAAAAATAAGCTAAGAGGGAACGAGGTGGAAATAGCGAATTAACACTCCAATGCGAATCGAGACAATGGTGCTATTCATAATTAATAAAAAGGTTTTGTTTAAATCATATTGACGGAGGGTAAACCGCGGGCCACAGCGCAGTAACTTGTACTACGTATGTGTAAAAACAAGATGGGCAATTATACCCGTCGAGCCCTTCAAAACAATACACTACACAAGTAGAACAAGAATAAATTATATTTGAAAAAAACTAAAAAACACGCTTTTACCGATAATCAAACTAAATAAAGTACTCGCCAAGACGAATCAAACGAGCCGAAAGTCGATGGGGTTGCGTCGTTTCATTACACAGTTCCTATGACCACCTTCTAGCTCCATCACCAGGCCCTGGTTACCATTGAAAGACAAACTACTCGTCAAGACGATTCAAGTGATTCCAAACTGGACGAGGTTGTGTCGTTTCATTGCGAAGTTCCTTTGGCCACCCCCCAGCGCCATCATCAGATCAGCACCATGACATTAATATGTCACGCCATTTACACATGTATGCAAAATTTTAGCTCCATCGGCAACTAGGAAGTTGATCAAATTTAATTTGCATAATTTGATGACAAAAAAGGGACAGGTGAAACTAAATAAAAGCTTGCAATAATAAATTACAGGATATTGTCTGTGGTTGGAGAATTTCTGCTTTTTTTTAAATTGTCAAAAATGAATATAGGTTATAAAATCACTTTAGGTATTATGCACATTTGTCATATTTGCTTAAAATATATGTTTTGTTATAAAGTAATATAAATTAAGGGATAAATAAAGTCAGAATACTTTTTACTTACTTTTAAAGCATTGGCGTACAACAAACTTGCTTAAGGCATATTTTTATTAGCATGTACTACACAGAATACAACAATGGCATTGGACATCATGGTAACCGATCAAGAATTAAGTTATCCAACCGAACGAAAGTGAGACGAGTTACATTTATTACGACGGCTAACATGTTCCCACAAAATCAACAATGGCGGCGATTTGTTAAAACACGTGATAGAAAGCAGTCGGGTATTGTTTCTCATGAACTTTTATTTCTTTACGCTCATTGCAATAACTCATCTTTCACTAGCTTTCTACGGACGATCTCGAAATGATAGTGAGATAATAAACAACAACTCATAAACACGCACACTCGACACGCCTCTGAAGCAATAGACTGCAAGAAATATTTTGTCTCCTAACTAAACTCTTTCACCGGCAACTCAGTAACTATTATTCTATTATATGAAATAAGATAATATAAAATAAATCATTCCTTTTTAATATGATTCCTCACTACAGGGGCACAGGCCACCTCTCCGAGAGAGGAGCCGTAATTCACCACGCTGGCCCAGTGCGGGATGTCACACGTGTTCAAATTATGTGGTTCTAAAATATGCCGGTGTCCTCACGATGTTTTTGGAGCAGTAGTGAAGAAATACCCGCGACCTGCAGTACGTAAGTCTGGGCCTTAACCTATGGGTCACCTCTGCTCTTAATAAATACTAGCTGCGGGTCTTTTGTATGTAAGATCGCATTTTTTTAAAACATAACGCCGTCTAACAAAAATATGAGATATCGGTAAGTTAGCCCTTGACAACTCTCCAACAATAATTCAAAAACCTATTAAAAGATGGCGCTATCTTTTTACAATAATTATTTACATAATTTTTGGACGCTTTTATTGATAAAATACCCATGTAGATAAATTTAAAAATAAAAACCGAATTTAAGTATAAAATTCCGTGAAAATCGGCGGAGCCATTTCTGAGATTCAGATTTTTGTTTTTCCGAACGTATACCGAACTAAGAAACAAAATAATGATACCTAGCAGAGTCTTCTACGACTTAGTCTACGTAAGCCTTTGATCGGGTCGGGCTTTAAGCGCTTCTGCGCTTCCTACGGGCTGCCTGATAAGTTATGCTAACGATTGTGTTGTACAACGTGACATAGTTCTATCAAACTAACACGTAACTCAAAAAAAAGTAACTGAATAACTAAACTAAATCCAGCTTTACTTTTGTATATTTCTTCTGGCCTTATATAAGCGGATAGTGAACATAACATCGACAGAGTCGTGGGGCCGCGCCGCCGAGGTGCTAAATATGCGGGCTCTTTACATTACGAATGCTAAAATGTTGTTTGTTCGGTGTCCACTTAGCGGCGGATCCTTGCGGAAGGGAAACGGGTCGGACTCGTTCTAAGCCGCTCGAGATTACATATCCTATAGATATCTAGTTTGCTCGTGTTTACAGTGTCCATGCATTCTTCAACTTATCATTTCCCACAAAACAATAATGAATTCTATTTTTTGTTCTACAACACCGTTAACGCTTTTTGAACAATACAGGGTTTTTTCAACGACCAATGAAAAAACATATCTCGCGGTAGGCACTCCCGTATGTCCCGATTGACGGCCAACAGACAGAGGTGACGGCACGTCGTGTGGGTACTGTCTGCTGTCAAATCTGCCGCGGCATGATAACCACCACCACTCTGACAAGAGTGAAACGACAAAGAGATATATTTTAGTTTTAGTAATTTGAGTTTATCCGGAACAAACAAACAATCAAATCTGTTTATAGATTAACAACTAGTTTCTAGTTACACTGGTCTACCTCAGTAACATAACATTATAATGCGTTTATTAATAAACGGAAAGAGGAAATAGCTAGGTTTTAATTATAACTAAACAGTCAATCGAAAGAGGTTTTATTACACATAAAATAAAGTATCTTGAACGGTTTTATTTAATGTAAAGGTAATCCATAGAAGTGGATCACGTATATGCCAAATAACAGGACTTTGCTTCGTGGTAATCACGCTACGCAACTCGTAATATCTACTTCAAGAGACAGGATAGGAAATATTAGCCACTATTGCTAACTAACTTCCTTAAACTTAAGTTTCCAGCAATAAAACCGGATTTATGTACAGATAAACTTGAGAAATGATGGGTGCCACCCTCATTCCTCGACCTTTAATTTTCAGCGTTACAAATGCCTTATGTTAAAAAGGTGCAATCCTTTTACCAAAATTCATGTAACCAGCTTCAAAAGTTTTTGCGTTGCGCGAACAACGGCAACCATTAATAATTTATTTAAAAGATGACGTTTAAATACAATATATTCTAGTCAGAGATTAAAATATAGTATTTTGTGTGGAAACGATTAGTTGCAGCTAATCGGCGACAGTTCGCGTGCGCGCGCATCGCCGGCTGAAGTGACCACGCGGTCGCTCGGTCGCCAGCTTCTCGTCCAACTAGCCGTCGATACTTGACCCGTAGTCATTTTGCAACTTCCGCACAATTTTATAAGAAAACAAACTGAGCCCCGCGGTTTCTCTCACTATGCAATTTTTTTGTCGAGTCTAAGCTAAACCCTTTACGTAATAACAGACATCTCTGTGCAAAATTTCATTTATCTATCAATCAAATCTAGCCGAATAGTTTGGCTTTTGCGATGATATATAAAATCTAAGGACTTAGTAGTAATAGTATAACCACATATGTGTGATACCCTGGTAATATTTAATAGTGATTAAAAATTATCTCCTATATCTCAATTTACATAAATAAACACACATTTATATAAAAAAGTAACGTCCAGAGCAAAGAAAACCAGGTTACAATAAACGTTTAGACTTAAACATGTAGGTATGTAAGAAAATGTTAACAATGTTTACAAAGCGCATATAATTTTTGCAGTCTTGCAATTTATGCAGTATGCAGTATGCAGGACTAAGAATTAACCATTACCTTGTAAAGTGCGGCTTGTGGCTAACGTTTAGTGTTAACGAAGCCAAGGCTAACAACAAATGGTACTTAGACCACATTGTAAAAGTACCTGCAAGTTATGACACACTCATACCTAAAAAAGGCAAGAAAATACGTCTATGGTTGATTAAAAAGAAAAACCTTTGTTTATTTCTATAAAAAAAGTGTACAGATATTTTTTTTATATTTCTTATCTGTAATATAGTTTCGAATAATTAATTTTGAAGTTAAAATAAGGCTACAAATTTGCTAAATATTTTTACTGGAGCTGCTCAATAGTATTTGATAAAAACGAGACAACGGTAGCAATTTACATAAAAGTAACAAGTCATTACATAACACGTGGGCAGTAATGGACAGATAATGGCGCGCAAGTCACGAAATGTAGCGGTACACGTTGTATTATTAATGCTACACAGATAAAAAACATTTTATGCATTTCAATTTTATGAATGTTTTCTTGCGTAATTTAGTAAACAAAATCTAAGTGTAGCAACGTGAACAAACAATAATCACAATTAAGTTAACATTACAATCAGAGATAAAGAAAAATTTCTTTTCTGAACTCAATCTTTAAAATAAAACTTTAGGCCAGTGACAGGCTACTCTCTCTTCCTTAATGCGAATAAAATTAAGCAATAAGTTAAGTATATATTTTGCTATGTTTGAATGTCGCCATAGTTTTATTCTATATTAATTTTAGTACTAGTTTTCAAGCCTTTCCTTATTTACAATTTTAATTTACCCTAGTACTAGTAGTAGATCGAATTCGATCGATATCTACCGACTCTTTTCTTTCGATTCTCTCTTCTTACGTTACATTTTCTTGATTTATGGTACACGTCATAATCGGACGTAAACCTGACGCTGGCTGACTTATTGTGTGATGGAATATTTAAAAGGAAATAAAAGATTATTCTTTTCAATACTTATTTATTTCTACATAGGTACTTATAATAATAGTAGAAATTAATTAATTAATTTGACTCAACTGATCGAAAGCTCATGTACCACGCCATGTTTAAGCGAGTACATTTAAAATGCGAACGTAAAAAGCGTGTCACGGTCGAGTTACAATATGGTATTGACAAGCGTGGCTCGGTGATACCAGCTTGTAAGCGATTTGTTTATATTTAGATATATATCTTTTATATTATATGTAATTGTATCAATTAAACGGTGAATAAATTCTAGAATTAACTTTTTATTCATTACAAAAACAGCCTTACAAAAAGAGGTTAAGCAGTCATCGTCGTTGACTCGTGCGTTTTGAAAACCACCAATACGACGGAGTATTGTGTCAATAAATTAATAAACGTAATACATACCTATCTTGACAACATAAAATATATACTATAATGTCTAATAAAAATTATCAACAGTCCAAAAGGTACAAATTACTAGTTCTATTAAAGAAATAATTAAAAACGTATCGTCCTAACCTAACCATAAATCCTTAGAAGGAAACAAAAAGTTGTCTTTGTTTAAATATTAATATAGTACAGTTTTTTTCTTGAACAGTCGCAACCAATTATATTACACTATTACAGGATTTAAACTTAAATTATCCATATAAATGCAATATTTTATACTATAGATAGGTTATTAATCATGGGACAAAAGTGTTCGACAGTGACATTAACATTCATAAATGTCAAATGCTGTAAAAAGGACAGCATAAGTAAAATAATGAGAAAGAAGATGACAGCTAGTGTTTGTCACTCGGAATGTAAACACATGACGTAAGGTATAGAAAAAGCGTACAAAATTAGGACGCTTTTCAAGTACTAATGGTGTATATCTATTATTGGCCAATAAATGTTGCCAACAATTTATCTATTTTTAAAGTAATTTTATACAAATACTGAAAATTATAAAAACAAATCACACAATAAAAACACATACAGACGACTTGATAACGATCTCCTTTTTGAAGTGTATTAAAAAAAATACGAATTTACGAAATATGTACTAATTAAAACATAATGTAAATTTTATGCGATCGACTTTGCGCATTTCGAAATAAGTTAAGTATTAATAAAAATAAAAACTTAAAGAGCGCGGAACAAAGATTTAAATTCAACGTCTGCTGAATATTAACAACCCAGCAAGGTTACAATAAGGCGTAGCGGCCTTCGAGAAGCGCTCCAAGTGGTTGTCAAGGTAGAGTAAATAACGGAAACTGTGCAATATGAATAAAACCTACAAACTATAACCTTTAGATTTTTCGTTAAATTTATGATAGACACAAGCAAAAATGTATGCCCAGCCATGCCAATTTGTACTATACAAGATAAGGAATTAATACCCTCTTCTCTTATTAGATCAGGACCTAGATTAAATTTGACATGGTTGTACATTAATAAATCGTTAGCGATTCTAGGGGTGAAGCTTATGTAGCCGTAAAACGGGTATGTATACATATATATATAGGTCACATTGTGCAAATTTCTACTATTCTGAGCAACAACAACCTACTGAAATTTGAGACATGTACACTGGAACACTGACAATTATAACTAAATAGATTATAAGGATGTAAAATGTCCTATGGTGCTATAAAATATTTCCAAAGATCACAAAATAAATTACCCACAGTTAAAACGAATACACATCTGACATCAAGATATAAGAAAACTACATTTTTTATATTATTTACTACAATTAAGACCAGAATAACTGGGACAGATCAAAGTCTTTAAGGTTCACTAAGCCATTATGACCATTAATCATGCAATAATACTCTGCACCCACTATGTATGTTAACACTGCAATTCCCACCATACTTCCAAGTGTTGTTGATTTTGGCAGCAATACACCTGTTGCTATTAAAAGCCCAACATAGGTCATATACCTGTAATATAATATTACAAACTGTTCAATATGCTTTCTCATATATAGGCCAGAAAGCAGAAATTTTGTATCTCTAAAAATGAAATATTACATCAGTTAAAAAGAAAATCAAAAATCCGAATAAATTATTTTATTACGATAATTGTTGAGATTTCTAACATCGAATCCATTGGAAAATGAGACATACAGTGGGTTTACACTGCCGAAAACATTCACACAAAACATATCAGTCATCCCAGTTTTTTCAGAGAGAACGAAAGAGAGAAACATTGTACAGCAACAAGTTTTGACGCCAGTGGAAACCCACAGATAGAATAAACAACATGCCATCATGGCTTTTTTGTTTGATTATTTATAGTAAGTAATTTAAGCTTATTTTCGAGATACAACATATCCACTTTCTCCAATCAATATGTGAATGTTTCATACGATAATGACATTTGTGCTAACTAATGATACATTAAAAATATTTCACCAGTTCTAAACTTATCCCAAAACCCATGGTAGTATAACAAAATACTAAAATAATATTAATAATTAATATTCTGTATGAATTTAATTAATTGTACAAGGAACTATATATCCACCACCAAAAATTAAATTAATTTACCTATAGTACACTCAATGAACTACAGCTCCTCTTTTCTGTAAGAAATTCATAAAAATTAACAAAATATAAAAGTTTCTTATGATACAAAATTTATATTTAATGAAATTACCTTGTTGTAGTTAGTTTATCAGATGGATCTTCGTCTTCTCTGTCTGCAATACAGAATTCTCCTTTTTTGGAGTAACCTTTGGCACATTTCCTGCACATATCTGGTCCGTCGCCATGACAACCTTCACAGGACTTGTCACAAGACATGCAAGCATATGATCCCAGGGAGTTTATGCAAAATTGCTCCTTTTTGCATTTATTAACATCATCACACTCATTTATATCAAGACAACCTTCATCAGTATCAAATACATAGCCCGATTTACATGCCGCACAGTCTTTCTGAGTGCCCTGACGGCAGCCTCCTAAACAGGCCCTGTGGCATCGAGAACACAGTATCTTACTTTCATCTTTGTATGACAAATAATACCCAATTTCACAGTGCTCACAGTTCCCTCCAGTATATCCTGGATCACATAGACATGTTCCATTTCCTTTCCTAGTTCCATCACCTCTGCACTTGCCATTCCCATTGCAGATATTAGAATGATCACCTGGACATGGTGTACAATCCTTACCATAGTGATGTTCAGGGCAACAAACCTGTATTTTGTCTATACAGAGATATGTGAATAAATCGGCTGATTCATCGGGATCTTGTGCCCACCATTCTTCTATAAACTCCTCAGCTTTTTCAGCCATATGGTGACATTGTACAGCATGTTTCTTCTCATCCTTACAAACACCGTCTTGTATGTCAATAAGCCGCATTTCGCTTCGCTTGTACGATTTTTTCAACTTTTCCTCTTCCCATGCTGCATCACCTCCTTCATATTTCCCTCTCGATGTCCGTTCCAAACCTTTCTTGAAGGATTCCACAAACAACTTACAAGCTTGACACTCTCCAAGGTTCTTAGACTGAGTAAGTATACCTGGGTTTAAAACAGGGGCGTGTATGTTACCGAAAGCCAAAGGAATAATTGATAACAGAAAAAAATATCCAGATATCTTGCCGAATTCCATGCTGATGATACACCTGAAAATTACAAATTACTTTATAATTTTTAACCGATTATATTCGATGAATTTCATATGACGAACATTTTTGCACCTACACTAACTTCCGATAACAATTGATTATTTAATTATTCCAAAAGAAAAAAATAACCTTGGAAATCACACGGCCACTTTTATTAATTATAAATGATATTTGCACAGTCGGCGTTTAATAAATACGCGAAATACTGACGTGTTTTTTCGGTACTCGCTGTAAATTTGACATTTATTTTAAAATCAGCTGCGAGATTGACAGAACGCCATTTCGGTTACGTTCCTTTTTGCACAAAGTTACTGCATAATGTGAACATCATAACAACATATTTTATATCGTCTTTGGTGAATATGCTATTTTATTTAATTGGTTATGTCATATTATCCAGATTAATTTCTTTTAAGATGTAAATAGATGCAAATAAGTAAGAATAAAGTATATAGTTTATTAACCGTGGGTTTCCACTGACGTTAAATCTTGTCGCGATACAATGTATCGATCTACGTTCGCATTGTCATTTCATAAGTTGTCATTTTGACATCGAACATGTCTCACAAAAAAGTATCGATACAATTTATATTGCGACTTGTACCATAACATAAATAGATTTGTATGAACATTTTGACATCTGACGGCAGTACTACGCGACCTTTTTGCAATTTGTTTTTGTGCCACAAATCGCGCGATATACGATGTTGCGAAACACGCAGTGGAAACGTACAGTAAGTAATTTTGTATCACGTAATTAGAAATTTAGTAACTTGCTAAAAATAAATTATAACAATTATAGACCATGATTTCCTGATTCGGACTGATTTCGGTCTTTTTATAAAAGTCATGTCAATTTGTCTCCTACACACAACGCCTACAATGTCATTGGGTAATTTTACACGTGGGATTTAATATGAAATTAAAGAAACAACGGCCTCAAAGTTACATAACCTTGTTATTGGTATTCTCTTGTGGTTTTTTTAAATCCTAAGAAGATACAAATGATTCTTCGCCAAAAGCGGAGAAACCACCAAAATGACGAAACGATCATCTGATTGAGTTGCGATACCATAATATTGTAAAACATACATATATTGACTAGGCTATTAACACCATATAGGCAACATTAAGATTACCCAAGAGTGAGACATGAGATGGGGTGGGACCACGCAAATAAAATGTGGGTAGAATCTGCCTATCCCACTGGGTCACGATCGTGATTGCTCGTTATTTTATTATTGCTTTATTAGTCCGCACCGTTAAAGCTTATCAATGGCAAATTAATTCCTTATGGTGAAAACAGGAAGTTACATAAGTGAAGGTAACAGCGCTGCTTGCCGTTGGACGTGCTTGTCATAAAGAGCGCTGGTAGATGTTCGTTTTTTTTTCACCGGACGTCAGTACGTGTTTTTTGCCAGATTTGTGGAGGTGGCGACAATTTTTTTTTTTAATATTACAAAGTGGCAAACGAGCAAGCGGCCCCTGGAAATAAGTACCGCTACCCATAGGCATCCGCAACAAGCTAATGAGTTGCAGATGCGTTGCCTACCTTCATGGACGAAGGAGACTCTCATCCGTCAAATCCTCTTCCTCTCGTTTCCTTATTAGAAAAGGGTAGGAGGGGGAAGAGGACTACAATTAGGCCTCCGGCACGTCACTCATCAGACGAAACGCAGAATACTTCTACTTCACGCCTGTCTTCTGTGACGTCGTGGTATTTCACCGGTCGAGCCGGCCCATTCGTGCAAAAGATGTTATTGAGTTTTTTGTAGCAATTAAAAAATATAATAACAGTTCGATTTTATTATTCAGTTTATACGTCACTGAAATAAATGACTTCTAATTAATTTAAGTTATGATATTTTAGAATACAACATGGCATACGTAAACATTGTATTAGAAGCTATCCATTACACGATAAAAAAATGAATCAACCTACAAAACGAATCTTTTAAAATGTTTCTCGAATAAATGACACGGAAGAGGTTTGTTTTAATTGACCTTTAACTTTGTTATTTCATAATTTACATAAAATACTATAATAACTTATTTTAAAAAAGAAGTTAGGACTATTTTACACTGTTCCTTTGATTTTAAATAGACGTTTCTGTATTATAATGCAATTCATAATCATCCCATGCCTTGAAAAATGACAGCATACAGATTATAAGCAGGTGTGTTTAAATGAAGTGAAATTTGCAATCAAAAAATAATGTCAAGCTTATAGAATCCTTCTTTATTTTTTAAAAGGGCACGAATACGAGAAATGAATAAAAGCGAATTTAATGAATGGTATAAAGATGAAGGGCTTGAAGTACTATTATTCATTATGGTCACAATGCCCTGATACGGATCGTGCGATTTGTATCGTGGGCATTATCGATCGTACTGATCACGCCCCACACTTTACATGCTTCGATTTTTTTAAAGCAATGACAACTTAATGCTGCAGATGCTGGGACTCGAGCTATTTCAATGTAGGCGCATTATTTTAACTTTTTATAGGACTTTGGACCTTTTATAGTAGTTATTTCGTAGTACTTTTTACAGTATAAAATATCTCAAACTTGTTTTTTCTTTTTTTGTTGTTTATTTCATAACTTGGCTTTAATTCACATAGATTTATGTTGAAACTCTTTTAGAATAAAGGCCTGAAGAACCTCTGCCTAGTACATACATAGTGCCTAGTGCATACAATACATGTTTGGTCTATGTTAACAATTTCATATCATTAACAAATATATTCATAAAAACATCATAAGGACTGCCGACATAAGTGAAAACCCAAAACAGGCGCGACATTATTTCAAAGATAAATAAATATTCGATAAAAAAATAAGCAAAAATAAACCCTTGCACCTTAACAATAAATTCAAAATTGAATAATATAATAAAAAATGAAAAAATGTTTAATTAAGCATGTTGCTTGTCGAGCATGTCCCTCTTCCGAAACTATAAGATTTTCCCCTTACAAAATATCGTCTAACGTGGCAACAGAAGTTTTCAATTAAGAAATCGTTACAAAAATGTATTGGTTGTGCTATTTTTAATCTCATTGGGCCATAATAATAAATGGTAATAATAAGTAACATGTAAAAAAAGATGTCTGACCGACTATGATGAGCAAAAAAGCACATCGAGGGCTATTTGCGTCAAGCATAAGCATGGTACTATTGTATTAATAAGATAAACAGTTAACAAAAGAAAATAAAACTTTGCGTGTATCGGAACGCGCTGTAAAAGCACTGGGCGGGTTCCGGCCGGCCATGCTAGTGTATGGCGTGCATAATTTAATATTAGCGCCACTTTAAAAATAAAACAACGTCGTAGAATATATCTTTAGTTAAGTTTAAATTTTAAAATATGTTTGTACTTCTTTATTTTAACGATGCTTTTTGTAAATCGGTTGGCATAAAAAACGTTTAAAAAAAAAGAGTGCATTAGCAGAGGCCGTGTGCCTTCAAATCTACATTGTCTGAATCAAAAATCAAAGAGCGCGTTAGATTCATTTGTCATCAAATCACACCATTATCATTATAAAGTCGTTACTTTTTCTCCGGGAACATGTTGATATTGTAACTATAAAAATGAATGGTTAGTGGAATCAATTTTATGTGTAAAGGAGTAGACACATTTCAGAGAGCACGTTTGTAATAAAAAGCGGATAATTATATAATTAGCATAGCATACCGCACTGCTATTAAAATTATAGCACCCTGTATGCTATTCCAAGTCATTTTCGCGTGTTATGTTGTTTAATAAGCACGCAATTATATACTTTGTTTTAATGGCTGACCAATTACTTGGAATGACACTATACAGGTGATTAGTAAACATATAACACCGTATAAAGACCTAATTGATATTCGAGATATTCAGCAAAAAAAACACAAGCCTGATGAACCTCTGACTCCATCGTTAGAGACGTTACAAGTTTCACAGGCAGGTCATAAAGAAGTTATGTTTTTTTAGTTCTAACTTTAAATATAAATGATATACGGGTAAATTAAAAACTACTGCTATTAGTTTTTTTTTTAATTTTATGACTTGGTACCATAGACCTTTACCACAGATAACGCATAATTTTACAAGTAGACTGCAGCGTCATCTCGGCCATAAGAAGATGACGTATCAGATCGCATAAGTAATTAAAAGCTGATTTTAGATTATGTAGTGTAGAAGATATTCTTTGTATTAAAGATGATATAGCCATGTTTGATAGATGTTTTAATTAACTTCACTGTGTTAGGCATTCAAATTGCTCTATTTTAATCTTCTTGGTGGGTAGTTCATTACATGTTTTCTTTTTAAAATAAAGAGATTAGATATAAAAATAGGTATATTTGTATCAACAAAATTGTGTAACAAACTCCCAGAGCTTGTTATATATCGGAAACAAACTTATAACAGTTTTGAATTACTGGAAAAATGATTAATGGCCGTAAACGTTTTTACCTTGCCGGAAGAAACCAATGGAAACATGAATGCCCTACAAGTGTCCCCAGTCCCTTAGAAACTCAAGGAGACTGAGCTATTGTATGAGGAATATTAAGTACCAGGACGTCATAAAAATTAAGGGTGGATGATAGTTTTACTTCGTTTCGCAGGATGGATTGGATGAGATTGAAGAAAATTAAAATATTTTCGCAATCCACCTTGTTTATCTTGGTAACATGTGCTTATGTACCTGAAACAAAATCACACCTGTAACACGATTATCATCTGGCGCGATCCTGGACACATCTCTCACGCTTCTTCATACACTACCCATACATACTTGTCAGTTACGATACCAAAAATACAATTCACCAATCATTATCTATATAAACTTATAAATTTGTAAAGTCATTTACTACGTTAAATAATAATACCACCAATGATATCTCAAACCTTGCAAAGAAAAGAGTTAAACGCGCAGAGTATTGAACAACAGAGGTTTTACTTGGATAAATAGTTTAAATTTAATTTTGCAACATTTTGATCAAAATGTTATCCCTACTTATATTGACGACTACGACGGGCCGCTTGGCGTGGTTTGTAAGATACTTGCTTTTCACGGCGCAGGTCGTGGGTTCGATTCCCACCCAGGACAGACATTTGTGTGCATGAACTTGTCCTGAGTCTGGGTGTAATTATCTATTTAAGTATGCATTTACAAAAGAAAAATAGTATATGTAGTATATCAGTTATCTGGTTGCCATAGCACAAGCTCTGCTTAGTTTGGGATCAGATGGCCGTGTGTGAATATGTCCTAGGATATTATTATTATTATATTATAATTGTGAATGTAAGTTTGTTTGTTACGCTTTCACGCAAAAACTACTCAACCGATCATCATGAAACTTTGTACACATATTCTTGGAGGCACTAGAAGTAACATGGGATACTTTTTATGAAAAAAAAATAGTATATGAAAAGCGATGTTCCCTATAGACCTATACTCTCTCTCTCTCTCTGAACTCTGACTCTGAAACGGCTGAACCGATTTCGATGAAAGTTTTCCAGATTGGCACATTACTGTATTTGGTAGCGATCAGGTCCCGGTGTACGAGTGGTAGCAGGGCGAAGCCGGGGCGGGTCACTAGTAATATAATAATAAAAATCCCATCCAGTTTGTGTAAACGAGTTTTCATTCTGTAGATATTCCCATAAAATTATTATGGATATAAATACATAGGCTTTTTTCCTCTCTATTGTGTTGATCTTATCCAACTAGTTAATAAAAAGGGGTGGCTACTACTTCCTTTTGCATGCAATGTATGTATGAAGAAGAATTAAACTTCTAAGCCCTCAATTCCGCTATTTTAACTGTGTCATAATTAACACCGCACACTAACAAATTGTTAGGTTATATTGATTTGTAAAATGCTCAAGAACTATTATCTTTAGGTGATCAATGTGAAATAATTGTGTTGGAAATCATATTTTAAAAAAAATAGGAATATTTGCCAGTTCTAATATTGATGGTTTTCAATAAATGTGCATAGACTAATAAATAATAATTCATGACATACAATATTAAATACATTTCTTATGTGAAGATGTAAAATATTTTATAGAGGCGGATCTGAGTCACCGCATGACGTCATGATTGCAAATACCAACCGGACCGGACAAGGCCTTGCGACTTGCGACAAGTCCGCACCGCAGTACCTCAGCTCGCGATTTATACACGAACTACGAATTCGTGGGCTGCTACATAAAATTAATTCATCCAGTGAAGTAATAGACTTGAACCGTTATTAATTAATCGATTCGAAACTAGTTTTTTTTTATTTAATTAACCGGAATCACATACCTGTGATTTAAGATGACATTATCTTACCTAGTAACTTTTTTTGTAAGCAAGCTACAGCCGGAAAGACGAAGATAAAACACGTAATGTAACAGTATGAAGTTGTGTCACGTAGGTTGATTCACGCTAAATTGAGCCTCACTCACTAAAAAGGTAACTTTTATAATGACAATGTCTAGACGTACTGAATTTAATAAATGAGAAGTTGATATGGTAACACTAATTAAAAAGTTATTGATAATAAGGCGAAGAAAAAAACTTTAAATGTCATAAATAAAATACAGGCAGACATTTCTTTTGTAATAGTTTAAATAATTTAGGTACTGTCATTGAATACAAAATAATTTAAACGCAGTATTACATCTACTAATACAACTACATCTATCGTATCAGGATAAAATTTAAATAGATCTATTTTAAAACAAAGTTTAAGATTGATCGATTTCAAAACGAATTTTAAAAATCCATTCATAAATGTCGAAGTTCTGAGGTATTACAAGCGAATTGAAAATCTCTTCCTTCCTTTTTTTTGAAGTCGTAAAAGAATCTCAGCATACAAACTTCTGTTTCACTGTTTTGAGTATTTTGATTATCCGCTTGCTCATTTGCCACCAACTCACATAAAAAAAAGAAAAAAAAAGATAAATTATATTTTATACCATAGATGTGTTATGCTCATACAAAACCACTTTTGTGAATCTGTAATGGGGTCGGTAACTATAGATTAAATGTTTTGCATTTTGTAACAATGGAAATATAACATAGGCGTAATTCTAGTTCTCTTCCCACCCTTTTCTTATAAGGAAAGGATGGGAAGGGGAAGATAACTTGACGGTTGAGGGTATGTATAGAATTTGGAAATAACCATTTTCTGTTTGTCCCCTCCTCTGTCCATTAAAGGTGGGCAACGCATCTGCAACTTATTAGTTAGTTGCAGATGTCTATGGGTAGCGATCAAATAAAAAAATTAAAATTAAAAGTGACAGATTAAAAAAGTGTTGTTGAAATATATTTTATAATTTAATTTAATTTTGATTTATAATTGTAATATTACACACACACGTTAGTAATTCGCGGCAAAAATCGAGCTTTCTTTTGAGTGTTGAATTTATATAAAACTCGGTATCTAGAGGTATACAAATCTGTGTTTGCAACTTTATTTCCACAAAAGAACGATAAAATCTGATCTTTACTGGTCCTTGCAATCATAAAATATTACTGGACAATGCATCCCGCTGATGTAAATATTATACGATAAAACGTTACGAGCGATGTTCAATGTAAACGTTGGTGCGTTTTCACACGGGAGTTATCATTGTATTAGATTTTATCACAGAAATGTACCGAAGGAGCTTACGTACTCGTAGTTTTATAACCTATATTTTATTGTTAAGATGCAATGGTTTATTTTTGAACTATTGTCCTTATGACTGGCTGTGTTTTTTTGTTTGGATTTTCAATTTGCCTTTAGGAAAAGTTATTATATAAAATCAAAAAGGTGCTCAAACTAATATGTACATACCAATAAGTCACGTCGCGTCATCCTGCGCGGCCGCGTCGCCTTGCCTACAAAAAAGCCACGGCTAATCGCCGGTCATCGCTCTCTCTCTATTTCCTCCTCAAAAATATCATATTTTATTTTATTTCAACAGTCGCCAGACGGTTACGGGAAAGACGAGTTCCAAGTCGGCCATGTTTCTGTGTACACAAGTGTACCCGAACTGTTCTTCGACTAATTTGGCGCGGTACACGCAGAATTATTAGTTTTATGCCTCCGGCCTTTTGAAGTAGTAACGTATGATTTGTTCGAGAGGCGAACATAGAAAGAAAAGCCTCATGTTTGATTGTATAGTCCCGGGGCTGGAGTTATTTATGTTGACGCATAAACTTTTTTAATCTACACCAATTTCATGAAATTTTAAATTTAACCAATTGTTTTTTTTTTCTTAATTTTAAACTATTATTAAGGACACTCAAATTAATTGAACATAAAATATCGATCTAATACTGGCTGAAAACATTTAAACAAAACAATTTGTCATCTCAGTTTTTTCTGGGAGAAAGAAAGAGAAAAACTATGTATCGCGTCAGATTTGTACGCCAGTGGAAACCCACGGTTAGTAAATATTTCCGAAACATGTGCGTTCGAAAATTAACCACTTGAATAGGTTACTTCTTGTAGCAATTGACAATTTTTTACAAATTCCAAAGCTAGAATGAAAAGTGACATATTATAAAAAAAAATTCAAGGAGTAGAATTTCGTGTTTTATTTCCATAAACGACTGCATTGCGTTTACCCCATCGTATTTTTATTAGGTAATATACGAAAGGGTGTGCAGTAGACCATGTTGCCGAATTCGTGCATGTCACGACGCGTAAGGCGCCGCCATTTTTTAACCAAACTTAATATTTATTAACTTATATGCTGTATTTTCAATGCAAGACTATTGCTATAAATGGCTACACAAATTTACATAATTTGCATATTTCTAATTAGTAAATATTCACCAAGTAATTTAAAAAATATTCCTATTAAATTAAAAAAATGTTGTTAAAAATAAAACAAAAGACATTAAGTATTATTTAATTTAAAAAGTACGAATAAGTTGATTTTATTAGTAGAATAATAAAAATAAAAGATTATTGTGCTTTATAGAATACCAAACAATATATAATAAATAATATATTGTACTATTCAACCTTATTTAATACAATCATAATGCGTGGGGGTCAAGAACCAAAGGCCATGAGGTCCAATCCTCAATTAGGCATTAACAAAAGCTTTACAAAACACTTGGGGGCTTTTTGAAAATAGTAAAAAAAGTTCAAGTCATTACCATCTGAAGTTAACGGCTTACTCTCGGCGTTCGTTTCGATAATAACGAGGGAATAGTAAAGGTTTTACGGGCTCTCGACGGCTGGCGCAAGTCACTATCTGCAAGCGATTCATATGGTCCATAGGTTCTGTAATCTTTGTATTAAAGTAATTTATTTAAATAATTATTCAGGACACAACGCGTTTATCAAAGAATTTCTAAAACTACCTACCTACATTATCTAACCTAATGTTTTTCAAATCTCATTTTGATCTGGTATTGGGAGGAATATTCTTAAGATATTCTACTACTAAAATTTCAATCGCCATCTTCCAGAAGACAGAGGTTTCTGGATCTATATTTTGTTGAAAAGAATATAATAAAAATTAAATAGTTGTGGGTTAGTTACTAGTAGTTACTAACCCACAACTATTTATATTTATAATACCTGTTATATAAGTTCTTAGTGAATTATTTACCTAATCATCTAATAAACAGTGGCCAAGTAATTACTTAATAAACTTAAGTAGTTTAAAATTAAGTGTTTGCATTATTTAATTTCAAATTACGTTAGTTTTGATGGATGGAACAAATATTTAATCTTTTAGTATTATCGTTTAATTCTTGCATGAAAGTAATCCAGGCACGCCATATTATTTAACTATTAACAGTCCAACTATTGAGTGACATAACTCCACATAACACTTTTCACTTGGAGCAAAACAGAAGGTGCCCGCCATTCTACCGGCGCGTCGACTGCGCCGGCGCATCCGAGAGGCGGAACTCAAGTAATAGGCGCATTCCGGCGAGCCTGTGAACGTTAGATGTATGCGCTTAGACAATGCTTTAAAAACCATTTAAACACCTGATAATTCTGCGGCATAATGCTTACCAAATAAATCTTTTACTGAACGAAAATAAAAAAAATAAAAAGTCACGCCGTGACGCAGTGGGGCCCAGTTTACGGATGTCCATTTGGCACGGTCCTGTCACACCTCTCTCGCTTCTACATTCAGTACACAACCGAATAAAATAAATTTCAATATTATTCGTAACAGTTACAGGCGACCAGTAAAACATTACACAATACCGGCGCTGGTTCCTCCTGCGGAGTATACCTAGCAAATATATTATTAGTTTAGCATGGTAAACCGAATTAATTAGACATTGTATAATATATTTTTCTTATTGTATAATAAACCGAAGAGGACCCGGAGGAGGACCTCTCGAGAACTACCTTAGGAGAACTAATATCGATCAGATTAGTGGCTTACTAAAAAAAGTGCGATATAAAGAGCACCCATAACCGACGAACATTTATACATACGTAGATGTATGAATGTAAAAGCGAGCGAGGTATGCCGGGATCACGCCAAATGGAAATCCATGATCTCTGCCTACCCTTCTGGGTTACGGCGAGCGCATATTTATTTATTTTATTTTTATTGTATAATCGTAACGTTTTTATTCTTTAAATTTATGTGAAGTTAGTATGATATTTGTTGAAAAGATTAATAAGATATAAGCCTTGTACCTTAATACCTGAAGAATATTAGACCCCAAAAACAACTATTTTTAGGAATGAAGATTAAAATGTACATTGTGATATATGGTACAACAATCTCGTTGCATATTCCGAAGAATTCATTACTAATTGTTCAGTGTATTAAATTAACATATGTAATACAAAAAATATATAACATTTAAATTCCGATACCGTTGAAATAAACAACTGAAGTCCTGTCGGTAGAAAACGAGTATCACTTCAAAATGATCCATAAATAACTTGCCAATGCGCATAAATAACATCATTACGCTACAAACGAATGGACAATTTGACAGAAAAACAAACCAAGATGATTAAAGTTGACTGAATAAAAGACGTCTCTAGTCAAGATGAATGAATGTTAAACCTTAAATGGGCAATGGCGCAAAAATGACTACAGATTCTTTCGTCGCAAATACCAATGATGAAATATACATTGAGTGGCCAAACTTACGTTCCAAATTTTAGGACCTTAACTTCGAGGTCCACAATCTTACCATTTATGGTATTTCACATAGTTATAAATGGTCGAATAACACTAACTGAAATTGAATAATGTTCGTTTCAAACATTTGCGCTATTATGTGCATATAATTCGCAAAATATATTGATGAGATATTTATGTAGTGAATACAAATGTTAAGACGACAACTTTATCGTTTATATTGCAGTATAATTCGTAAGAAGTTTCTATACAATAAATAAATTCTACTGATAAAATTTTAATTAAATAATTTTTAAGTCTTAATTAAATTGTCCATTAACATAATTCTCCCATATTTTAATGAATATATGGTTTTAGATAATATTTACTAAGTTTATAGTGATTGAAATGACGAAATTTATTTAAATCTATTTTTTTTTATTTGCCAAAAAGCCCAAAAAGATAATAGTTTTGATTATAAAAAATAAACAATGTTTTGTATTCTTTCTCTCTCTTCTCTCTCTTTATTTAAAAGAAATAAGGCGTAATACAATTTGCAAATAATATTGATACAAGAGTATTGTCTGCACGAATTTGTATAAACTCAATTCAACCAAACACAATTAAAACAAAAGGTAAATCTACACAATGCAAAGTACGAGTACATGCATACGTGCAGTGCAGTAGGTAACCGTCATAGCGAAACAAGACGTTTTAGAAAGGGCAAAGGCGTATGCTATTCAGCCACCATGTTACGTTCGGAAACCTAATACGTTTTATGTTTGTGCATTTTGTTAAAACAGGCACAGTTTAATAATTTTTAAAAGATTTTATCGTAACTACAATTCGATTATTCGCTTATGTCTTCTGTATTGTATAAATCCGTCAAAATCCGATATTTTGATAGTGGTAACTTCCCGCTCAAGCTGGCTTATATAAACCAAAAGCAATTTCTGATTGCTTGAAATTATTAAATAGAAAACATAACTCCTGAAAGGATCTCGGACTTAAAAGATGTCCAAGAAAACTATAAAAACCTTTTTCTTTTCACAGTATAATTTAACAGATTCCAAATAACATCTATTGGGTCAAAGTCTGGGACAATTGTTAAATATTTAACTTATTACATTCGAAAGTATCGTTAAAAATCTATTTGTACAAATGACATTTATATGATGACGCTATTTGTTCACTTAAACAATAATTCTTAGTGTAGCTATAAAACGAGTTACGAATTAATCAATTAAGATAGCAATTTTAACTATTCATACAAAATGTTATAGTAATTTTAGGTCAAATAATGATTAGAAAAATATATAAAAGTCTATCTCACTGCGCGATTATAGTGGGGATTCAAAGTTAGAGAAAGCACAAATCATCTGAACTTACTATTTGCCAAAACTTAACGATAATGTCACAACGTCACCATTCTTAGTAACAAAAACTCGAGACATAATCCTAAAAAAGTTACGTTAACACGTCAGATTTCATCAGATATCTCCATACATAAAGACGTCGACATTATTCATATACATAAATGCGAATGTTATTTTGTTTGTTACGCTTTAACATCTTAACTCCCACCAATCAATTTTGTACATACATTGTCAGGGCTAAAGTAGATGGGGTCCCTTTTAAAGGGAAAAACATCCTTAATAGGGAAATACATAAAATCATAATTTATGTATAAAACATTGTTTTTTTGACAATAACTTTGCTACACATGTTACATATAATTCGAAGTTATCATGTTACAAAAAACAATATTTTCAGCGTGGAGATTGAGAAACGAATGCGTGCGAAACCGCGGGAACAGACAATATTATATATGTAGATGTATAGAGCCTTTATCGATTACATTCGTTATGACTTAATGAATAATAAGAAATGCGAAGCCGTCGGTCAATACGCCCTCCGTGATGTGAATAAGCTTCCGTATAATGACGTCTGCAGTATAATTATCACAAGAATACATTATCTGTGGCGCTGGATAGTCGGCCATTGTTCGTGGAAATCTTACTTTCCCGCGCCAAAAAACGCGGCTGACATTACATACCGTGAAATTTTTCGCAAACAAATAAACATTTTAAGATACTCTCTACACTTGTTTTTATTACGTACATATCTTTATAATAGATTACACACTATAATAGATTATTATATTTACTTATTTTAAAATAAATAAATTAAAAACCGATAAATAAATATGTAAGTACAATCTTTCCGAACGAAATCGCGAGATCGCTTGTTAGGTAACTTAACTAATGAATGGATTACAAAACGAAGCGAATGCAACCTCAACTAGGGCCGCAATCGCTCAATGTATTGCCTAGGCTCGACTAGACGTAATAAAAATACAGACAAAACAAACCTCGTATTCGTTCGCCGCGCACCGTGACTCCGATATTAATGGGAAAATAAACAAATCACTGAACGGTTGTGAAACACTATATAACGGGCACGACACTGTTTTCGCGATCGCGTAGCGATGACGTCGTTTCGTTAAGCGACGTGCGCACACGCCGACGGTTCAGCGCAGACTGGCACCAATTCAACCAAGTCAACTGCTCGACAGTCGATGGTGAACGTAACGACCTTCCTTCCCACGAAGCCTAGATAGAACCTTTCCAACTTTAAGGAGATGAAGCCGAAACTACTTACACATGTACACTACTTAAACATATGAACAAATGTCACATTGTATAACTCAAAAGAATGCAACGTGTCAGCAGTGGGGAGACATGAAGCAAGACTTAATTTCTTCAGTATTTTTGGTGAGTGACATTACCTTTATTTATTTGTACTGGAACCCAGTGTGGACTTACGTAACGTTTAATCGTATTAAGTCTTCCTTGCCAACAAACATACTCCACACCGTTTCTCTTCCCACTTCCTTTTCCAGTCACACACACCTTCATATAGGAAAAGTAAGGGGTGATCACGGAATCATGAGCGCTTGTGAAGGAATATGCATTATTACTATTACTAGCTGCTGTTATATTGTGAGGCATAATAACCTCAGTTGAGGTAAATACTCGATGCTAATTATGATTGTTCCCACAAGGTCCGGAGACTTAGGGAGCTTGAAAAGAACGCACATAAGATAAGCCAGCGGCTCATCTTCAGTTCCTCTGACATTTTGGATGTTCGGCATTTATTACACCGTTGCCTTTTGCCCTCTTTTCCTATAAATCCCATCTAGAGAGCTTTTTATAGCTTAATCTTAAACTATAATACTAAAATCGAAATCTTAAGTATACAAAAAATAGAATTACACACAGCCCTTCCCTATTATTTCTTAATAATTTTGTAATACGGATACAAATCGCTGCACAAAACCGATTATTCGGTTTGACTGTGGATTTGTTTCCGACTTCGACCACTCTGGCATGGCGATTTTTGGTGAACCGCTTGTTCGTATGCGTCCTTCTTTCATTAACAAGTAATTGTTAATTTAAAAACTGACTGTAAGATTTATTTATAATATCGTATTAGCCATGAGTCCGGGGAAGTATACGAACCTAATAACACCTAGCACTTAAAATCGGTCAAGGTGTTTAGGCTACAGAAGGCCACAACATGCGTGCGAAAAACAACTCTCATCTTGGGTCAGTCACGTAAGAAACTTTTTTCATTAAAATATCGATTGCACCATTTATTTGAACTAACTAGCTGAGCCGGTAAGCTTCGTGCCACCTTAGAATCAACTTATGTTGTGTAACCTTATTAGCTGTTTTAATTGGTGGGTTGTACCCGGGTCGATCCCTTTATTGAAGCACATTTAGCTTGTGAACTGTGGGCGACAGCAAGAGCGAAATGTCCCGACATTGGTGTGAGACCCGCGCTTGATTTTATTTTTCATGTGCATTAGTTTTTATTTTCCGATAACTCTTAAGATAATTAATTATATTTTATAAATGATTATCCTAATGTACATGAAATTCTTGCTGTAACTAATGTATTTACTTCGATAAAGATTATTACTGTATCGTCTAAATGCCTTTTCTGTTACCGCATTATACGTGACCATTTTTTAGAAGTTAGAATGGGTATTATAAGCTATACTTAAGAGATAGACCATCGCAGACTTTTTTGCAAATCTTTTTAACATATTTCGTAGTACATTATTTTGATCTATCTCGTAAGTTGTTCAAAACTATGTTTTTCACGACATCACATTACAAATCTTTTCTTTTAAGTCACTCCGTCGCTACTGTGCACTAGGGATGCACCAGCCAGAGAGTAGGCCTCGGCTAGGCTGTCAATACACGCTTAGCATTGCGATTTTAGGATGTCGGAAAGGGTCGATTCTCGGCTCGATCAGTAGCTCTTATTGATTACAAAGATGTCTTAGCTTGGGCATATTTACTACCTTGAAAACGTATCCATAAATTGTGAACGTGAAACCACTATTTTTACCAAGAAAATCTTTGAATTGATTATGAATACGAATAATACTCATTGTTAGTTTTTTATGACTAATAATCTACTTTATTTTAATAGACCTCACCAGTCACCAGTTGCGGGTGCCATAAATGTATAAGAAGAGTTTGCTTTAATCGATCCTTACTTATCATGGCTTGTATTGGTTTGCACTCTAAATAGAAAGGCTTTGAAAATAAACTAGACTAAATATCTATAGAAAATAGCTGAAGAAAGGTAGGTAAATATTTGTGGATTTTTTTTTAAACTATTAAGTGAAATGGAACAAAACATCCCATCCCATTATACAGTAGCAGCCAGCCTTTTATATTCTCTTTGGTAGCAGCTTTTTATTTCAGAACATATAAATCTATAGATTTTTTTATTATTTGAAGAACCAAAATGGTCCTTTAGTGACGGTGTTACTTTAATACTTTAAAATATTTTAAACATAAAAAAATATATTTTTATAAGTACGTAAGTTTTGTCTATATAATGAATAGATTGCGATCTAATCTAATCTTTCACTGTCAAACAAACTTGTCAAACTTGACAAAAGTAACATTTCCAAGAGTTCCTCTATTTATTTTGACCTAGATTGTTTTACATCATTTCAAGCTTAACTTAACGCTTCGAGTTTCTTTTAAAATTGCAATTGTTTGTTTTAGCGATAACTAAAATGTACAATTTCCGTAAATTTACAGATCTTGGTAAGTTAGGTTATTAATAAAATCTCTTTATTTCCCAGGTTTTGTTAAAATGTAACCTATTTTTGTAGGCGTAAAGCGAGCGAAACATTTGTTACGGCAGAATCTAAGTCAGAATAAATGGAGGTGTACGTCGCAAATGGATACGCCGCCAGAAGAAAGGCTAATACCACAGTTTTCTATACCAAAAGGTACTGTTGGCCAGCCAACATATCACACGCATCCACACATGATATCCAGAGGACACTTGACCTGTGGGATCACTCAAATGGAATATAAGGAGAGGCGGGATAATTTAGTCAACAAATTAATTTCTGAAGTGGATAATGTTCACAAAAATCATGTTGTAAGTATCTTCTGTGTGTATTAAATGTTTACTATAAATTTTATATAGATACAACATGAGGTTGTTAGTTTTAATGCCTCAGAGTCACTTTTGGTACTCACTCAAAATTGCAAATGTCTGACTTTTTATTTTATAATTATTTTTTTCTTTAAAATGAAGAACGAGCAAAAGTTTTCTCATAGATAATTATGTAAATGAGGTTATTTCCTATCAACGTTAATAAAATAATAATTTTAAACTGATTTATCTAGACATTATGATATCCAACATTAAATTAACTACATTCCTAATGATATGTATAATAAATGTAGAACATGGGTCTGATATCACCAATATATTAAATTCTTAATATATGACATCGAACTACTTTCAAACATACAATAACTTGATTTTCAGTGACTTTGGTTATACCATAACACCATTTATGATTTCAGATTGTAATCCCGGCAGCTCGTAAGCAATACATGTCTGATAAGATCCCATATGTATTCAGACAAAATTCAGACTTCTTTTACTTAACTGGATGCTTAGAACCATCAGCTATTTTAGTAATGGTGAAACCAGCACAGACAGAGACCTACAAGGTAAGAATTTTGTTCCATTCATTCTCTTCACCCATTTATATACTTACATCTCATTTATTTTCTTCTTAATTATATTGTCTTCTACTAAGTTATTATCTTCTATAAAACTAGTCATACAACCAATAAAGATGTAGTACATATTGTTCTTGCCCCATTTTTCATAACTGAGGGCAGTGCCATTGTACTGTTGTATGTTGGTGTGTGTATTCAACTATTCACAATACAACAGTCATGGTGTACCAAAGTTTGGTAATGAAAGATCTTCTAATAAAAATTAAGCATCTTAATTAACTGTGTCTTAGTAAAAATAGAGCAGTGGTGGCTAGCTGGCAGTGGCTTAGGCCCCGACTTACACACATAGGTGGTTGCGGGTTTGAACCCTGGCAGGCACTTTACTTTGTGTATTTCATCACCACTGCTCAAAATGGTGAAGGAAAACATTGTGAGGAAACCTGCATGTCCTAGAATCACCCATTCGAAAATAAGTGATATCTGCCAACCAGCATTGGGCCAGCGTGGTGGATTATGGCTCATTCCCTCTCTCTGAGAGGAGGACAGTGTCCCTGCAGTGGGAACATTCTAAAAAAGGCCGATTTATAATTATTATAAATATATTTACAGAGTGTACTATTTGTACATGAGAAAGATGCGCATGCTGAGCTGTGGGAAGGACCCCGCAGCGGCTGCAGCGCCTCCACACAGCTATTCAGTGTGGATGAAGCACGGCCTGTAGAAAGCTTTAACCAGTACATAACAAAGTCAGTACATTTATATTTTCTATACAAATGCAAACAGTTTGCTTTATTTTATAATATATTTGACCCAAATATTAAGGGAGATAATAGGCTGTTGAACATACTTGCTGACAACCCTTAAGAGCAGTATAGTAAGTAGGATGTAATAGCACAGGCGAGTAATGCCAATGATGTTACGAAAGTATTGTATACTATCTAACCCAGCAAACTTTGTTACACCTTAGAATGTCCCGTCATTGATGTGACCCATGCTTGGAATTATTTTCGCGCGCATTTGTTATTATTTTACGATCACTCCTAATATATTCATTTAAATTATATGGTGTAAAGGATTATAATTATATGCATGCAATACTTATGGTAATTAACGTATTAACGTTGATAAGGACCACTGGATTGTATGTGACCATTTTTTTAGAAGTTATAATGGGTATAGTAAGCTATCCTTAAACGATAGATATATGCCACCTTGGACTTTTTTGTAGATCTTTTTAAGATATAAAATTCCGTAGTACAGTATTTTAATCTATCTCGTTAGGTTTAGCCAGCGTTTGCAATGTAGCAAACAAAAATATGTTTTTACATCACATTACAAATCTTTGAAATTCTATGTATCATATATTATATGTATTATACATATTTACCTTCTTATTGATTCAGTCGATGAAAACCACATTGAAATCCGTTGTAGTTTGTAGTAGATCTAAGGGAACTGACAGCGGAAGCGGCCTTGTTTTATACTACCTAAAGATTCAGAAGTACGATCATTCCCTAGAAATACTAAATTTGATTTCATTTAAATTAAATGTCGCGGTGGGTGAAACATCTGGGAAGAGTTATAGCATTTGTGAATATCACCATTTTTTAATAATTGCAGAGTAACTTCATTATCAAAGCCAGCTATCCTTTGGTACCACAATGAGAATCCTGCTAACTTGGATATCCATGACAACATCCGCTCTGTACTGCGACATGGCCAAATCGCTCTGGAAGACCCGCAGAAGGCATTGCATCACATGAGAGTTGTCAAGTCTCCGGCTGAGATTGAGCTGATGAAGGAGGCGTGCTACATTGGCTCTCAGTCAGTTAACATGGCTATGGCATGCACAAAACCTGGTGGGTAGGTTATAAAAATATATCATTTTGTTTTCTTTTATGCAATTTTAAGACGAAATTCTTGCGCTAAGTTAAATGGAAGTCGCTCAATTACAACAATTTATGGTAAACTGGTGCCATTCCATTATGGCGCCACCATCATGTTCCATTAATGATTTTGATTAAACCGCCATCTATTGGTAATAGATTCAACGAAAAGTTTTCTTTTGTTACTATTAGTTTTGTCTTGATGTATATACTTTTCCCTAGCATTTAAAGGATAAATTATGTTGTTTGTTTTTAGGATTATCAGAGCGCACCGTAGACGCGGTGCTGGAGTATACGTGCCGGCAGGCGGGCGCCGAGCACGCCGCCTTCCCGCCCGTGGTGGCGGGCGGCGCGCGCGCCACGCACATACACTACGTCGCCAACAACCAGCTGCTCGAACCCACCGAAATGCTACTCGTTGACTCCGGTAACTACTCTTGACACACGTGCGCTACGCACATACGTACGTAAGTTTGTACGTACGTGTAATTTATGTGTCTATGACTTCCTTAATATTAAAATGTCTTACACCGATCTACAGGATGTCAGCGATGGATGTACAACTCTGATATATCCCGGACGTGGCCCGTCTCAGGGAAATTCTCCAAATACCACAGAATACTATACGAGCTGGTACTCACGGTGCAGGTGGATTTACTTTTAAAGTTAACCTCTCTCGCTTAAAAATTAACCAAAACTCTTAGTATTTAGTTTCTTTTATTGTTATTTAGATTGTAGACAAGTCATAGTAAGGTTTGATATTTTAAAAGATTTCTATGAATAGTTCTTCCAGCATTTATCTTATTTAACCATCCATTTGGGGAAAAACTCATATATTTATTTATTACAGAAACGTTTAATAGAATTGGTGGGTGAACAGAGACCACCGTTAGACCAGTTGTTTGACCAGATGTGCCGGCTGCTCGGCACACATCTGCAGCAGGAAGGCATCCTACCCAAAAACATTGATGGAAATGATCTCATAAACGTATGTATTAACCTAACAACTATACAGCGGCATATGTTGAGCAAATGGAGCAGGTAAGTAACTCCGTGGTACCTAAGGGAGGATACAAGAAAACAGTGGTAGAGCCCGCAACATCTGTTGCATGAATTGGCGGCTTGACTGGTGAAATACCACGACCTCACAGAAGACAGGCGTGAAGTAGAGTATTCTGCGTTTCGTCTAATAAGTTGCCGGAGGCATAATTGTATATGTGAGATAACCACTTTCCCACCCTTTTCTTTTAAGGAAAGTATAGGAAGGGGAAGAAAACTTGACGGTGGAGGGGATGTATAGGAATTGGAAATAACCATTATCTGTTTGTCCCCTCCTCTGTCCATTAAAGGTGGGCAACGCATCTGCAACTCATTAGTTAGTTGCAGATGTCTATGTAGCGATCACTTGACATCGGGTAACCGCTTGCTCGTTTGCCATTTAGTAAGATAAAAAAAAAACAAGGACGTCCGAGAGGAAGCATTCGCTTAACCTTGGGTCCGAACTGGACCAGGATCGCATACGAGCTCAATGGAGCGAGCTGGTGGAGGCCTATGCCAACAGGCACACCAAATTGCGAGTATTGTATTATATATATATATATATATATATATGGTATTGGTAATGAAATTGTTTTGATTTTGGACTACTTTCGGAAATAAAAAGGCTTGATTATTATACTATACAGTGGGGGTAAATAAAGGGTTCGTCACCTTAAATTCGACATGTGCTTGCACCAGGAATTAAATACTATTTGATTCAAACTTCCTATTGACTAGGACATAAGGTGTTTACGATATTGAACGTTGTTGTCATATCAATTAAGTTTAATTTTATATGCACTTTTCTGCTTAGACTTGATAAAATAATGAATTTGAAAACTGACTAAAGTTTCCGTACCCCGACTGTTTGTTTGGTACGCTTTCACGCGAAAACTACTCAACCGATCATCATGAAACTTTGTACAGATATTCTTGGAGGTATTAGAAGTAACATGGGATACTTTTTATGAAAAAAATAATATAAAAAGCGAAGTATGTATGTTCCCTATAGATCTATAGACTCCGAAACGGCTGGACCGATTTCTATGAAATTTACAGGGATTGTCCAGATTGGCACATTCCTGTGTTTGGTAGCGATCGGATCAACATAATTAGTGGTACCCGGGCGGATGAGGTAGCCTATAAATAAGTTGGTGTCAACCCTAACGTGTGATGTACAGCGCGCGTACCGGCTGTGCCCGCACCACGTGTCCCACTACCTGGGGCTGGACGTGCACGACGCGCCGCTCGTGCGCCGCCGCGTGCCCGTCTGCAGCGGCATGGTCGTCACCGTCGAACCAGGTATCCGTCCATCTATATACCATATGATATAGAGAGAACTTAAAAGTAAAGCTATGAACAATATCTGTAGCACAAATGGGCCGGCAGAAGATAGGCTTCTGTGTGTATGGGTAGCGGTAACTTAATGATTGTACTTCACGATAATGTGGTTCTGTGGTCTGATTACAAGATCCGATTGTGTAACTGTCACGAACGACCGTTACGTATTAACATTTCAATTGACAGGTCTTTATGTGGCACCGAACGACACGTCAGTGCCTGAAGAGTTCAGAGGCGTCGGCATCAGAGTGGAGGATGACGTGCTGATCGCGGACGGCGGCCCTGTCGTACTGACTGAGGCGTGCGTTAAAGAAATCGACGACATTGAAGCTATAGTCGGAAAGCACAACCTTTGAGGAATACTTAAGTTTTATAATTGAATGGTGATCGTCTAGATGTTCCTTCATGGTTGCATGATTATATGACCGCCTCGCAGTTATCACTTCCAGTTGAGTAAATCTTACACAAGTTCCTTCGTAAGAAAGTTAAATATAACGATAAAGGCGGGGCGACAAACTTCTTAGATGTTAAAAGTTTTACGTGTTAACTCTTTGTGTATGTCGCCGACAGATTGTCAGATCAGACAGTTTATAATTGGTCTAGGCAACATGTCATTGGGTGAAGTACGGTAGACATATTGTTAAAATGATTAAAATGTCGTTAGACAAAACGAAACGTTGACTGATTGGTCGAAACTCGTATTCTGCGCCATTTTTCTCTTGCTGGCAAGCTGTTAAGCGTAAATAAACAAAATGTTCTTGTGGTGTTATTTGCGTGCCATTAGTAACTAAAATTATAAATTATATTTACACACTGAACTAAAATTGAACGTGTTATTTATTTTGACAACAGTGGGACATGAAGACAGTGAAAAATAAATATTAGTGAATTCAACTATATGTTTTTTGTTTAAATAATTTCAAATGTTTAAGAAACATGTGTAAAAAAGAAAGAAAAGCAGCGGCACATTCTCAATAATTCGTGAAACCGACAATATGCCTGCCGTTTACTATTTGCTTAGTGCAATTATAAAGTGCCTGTCCTTACAATCGATTGGTGACGTATATACTATTTGAAATAGTCTGATATACACCAGAACTTCGGCAATATTTCAAGTTATATACTAAATAGGATTTTCTACCTTAAATATTGGGATGAACAGTCATTGTAAATGTGATACAATCGTAGGTTTTCATTACAATGGAAAACAATGAATCGGCGTTATGTTATATGTACATACACATTTGTTACATACAAAATAATAAAATATTAAATGATATTTACGCCGTTTTATTATATATAATAATAAATTGGACTGCTTTTAAAATGTTCTATGCGGGGACACAGGCCTCCTCTCTCCGATAAGGGGAATGATTCGTAATCCACCACGCTGGCACAATGTGGGTTGGTGGATGTCACATGGTACAATTTAGTGGTTCTAAGACATGCGTGTTTCCTCACGATGTTTTCCTTCACCGATTTTGGAGCAGTGGTGTATGAAATAAATTATACAACGTGAAGCGCTTGCCTGGGTTCGAACCCGCGACAACTACGTAAGTCGGCGAAAGCCACCACTGCTCAATTCGTATTTATGTTCATATTTTAAATGCATCGACTTTGATACAAACATGTCCACGGTAACGGTATATTGCACGGCTAATTAATTCAATTTAATGTATTATATGAAATGGGGAATTAAATAATAAAAATATGTACTGATAGTGTTATTTACTAGGATAGGATTTTCTTCAGAAATAAATTTCCTACACCGAAGCCCTAACTTAAATCTAAACAATGTAAAATATTCAAAATATTAAATATAGGAATGTACATATAGTAAATACATGAACTTTTGAATCACACTTACATCTATATATAAAACATAGGAATTTGAGGTTAGGTACATTTCACGTATTACCCTCAGATCCGTCTATTCGAGATAAGGCACTTCATAAAACTAGATTGTTAAATAATGACAATAAAACAAGTACCTCAATTATATTCCTTTTATAGTTCTGGAAAAAATAAAGAATTAAAAAAATGTCATCAATTTTTAAGTATCTCAACACTATTATGTTTATAAAATTATTCCATAGAAATTATTTCTGAATTTTATTTAGCCACCATAGACAATATTCGGTAGGGGAAAATCTTATCGGATCGCGTGAACGTGCTCCACATGCGTCAGCAATAACCTCATTTGAAATTGGAACAGTTTCGATGTTTTTTATTTCTTGTATTAAAATTTGTATTTCATTGTTAAGGTACAAGGTCTTTCAGCCCGTTTTTTTCACTTCTGTAGGAAGTCCAATATTATAGCCTGTGTTTTTTTTAACATTTTAATCACAATAATGATATGGTAATTAATTTTTAGTTTATAGATTATATGAATAGGTTTTCTGACATTTTTAATAATCTATGTAAATTCATCAAAAAATGATTTTAGTCGAAACCTGCACGACCGATATTCTTAGTTCTATTATTAAATATCTAATCTTAAGAAAAAAATGTTTCTAAATATTTGACATCGGCTTCTTCGTTAGAAATAAATGCATTGATGTAGTGTCTGCGATACAATATCTCAAAATTATTTATTTTTTGTCGATTTACAAAATCAAAACTATTATTAAAAAAAATTAATGACATTTTATGAACAAATCGATTCATTCAAGACACATTTAAACAAAAGCAATTTTAATAAAAATACATAATTAATATTACATATTGTTTTTTTATATGAATGTCATTTTTTATGACATTCCAAAATTTATCGTCTCATTTGGTCCCTTTTAATTCTCCTAAAATTTCAACAATTTTTAATTCCAGTATATTATGTATGTTGCTTTACATCAGCACTTATCTTTCAGTTTAGAACAATTATGACAAGCTTCAATAAATCTCATTTTTTTTATTCACAAAAAAACGAGTATTTATGTCTGTATAATTTAAATTGTCATGCGAAGACTGCCTAATATATCTTTTAGTCTAAGAGCTATCTCTTAAAAACACATCACTAACCCAGCGGTATAAGAGCCGTTTTCCTCTCATGCGGATTTAGGCCTGCCGCAATTATACATACAGTAATGGCAAAATCATATGAAATTACCGGGACGTGGGCTACAGTCCGCACAATAGGGAAAGGGCCCTATAACCTTAATAGAAGATTCCTTCACCAGTCTACGTCTTCAGGGAGTCCTCCAGGGTATTCCCCGGTGAGGCAGGCGGTGCAGTGCCCGCCCAGGCCGTCCTCCGGCGACGTCTTCATGTTGTAGTGCACCGCGCTCACCAGGCCCTCCACACTTAGATATTCTAGACTGTCAGCGCCTGCGGTAAAAAGTCAAGTTACATATGCGGAAAAAACAAAGCGTCTTCCTATGTTTATATGTTTTGTAGTAGAAAGAGGCAAGCGGCTCACTCGATGTCATGTGACCCGCAACCCATCTAAAGCCCATACACATCTGGTACCCATAGAAAGCCGTAGCTTATAGACATCATTTACCCCTAAACAGTTACTCATAGACATCCGTAACCTATATAGATATCCGCAGCCCGTTGACATCCGTACCTCAAACATTTGCTACCCATAGATATCCGCAACAATTAGATAAGTTGACCTTATGTAGAAAAAACGAAATGCAGAAATATAAACCTGTGCCACGTTCATTGATCTATTGTTGCAACAGTTGTTGCTGGCTTTACCAAAATGCTTTTAATTAAAAGTACACATACGTCATAGAAAATGAGCTTTATTTTTTATAAGTTAAATTATATCTATGGTAAAGTTAGCAATGGATAACCATGACATGGGGGAGAGGTTAGTATTTGTTCTGAAAGCTTCAAATCATGATAACTTACCAACATGCTCGGCCAGTTTGAAGGAGTCCATTTTGTTGGCGATCAGTTCCTCCCGCGTGGGTATGTTGATTCCCATATAGCACGGGTACTTGAGAGGCGGCGACGCTATCCTTATGTGTACCTGGTGTTTCAAGTAGATGTTATTACAAGTGAAACGCTCTTTACGTCTAGAAAGATAGAAATGTACAACAAAAAAAAAAAATAAACTGTTCAATTCGTTTGTTTTCCCTACTTCAACTCTACTTTTTCGAATGATGGATAGCTCTGGTAAATGGTGACTCGTTTGCCTCCCCAATAAAAAACACGTTAATTTCCATTACATAGTATCTATCATGTTAAAACTTTTAACACATAGATGGCGCTATTCCCAATCTTTAATAAAACGTAAATCCTGACGATCCTGTTAAGTATATTGCGACAAACTCTTTAAATTATTGCATTGTCATCCTTGAAAAGTTTGCAACGTCTCAAATTAATCCGACATTTTATGAGGGTTCAAAGTCAAGTTTAAGGATTCTGTTACACAAAAACATACATACACACCAAGCTAATAAAAGCGTGTTAAGAATCTCACCTCGGCAGCGCCTGCGTCCCTGAGTAGTTTTATAATCGGTCCTATAGTATTCCCGCGTACGATAGAGTCGTCAATGAGCACGATTCGTTTCCCGCGCACGTTCTCCGACAGCGCGCCAAACTTCTTGGCCACGCCGAGCTGCCGCAAGCGGGTCGACGGCTGGATGAAAGTACGCCCGACGTACCGGTTCTTGCAAAGCACCTCCATGAACGGTATACCCGACTGGAAGTGATATTTGAATGTAAGTTAAAACTGCTAAGCTTTGAACCGTATTTCAAGGTGAATTAGGTAGTTTTGGTACACACCTGCCTCGCGTACCCGTGCGCGGCGGCGGTACCGGACTCGGGCACGGACGACACGATGTCGGCGTCAACGGGCGACTCGCGCGCCAACATGCGGCCGCACTGCAGCCGAGCGGAGTACACCATTTGACCTGGACATTAGAGACAATTACTAAGAATGTGATTAAAAAAATTGCATTAACTTCTGGAAAAACGAAAGGTAAAAAGGGTAAAGAATATTTAACCATGAGACTCTTCTTAAGATGCTTTTTTTCTTGGTAACACTCACCCTCAAATAGACTATCAGCTCTAGCGAAGTAAACGTATTCGAAGATGCAGAAGGCCTGCTGCTTGTCCGCCGGCCGCTCCACCACCGCAACGGTCCTGATGCCGCGCCGGGACATCTCCACTATCTCTCCTGGAAGGACCTCTCGAACATACCGAGCGCCTAGAAACAAAATAATAAATGACTCATCCAGTGGACGGCGTTGACGAGATCATCGATTCTCATGTGACTCGCGTTTTCACCAGGTAATGTTTAAACAAAATGTAGGAAATAGAACCACGATAAAGCTATTTGAAGTCAATTATTTTTATAAATTATTACTTAAGTCCGGAACAACATCGGTGGCACGAATGTGCCGACTCGACCGGTGAAATACAACCTCACAGAAGACAGCCGTGAAGTAGCAGTATGCTGTTTTGTTGCCTGATGAGTGAGGTGCTGGAGGACCTTTTCCCTTTCCCTCTTGGACAGGGATGGATAGAAAAAGGGCATATCCATTTTTCTATGTATCCTTTCCCTCTATCAAGGTGACCAACGCATCTGCAACTTATTGTTATTGTTGAAATAAATTAACCTATTGACAGGAAACCGCAGGACTCCGAGGACACCACCCAGCCCTCCGCCTTGTCGTCCATCCCATTCTTAGCGGTGCCGTTCATTAAAACTGAAAGTACCAAAATAAAGCTTAGTACCACATTTTTTTGATTACAAATGACCTTCACCAAATCTATTCAACCCGTATAATAGATTGCAGAACACCGTCTAGTAATGGTTTTATTAAATTGAATAAAATAAATATCTGCCTATACTAACATTATATACAGTTAAGATTTGATTTGTCCCGAATAAAGTCAAAAACTACTAAAGCTATTTTGAAAGCTCTTTCAGCAATAGACATCTCTTCTATTAGCGTGTAAACTAGGCCTATATTTTATTTTATTTATCTATCTACCTAATACACAAGCTTCACGTCAGTCCACCTGTTCAGACATAGGTCATGGAAATTGCTTAACTATTTTAATCCAATTACTTAGTCGATTGTATAAGTTTATTAAAACATGCCGGTGGTTATAAATTTAAAAAAAAAACCTTTTAAACTCTTTCTAATAGCATCTTTTTTAATGTAATAAACTAGCGCTTGACAACAATCCCACCTAACGTTAAGTGGTGATGTGGTCTAAAGATGGTACGCACTAGTTTAGAAACAGCCTATTCTCTCTTAATATTTTTATTTGGTTGTTTGATGATAATTAATGCAGTTAGGAAAATTTAAAGTATATTTTATGATCATATGATTGTCTATCCATAGAATCTATAGGGCCCTTTTCACATGCACACGGTTGCCGCCCAAACAGCACGCCTCCATGGATACTTGATACGCGGTCACGGATCCCCAATCGCCATGCATGGTAAAAGCTAATCCATACACGGCGACCACGCGTTGACGGTGTGCCTGTGAAATGGGCCTAATACAAACATGCAAGGGACTATCTTATTCGATCGAGTTATGAGTAATTTTGAATCAAGCGTTGCTCTCTCTCGCTCCACTTACATTATACGTATCTTCCTTCTCTCTCATGTAACGAATTTAGTCTCAACGCTTCTTGGAAATGTCAATTCTTGTTGAATTTAATGTTATGCACATAAACTGAGGTTTAACTAATACAGAGAAAAATGGTCAATGCCTTATTAAGCAAAGCTTGGAAACTGCTAAATGTTATTTTGTGAGCCCCATGACTTTTTAAATGTCTTTTAAATATTTTTGTTGTGAATTTGGTACGATACTTAGTGATATAATGCGAATGATTCATGCATTACCCGCCGCATGCTGCGCCGAGGACTGTTTGTAGACATCTGGAAATGTTTCCCGTATTAATATAAACAATTAAGAGTAAAATTTAACGAGTTCTTGATGACAATGTTTGGATCTATGATAATATGTGCCAATGTTATATGAAATTTTACTTACACGAAGATCCCAAAGGCAGTATTTTCCCGAGACACAGTGGCCGGTTACCATACGGATCTCGTACCGCGTAGATTTTATCCTTCAGCATTATAACTAACGAGTAACTGAGCGGGGCTAGCCTGTGTAGGAGGAAAAAATAATGTTATAGAGCCACGTGCGTAGACTTAGATGTGTACCCCTTGTGTGCAACCATAAACCCCCTTCCCTTCCCGCACCCGTAGCGGCACGAGAAGTGTCACGTCTCGGGCGCAAACGATGTTCAAGATGTCTTATAGCCCTTTGTGGACCTTCGCTCTTTCGAATGGAAGGTGGCAAACGAGCAAGCGGTTCATTTGATGTTAAGTGACTGCAACAAGCAAATGAGTTGCAGGTGTTTTGCTTACCTTTAATGAACTGGTAAAAGTATATTTCCTTCTCCTATTCATCCCCTCCCACATACAATCCTCTTCCCATCATATCCTTTGTAGGAAACAATGGGAAGGGGATAAGGACACCGGCCCCTCACTCATCAGACGAAACGCAAAAGTATATTACTCCCACTTCACGTCTTCTGTGAGGTCGTGGTATTTCATCGGTCGAGCCGGCCCATTCAGAAAAAGAAATATCCTCTTTTTTTTTTTTTTTTTTTTTTTTTTTATAAGAGAAGGGGGCAAACGAGCGGCGGGAACACCCAGGTGATCAACGACGCCCATGGACACCCGCAACACCAGAGGAACTGCAGATGCGTTGCCGGCCTTTTAGAAAAAGAAAGGCTCGCTTCTTGAAGGACCCCAAGTCGTACTGGTTTGGAAATACCGCCGAGGATAGACCATTCCACAACGCGGCTGTGCGTGGCAGGAAATGTCGAGAGAACCGCACTGTTGAGGAATGCCAGCCATCCAGATGGTGTTGATGGTACCTGGCGGTCTGTCGTGTCGTACGATGACGAAACTCGGCGGCAGGAATCGTTCCAAACAGTTCTTCGGAACACTCCCCGTGGTATATACGGTAAAAAATGCAGAGGGAGCTGACGTCCCTCCGCAAGGCCAGAGTATCAAGCTGATCGGTAAGAGCTCGGTCGTTGACGATTCGAGTCGCTCTCCGTTGTATGCGGTCAAATGGAAGAAGCTGGTATTGGGGTGCTCCCGCCCAGAGATGCGAGCAGTATTCCATGTGGGGCCGAACTTGCGCCTTGTATAGCTGAAGGCGGTGGCCCGGCTGGAAATACTGCTTCGCTCTACTGAGTACACCCAGCTTTTTAGAGGCCAATTTGGCCTTGTCTTCCAAGTGACCACGAAACTGAACGTCACTCGATATGTCAACGCCGAGAATACCGATGCTGGCTGTGGCAACCAGAGGAGTGCCCTCAAAACATACATTCGCGACAAAGGGTTCTTTTTTAGCGGTAATGGCGCAGACTTGTGTCTTTTTGGGATTGAAATCAACAAGATTTTGTCGACCCCAATCCGAGACTTCACCTAATAGGATCTCCATTTCAGACACAAGTTTGGTCCGGTTCTCAGCGGCAGTAGCCCGAGAAACGTTAGCGCGGGCCGTGTACAGTGCATCACACGTGCTATCATCTGCATAACAATGGATGTTGCTAATTTGCAGCATGTCATTGATATGCAGAAGAAACAGGGTGGGCGACAGTACACAGCCCTGTGGGACACCAGCATTAATTGGTTTCGGGTCAGAGCATGCACCGTCGACAACGACCTTGATGCTCCGACCCTCCAAAAAGCTGGAAATCCAGGCGCATAGTTTCTCGGGCAGCCCGCCTCTTTCCTATCAATGCCCTCCGCGGCCCATTAAAGATAGACAACGCATCTGCAACAAATTTGCTAGTTGCGGATGTCCCTGGGTAGCGCGTTCACTTAACATCAGGTCATCCGCTTGTGTATAATAAATATAACTAACCTCATTAGATTATTGATTCTTGCAGGCCAGTCGGGTCCATTGGTTTCTCCCTCCGGCGGGTTTAGACACAGAGCCTGTGTGATCAGCTCCGAGTCCGAGTGTGTGGACAGGCCCACGCCCCTACCCAGAACCTTTGAAAATATAAGATAGTGAGACACCATAAATAATTCCATTTTTAGGACTCCGTATCCAAAGGGTAGTCCGGCACTCTAAAATTACAAAGCTCTGCCGTCCATCTGCCTGTTATCAGTTGCCGCTATAACAACAAATACTAAAAAACAGAATAAAAGAAATATTTAAAAGGGCTCCCACACAACAAATGTGATTTTTTATAGATTATATTACGGAACCGTTCGTGCGTGAGTCTGACTCGCACTTGTTCCATTTTTTATACAAGCAGGTACAAACACTTGCCAATTTATGATCACCAGTGATTAACATTCGAAGTATTTGTAGCATTTAAAATAGGAAACAAGAGAATATTTACAAGATGGGAAAGAATTCAGAAGTATATATGTCCAATGTACTCCATTACCAAGTTTTGTTGTCCAAATCACAAATCCAACAGTTGTAGAACCCACGACAACTTATGTCGCACGCTCGACCGGTGAAATACCACGACCGTGAAGTAAAGTATTCTACGTTTCGTCTGATGAGTGAGGTGCCAGATGCATATGCAAGATAGTCATTTTAGTAGATAGGATACATTAATTTTCTCATCTATCTCCTCTGTCCATTAAAGGCCATGCATCTGCAACACATTACCTAGTTGCAGATAGGTTGCGGTCACAATTAGGTGAATCGCTTGCGCCTTTGCCACCTTCTATAGAAAAATGTAAAATAACCTTTAGTAACGGTCAAATGTGTCACTGGACTTTATATATTTGGCAACATTCCCATCTCATTAACGCAATATATATTGTTCCCGTTATTAAGTTGCAACTGCTCACCATTTTCCTGAGGCTGCTGCAGTTGACGAGCTCGCCGTTGTGCGCGACGGCCAGCGCACCGTGCGCCGTGTGCACGACGAAAGGCTGGCAGTTCACCTCCTCGGACGCCGCTGACGTCGAATATCTAACCATAGATTAAAAACAAACTGTTGACAGGTAGCAAAACATAGACAATAAACACAATAGTGTCTATGGAATACGCTTTACGTCGGTTTTCACAATTATATGAGACACACGAAGAATGCGATGCATCACTTTCGATTGTACAGCTAGCAACAAAAATTCTCTATATACGTTAGTCTCGTTGGATAATTTCACGACATAACCTTTTTTGTACATTGTACAAGTACGCTAATGGGAGTCATCAGACTCATCTTAAGTTATTGTGATAAATAAATTAAGAAAGTTTGGATTCAGGGGCTACCGTTTGGATTCAGTGTAGACAAGCCAACAGTTGACTTTAATATTGGCATTTGTTAAATATTAGATGAAGTTATCCTTCGTGTTTATCATAGTATATCTTAGCAATCTAAGTCATAATATCCAAACATACAACTTGAGAATGGCGACATGGGTCTTCGACCAAACGCAAGACGCCCAACAATTACATCGACCGAACGTAACACGAACGCAAATTGCGTCATTCGTATGCTATCTCTCCCGGGTGACCTACTGCTCCATTTGGACACATCTCACGTCAATCCTACCGTCACACATTATAAACAAATGGTCTACAATTATCACTAAATTAAGTACAATTTAAATTTCATATCATTGAAATGATTACATTTATTAAAGTCAATCGAGGCAACGGTTCACGTGATGTGACCATAGACATCCGCAAAGAACCAGATAGGTCACAGATGTCAAGGTCGAAATGGGAAGGATTGGCACACAAGTCAAAGCTGTATATTGACAAGCACAAGTACACATAGCGCCGCGTATAGAACTAAGGATGTTGATGTGTCTACGGCACTCGGGCAAATTTGAAATTCCTTAATGCGATGAATTAGGGCGTTCGCTCACGGCGAATTCTTGCCAATGTAGTTGCACGCTCGCAAAACGCGCGTCCGTATCGCTTATTTAGGTCATTGCGTTGGTCGCGTTTGCATCGTGCGATCAAAAAGTCGGCCACGTTTAAGCTGAAGCGTATACAAGTATTCACAGGTAGTTAATACATAGTATCGAATCGCGAATATAGCAATGGTGCATTGCATCTAGCTGTATTGATGCCATGTAATGTAAGGTCGCGAAGCAGAATCGTAATATGGAGGACTTTTGCGATAGCGCGCCTACATCGTTTGTTTTGCGATTGTATCGGGCTTGCATCTCTTCAAAAAGTCACCGTGGACGACCGTCAGACACGGCTAGGACTGTATAGGAGAGCTCGTTCAATGACTCTTCAAGGCCAGAATTAATCATAAACAACAATAATAGGGCAATTTACGTATTGCCCCGTTAACAAGAAAAACACAGGCATTCGAAAGGAAAACAACAAAATTGAAAACTCAAAACAGGTGGGAAAATAAACCCTTGTGTCTTAACAATATAATTGATTGAATACAAAGAAAAAATAAATCAACAAAAATAAACCCTTGTGTCTTAACAATATAATTGATTGAATACAAAGAAAAAATAAATCAACAAAAATAAACCCTTGTGTCTTAACGATAAAATTCAAAGTTGAATACTAGAAAATAAATAAAAAAATGTTCGTCGAAGCCGTTTCAAATTCAAAGAAGCATGTTACATGTCGATCTACCGAATTACTTACTCAATTTTTCACTTTAAAACAACTATATAATCTGGATTAATCTTTAAGAAACACTACAAACATTTTAAACAAAAAATTACCGAATAGACAAAACCCCAGTTCTTCAGTGATACGTTTACCAAATGCTTCCGCAAAAACACGTTACGTTTTTCTCTTCATTTTCCATTTTGTGCACAGCCACTTTTAAACGTGGGCTTCCACTGTACAATATAATAGACTTAGTTTTTTTAAATAATAAACTAATGTCAATACGAGCGATAATAATTTGACAATTCAAACGTCAAACAAGTTCGTACTATCCACGAAGCTCGAGTAACCACAATTTCAGAATTTTAACCATATTTTGAAATGTCTCGTCCACGTCCACCACGTCAAAACTCCTGTCAAACATGCTGCTCGTAATGATCGATGTCAGTGGACACAGAGATACAAGTGTCAACAATTTGTATGAACATTTTGACGTCGGTGGAAACGCGGGCTACTGCGACATGTTTGACAATTCTTTATGTACCACATGTCGCGCGACATTAAATGTTCCATGTCAAGTGACTATTAATTGTACGCATAGGGGTCCTATTCGGGACGACGAAAATAACACAAGGTGTTATGGACCTAATATTAATAATTGTAATTATTAAAACTATTATTAGACATTATTAACGAAATAATAATTATTGAATGGGAACTAAATATAATTATTCAATTAATTATTTAGTTGGCATTCATTAATATAGACTTTTATCGACTTAATTAAATCGACTTATTCGGATAATAGACGATTTTTTTATCTTTGGTACCATTACCATTATTCAGACCTCTAATAACAATGAGTGATTGTTTATAGGAATATAATTCTTTATTGCCCTATAAAGTGTAAGGGCAGATAAAACGTAGCTAATGTCAATGACATCGTAACATTATCAGAGCCACTTGCCTGGTGTGTCCTATCCCAAGGTTTCCTTTGAGCTTCCTCATGGCCTCGTCGGTGAAGATGTTGTTGATGAGGCCCATGCCCTTGTGAGAGTTGAAGGTCCTCGCGCTCTTGCCCTCTGATGTCACGATCCCGGCCGACTCCTGACCCCTGGGTATCACCATAATTAGAGTTTTTCTTCAATCTATTTTATTATATGGACAGGACACGGGGAAACAGGTCTAATAATAGAATACAAATATTACGTCAAATTACAAATTATTTTAGTTTACAAAGCAATGTATATAATTTATTGTAAAAACATTATGTAATATAATAAAAAATGAAAACCCCTGGCGTACAAGTGTAATATAAATACCATAGACATACCATAGAGCTCAATACCTCAAGACAAGACATGATTAACAACCGACTTTGATTGCCGTTTTTTTCTTGGTTTAACAAGAGAGAAGAGGCAGTGTATAATATGGTGAACTATCCGCCAACCTGTGCTAGTAAGAGTGAAGAAGAACCAAGAGATGTGTGCATAGATCAGTCCGTTACACACACTTAAAGTAGTGAAATGACGGGTTAAATTTAGAAACTCACCTGTGTTGTAGTGCTACAAGGCCTAAGCATATGACCTGTGCGACGTCTACTTGTGTCGGCCAGTCGCCGGTGCCTATAGCACCGAATACACCGCATTCGTGTGTTAAACCTGCGAATGAAACATAGTCAATGCGATGCATTCAATCATGCAAAAGCTGGCCCGGCAAACTTCGCTCCGCTAATTAATAGATGGTTCACTACTTTGGCGATAATGGCTTACATATAAAAGATAGATATATGCTGTTGCGGGCTTTTTTGTAGGACTATTTAAGGTAAACATTTCCATTGTACATTTTATACGTGTAACTCTAACGGTGTAGCTCGCATTTAGCGAATTTTTTCCTCCTTATTTGACACTTATCGTTATATTTTTGCCATGTAAGATGACTAGTTGTTTATTAATAATATTTTAAACATTTACTCCAAGCTGCGACATCTATAGGTTTGTAACACATTGTTGTTTATTTCGGTTGGTAATGTTTGTATGTATGTTATTATAACTAATACAGCAGCTTCCACAATCCCACCTGACGTTAAGTGACGACGACGTAATGACGTGATGGTACGCACTAGTGTTGCAACAGCCTATTCACTCTTCTCTTACCCACGTCATAATCATACGGAAACACTGGTAACTTGTTCCAATCCTTTGTACGGATTTCAAATCGTTTCTTTCGAAAGCTAGGTATGTCTACTACGAAAGGAGACCTGCAATATGTCTACACGTCCGATGCTAGAATGGACACACTTCCCAAAATGCCACCTAAGACACCGAGAGGCTAGCCACTTGATGAGGCGCTGATGATTCAGCATAGACGGAAAGTATGACACCATGTACGTTTTTTTGTGATTTTTATTGTGACTTCATCTTACCCCGACTAGGGCACTATTTTAAAACGTCATTAATTTCAGATAATATCATCACATCGGATTAGATAATTACTTTATAAGTATATAGCATAATTGTGTATTCTATTTATATATGTAATAAATGATACAGTCGCAACGATATGAACAAGCGAAGTCCGTTCATATTGTCGTTATCGGCGATCGTCGGCGGTGCGTTACGAATGGGTGACCTCCGCTGGAGTTTCATCATGCCCCGATAATCCTGAGTCGTCGACATCACGAGATACGCACGCGGTCGAGCCGGCAACTTATAACACTATTTTATATAGAGCTCATATGAAACAGGTATTAATTCAACCGTATAACAGACGCCGTTGTTTCATGTTGAATGCCTATCAAGATTCGCAACAATTAATGGACAATAACCTAATGGACTGCGAAACATTCACAACATGGTTGTGGGTTCCAAGCCAGCATGCTATTATCATGAACCATGTATCAACAATCTACGCTAATCATGTACACCCTAGTGGCGTCACGGCCGGCCGTAAAAAACAGTAGCCAAAACTTTAGACCACAGTCCTACTGTGCCGACCCCAAATAATTATGTGTCTTGGCTACATGGCATTGATATCTAATGAGTACAACAGCACTGAACTGAAAGTAGCTTAACTGCAAGTTTCCAAATGATCACGTAGTTTCCTTGATTTAAAAAAACAGGAACTAAACAATATAATTTTTTAAACAAGTGTTACCTGATTCCACGGCGCCCCGACCGTACCTCTTGCTTCTGATTTTCACTTCGCCTTGTGTCTTGTCGCATTGACAGTTCAAATGACAGCTGTCATCGCTCGTGTCCTGTGCGCTCAGCCTTGTCGCGGGTGTGTCACGTGCCTCGTCCCTTCCTTTGCTCAGCTTACATGGAGTTGGTCCAACGGGACCGTCCATGTTTTGTCTGGAATAGAAAAGTATGTTTGATAGTGAATAGTAATTCAAATTATCCAGTACAAGACACGGTTTATTTGTTTTGTATAAAGATGACAGTGAACAAATCAATTAGGATTTTTACACTCAACCTTTACATAACTAGAGGTCAATCTGGGAATGTTTCGATTAATAAGTGTGTTACTTTAACACTTCTGCGAAAGCGTTCCACTAAGTTTATAACTTAGAATTATAGATTAATAATTTGTTATTGGTTACCATGGTTACACCGTAAAGTTGTCGTTTTTATGTGTCGCGCATCGTAGAAATTCATAATTTTTCCCAAACGGGCCAAAAGAACTAAAACTACAAAAATTAAGCTTCTTCAATATGAACTTAATGAGGTTTAATTCTGAGACGACATAAATGTAAGAAAAAAAATCTAATTAAAGCATGAATGTTCGATTACCTTCTCCCGCTAAGAAAATTAAAAAATTAAATCGTTACCCAAAATAAGGCGGGATTCAGACCGAGACTAAAAAGTTAATAGCCAAAAAAGGTGTGCTGTGCTTGCTATTCATAAACTTGTAATGTTAACTGTAAGCTAAGCGCGCGTCTTGGAGCAAGGGCGGTGACTGAACGAAACCTCACTCACTCGATAAAAAATACTGTAACAAATACAACGTATTGGATCCAAAAGCCGAACAGTGACGCTTATTGTCAACGCCTTAAAATCTCTGGTAAAATAATAACCAAATTGACGTCAGCAACGCGAAAATATTTTCGTCTATTTAAATAAAGACCTACTTTGAAAATCGTACGTCATCGCATCGGGGTTATCAATTAATATGTTAACAGACGTTATCAATTGTTGTTAAAATGGTATCCCACTTCTGTTTATTTTAACGGCGATCATCAAGTGATATTTAACTTTTTTCATCGCCACACTTACGATTTCAATGTTTTACATTAAGATGTTTGTTCTTTCATAAACTTTAAAACCTCTAATTGATACGTTTTCTGCAGAGCAACGTTCAGAGCAAAATCTTTACAATAACGAAGATTTGTGACTTGATAAAAGGTTTTTGTATTTATTTATTTTATAAGAGAAGGGGGAGAGCTGTGGCAAAACCGAGGTGATCAACAACGCCCATGGACACCCGCAACACCAGAGGAACGGCAGATGCGGATTTAAAGTTATGGGCATTTTGAGGATTACATGACTAGGCTTATTGTGGTCATGAAATAATTATTAGTTCATTATATAACGTGGGGTCGTACAATATGACTGTATTCCAAGCTATATGAGGTTTCGGCTACAGTTTTTATGGCCTCCATAGGTTCCAGATATCTATAAGTATTTTTTTAAATAATAATAATAAATAGGCCTTATTTAGAATGTTTTCCACCGCGGGGACACAGACCTCCTCTCCGAGAGAGGAAAGGGCCGTAATCCACCACGCTGGCCCGGTGCGGGTTAGTGGATGCCTCATGTCCTAACGATGTTTTCCTTCACCGATTTTGGAGTGGTGGTGATAAAATAAATTACACAACGTAAAGCGCCTAGGTTCGAACCCACGACCTACAGTACGTAAATCGGTGCCTAAACCACTGAGCTACCACTGCTCACTGTTTTTTTGTTATTATCAATGACGTATTCGGTAGATATTTTACAGTAGGGATGATGTAAAATAAATCGATGTTACTTCGAAATTTGGACGCATATAATACTATTTATATTATATTAAGACAATATTATTTTCACAAGCGATAAAGTTATATAAATATGTAATAGAAACGCAATTCTAGTGCGCCCGGCGTCAGATCAGCCGCAGGGGGTCAGTTATCAGCTGACATTTGGGTATCATTCCACAATATTTCTTGAGGGAGTTGTGATGCTATAAACAACTGATAATTAACTCCGTTGTGAAACTACACCTAGGGTTCATCATTTAATGTAATAAGTTTCTAGTAAACGATTCAACAAAACGTATTACATCAAATTTTGATAATTTTTTGACCTAACTCATTTTTAAAATAACAATACGTACTTGTAATAATCAATTTCAGCATTTTACATATCAAATTCATCGTTCTGAAAATCCATTACCGTGAAAGTTCGGAAATTCAAAACCTATTATTTTCTTTCAAAATTGTATGAACTTTCACAAAATGTGTGTCTATAATTGCTTAAATGGTTTCACAATTGTCATGACACATTGAAAGGATGAATGAAGAGAGAATAACAAAACAAATTTATGTAGCGAAAGTGAGCGGCAGTGTTGGTAGGGGACGCCCTAGAACTTATATCGATCTGATTAGTGGCTTACTAAAGAAGGGCGATATAAGGAGTACCCATAACCGACGAGCATGTATGTGTAGATGTATCAATATAGAAGAAGCGAGAGAGGTGTGCCAGGATCGCGCCAAATGGAAATCATGATCTCTGCCCACGCCGTTACGAAAGCATTACGCATAAAAAAGCAAAATTGAGCCAGAACAGATCACAGAATATTTTGTTTCCCATAGACAACATAAACGCTCGTCTATGATAAAAAAAAAACAACCTAAGAATGTAATAATTAGGTCATTGCTTTATATTGTTTATGAACATGTCACATGACGCAACCTTTTGATCGCGTAATCAATACATATAAATCGAAAGAGACAAATTTTTTTTTTTTCTTTCCTTTTCACTCACCTCACAGAATACTCGCGTAAATACATATTTTTGGGAATAGACCAACGAATAACGTATCCAGAACTTTTCTGTTCTAACCGGATGAAACCGGTCTTATATCAGGTGACATTCATTTGCTGCCTTCTATTACAATTGTAACAAAAATAATACCAGTAGAACGAACTAATTGCTAATAGTACCTGCGCACAATACCGATCGTTTCACAGCAGACGTGTCGGCGTCGAGACTGTCGAAACTAGTTCGCTTTTTATATCTGAGAATTATTAGCTAATGTATATTTATGCAGCAAGTTATTTAGCGACCAAAATGTGTAACGAATATTGCTATCAAACGGTCTCCCAAAGTCATTAGTAACTCCTTCAATCGCTTTTTTGGAAGATGACATACAAAGAAGGTCTAATTCTAGTTCTCTCCCTCCTTCCCACTCTTATAAGGAAAGAAGGTGAGAAGGGGAAGAAAACTAGACGGTGGAGAGGATGTATAGGAATTGGAAATAACCGTTTTCTGTTTATCCTCCATCTATTAAAGGTGGGCAACTAAGTTGCAGATATCTGTGTAGCGATTACTTGACATCGGGTGAACCGATTGCTCTTTTGCCACCTAGTACTATAAAAAAAACATATTCCAACGACTAGAAGTTAGCCCTTAGTAAGATAGGGTATATAAAGAGAAGATAGAAAATAAAGGGACTGAACGTTAGACTCCTTAATAGCCACCATACGTTTGTGACGCAAGTCGCTAAGCGCATTCTCGAACCGAAGCTACCCATGCAACGCGTTTAAATATACCTTCCTATCCTTTTCTAATATGGAACGGATGGACGGAAAAAATTAACGATAGAGATGATTTTTTATAACTTAATATTATTTCATATATGTATACCAGAAAAAAAATATTTTAGTACGGTTATTCCTTATTCAATCTACTTTCTATATAAAAAAACAATTCGTAATATAAAACTTGTTTAATAGAAATAATTATTGTACTATTTGAATAAGCAATTTGTTATATTGTGTAGGCGTGACTAGAATACAACTAGGCAATAATAACATTACTCGACAGGTAGTCGCCAATTACGTAACGCTATTGCGACACTTAATTGGTTCAAATATCAATTGCGATTTGCAAATATATAATTAGTTATTCAAATAACACACCCACAAATAGTAGATACTAGTTACCCGCCCCGGCTTCGCCCGGTTACCAGTAATTATGTTGATCCGATCGCTACTAAACACAAGAATGTGCCAATCTAGACAATCCCTGTAAATTTAATCGAAATTGGTTCAGCCGTTTCGGAGTCTATAGGTCTATAGGTAACATACATACTTCGCTTTTATTATATATTTTTTTCATAACAAGTAGTATCCTATGTTACTTCTAATACCTCCAAGAATATGTGTACATAGTTTCATGATGATCGGTTGAGTTTTCTCGTGAAAGCGTAACAAACAAACTTACATGCATATTTATAATATTAGTAGGGATGTATAGCCGGCTGTCAGTTTTTATTTACGACTGAAAGAGAAACAGTAAAAAGTACATACTTTATATATATATATATATATATATATATATATATATATACTTTATATACAGATTATGACGCGTTATGAGTGACAGCGCAAAAAGAAGCAAATCTTTCTTCGATACACCATTTTACGGCAGTAACCCACGGTGGTCATGTATTATCCTGAATTAACTTAACCATGTTTAATTTAGATTATTATTTGGGCATATCCAAGTACCAAAATAGTATCGTATTTCGAAGCAAATGTTAACAAGTTGTTTATGTTTCTTTGCAGATAGCATATCAATATGTTAGACCTATTGACAGCGGGCAGCGAATGTGGGCCAATATCATTCGGTGGTTGTTGAATAATACACCTAACTAACCATCCATGGTAAGCTGTATGTGTATTCTTATTAAAAAATTATACTCTACATTTTCTAAAAAAAAAACTTTATAACTATGCAAAAAGTTTATAAAAAACTATTTATTCGTCTTCTATAAAATAATTGTAACAAGAAATCTTCTACTATTACTACTACTATGCTATTCTAAGCTTTTAAATATTTTCATATAAACATTTTCTTACCCGACAGACAGATATTTAAATATCATTAGCTGCTATTACATCCTAATATCTATACATATAATAAAAATGTAACTGATCGCTATCTGTACATGGAAGATATTTGAGAAAAAACTAATGTATGTGGCCTTCATAAACGCAATAAAACCCAAAACAATGGTTATTAAAATTTATGTCCGTCTATGGGTTTGTGTAAGAATGTAGTGATATATTTAATACACGGTTTGACCTAACAGCAGTAGAACTAGCCAATTAGCTTGCACAAATGGCCTGGATCATGGGAGATAGCATGACAAGCTGACAAGTATTTATAATTCTGATTTTTGTTAACTCCGTAACTAAGCTTTGGTTTATATGCATGTTATATTATTTTAATATAATAAATAAGACACAAATAACCTTTTTTAAAGTTAAAAAAAAGCTGAGGAGGAAGATAGAAGAAGAAGAAAAGTGACCTGGACAGCACTAATAATTTTTAAATAATAACTAATCGTCTTCAAAATTTTACATACACAGACAGATACAGAAACATTGCCCTTTGAGATGACACATATACACCTACATACAATAATACAACACACCTACAACTTATATAGAGTGAGAAAGAGAGAAAAAAAACTCTTGAGACTATATTTGTAAAAACTGGCCAAAGCTATATTATTAAGTGAAAATGAAAGGTGCTTATAGTACAGGTTTTCCTTCTTTAAGCAATGGCCGCATTATTATACAGTAACAACTATTGTTGAGCTGTATAATTTGTTAAGCCCTACAAAAATTGTATCAGTTTTGATTCTAAAATAAATAAATAGAAAAAACATATATAACAGTTTCGGAGTCTAGTAACAGACAGTTGCACAAAGAAATATTTACATATTAAGTTATGACACAAGTTCAGAGCTATGCAAGGTGTGACACTAAATGATAGAATTAATAGCCTAGCAAAGGAAAAGCGTAGCTTTTAAGAGGATATTTCCACTCAAATGAAGAAGAAGAAAGGTCTGGTTTAGTAGTACATAGAATGTATGAATTAAAGATAAATTTTTGATACTAAAGTGAGTGGCAGTGTTGGTATGGCTTGTCCTAGACAAACTTATACCGTACAGATTGATGACAAAGGTAGTATTGGGAGTACCCATAACCAACAAGCATGTATGAATGTAGAAGCAAGGTGTGACAGGACTAAGTGGAAATCCATAGACTCTTCCTACTCATCTGGGTTAAAGGTGAGTGCTCATTGATATGACACAGTTATAGTCAATAGATGCAATGAATATAGGGACTGGATGTGAATTAATTCAATTTTCTCCTAATAAAGTTTCCTGATTGTGTTATAGAAGGAACTACACAGTACACAAAACTTAACTTATTACAGTCAAACTCTACATTACCCAACCATAAAAACCTGCTTTAAAACATTTAAAAAGATATGCAAAATCTAATGAACAATATAAACTGTATGGTAGCAATATTTAAAACCATAAAATAAATAATTGTTCAGAACTTCCTCGCTGCTTTGTCATGGAGCAAAATGTGCATTTCATAATGATTGGTTATGATTTATTGTTTTGTAGGCTGAATCGAAAGTTTTTAATGATCTCCACTGAAATTTAAAAAATCAAGAGAAGAATTTAAAAGCTGCTGTAATTAATATACAACCATATTGGTAGTTTAATGTTCTAATAAAAAATAAATTATTTGAAGAAGACAGAGTTGCCAAAAACTTAGTAATAGTCTGCATAGTTAGAAATAACAGGAACAAAAAATAAACAACAACATAAAATATTTAAATAGTAATGATTATTGTAAGCAATCATCTCTTAAACAATTTAATGTTCAAAAAAGAAAAAATAATATGTACAAACCCCTTTGTAAATATTAAACTTACGCTAAATTATAAATAATGTGTTACATAAATTACTACGTAACACTGGACTCTGCATGGAAGTGGAAGTTCATTGTAAAACTGTTCAAGCCTCACAAATTCATTTGTAGCAAACCGTTATTAGTATAAAAGTTTGTAAGCTGAACTTGAATAAGCTTTAAATTTAATCACTATTGGAACATTCGAAATACAACCAAAAGTTTACAAAATTTATGCAATAACACAAAAAGCATTAAATGCCATGTGGAGCACCACATTGTTCTGTCATCTGACGTTTCCATAGCAATATTTATCATAAACTGATGTAAACTTAACCCAACTTGAATCCCGCAAATTGTATATTCCAACAGGTGTTTGTAGCAGCACTATTAATATCTTAGATAATTATGAATAGAAATACTTAACTAACATCTATTTACTTACCTGAATATGTGATGGTCGTCTCAAGAAAATAACTTGCAAAAATGCGGCAACAACAACCTTAATTTATGAAGCGTATAGGAGCGACAAGTATCACGAAATAATTGAATGTCCATACCATAATTTGAATTTGAATTGAAGCTGACTACGAGTGAGTTTGAGTACGCCCATTGAGGGAATGAAATAGCAATAGATATACCACGGGTAGATTTTCTTGATACTTTTTATGGGAAAATTTTAAATATCACACAATTCATAGTACTTACCATGAATGTCGTATTCCCGATCTCAAGCATGTCTCAAGTAAGCTTCGGAAGTATTATATGCCTTTGAGACGGAGTAAGCGTGAGATGTAAGTACAAGAAAGTCATATGAGGGCGAGGGCTAGAGGGAAGGAACAGTTTTCCGATAATAGCTACGGATCGAGCCTAGGCTCGCCCCTCTCAGGCACTCTCGAATCGGAATCCTAATCGCGTAATGAGTGACAGCCCAAACCGAGGTCCATTTTCGGGGGCCCTTGTGTCGAGTCACTCCATGGAGCGTACGCCGAAGCGACCTAAGAGCTCGGCGACTTCCCAATCCGGTTATAATAATAAAGTAACGGCCCGAGCCGGCTAATCAAGCTTATCTACTTAGGCCTTAGGCCTAGGACTGGTCACTGTTTGCCTTAGATACCTCTAAGGCAAACAGTGACCAGTCATTCATCAAATTCAGGGTCTTTTTATCACGTGTCCAAAATTATTAAAACAGTAGGCTTCAATAAACGTATGAAAAACTATGTTTTATAATTTTTCAAGTTTAAAAAATAATGCATATTGAGTAGTATTACCTGTAATAAAAATTTCTTACACTTGCTAACCTTGTTCCGAGATAGTTTCTTAAAAATATTTTAGAACGGATCAAAATTATGAAGACGTATTGTAATAAACTGTTATCACAAACTTGTCAGATGTTATGTAGCTAACGCGTAGCGTCGAGCACGTGGTTGTATTCGACTAATATTCGTCGTCGAAACTTTGTAAGAAGTTCTCTCTGATATAATAAGTTGGTCGCGGTGCATATATCCTGTGTTAAGGCTGTTTCAATACCAGTTCATTACTTTAATCAGAAAATGGTTCATCCTAAAGAAGGTAAGGATTATAATTGTTATTAAATTTAGTATTATTCGACTGAGTTATGATGTTCATATCGTGTTGTTTCGTTTTACGTTCCCGGCACATTTCATAGTACAGTAATGTTTTTCTAACTGCGACTTTGATATTTGACCTTGAAAACAACTTTTTGTTTTTGAAATTGGTATCGATGGGTATTTGACCAAAGAAAAATTGTACATAAATAAATAATCCGGAACGTGATCATTTATTTGACCTTGATCTTGCTAAGAAGACTTTAATTTATATTTTTTCAATTCTTTTGCTGAGCCGATTTAATATTGATATTAAGAAATGTAATTGTTTCTTTTAAATTATAGGTAGATTGAAGCATAAAATCGTCTAAATTACGATACTTTCTATATACAAACATATACCTGTATGTAAAGTAATTCTTTTAACTTAATTGACTTATCTACCTCAGGGTTCCAAGCTTTTCCCCACAAATTTAGGGGTAAATTTCGAAATAAGGATAAAAATCTTGGCCCTATATATTATTGATAATTTTTTTTCGGACTTTTAGGTTTTTTACAATAGGTTTGGGGGCAAATATTTTTGAGAGTTGTAACACTGATCTACCTATTATATATTTTTCCAATAGGAATACAAACCAGGGTCTTAGAAGATGTTTAACATCTGACTGTTGCCTCAAAAGGCATGACCAAAGCATAACGGGCGATGAGTTCTCATCTCCTAGTAGAGGATGATTTTTTACGTATTAAATTTTGACAGTATACATACGTGCCGTTCGAGACGAGTTTCTTTCAACGACGTGGAGGAAAGGCAATCTAACACACACACCTGGAAAACCAAGTACAACCAAAATGCCACAAAACCTCAAAAGAACAGTTTTCAATCAATGTCTCTTGCCTAGTTGCCTACCTACCCTCACTTATGGTGGACGCTTACACGGGAGGACTTACGTGGAGGGATCCATGTTGGGCACTTCTCTCGTCAATAGAGTTTCTAATATGGAAATTCGACAAAGAACACCTGTGTTCTATGTACGACTACGTATTACGGTGTTCAAGTGGAGGTGGGCAGGTCACTTTGTCAGACGGACTGATGGCAGGTGGACTAAGGTGGTGACCGAGTGGTAGTCCCGGGAGGCAGACCAGTTGGCGGACCTCTCGGTGATACTGCTAAGGTGCAGGGGAGGATATTCCAGAAGACTATTTCCAGCAGCGAATTGGTTCAGGATATAATGATGCATTCGTAAGATCTTAACCCATGTTTTTTTCTTATTTTTACGTTCTTTTTCAGTTGGCGGCCTGAAGCTTGGCAGTTTGATAATAGAAGGCAAAACAAAGCAAGTGTTTGATTTACCTGAGCAGCCAGGCCATTGCCTTTTGCTTAATAAGGACAGAATCACCGCTGGAGATGGCGTTAAAGCGCACGACCTGGAGGGGAAAGCGGCTATTTCTAATCAGACCAACGCCAAAGTTTTTGAAATACTCAAAGGAGCCAGTAAGGATTTTATGTTTTTTTCCTGTTTAAATCTGTGTTAGTTGGAATGTCTAAAAATAATGTTAATATTTTGAATAAAAGGAGAAAACAAACTTTGTTCCTAAAATTGTGAGCATGAGATTTGAATAATTAATTAAATTGGAATATAATAAATAAATAAATTGACCATCTACATCATAATCGGCCAAAATATGTCCACAGATTGACGTAGATATCTCGCAAGATTATAGCAAAAATTTACGGTCCCTTGACGTCCTTGACGACCTAATTTTTTTTGTAAGATTCGCCTAAAGTTAATTGATCACTGCCGCACAAACCAGTCTAACATCAGAGAGACTGTTTTTGTCGCCCTTCAAGGAAGGAGTAGGTACGCTTATTTCTTGAAGGATTCTAAGTCGTATTGGTTTGTAAATACCGTTGGCGACAGACAATTCCACTGGACTTTTGTACGCCAACCAGGTGTTGTGGATAGAACTTGGAGCTCTGTCGTGCTATGCGTTGACGTAAGTTAGAGGCAGAATTTGTTCCAAGCAATTATTCGGAACACGCCCCATAGTAACTGTCCTAAGGGGGTCCTGCATCGTGGTCCTTCATCTATTTGAAGGACTCATATTCTGTGTCAACCTACAAGTGGACGCCATTCTATAATCTTTTGACCCCATAACCTATGTGATCTACGAGATTGAACATGTTTCAATGAAACATGTTCAATCTCGTTTTGATTTCCAAGCTTGACAGACACAGTACTCGTAGAACCATTCTTCTTATGCCTTATAGGTCACATTCACATTTTGACCTTACAAAGACAATTTGCGAAGTTGTAATTGTTCTTAGTTGATTATTTAGCAACAATACATCAGCCTTTTTTTAGTATGTTTCCCCACTGCAGGGACACAGGCCTCCTTTCCAAGAGAGACGGAAGAGGCCGTAATCCACCACGGCCTAGTGCGTGTTGGAACATGTCACATGTGTTCGAATTTGGTGGTTCTAAGACATACCGGTTTCCTTGACCGTTTTGGAGCAGTGGTGATGAAATAAATTACACAAAGTAAAGCACCTGCCTGGGTTCGAACTCGCGACCTACAATACGTAAGTCGGCCTATACCACTGCTCCAATAGCTCCTAGCAATATTCTGTTTGTATTACATAGGCCGATATCATTTCACTTATTTCCATCCTGACCTTATAAGAACGAACCATTATCTCAGTTGTTTGTGTTGATTACGAAACTTACACTATATATAACTTAAGGTCATATTGCTATGATACGATGTTCAGATAGGCTACCAATATACATGTAAATAATATATATATGTACCTGTTACGTTAGTATGTTAACGTGGATTGTTTGCAAGATAGCATTTCTTGGAAAGTTCTTGTTATTCATCAAAAAACGATAGAATTAGATTTCCCATAATAATTAAAATATATTTTTAATGATTTCTCATATTTACGCGAATTAAATCTAATATAACTGATTTTATCTCGTTTATTTTGCGTCTCTATTTCCCGACGTTTAACTTAGTACTTTACAGCGCTTATGTTCACGTGGCCGGGCAAAATATTTTCCTAATATTTGTGCAAATGTTTTGATCTGTGTACACTTAAACTAGCAAGTTTTATGTTTTATATCTGTTTTTATTTTAGATATCAAAACTGCATTCGTGAAAATAGCTTCACCGACTGCGTTTATATCAAAGAAATGCGACATGGTGCCCATCGAGTGGGTGACGCGCCGCCTGGCCACCGGCTCCTTCCTCAAGCGGAACCCTGGAGTGCCCGAAGGATATCGGTTCACTCCCGTCAAGCTCGAGACCTTCTTCAAGGACGACGCCAACCACGACCCTCAGTGGTCGGAGGAACAGCTGCTCGCAGCTAAAATGAAAGTCAATGGTGTTATTATTGGTAAATTCATAATAAAAAAACAAATTATTAGAGCGAGAGCCAGCGGCCATCTAAACTTCCTTGTAAAAAGAAAGTCGAGAATGTCCCTAAAACAGATAAAAATATCCCCGAATGTGCATTTTCGATCACGGTAGCTGTGAAAGATATCAGTTTAACAGTGGTAGATTCCCCAACAACAACATCTGTTGCACGAATTGGCCGGCTCGACCGGTGAAATACCACGACCTCACAGAAAACAGACGTGAAGAAGAAGTACTCTGAGTTTCGTCTAATGAGTGAGGTACCGGAGGCCTAATTTCACTCCTCTTCCACTTCCTACCTGTTCCTCATAAGGGGATAGGATGGGAAAGGGAAGAGGATTGGACGGGGAGAGGGTTAACGGGGAAAGGAAATATCCTTTTTCCTGTCGATGCCCTCCTCTGTCCATTAAAAGTTGGCAACGCATCTGCAACACATTTGCTTGTTGCGAATGTCTATGGGTAGCGCTCTACTTCAGGTGATCCGCTTACTCGTTTGCCACCTTCTCATAAAAAGAAAAAAAAAGTTAGCTGAGGTGTATAAAATTGCACTTATATTTCATCAGAATACTTCGACTTCAGTGTTTTGAGCCAACGTCTGAGTTTCATTCCGAAGCCCGATGCCTGTGTACTGTCTAACGCTTGTATTTAGAATTCACAGACAGAGTCAGACCAGTCTCAGTGAAGTACTTCTAAATTCTGCCTACACTGTTATTTTAAAGCACCAACATGCACAGGGAAACTGTTAATGAAATGACAAAGGTCATATTGCCGCTGGCTCTTGGGATGTGTTATTGACACTGTTATTTGAACTGGAACTTTTGAAGAAGAATCCTGAAGAAAAGGGGTAGCTGGGGTAGTTCGTGGCTGGAGTGATCCATGTTCGGCCTACACGCAGAAGACGGAAAACCGTTCCTATTGCGTAGATAGATAGGTTTTTTAAATATACCTTTTGCTTTTCTTAGGCCAAGACGAAGTGGACTACATGAAAAAAGTCACGGTATTGGTTTTCGAAGTGCTAGAGAAGGCGTGGGCTTTGAGAGACTGTGCCCTTATTGATATGAAGATTGAGTTTGGAGTTGACACTGAAGGTAAATGCGAAATGTCTTGTATTAACCGTATTATTATTTTCGTAAGAGAATATACTCTTTACTGGCAACAAATAATCGTACTAATTTTTAATCATGTCTCCCATCCCTCTCTCTGATAGTTGACACATCCAACTTTTTTTTACTTCTTTTTTTTTAATCATATGATCATTTTAATTGCTGCCTAAAATTAACCAACTATCTTAGAAGGAGTGGAATCCTACTAATATTATAAATGCGAAAGTTTGTATGTCTGGATGGATGGTTGTTATTCTTTCACGTGAAAACTACTGAATGGATTCTAATGAAACCTTACAATATTATAGATTTATGCATCAGAATAACATATAGGCTATAATTTTTAAAGATATTGTATGAATTCACCAAAATATAACGATTAGTATTAAAGGAGGAAAAAATTCCGCCATATCCGAGGTACTATTCTGTTGTGCGCTGCAAAAACCGTTAGCATTACACGTACATAATGTATAATGGAAATGTTTACCTTAAATAGTCCTACAAAAAAGCCCGCGACAGCATATCTATCTTTTATGTTTAAGCCATTTTCGTCAAAATAGCGAATCATTTATTAATGAGCGGAGCGAAGTTTGCCTGGCCAGCTAGTGTTTTTATATGTTAGGAGTAACATTGAATGATAGCATTAAAAATACTCTTATAAAGGTGGTGGTTCGGTGGTTCGGGAATGTTGAAAAGATGAATGAAGAGAGAGTAACGAGACATATTTCTGTTAGTTAGTGGCAGAGTTGGCAGGGCACATCCCAGGAGCACTGCATCTGAACTTACTCCTAGGGAATTGTGCTTGCTATTTATTTGATTTACCATAGCTACTGTGATGAAAATCAAACAGTCGTAGGCTCATTTAGTTTTCAAGTTTTCAAATGCAAATCAACGTGTTACTTATACATTTTATCTTCATAATTATTTATTGTACTTATGAGTTACGCAATAATTTTCAGGCAACATTCTGGTCGCTGACGTCATCGACTCTGACTCCTGGAGGTTGTGGCCTTCTGGCGATAAGCGTCTAATGGTCGATAAACAAGTAAGATTCGTTGTTTATCTCTCATTCTGGCAGTTATTATTATTTACAGAGATGTTATTTCGTGGTTAAGCATTCTATATATTGCATCACATATACTGTGATATAAAAAGGTGCCGGAGGCCTAATTCTAGTTCTCTCCCCCTTTCCACCCATTTCTTGTAAGGAAAAGATGGTAAGGGGAAGAAAACTTGACGGTGGAGGGGGGATGTACAGGAATTGGAAATAATAATTTTCTGTTTGTACCCTCCTCTGTCCATTAAAGATGGGCAACGCATCTGCAACTCATTAGTTAGTTGCAGGTGTCTATGGGTAGCGATCACTTGACATCGAATGAACCGCTTGCTCATTTGCCACCAAGTATTGTAAAAAAAATTGATGGTTACAGCCATGCTCGACTTGGCGGCGGCACTACCCTGCCTTTGTTCTTGGTCAGATTTCGTCATATTTGTGACACAGACATGGACTTGTCAACCTAATACAAATTACTAAAATAGACACAGTTCGCAAGATAAAAATAATTGTTACGACCTTGACTGTTGTTAGATTTTAGGCAAGATTGCTTAATTCATAACCATAAAATCTTAATGTATATAAACACACAGCGAGTATCATATAAACAAATGGGCATTGTAAGACCAACAAATGAGTGAAAATATGTCAGCAAACATTCGTTGATTTTTAATTTTAAGAAAAATATTTCGTACTTATGTATCTTAAAACAAAATCATTTTATAGAATAGATTGCTGTCCACCTTTCACAGTGTTTTTTTAGATTCGTATGTGCACTAACTAATCCTGCCTACCCACTTTTACAAACGAGCGACAATAGATAACAGCAGCAGCCGTCAATGCTGTTGACGAACTGCCGCTCATCTGTAAGAACCCTTAATACTTTACGACTTTTTTTAAATGTAGGTATACAGAGACTTGAAGAACGTAACCGCCGCCGACTTGGACACCGTAAAGCGTAACTTCGCTTGGGTCAAAGACCAGCTGGACCATCTCCAGCCTACAATTCACCACAAAGTCGTCGTGTTCATGGGGTCTCCGCAAGATAGAGAACACTGCAACAAAATAGCCAATGGTAAATTCGGAAACAAGTGAATTAAGAATACAATTGTTGCCCTACCAAAAAATTGCGATCCAAAGTGACTTGCACTTAAATTGTTTTTGACCGTATCCGAGCCTTGGAAGTCTAATAAAAATAGACCATTCAAGGCCCTAAAAGAAAATTTAATTAATAGACGACCTGCCTTACCTCATTTTATTGTGGGGTCGGCACAGTATGACCGTAGACCATACCTGCCTGACGCCATCCATTCTCTGGAATAAGCCTGGGCGTTTAGATGTTGGTTTCATAAATTGGTTATTAGGTCTCATAAGTATGCAGGAACATTATATTTTCATATTTCTATACACCTCAAAAAGGCCAGACGTAGACTCACTTTAGTCGATTAGGATAAAAAATAAACAAAGACTTAAGGGGAACATTATAACCACAGCGGCAAAAGATCTCGGGCTGGACGTCGACCTGCGCATCACATCGGCTCACAAGGCGACAGAGGAGACGCTGCGCATCATGCAGCAGTACGAGGACACGCACGGCGCGCTCGTGTTCATCGCCGTCGCCGGCCGCTCGAACGGCCTCGGGCCCGTGCTGTCTGGCAACACCAGCTATCCTGTCATCAACTGCCCGCCGCCATCCGATAAGCTTGTACAGGTTAGTTTTATTTAGAACCATAGACAAGAAGTTTTGATTATCTACAAACTTTCGTATGTAAATGTTTTTAGTAAATGAGCACATAGCAGCACTGAGGGGTAGAGATTACAAATTTTGATTTGAAAAAAATTTATTTAAGTCTATTTACGCATACGTACTCGTCTTAATAGACACGTAATGTGTAACTCCTCCTTAATTCGCCTTTGCTTAGCCTTCATTTTGTATCTTTGCAGGATATCTGGTCATCTCTCTCCGTGCCTTCAGGTCTCGGCTGCGCCACAGTGATATACCCCGACAGCGCTGCTATAATGGCTGCGCAAATCATCGGTCTACAAGATTTCCTCGTCTGGGGCAGACTTCGAGCCAAACAAATCGAAATGAGCGCATCTCTTAGAAAAGCTGATAAACAAATCAGAAACGTGTAACTTAAGTACTGAAATATTAAGTTCAGTGTTTTTGTACAATCCTCGAATAATTATCGGTGATATAATTCATTCATATAAAAGAAAGTTCGTAATGAAATGAAATTTATTAAAAATAATGAGCCAGTTTACTTTAGCAATAACTGTTTTTATTATTTTAAGAAAACATCATTTTCTGTTTGAAATTATATAATTTTGTCTAGTTGTTTAAAGCATTCCATTAAATTTACTATCGACAATGTTTGTTTTATTTTAATAATCTTGCAACCCTTAAATAATAACCCTACTTACCTAATATTATCCAAAAAAAGAGATAGTAAAAAATATTAAAATGTTAACTGATGTTAGGCTGACCCTGAGTTCGCACTGTTCGCGATAATAATAAATATAATATCGGTCTATTTTTAGAATGTTCCCCACTGCTGAGACACAGACCTCCTCTTCCAGAGAGAGAATCCCATAATCCACCACGCTGACGTGGTGCGGGTTGATGGATGTCCCATGTCTTCGAATTTAGTGCTTCTAAGACATGCCGGTTTCTTCCCGATGTTTTCCTTTGCCGCTACAACACAGAAAAGGACTTAACATAATACAAATTACTAAAATAAAGACACAGTACGCACGGTAAAAATAATTGTTACAACCTTGACTGTTATTAGATTTTAGGCAAGATCGTTTAATTAATATCCATAAAATCTTAATGTATATAAACACACAGCGAGTATTAAGTTAACAAATTAACTCATTTGTTGGTCTTACAATGCAACAAATGAGTTAAAATATGTCACTCATCAACATTCGTTGATTTTTATTTTTAAGAAAAATATTTGTTACTTAGTTTACAAATAAACAAAATCAATGTATAGACCAATTGCTATTTACATTTCAAATAGCTTTTTTTATTCATATTTAATAGCAGTAACTAATTTGCCTATCCACTTAGGGCTCTTCAAAACGAGCGACAATAGATATGAGTTCGCACTGCCCAAAAACATTCACATAAAACGTGTTGTCATCTCAGCTATCTACCCGGAACCATACATATGTTTTCCATGTGTTTTCTGCCCATCAAAGTAAGGAGGTAGGAAGTAGATAAGTAAATCGAAGGGCCTAGACCGCTATCGCCATCCTGAAAACAAACTGTCAAAAACGGATGATATACTTTAACTATCAAACATCGTTATCATTGATATAATAAAACAAATTTCAAATAAAGAAATAATTTAATATTTCAATTTGTAACATTATTGTTGAAATATGAAAATATAAGCGTTCACTTTGGCAACATTAATTTTTGCGATGTCATTGTCAATATCGGCGATTGTATTGCGAAGTCGTGTTTGGAGTTTTGGTGAATTGGTGAAACAAGTTCCATCCAGAAATATTTTCGCCAATAAAATGTCTGAAAAGCCGGCTGAACATGTTGCTACTAACGGTTTTGAAAGCAAGACTCCATTTTTAATCGGTGTAGCTGGAGGAACAGCAAGTGGGAAGGTTAGTATTGTGCCGCAATATTTTATCGATTTTTCCTGATTTCAAGATTTGCTTACGTAACGGAAAGAAGAAATGCAGAGAAAACGCTAACAACTTTATTTAATGATTTGGAAAATGTAATAATAATATTACGAGAAACATGCCATAACCTCAAGGTTTTTTGTTCAAATAACAGTTTATAAATTCGCACTATGAACGGATGTTGTTGTTATTTTAAAAGACAACATTTGGTAACAGGTTTGAACATGTTTCGAATGTAGATTACTTGTCTTTACTGAAGATAATGTCATCAGCAGATCATATTTCATTCATCTAACAATCAAGGACATAATTTGTTGAAAGTGGTATTGCTATAATTCTAAAAGAATAATAATAACAATGTTTGCAAATAATTTGGAATATCTTATACATAGAAATTCATGTAATTTCCTTGGTTTTTGTAATGATAAAAAGAATGTCATTACATTTCTATTTATCGCACATTAAAGAGGATAGCAATTAGAGGGAATTACAAAAAGATTTTTTATGGGAGAATGTGGCAAATAACCAAATGCTTCACTTGATGTTAAGTTACTGTTACCTATAGTCATCTGGAACAAGCAAAATTATATTAGATAACTGATAAAATAATCCATATAATGGATTATTTGTAAGAAAGAAAGAAAAAGTTTATTTGTTATTTTAAAAAAAATTATAATTATACCAATAACAAACAAACAGGACAGCGCTCAGCTTAGGTTGTGGACTCCACAACACTGATTTTCAGCGCTGCCCTGTTGGTAGTGCGTGAACATATTATTCCGTACAGATAAAGTAGTAAACTTTATCTATTAAAGGATCTATCTAGTAAAGACACAAAGAGATACATAAAGCATGGCCAAACATCCACCTGACATCTCTGAGGATTTCGCCACCTGACTTTATTCAGAGATTTACAAGATAGTACAATGCCAATACGACTGATACAAATACGATTGTTTTAGAACGCTTAGAAGCCAGGATTTATATTGAGATTTTAACTTTTCTTTTTATTCTTTTTTTTTAAATTTGTCTTGGCACACAAGAAATTATTTCTGTTGTAACCACACACCCATGCCTACCAACCAAGATGCGAGTGATGCGACTGCCATCCACCCCATAGAATACTTGTACTTCACATACATGTACGTCTGTCTTTTGTGTTACTTCATTTTTGGCTCTACTTCTGATGAAGAAAAAAGTTATAATTAACTATCTGTTCCCTACAGTTTCATCCGCCATGCATTTGAATAAATCCTAATTATAAAATAATTTAGTCAACAGTGTGCCAGCGCATAATGGAAAAATTGGGTCAGCAGCACAAAGAACAAACAGAGAGACGAGTTGTCTGCATTAGTCAAGATTCCTTCTACCGAACACTCACGCCGTCGGAACGGCTCCGAGCTGAACGTGGGCAGTTTAATTTTGACCACCCTGATGCTTTCGATGACAAAAAACTGCTGGCAATCCTCAAGGATATCCTTGCTGGAAAGAAAGTAGAAGTCCCAGAGTATGATTACATCACAAATTCTATTAGGTAAGTTACTTATGAATTGAATAAAACATCAAATTAACCATTAAGGAAATGTGTTGTTTGCTCACATGATGATGGGGAGGGGGATAACGGGGAAAAAGAAATATCCTTTTTCCTGTCTATCCTCACATTTGCTTGTTGTGGATGTCTATGGGTAGCGTTCACTTAACATCAAGTGATCCGCTTGCTTGTTTGCCACCTAATTCCATTAAAAAAAATGATTTAATTTAAATAAAAATTATGATGAATGAAAAAAACGCAGGTAAGAAAATAGCAAGGATGAAAGGGCACTAGATCTCCAGTAAGTAACACATAAAAAAAGTTAAAGATTAATGTTATATATAGTTATGAATGTATTTATAATATGAATAAAATATAAATGTATTACAGCTTCTGTGTATCTATGAGCCATGTTAGGACATTATTTGCATGTTGCAATGAACCTGCTGTCCCTAGAAATATACTTGTGTCTCTATTGATTTGGCTGGACATACTGAGAAGGTTAGGTAGAATATGGTGTTGACCAACACTGCCTCTCTCTATGAAGAAGAAAGAAGCTTCCATTGTTATATCTTATTTCCATGTTTATTAGGTTATTATCTATAAATAAACTATTTCCCAAGCCCTCACCGCTCGCACACAATCTACCCAGCGGATGTGGTACTGATAGAAGGCATCCTCGTGTTCTACTTCCCCGAAGTGCGGGAGCTCTTTCACATGAAGCTGTTTGTAGACACTGACTCTGATACACGGCTTGCCAGACGAGGTGAGCATGTATTACTTCTTATAATAAAAATACTTTTGCCCAGTCATATATACAATTAATAAAAATAAAATTAATTTAAAAAAGATCAAAATCTTTGGATTGAATATAGTATAGGCATACCATGTAGTGTATGCCTAAAGACGAAAGTCTTTAATCAGTGCGTCCTCCCCGCAATGATCTACGGCGCAGAGACTTGGACGCTGACGGTAGGGCTGGTCCATAAGTTAAAAGTCGCACAGCGATCGATGGAGGCCATGGGGACCAGAAGTGTGGGACTCCTTCCAGATGGACCGATGACCTCATAAGGACGGCAGGAAGTCGCTGGATGTGGTGCGCGGAGGACCGCATACTGTGGAAGGCATTGGGGAAGGCCTATGTCCAGCAGTGGACTCTACTATCATAGGCTGATGATGATGATGAAGATGATGATACTATGTAGTCATAATATTAAGATTTGTGTAGTATGCTTGGAATTACTTATCATACCATCATTATGTATATTAGTGTGACAAATATATGCGGAAGAAAATGAAAATAGGAAAGGATTGTGTAAAAAGTTACATTAAAATCGAAATACACGTTTTTTATTTTTACTACTTGGAGTTTTTTTGGGCCAGAAACCTTAGCGGGCATCCTCAAAACACCCTATTAAAGTTTCATAACAATCTGATCACTGGTTTAGAAGCGCGTAGAGGACAAACATACAAACATGGTCTTTATTTATATAAATTGTAAGTGTTTGTATTGCATTGCATCACATTTTACAGTTCCCCGTGACATCATGGAACGTGGCCGCGACTTGGAACAAGTACTCAACCAGTACATGAATTTTGTGAAGCCGGCATTTGAAGAGTTCTGCTTGCCGGTAAGATAAACTTAGCTTCTTAGATTTTTCTTGATTTTTTTAATGTTCTAAGTCCTTCGAACCCCATGGCAGTGCTACCTACCGGTTGTAATTGCGACTCTTAGAAAAACCCAAAGCACATATATATATATATATATAATCTTGATCTCGCTAACCTATAATATTTACCCCTACCTACTATCGTTTAACATGGCTGAAGAGGTTTCCACTTCAAATAGTAAAATGTTTGTTATCTTACTACTTAAGGCAACCTTTGTGACATTGCAGGTAGCGGGCGGCGCTTTCGATACCGCGCCGTCTAGGTTTTTTCACTGTTTCGAGGGTTTTTCACTTTACTAAATATTTTGGTAAATTTTAAATCCCGACAATTTTAGCTATCTTCCAGTAAAAGCACCATCCGAATCGGTTCAGACGTTTCGGAGATTACCCGGAATAAATAGACGGACAAAAATGTTAAAAATTGCATTTTCGTTATAAGTACCGTATATACATCATGTATATTGAGTATGGAAATGTTATTTTGATATTACATACAGACACTAGAATTTTATTTATCAGTATAGATTCAACATGGAAAATGATTTGTAATGAAATCTTATAGTTGTATATAAAATATTCAGGATGCATCATAAAATTTAAATTTACTCGTGAAATGAGATGTTCGTACACTTATCTTTCATCATTAAGGTAGAGCTTTTACGAGTACACCAGTTCATAGCTAAATTCAATTTTTTAAATACAAACACGGCGATTTTGTATTAGTGTGGAGTTAAATGAATGACTGACTGACTTAACTTAAGGTGTTAGTCTTTGACTTAAGGTGGCTTCACTATTGGGACTCGGATACTCCATCTGGATACCTCCAGATCCTATAACATCCACCATGCCACTGGTAAAATTAACGCACCTATAATAATCAGAATAAGAAGGCACCTTAACAATGTAAAAATCTATTATGTAATTTTTTAAAACAAATATGTATTGATTATTTTCCTTCCAGACAAAGAAGTTTGCTGACGTAATCATACCGAGAGGCGCCGATAATTTGGGTAAGATATCTTGTAAATTTTTAATACTAGTATATAAAACTGTCCCGGGAAAAACAGGATTGATATAAATGTGACTCCGTCTGTCATAAAAGGCATCAAATGACTCCTAGAAGTATAATATAGATTGATACAGTTTATATATTACTGTGGAAGTCCTGATGAATGAAGTTTCTTCGAAAAGATTTTAAGTACATTGGCAGCATATATCATGTTTTCTTCAATCTATGTGTCTGTTATAAAGACAATGGCTATCACCTCTCATAAACATCTTTGAAAAAAACTCCACATATAGGGAATATAGCAAGGAAGGTCTTCCATTGAAAACTTGGGAACGGGAAGAGGATAGGACATGGAGGGGATTAATGGGGAAAAGGAAATATACTTTTTCCTGTATACCTCCACTGGCTATTAACGGTAGGCAAAGCATCTGCAACACATTTGCTTGGTGCATATGCCTAGGAGTAGAGGTTATATAACATCAGGTGATCCACATGCTCAGTTGCCACTTTCTTCCATAAAAAAAACATGGTTGCAGTTTGCAATTTGTGATACTTCATAATATTTTATTTTTATGTTACATTTACTATACAGGTATGGTATCCACTAAATATCTCTTATATTTTATATATACTCAACAATTTGAACCATTCAATTGTGTTGAATTCCGACATGATACATAATCGGTTTTGTTCGTTCATTCTTTACTAAAAGTACAATATGCGTATTTATTTAACTGCAAAGTGCTAAACTACGTAATGTTTTTAAACTATTAAAATCACTGTTACACTATCACTAAAGGTCATAGCCACTGCAATTAGCCAAACAAGAACTACCTAACCTAGCTCCCCCAAAAACTTTTTGCAGCGGCTATGCTCTTATGTAGCTGCTAATTCGAATGTTAAGGCAAACGCGTTAAAGTCCATTTCTCGTTGTTGCAGTGGCTATTGACTTAATCGTGCACCATATATGGGATATTATGTACAAGAAGAGACCAACGCAGAAGGTAGCAAATGGGCCCTGCAACGGGACTCATCTGGAGGTGGATGAGGGGAACGGTAGACGGATGTCGGGAAGTTCTGAAGATACCCTCAGCCGATAGCCAACGCCCAAAATGTTTATGCACATCTGAACCGGGGTCTTCTCGTTTGGATCTGTGACTCACGCGGTTTGGTTTATGTTATATTGTTATATTCCATTTTGTTATGCAGTGTTTCTCAACATTTGGCTTTCGTTCCAAAAAGGTCAAGCCGATAAATGCGGGACTAAATTTTATAAGGAAAAAAACTGGTGCTTTGAATTCAATCCTATCTCATGTTAAATTAGGCTATTCATACTTCTGCAGGCACTTCATAAATGGGAGGAAACAGCGACTCGCAATTTTCTATTTAATTTCTATAGTACAGTATAAAAAAATATTTTTCTGTGCTTGAACCTTATAAATTTCTTTAAAAGTGCGAAATGGTGGCAAGAAATGTTGGGAAACACTGCTCTAATGTATAGGCACAGGTATGGTTTGAACATCGAATATTTTATGCTTTTAATAGACAAACAGTATTATTTATAATTCCTTTTGTACCGAAACTTTTAATTCAAGCTAAGCGCAACTGTTAGGTTGTTAAGTGAACTATTAATCTGTATTTTATAGTATATTTTAACCGTATATACCTAGGATGGGTACAATATTTTTACCCAACAGACAGGTGGATAATGTTTTTTTTATATGATGTATGTATGTCTGTTCCATTATTACCACATATAGCCTGCATTTTGAAGAGTCAGGTGTCAAATTTAAGATGATAATTTTGATTAGTATACGCTAACTTTTAAAATGAAGTGAAAAATCGAAACTTAAGTTAACCCCGCATTAGGTATGAGCAGCGAGAGAGACGGGGGGAGGGGTGAAGTTATCTCGAGTTATTAATAATAACCTCAACTGCAAATTCTTATTACACTCAAAAAGCGCTCGTTTACAGATTTGATGAACTTTTAAACGCCCATAGATACACAGTGCTACGTTTACCGCCATACATCCAGATCTAGATCTTTTGTTGATACCCAAAACCGTGGTAAGTCTTCTCTAAATGAAAAGATAAACGTACTGAATTTATTATTCGTTCACTACAGAAAAATGGCAGAGATGTGACGAACGTGTCCAAAAAAAATTAAAACGCCTTTTTCTTGTGATATGTAATAAATAGCTACAAAGATTTTATATTTCCAAGAATTGGCTTAATTTCATTTATATCAGTTCTTTATTTGTACGTATCTAAACATCGTATTGGACAAAAACAGGTATCGGATATTCGTAAAGATATAGCTTCCAAAAATGTTGCTTTGATATCTTAAGTTCTGTCTGACTACGAATCTCATGTGAGTTCATGCTCTTTCCTTGCCACACCCCGCGCGTACTTAAGGCGCGGTACAGCGCTTGCGGCCAGATTATACATGACGGCCATTACACTTTTTATACTTTCATCGGAAATGTAACTTTATGGAAATCGTGAGATAAAGTGATGAGAAATTATATAATAATATTAGCTAATGATAAAATTGGAATTTCGAATTTAACATAAAAAGTAAGTTGTACCCTTTGTTTCCAAATTTCATCTTGTTGTGGAAAAAATTATAGGTAACTATGTATTTTTTGTAAATACCAAAAATTTTTGTTTATATTTATCACATGATTTATCGTTATTTCATACCTAACGATTACATTTTTTTGTCAATATATTGATTGTACGACAGACTGACTGACCTGACCGTATAAAAGTATTAATTTAATCGAGATACAAAACAGTTTGTGAAATCCATACAGTATGACAATGAAACGATTGATTCCAATCTCTATGAAGATTCATTAACGATTATAATGTACTAGTGACGCGCCCAGCTTCGCCCGGGTGCCACTCATTATGTTGATCCGATCGCTACCAAACACAGGAATGTGCCAATCTGGACAATCCCTGTAAATTTCATCGAAATCGGTCCAGCCGTTTCAGAGTCTATAGGTCAATAGCAAACATACATACTTCGCTTTTTATATACTATTTTTTTTCATAAAAAGTATCCCATGTTACTTCTAATACCTCCAAGAATATCTGTACAAAGTTTCATGATGATCGGTTGAGTAGTTTTCGCGTGCAAGCGTAACAAACAAACTTACATTCACATTTATAATATTAGTAGGGATAATCGTAGGGTAGAGACCCTGTACTATGTACTGTAAGCTGTCAAAATGATCATCCTAAATTTGGCAGAGTTTCGAGATTTACATCCCAACAATGTGTGACAATAGATATACATTTAATAACTGTAATCAGCTTCCGAATTATGTACTGTGGGTTCGACCCAAGTTGCATCCGCTTAATCAACAACAAAAAATTAATAGTATTAGTGTCATATGATAATATATTTTGTAATAATCGTATGTGCCCCAAACTGCGCTATATACGTGTCAGACGCACATATGTATTGCCTACGAAATAATTATATGAATAGATACTTGTATATTGTAACACAAAAAAAATTGAAGCATTTAAAATTACTTTTGTACTAGCGATGGGCGATTGATACTTAAAAAAAGTAATCCACTGAATCGAAAATTAGGCGCTTCATTCGATTGTCGATTTAGTAGTGCCTCACCATGATTCCATTTTTAAATATAGCGCCATCTAACAAAAATATATGATATCAGTTAACCCTTGACAACGCTCAAATAGATAATGCAGAAACCTATCATAAGATGGCGCTATCCTTTTAATTAATTATTTACATAATTTTTTTAAGTTTTTTATACACACCCATATAGATAAATTTAAAAATAAAAAGTGAATCTAAATACAACATTTCATTAAAATCGTTGGAGCCGTTTCCTAGATTCAGATTATATATATACAAAAATTGCTCCTTTAAAAATGCCTCACCATGATTATTCGGATTACAATCGTCAGATTACTAACAGTGTCGTGTGAATTGCTTATAAAATACCAATTAGTAGTTAAACTTGAACAGACAGACAAAGTCGCCAGCTGTAAGCGGTTTAGTCAATAAAAAACGATAACCAACTAACGTCGATTGACTGTTTGTAATCGCCCATCGCATTTTGTATACTGCTAGGTTCTAGAATGTACAATACAGGTGTAATCGATACAAATGCTAGTTATTTTAGAAATAATTAGATCGTCGAAATGAAGTAAGATGTAACTTCAAGAATAGTTGCCATGTAAGACCAAAAAAATTGTAAAATTTGTAACAAAATACTATTAATAATGTATATTAAAACGAGTTTATAAGGAAATTATCCAACCAGCTGCTTGAAACAAATTTAAACTATATGGGTTTTTTATTATGATAAATTAAAAAAAAATATATGTGAAATGATTTTCACGATTAAAAGAGTACATATCGTTTGAACGTTATATCTTCGTATTATAACTATTGTTTTAAATATGTAATTTGTTTTTTTTTCTATGTAAGTGTTGCTATTTTAAAATTTAATTGAGTCGTACTCAAGTCACAGATCCAACGCTTAAATATATAATGCGGAATTTTGTATATGTTAACTTTATTCGAAATACCTATGTTATTATCATTTGTCTCTGAAGTTGGTAACAAGCGCTATCATTGGCTCTAAACTGACAAGCAACAGGATATATCTTTCTCTGTTGCACCTCCATGTTTCGTTTGCCTCGTTCTGTCGTGTGTGAAATACGTACAAATGAACCTAGTTCAGAGACAAAAGTTGATGCGAGAATAATATTGTCTTAGTGCAACTGGGGCACTGCGCATGCGTAATGAAAACACGCACACAAATATAATCGTAATTATTGCTATATCTAAAAAGGAATTCAAAATTCTTAACTCAAATTATTTAACAGATGAAAAAAGGTTGAAGACAGACCTGTCATAGACAATATAAAATTCATATAAGACATTTACGTATAATTTTAATCTTAATGCTGCAATTAAAAATTATTTTAATAAATAATAAATTCGGTGTTTTTGTTGTTCTTTTACTTTTTATTTAATAATTAATTTTATAATAACGACAACACTGTGGAATGGATATTATATTTTTAAAGCAGTTACTGAATTTTGTTTAATTCTTTGCGTATGCGCAGCAATCGTTCCAATACATTTATGTACTGCTTTTACGTATTATTTAGGTTAAGATGAAAACTATACATTATGTATAAGGCTGACGTTTTACAAAGTACATAGAGTAAGGAATAAGTTCATTTATTTTCTTCAAACACGTTTATGAATTTTCAAAGTAAAGTGACCGTAAAAAATATAAAAAGTAAAAAAAATATGTTTTTTTTATTTAAGTTTAAGTAACAAGACTTTTCTAAGTTAGATAATTGAATATTAAACTTTTTTCAAAACGTTCTATTTTAATTTATTATTTTTAAATCATCCCAGACTCTTTTTTGAGGTTTAGTAAAAATGTGTGCAATTATGAATTTGTATTCGGTAATAACAAAGTAAATATTCAGGTTCCAGAGACTGTTATTAAAATGTTTAGGCAAAGATTAGTTGACGCTCTGTCTGTCTCGGACGCACTTCACACAACAACGTACAAAAAATTAAAACAACATGGAATTCATATGACAGTTTTGTTTTAAAGCTCATACACATCTATCTCGCTTTTATCAATCAGGGATCAATTGGTGTAAGAAATAGGAGATATGTTTTTATCATATATAAAAAGACTTTGACTATGATACGAACAATTGGTTATACAAGAAGAGTGTACAGATATAGTGAGAAAAGATTTTCCTTCGTAATTTTTCGGAACAATTCGTATAAATTGTTATGTATTGTCAAAGAATATGATACTACGTTGAGAATCAGAACTTCGAACAAACGAATTATGGCATTCTAATACCAATGTGTAAATATTTTACGTCCAATTTTCTGACATTTCAAGAATACAGTACCAACCTAATGGGCTAAAGTGATTTATATCGATGAAATGTAGGGTTTTTATATTCACATTTGAGCTTAATGTATCACTTATAATTGGGATTATTGTTTATTAGCATTGGGCATAATGTTACCAAGGGTAAAGATTACGAAAGACATACTTTTTATTATAGGTACAACAATATTATAATTTAGTTTTATGTCTATCTACTTCCCTCTATGATTGTTAAAAAAATCAAACACTGGTTATGAATTTCAAATGGCTGTCAACTACAATATTCTATTTATGCATTTACTTTTTTTTGTTATTTCATCTTTTTGTACTGCACAATATTATTACCATTTATATTGTGCGATGTAAAAATTTTATAGCGAAAACTAGAGATTTATTGTTTTTAGATTATGATACATTGTGTTCAGGCAACAGCCCATATATGAAATTACAACATTAATATTTTATCATAGTAATAAAAATATAATATTAGAATAATAAAATGAACGTGACAATATTTACTCCTATGACAGATGTTCGACATAACTAATTGATTGATTCATAAAAATGTGTTAAAAATTGATTAAGAAAAATGACACAGCATATCAACAAATAGTTTAATATGTAATTCATAAATAAATGTATTGTGTCAATTTACATTGGCGCCCGCTTGCATTGCGATAATTTAACAAAAACAGAAAACAACATTATGTGGAACAATGTTTTTTTTTGTTTTAAATTTGTCAAAAATAAACAATTTATATCTAAATAATTAAGCAAATATGACTAGCGACATATGAATGCCTAATTAATTGATAAATAAAATATATATTGGAAAATAACGAACGGACTTTAATTTTTACAAACCGTAATGCAAATAAATACTCGTTTAAATTTGAATCGAAACATTTCATATGCAAAGTGATTAAATTAATCTTATTATTAACATCAGAAATCTAGATGATGCCACTTGCTTGAACCAGCCAAGAATCCAAGTTCTGCAAATTCAGAGCTGGATTCGATTGCTGGACTAGACTAATTTAAACTTAATATTAACACCACTCGTTCATGTCATCACTTGACCTAGGTTATCTGACCTTAACGTATATTGGCGTCTAGGCCGCACATATGGCCACCACATTTCGCAACGCTCAGGCTCGGCCACTCCGCACCCTAAGGGTCCTGCGGACGCGCAGGGTTACGGGAAATAGAGTCCGTTCGAAACCGTGAGCTTGTTTGCACGTGTGCCCAAGCCACGCTGTTCCAATTATAATAATCCATGTTAATATTAACTGAATATAAACCGTGTCTGTGTATTAGTGTGCGCATTATGAAATATATATGTACTCTGGAAAACTGACTTTTACTGGTGGTGTATAAACCACCAAAATATATTATTCTATACATTTATTTTGTTTAGTTCAAGTACCACAAGATACAACCATTCTGTTCGTGCATTCATAACACAGATTTAAAATAAAAATTAATGACCTATTGTGAAAAACTTTAACCGTCTATAACCTGTGGTTTATATTTTTCAGTTGCCATAGACCTCATCGTGCAGCACATATCGGACTATCTGAGGAGAAGCCCGGTGGAGAAGTTGAATCCTCTAGGCATGTCATCATCTGTGCCGGGTAGTCCGCAACGCAGCGGGCAGAGCAGTCGGCCGCATTGAACAGTCGCCATCGCTCAATTTTATTTAGTGATTAAGGTTTGTAGTGTGAGGCTAGTGAGATATGCACACGTTTAGGTATCATACCGCAAGCGATTTTTAATCTGTCGTGACCATTGTCTTTAGATGATTGTCATTCAGAGATGGTGTTGTTTACTCTGAACTATTTTCCTATTTATATATTTTAAGTTTATTCGTCACACACTATTTTGGATTTAGTAGATTCGATATGTAAAAACATGTAATTGTGATTATTTCAAAAATACACGACAACTATAAATGTATAGTATAATTATAACTACAACTATATATAATTTAATATAAACGTACTTATTTAAAAGTACATACTTAAAAAAAATATTTTTAATTATGTTGTATAGAAGAAAAAAAAACTGTTTTCGATATAATTTTATTTTATTTACTGTTTTATATATGCTTTTCATTTATTTCTTTTACTCTTGTAATAAATTTATATGCTAACATCATTTAATTTTACAAGTATATATATATATATATATATTTAATTATCTAAAGACGCTGTTCGAGTCAGTTTAAAACGCATCTGGCGCCAAAATTGATTAGATTATCGTGTTGCGTTCAGAATCCCGTCACCAAAGAGCAGATAGTATGTTACTGTGTAAGAAATATCACACGCAGTTATTATTCTAATATTTATTTTTTTATTGTATACTTTAAAATATGATGAACAAAATATTTTAAATTATTTTTAATAGGTGTAAATCGTAAGTAAATCATAGAGGCACCATATTTTTCTGTAGCATAAAATCTTAAATATTATAATCCCTTCAAAGCACATTTAGTAATAAACATAGCTGTTTCTAATTATACATTAACTTATTGATTAAATTCAAGCAATGTTACGATATTTTCTTTTTCACAAAAAAAAATTAAGTATTTGAACGTAGTATTTCAAACTTAGTTATCAAGTATAATATAAAAATAATGACACATTTATAATAATAAATAGTGCTATAGTAAGCACATTGTTATTTTTGTCTTGCAGAGATCAATTTTTAAACAGCACAGTTAAAATAGGCTTTCGTGTTAGAGGGAATAAAAGATAATAAAGTAAACTATAACTTACAATACGTTGTTTAATATCAGCTCGTTATTACAGTTATAGCGTTTACAAAACCATTTTTAGTAAGCGACACAAATCTCACAAGTAACCAACATATCTGCACTTAGAATATAACTAGTCACTCGGAATAGCTATAGTATAATCTTAAAAAAAGTAAGTAAACATTCGACGCTCAAAGTATTCAGTATATTTCAGTTTCGTTTTTGAGATGTCATCAACAAATATCTGTATTCTTGAATTATAACCTTAACAATTATTATTTTATACTATAGATATGTTATACTCATGCATGTACGTATGTAATGATACCTACGTTCATTTGTCAAATGGTGTGAAAAGGATAGAGTAATTAAAATAATGAGAAAAGAGATGACAGCTACTGTTTGTCACTTAAGCCGAAATGTAAACACATGACGTAAGCTAAAAGAAGCGTCCCAATCGGGATCATTTCGAGTCTTCACTTTTTACCGCCAATGACATCTGCTTTATTTTGTATTATAATATCATTGTTTTGTTACTTAAATTATCCCAAATATTAACTTTTTTATCGTGGTATTTGTATAATTTAACTGAAACGCCACAGTGTAATTACTGAGTTAGCATTTGATATTCCGCCGCTACGTTTATTACCATTTTTGTATTTCAATAACTAAGATATTGGAATAAAGGAAACGGAAGTGGTGTCAAAGGAATTTAAAAAAATCACTTACCTATTGTGACATTTGTACTTACGCGAAAAGTTCGCTAAGATTTAAAAAAACTGAAATTTCCTAGTCAATTGTATTTAAAAAAAAGCTTAAATAATTGAGGTAAGTGAAATGCGCAAATAGTAAAAATTAAAAACAACTTAACATTATTCTAACTATGTTATATTTATCAACTATTCTTTCTAATTGATAATTTTTTTTATTGAATAAATTTCGTTTGTAACACTAAAATTGAATTCGAACGTATCAATTAGTCAATTATTAAAAAATATATATTTTTCTCTATGGTATGTGTTTTTGACAGAACAGATTCGCGCAATTACCATTATAAAATGTATCGGGAATCTGTATTATAATTTAAATTTATAATAGTTGTACTTAGACATAATGTAATAACACAACCTATGTGTATAATTTACATGAGATTTTTTGTTATGGGAGAATGCAAACAAGCAAGTGGTTCATCTGATGTTAAGTTATACCATTATCCATAGACATTCGACGCACATGCGTTGCCTACTTTAATTGGACAGAGGAGGGGATAGAAAAAAAGATATTGCATTTTCCTAGCCTCCCCTTCCAATCCTTACTTCCTATCCTATCCTAATTGAGGAAAGAATGGGAAGGGGAAGAGTACTGAAATTGGGCCTTCGGCCTCATTTATCACGCGTGGGTCAATATAAGTACTTTTACTTCACGCCTTTCTTCTGTGAGGTCGTATTTCACCGGTCGAGCGGCCCAACGGACTCTACCAGTGGAAACTAATTATCATTTTAGTATGTATTTTATTAGGGTTGTTATAGATATAATTATGATTAATGACACGTTAGCTGTGAGTTTTTCAGAAAAAAAATGCTTAACTTTTTCATGGTTTTAAATGAATTTTGTAAAGTTAATGTTGATTTATTAAATTATTTATATGCATAAGTGATGTGATTATCGTATAAACGGATTGCCTACGTACCAAAGAACATATTTATTGAGTACTTATAAACTAAAGAAAATCAACTAATAGGTAATACGAGTTATTTATTTTAAAATAAAATTGTGTTTAAATATATGTAATGTGAACATACAATGGCGTTGTACATTAATTGTTGATAATTTTAGGCTTTTTCTTAAATTTCTATTATTGCTAACTCTCAACTGGAGGATAAATAATTATAATGTTCAACTAGGTGTACCAAATGTACTTTTCACATGGCAAGTTAACATGCTAATATTACGGAACACTTTCTAAGCACTTATAAATTCGTCTAAAGAGTAGTAAGTGAAAAATTGTGACAATATCATTTGTTTTTAAGAAACTTTTTAAAATGTCGACCTTTAATATGTAAACTTTAAACAGTTTTCACGCTTTGCAGTAAATTATATTTATTTTAAACTAATTTTATGTTTTGTACCGCTGATTTTTTTTAAACTATAGTTCTATATTTTGTACTTCAGATATTCTCGTTAGTGTAATTTCATGCACCCGTTGCGTAGTTGTTTATTGATTGTCTGCTGATTATTGTACAAATATTATGAACACAATAAAGCTATTTTATTTTTAAAAGGGCTTATAATTATTTCCCCTTCAAACCGCCACGTCTGAATACAATAGGTAGCTAAATGGTTGATGACATTAAAAATATGTCTAAGTTCGAATTATTGCATATTAAATTATAAAAAAAATCTAAATTAATAATTTCACTGAAACTAAGGTTTTCATCAATTGAATGCAAATGTCAAATAAATAAATACGCGCTCACGCCCGTAACACAGAGATCATGGATTTCCATTTGGCGCGATCCTGGCACACCTCTCTCGCTTCCACATTCATAACATCAACGCATACATGCTTGTAGGTTATTGGTATCTGATCGATACAAGTACAAACTCCTAGGGCGTGCCCTACCAACACTGCCACTCACTTTCCCTATATAAATTTGTTTCGTTATTCTCTCTTCATTCATCCTTTCAACATGCAGTCAATACTGACGTTATTCAACATAGTTGATCTTTATTCAAGTCGACTTTAAATTTACCCCTTTAAGGTACAACGCAGTATATCAAGTGAACTATGAGTAAAACATCGATACGTACAAGTATACCCCTAGAGACAAAAATATTTTGAAGATCATCTTCTAGTGCCTGCTCCCTTTTTGCTAAACCCCCTCGACTTGGTACGTGCATATGAATCCATAACGAGAACTACACTCGGTCATAAATCATAGTAAAGCTACCAGACCATGTTTCAGACAAACCCGTTGTCTATAAAAACGAGACGTCGTGAAGATGCGATGACTCCGGCGATTTCGATGCGCAGTTTACTACACTTACACCAGAATACTGCGTCCGACCATTAACCCCATGAGTGGGAAAGAGAGGGGAATGCTCTCTGCACCGTTCCACGCTTTACGACCGAGTGTGCAAGGAAAAAACTGTACCATAGTTATCAATATCTAGGTGGTAAAGTAACAAAAACAAAATTAAAATTTGATCCGCCTTTATTACATGACATTAAAATAATAATTATCGCAATAATTACAAATGAAAACAATTCAATCATTTTTTAATCTTAAATAAACTTCATTTTAAATATACATAGTCACGACTTAGTTCATAGCGTTTGCACGTGTCGCGGCGTGCGGACTAGAGGGCGCTACTGGCGGCGGCGGGCCACGCCGACACTAATGTAGTACTGTGTACGAAGGAATAAGCAAATTAACACAAACTTCTATCGATATAATCAACAATTTAACGTAAGAAATACAATAATTACCATTTTGAAACATTAATTAGTAATTTAAAAAAATCTTGTTATACCTGCATTCAATACCCAGATATTTTTCCGATGTAGTTTTTGTAAATAAATGGAGAAAAAAAATTAGAATTTGTGCGACGATATTTATTAAATATATTTTCATTCAACATTTTTCATATAAAACTGGACGATTTGATTTTTTGTCATTTTATAAAACAGGAACAATTTACATAAGGCAGACTACATACTTATTGACTTTCACTAAATTAATAATTTCTCTCCACTTATTACCGGAACGAAGGTATAGCGAAACGCTTTTACTAAACTATAATCGGATCAGTTTTGTGTTACTGCGTTAGTGTCACCGTGGCACCGAACTGGCACCGACCTGGCGCCCAACGTGGGCATCACGCGGTGCTAAAATCACAAACTTTGCAATAAGGCATCTAAAGAATCCATCTGTCGTCAACCATATACATTTATATCATATTGTCAACCTAATGGCCTATAATTTCTAAATTGCGTTTTCATCTGGATATACAAACATTTCAGAATACGAAATTTTAGTAACTATTGCGTTAAGCTTTAAAAATCTTTTGAAAACTTCATTTCATTTCTGCTCGATTTATTTTTAATTCAATTTAAAATAAACACAGATAAATTCATAATAAAATAAACTCCACAAAAAAAATTCATACCTTTTCATATATGACTGAGTTTTAAGATTAAAAAAAAATATTTACAAACAGCACCTTACGGACATTCTTTGCGTTATGCGTACATTAGCCATTTTTCGCGGTGTTCCACTTACTGAAATTGCCTCGTACCTTGCAAAGAGACAAGCTCAACTCTTATAAATAACCAATTAAACAGCTGTTGTGCAAGCGATGGGATAATAATTGCCGTTCGTAAATTTAACGATGTTCCGATGAATTTCTATATAATCCTCTATGGTTACAACATTCACAGATAAGTTTTTGTTCAAACATAGCATCCCATTTAGTTATTGTTTCCGCGTCATCATCTCAAGGCGTACTTACGCTAGGCGCCTTGCACGCCTACTGTACCAATTTAGGCGACTGTATATTCACAAACATACTGCATATGTCTTCGCCACGCAAAAAATGTCAAAACGCGATTCCAATTGCACTTGATTATGATAGAAAATCTATCCTAAAAAAAACTATTCTATACATTTGGTCGAAAAATAAAATGTTCCGTACCGACAATGTACGCGAAAACTGCGCCCTTTCTATCCGTCAACCGACCGCATTCGCCAAACTTGTATAGAAAAATGAATCGATACAATTTATTGCATTACAAACGTCCCTTAATAATTATAATATACACAATATTTACATTGAAATATTTTTGCACTATATTATAAATAGGAATTGATTATCGCACGAACTCTCATCTCCCTCACACACTGCAGGAAACATTCTCGTAAAACATGTTGCTACTCTCTGAAACAACTGAGATGAAATAAGTTTTATGTAAATGTTTTCAGCAGTGCGAACTCACGGTTACTTTACGCACCTCAACACAGTTTTCGAATTAACACAAGAACCTCACTATTTATTGTCCTTTCAGTTTAGTACTGAACTTCGTAAAAAAATAATAAAGGAAATACCGGTGCGGGAATCTGTCGGATGTTTGTTTAACGAAATTATACGCTATCGCTATTGTACAGAAGATTCCAAGTCGCTCGTTGGCCGCAGTGACTCGCGCGTTAAATTAACCCTAGTTCAAATCTCTCTTTACAAAAAAAAATTAAAGCGATACTTATTTTAATATATTTACATTACAAAGTAATTGTCTTGAACTTTTTGGTGTTTGATTTTAACATCAGATGTCGCTATTTGTGAATTGCACTTACGTATTAAGAATTCTCATTTAATATATTCACAAAAACACCAAACCGACCATAAATTCCACACGGTGCTGCATCGAGAGTTGTATAATAACGCTTTGGGTTTTATATTAAACACTTCGCAAAATTTTAAGAATTTCTTGAAGTATACTATAATATAGTCCGCGCGCAGTAACTTTGCCCACCGCGGTCGGTAGTGTCATGTAGGGCAGACATCGACAAAGTCTCTGCGCGCTTTTATAACAAATGACAGATATAAAATTTAATGACCATAGACAATTGTTATTTTTTAAAACAGATAAGAAATTCATAGAATTGAAATAAAACTAATTTTACAGATTTTATAGCGTTTATTTTACGTTTTTTAATATCCGACGTTTCTAGTACTTTACAGTGCTCATGATCACGAGGGGACTGAGTGTCAGACGTGCCGATGTCAAAAGTTGCTGACGAAGTACCCACTTATTGAATTAATTCTGCTCCGATTAATAATTTAATTAATTCAAAATAAGTGGATACTTCGCCAGCAACTTTTGACATCGGGACGTCTGACACCTCAGTCCCGTGACCAGTAGCACTATAAAGTACTCGAAACTTCGGGAATCAAAAAACGTAAAATAAACTCGATACAATCCGTAAAATTAGTTTTATTTCAATGTATATTCGCGTAAATATAAGAAATCATTATATTAATAGAATTCAACAATAACAGAGGCTATAGAATAAGAATATTATGGCGAGAAAGATCATGGATTCCCATTTGGCGCGATCCTGGCACACCTCTCTCGCTTCTTCTACATCCATACATCTATGCATTCAAACTCGTCGGTTACGGGTACTCCTTATATCGCCCTTCTTTAGTAGGTCACTAATCTGGTCGATATAAGTTCTCCTAGGGCGTTCTCCCCTATCAACACTGCCACTTTCGCAACGTAAGTTTGTTTCGTTACTCTGTCTTCATTCATCCTTTCATGCCCGAACCGAATACCCTTTCTCAATTCCAGTCACAACATCCAATTTAAATAGAATATAGAAAAACGGGAGAATTATTATGACAACAATTGTCACTGGTTTGACAAAATCTTATATCTTTAAAAGAGCTAAGCCCGAACAGTAAATATTTCAGTCGTATAGTCACAACACTAGCAAGCCGATCTCATTTAACCGCCTATCCTATCTTCAAAACCTCGTCAAAATGTAAAAATACCGAACGCCGATACATGAAAATTACAGCCATGAAATATATTGGTCTTAGTTCATATTATGCTATGTTTTCACTTAGCTTTTTTTATTAAGTTAAAATTTTTACAACTTTTTAAAACATTAAAACGAAAAATTACTTATTAGTTTACAATGCGCGAGTCCGCCATGTTCTTTTATCTGTCAATGCGTTCGCGCGTTTAATAATGTAGTCTTACAGATAATGCACAAAGCGTTGCCACATGCAAATCGCTAAAAGTGAATTTAATAAAAAAAGTGTGTTAAAAATTTGAAAGCTAAGCCAAGTGAAAACATCCAAAACATTGTCGATAGAATAGAAGCGAGCTCGTGACGTCATTAAGAGTGCACTGGTTGCGGCGGCTCACGCCGGTCGAGCGGCCGCGGTTCCGACCACGCCGGCCTGGGCGCTACCGACTGGCTCGTGCACCACACTGGCCTCGCCCCCGGCCGGAGGAAGCAGCCCTGCACCAGAGGCGCCTGCGGCGGGGGGGCGGCGCTAGTCGGCGGGGCGCGAGGGCGCTGCCCGCGGCGGCAGGGGAGACGCGGGAACACTCCAACTCTCGCTCGTACCCCATCTAATAACAAACGCACCAGTTACAATCTTCCTCGCGCGAATTATTACACAGACAAAGCGAGTACAAGCTTAATGCTTAAAATTACTAAAAAATATGCACCGAGTTGGTTTATAATTTAGTCACGAATAAAATATTTATTACTGAATTAAACTATTAAATGTAATGTTGGGAATGGCATAATAATGATAATGAAGTAAAAGGGAGTATTTAATACAAATAAAGCACTGAAACATGCGCATACTTCGATGAAATTAATTGCCTCACACAAAATCCTGGCAACACTCTATCATTATTATTTTACTGGAGATGGGTGGCATAGAGTAAGCCGTTCAACAGATTTGGTTAGCGTTTTAAGTTTACCACATTAAAAAAAATCTAATAAATCTGCTGAATAATGTATTTTCTTGCGTTAGTTGACAGATCCAATTCGAACACTGGACTGATTGTCAATAAACTGTTTACGACACAACAATACTGACCCTGTTTTGTGATATCAATATTTTCACTTTACTCTCTACGCAAATACGATAGCAAAATTGTAGAATCAAATGAATTGATCCGTTAGAACAGTCCTGAACATAAGTCACAATACAAACAGTGCTACAATGAAAAATTGGCAAAAATTAAAAAAAAACAGTTTAAACTACAAAAACTAAAAGAAAAATTTTCAAACCTGAAAGCAAAAATTCTTAAAAAAACCTTCGTTTAACTTCCGTCAAGTTATCTAGTAGATGTCTAGGAGGCTTTGAGTCAGTTGATGTCCGACGTAACGAAACGGATCCAGGAAGTAATAGTAAGGGAATCATTACGATTACGAGTTCTATGGACTAGTTGGAAAAGATTCAGGTGGGATTGTGGCCGAGTGCTAGTGCTAAACAAAAGAGTTCCTTGCGCAATGACCTCTTTATGTTTGGTGGGTCACCTGATGTTAAGTGACCGCTACCCTAAGGCATCCCGCAAGCAAATGAGTCGTAAATGCCTTGTCCTTTAATGGACACAAGAGAAGATAGACGAATATTTCCTTATTCTTGCCCTTCCCGTTCAATCTTCTTCCCCTTTCCGTCATATCCTTATTAGGGAAGGACGGGAAAAGGAAGAGGACTAAAATTGGATTCCTTCTAAGTTTTATTAAGGGTAGGAGACCCCCTAGATCCGCCGTCGTGTTTTGTATAGGCTGTGAACACGTACCTAGTGGTGCGTTGTCGCGGCGGCGCGGCGTCGGTCGGCACTCACCTGTGCAGGTGCTGCTGTTGGTTGTGATGGCGGTGGTCGCGGCGCGCTGCAAGATGGTGCCACTTCACGTAGCCGCTGAGCCGGCGCTTCACCAGCCCGGCCAGCGAGTGCAGCCAGCCTGACCACGCCCACAGTTACCGTAACCCCGCCCCCAGCACCCGGGCCCCGCCCCCGACCCTCACGCGACGCACGCTGCCCACTCTTCGAGAGCCCGATGGTTGAGACAATGACTTCGGTTTTTATGAATAGCGTTTTCATTTGTTTATTGTATATTTGTTATATACATATATAAAATTGGGCGAGTCCGTCTCTACATTTTACTATTTATCCAAAACTACGCATCGCAGACGTGATTGTGAGTTGTTGTAGCCTATGCGTAAATTACTTCTCAGAATTCGTTTCTCATTAGCGATCACTGTGAAATGGTGTAATAATACAGACTGTTCCTTTTATTCAAAATCAACGGGTTCAATTCCTGGCTTTGATTTTTAAAAAATCCAATGATGGAGTTCTAGTTGTTATCCAAATCGTGCGCGAGACGCCCGCATAAAACTTCACTCTGTATATATATGTCAATACTTGTATAATTAGAACAAGAAAAGAAGCGAAACGGTTTTTATGCAGCTAGTTTCATATATAACATAAAAGAATAAAAAAATATAATAGAGACGTCCCCTGAGTAAATTCTAAACATAACAAATAAATATTCGCTCACGCCCGTAACCCATGGGGGTAGGCAGAGATCATGGATTTCCATCTAGCGCGATTCTGGGACACTTCTCTCGCTTCTTCTACATTCATACATCTACGCATGCATGCTCGTCGGTTATGGGTACAACTTATATCGCCCTTTTTTAGTAAGCCACTAATCTGATCGATTTAAATTCTCCTAGGGCGTCTCCTACCAACACTACCACTCACTTTTGCAACATAAATTTGTTTTGTTATTCTCTCTTCATTCATCCTTTCAACATGCCCGAACCACCGAAGCATACCTTTCTCAATTCTAGTCACAACATCTTCTTTTAAGCCTTCAAATATATGTCGGGGACTGGCCGAATGCAGAGTAACTGACAGCTCGAACCTTTTACTCGTCAAGTCACTCTGCATTCGGCCAGCCGTCATATACCATAATATTGAAGAAGAATTGCCCTAAAATGTTACGTCTAGATAATATAACTGTGATAGAACTTTCAGAGATCGCCCTGAACAAGCCCACTTCAAAAAAAAATTAAATTATTAGAGATTAACATAGTACTAGTTACTCCACGAATTAGCGGACTCGTATCTGTTTCTGAGCATGAGATGCGGTCAGATTTGTATTCCGCGTCAGCGCGAGAATGTTAAATAAAATAAAAATTGCGCTCACGCCCGTAACCCAGAGGGGTAGGCAGAGATCATGGATTTCCATTTGGCGCGATCCTGGCACACCTCTCTCGCTTCTTCCACATTCATACATCTACGCATACATGCTCGTCGCACTCACTTTGGCAACATAAATTTGTTTTGTTATTCTCCTTCATTCATCCTTTCAACGTGCCCGAACCACCGAAGCATACCTTTCTCAATTCTAGTCACAACGTCCACTTTTAAGCCACACTTTTCTTTTATAACGCTATTTTTAACCCTATCATTCAAAGTCACGCCTAACATACTTCTTAAGGATCGCATATCAACGGCATTAACTCTACTAGCATGCTTTTCCTGCCAAACCCAGCTCTCACTTCCATACATTAAAGTGGGGACTAGTACAGAATGTTACTAGTGACAAAATTAAATCAAACAATTAACCGGAACAGTCAGTCGGTAATTAAAGTTACAAGTTAAATACATAAGTTATTTTAATTTAAATAGTACGTAAAGTGAGGCGAATTGGCGAGTCCTTGTATTAAAATTCAACCATTGAGCTCTGTTCGGTGCCATGCCATGCCCGGCCGGTTGCAGCGGACTGAGAAGCCATGACGAGACCGATGGACAAGTGAAGTGGACCACCGCACACCTTGCTACTAAAAGCTACTCATACAAACGTTTGGACCGCCGTCGTCTTAACTTCACACCTTCATATCTTATTACTTGTATTCTAGTTTTTTATTTAACTATAAAATAAAAAATATATAGCGTAGATTACTCGCTGATAGATCGCTAATGGCGAAAGAAAAATCGGTTCAGTAGTTTTGGAGTCCATGCGGAACAAACGGACAATCAAATATTTTCTAACAATAAAATGAGTGTAGATAAATTTCAATTTAAAGATGTTTATCGTTTAGTAATAAATAAAATAAATAAATATGCGCTCACGCCCGTAACCCAGAGAGGTAGGCAGAGATCATGGATTTCCATTTGGCGCGATCCTGGCACACGTCTCTCGCTTCTTCCACATTCATATATCTACGCATGCATGCTCGTCGGTTATGGGTGCTCCTTATATCGCCCTTTTTTAGTAATCTAAATTATTTTACGCATACAAAATACATTTTATGGAACTAATTGAATTTTTCAATTAATATTGTTTATAATTATTAAAATTTCTTCGATTAATTATTTTAGTAAACTATTTTATGATAAATATTCTAAACTATAGTTAAACGGATTTATAAGTACATTTAAATTAATTTAATCAAAATGGTAAGGTTAACTTACCAATACAATAACCAATTAATAATTTAATAATAATAATCCAATTTATCTTTTAGTAATAAGACAATAGCCGATAGTTTCGAAGTAGGCATCGGGCGGTCCAAACTGTTACGTAGATAATGTACAAACCGTCCCAATAAACAAGCAGAGCTGTAACCAAGTTTTGCGTATTTAGCCGTTATTAGCTAGGTGTTAAGGTTGTGTTTAGTGTAGCGAGGCGTGTGACGGAGCGACAGACAGGCGATGTGGTCGCGTGAGGACAGCGGCAGAAGCACACGGCGTGCTGCGACTCCGAGGGAACATATACAAGAGCTGTATATAGCATGTTTGTCTTAATACATATTCCCTCAGTTCGCAACAAATACAAAAAGATCACATTAAAAAAAAAAAAATTATTTTCTTTATTTATTATTCATTATTGCAGCAAAAATGTGCAGAAATGTTTCAAAGGAAACAGTGAAGAAATAAATATTTCAACGGTACAGAAGCGTCATGGGAATTATATGAGAGAATAATCCTGCTATTATATTTCCGTTGGTCGCGGCATGGACCAAAGGCTGAACCGATTTCGCCAATTCTTTTTTTATGTTGGTCATTGTCTGGAAGGTCATGATAAAAAATTAAGATAACTTTACCTTCTAACTTTTCTAATGTACCAACCAAACTTCGCGCTTTTGGAATAACTTTCAGTCATTCAACAGTTGGTGCGATTAACAGAGGAGGTTTTCTAAACTTAAGACTCTACAGTATGTTATTAATAATTAGCTTAAGCTTCCAAGTGTTGGGTTAACTAAGTGACATAATGAAACTTAAAATAATTGACACTACAATTTGCATTTTTGTTAGTTTAGCTTACTGTACAAAACGTGTCCGCGTATCCCTTAAGTAATCACATCTACCCTCAATATTAACATAATTTTAAAGAAAAAGGTAGACCTTTATGACATTATTTTTTTTTGTTGTAAAATATAAGTAGATTTTTGTAATAATTTCCAAATATACTGAAAAAGCTTATGCTAGGTTACGGTTCACGACAATAATCGAATGGCGGATTCGAACTCACGGCCTTACGATCGGCAGTCCGTACACTTAACCATTAGGCTATTAGCCGTTATAAATATGAAACGGCGCTTATAATAATTAAATATTCTACATTTTTCTTCAATCCCATTAGCTAAAGCAGAATAACTGCAAAGCACAAAGCACAAGTTATTTTGCTAGCCCCGTTAAGTTTAATGTTCCCGTATACATTTAATGGCAGGTGGGGTAATGTAAGAGAAACATGAGAAATTTGATGGAGGGTGAACTAAAATGATTGTATTATCTTGCCATTAAAAACTTTTATATTTTTCCATAAACAATAGTTAATTAAAAAAAAACTAAAACTGACTTTGTGATTTTCACCATTTAACACAACACATTAGCCAAGACACTCCGAAGTCTAAAAGAGGTCATACATGCGCGCGTAAAACATCACTCTTCTGACTCAGTCCGGGAAAAATAAGTTATACTAACTTGATTTTTAAAGTTATTTTTTCAAGTTAAAATCTTTGGATCCTTAAAACGAATTAACAGTTAAAAAAATAGAAGGGTGAGGGGGGTAAACATTTTATGCACCTTTATACTATCCATAACTTTAATGTTCAGTCGACACAAGAGACAAAAATAGTACTATCCCATAACTTTTATGGACTAACCCGAATGGCTTACTTAGATGGGCTCTGAAGTTATAATATAATTTTAACTTTAATTAATAATTAGGCTAATAATAGTCATTTAAATCGTTAGATAATACAATCATTTCCCAACATAAATCGAATAGCAAAGGAAAGAGTAGCAAGCGCAGCACAAGGTTTTTTATTATTATTTAATAACAAGAAGTATTCACAACATAGGCTGGCTGCCCTCGAGTTTATTTACAGTTACGTACAATAATAAACAATACACAATATCAACTACAACATAAGGCAATGATTTCAAAGTTATTTTCCCAAATAAACGTAAGATAAAAAACAAATTTAATAGATCTAATATTAAAATATTTCACATTTATGTATTCGTGTATGTAAATGTTGGTTCTGTTGCGAATAAGTTTTAAAAAGTTAAGCTCCAACTAGTGTTGACATTCAAATCATCATTCATCGCGTAAACACAATTTATTTGCATGTCAAAAGACATACTACGACAAGAAGTGAGTAGAGTGCAATATACATATAAATTTTATATATGTATTGCTATCTTTAGCTTGATCTAATGTAATTTTTATATAAAAATCAAAACATGCATTCAATAAATAATTAGTATAGCTGAGTACTTATACTGGTCCGTGTGCAGACAGTTTGTATGTATTTTTGTTCGTACGTGTGTTTGTATGTACGCTCACCTTGATCGTCGTGGTGCTTGTGCGGCGGCGCCACGTCAGCTCGGTACCCGTTGCGGAGCTCCGCGCGCGTCAGACTCTGGCTGCGACCTTCTGACAGCCTGAAACAGTTGACAAGATAAGACTATACAGATTATGTCAATAAAAATCTCCTGTTAATCGGGACTAATATTAAGACATTTTAGCACTGTGTGATAGAACGCAGATCCAGATCGGTTCAAGTTAAATACTAAAATACAAGTAAAAACACTCAATTTAAAAATTCCTCGACACTATAAGAAATCTTCTGGATAAGCCAAGAATTCGAACCAGTTGTAAAATATAAAAAGGCTGTTATAGTTGTTAGTTGGTTGTTACATCTGTAATTGAACCTGGCAGGTTCATTTTATGTTCAGGCTTGGAAAAGTCCTCATGTTCTTTGATTTTTCTGTATTTCCTCAACCCACAATAAACGTACGCTAGCCGCTTGGAAGTTGTAGCGCGTCACAAATTTAATTAGTTTCTCGATCGAATTGAAAACCTAAAGCACCCGCATACATTCATTACGTATACATATTCTACTTTCCACCTCGCTATTAACAAATAATTGTAATATTTTTGTACTTTGCTGTAAAAAATGTAAAATAAAGAAAAACCTATTACTGTCCATACTTTTTGTGATTTTTGTTTCGTGCGCTTTTTTTATAATAAATAAATAAATGTTATATTAGTTTATAGAAAACTTTTGAAATAGACGTAATCTAAATTAGTGCAAATACTCTATTTATATTACGTTTAAAAAACAATACTCTTGTCAATCTTCATATGAACACTTCAAACTTACCTTTCACTGAGCAGTAACGGGGAGGGGGGATGCAACCGCTCGTGTAGCGGAGGCGGTTCTAATTCTGAGCTGCCATTCGCTGGAATTGTACATTAAGTGTATGTCAATATTAAATCATTTTAGAAATGTACAACATCTATACCCTGTTTCAAAGCAAAATGTATTTATTGTGAACAAAGGTTTTTACGTTAAAATTTGTAAATTCCAAAATATTTACAAACAAACGTTTTGTTAACAAAATTAACATTTCCGATGAAAGTGTAATGGCCGCCATGTTTGTAAATGACGTTTGTTTGTTTACAACAATTCTATATTGCAATGAAACAAGGTTATAAATTTAAACATGAAGAGAAAAGATGTGACTACTCCTTTTTGATTTCAGTGAATCTACTATTATAATGGCAAGATATTTGATTGTTCCGGACCAACGCAAAAACTAATAAAATAATTTTAAAAACTCTACAGCTCCTCAACCAGTGAGTAACCTGGACTATACACGAGCGAAGCCGGGTCGCGTTGCTAGTAAATAATACATGTACACTTAAACAAGTATTTATCTTCACGAGTACTCACCATCATGTCCTAGCATATTGTGATGTCTACTCGTCCTCGGAGGGGGCTCCGGAGATCGTCCCGTGCTGTGTTCTCTGCTCAAACTGGAACAAGACATTCATGTTTTTTTTTCAATAAGAATTCATCAACCATTAAGTCTTTTCCATCCTTTAGTCGTATCAACAAAAGCCAAGATACACATTAGTCAATGAGGTGTCGGGGACCTAATTCTAGTCCTCTTCGCCTCCTTCCTTTCCCGTCCTTTTCTAATAAGGAAAGGTAGGATTTGAAGGGGGTCGATAGGAAAAGGAAATATATTTTTTCCTGTTTATCACCCGCTCTGTCCATTGAAGGTAGGTACGCATTTACAACTACTTAGCTTGTTGCAGATGTCTATGGGTAGCGGTCGTATATCAGGTTGAACCACTTGCTCGTTTGCCCCCTTTTGCTATAAAAAAGACAGTTCATAAAATAGTTAAAAAAGGTAAGCCTACGTAATGAATGGAAAGTTTTTCAAATTTAAAAAACCAAAAATTAAAAAAATATAGTAAGTAAAATTTTATGTCGTAGTGACCTTCTATGCCTCGGTGTTGAGTGTAGGTCCACCCTGGATCTCCTCTGCTGGCTCTGATGGTAGAACCTTTGCAGCACTATGGGACTTGTGTTGCCTGAACTCTGTAAATACAAAAAATACCTTTGGTGGAGAAAATCATCACGTTTACATAAAAAAAAATTGTCTATTCCTAAAATATACACAAGTTAATCATTTTATTTTACACATATTTATTAAATTGTTACTTAAAGACTTTCGTGAGACATTATTAACAAAACTTTTTATAAAATTCCGGACCTGTCGGTACAAAATTCCGTTAAAACGCGAACGTGAGTAAAGCCGTTTTCTATAAAAAGATTAGTTTGACTATTGAGTACTCACAGCCGGTGACGCCCTCCAGCGGTTCTCAGCGGAGACTCTGCGCACTGGCGGCGGCGGGGGCGACGCGCACGCATCTATCGTCCTGAAACACACCACACACCACCTTATATTTAACTATTGTCGCAGTAAGAGCTAATTTCACAAGAGGCATGGTAGAGCCCGCAACAACATCTGTTGCACGAATTGGCCGGCTCGACCGGTGAAATACCACGACCTCACAGAAAACAGGCGTGAAGTAGAAGTACTCTGCGTTTCGTCTGATTAGTGAGGTGCCGGAGGCTTAATTTCAGTCCCTTCCCATCCTCTCCTGACAAGGATAGGATGGGAAAGGAAGAGGATTGGACGGGGAGGGGGTTAACGGGGAAAAGGAAATATCCTTTTTTCTGTCTATTAAAGGTAGGCAAGGCATCTGCAACACATTTGCTTGTTGCGGATGTCTATGGTCAGCGTTCACTTCAGGTTATCAGGTGATCCGCTAGCTCGTGTGCTTTCACATAAAAAAAATATCTAATTGATATAATAGACAAAAATCCATACCTGCGCCTAGGGTACGGTGAGTGGTTCGAGAAGTCCGCTTCCAAGCTCGCCGGCTGCGAGCTGCTTCCACCCGCGTGCGAGGGCGACGCCCATCTCGCTCTGCAATCAATAAACTTATGTCCAATAGAAGACAAGTTTTGTAGTCCATTTCCTAAGAACCTAGTCATACAGTGACTTTAGTTTGTTCCAAATCAAAATGGAAATTTTGTAAACAACTTTATACCTTTTACGCCATAATTCGTGAAATCCAAAACATTTAAAAAAATTCACACATTACCATATAACATTACCTATCAATATTGTACAATTTTAATTCTTTATTTCTTCAAGATTTCGACAAAATTACAACATTTTCGATGAAAGAATAAAGAGTACAATGGATGTCATCGTATGGTAAGTGACGTTTGTTTGTTTACAAATTTTCAACTCGATTTCGAACAAACTATACTGCCTTACAAGATGTAACCTAATCATGTGTTCTTCTTATGCATTAAACATTTAAAAAAAAGCGTAGCAACTGTAAAATTTAGTTAAATCTATTAAATTCGTTTTTGTACTATTAGCCAACGGAAATATTAATTCTACGTCGCCTTTAATTTTACCAATTAATAAATATATTATTGCTATTTCGTCATCGTTCTAGCTTTGTTCTGTTGCAAGAAAACGTTACATTATTAATGTAACTTTTTACTTATTTTTAACTAGTGACCCGCCCTGGCTTCGCCCGGGTACAAGTTATGTTAGTCAGTGTATGATTCGCTACCAAACACAGGAACACCTTCTGTGCCAATATGGACAATCCATCAATCAATTTAATCGAAATCGGTCCAGCCGTTTCGAAGTCAAAAGTCTATAGGGAACATACATACATCGCCTTTTATATACTATGACGTGACCATCGATAATACAGTGCAACGGTATTACAGTACTCAGGGTTGGAACTTTTTTACTGGACTGCTAGATGGCGTTAAAGTAGCTAGATTATTAGATTTTTTTTATAAAATGTATCCTATGTTACTTCTAATATCTCTAATAATACGTGTACAAAGTTTCATGATGTTCGGTTGAGTAGTTTTCGCGTGAAAGCGTAACAAAAAAACTTACATACACATTTATAATATTAATAGGGATTTCAAATATCCATATTTAATCTTGATGCATCAACTCAATAGACTAAACTCTTAATATCCCTTAAATATTCTAAAACTCGCTTGCTTAGAACATATTTAACTTAACTGAACTTAAGAACAATAAGAATATCTCACCGCCCAGGAGTGGGTGTGACTTGCTCCGGTGACCAGTGCTGCGAGCTGGTGACAAAGTTCCTGATGGGCTGCGGCGTGGGCGGGCTCGAGTGACCGTTGGACGGCGACGCCGGTGACGGCGGTGCACCACTCTTCGGTAAAGTCGCATACCACTCCTCCACTGACACGATGCTACGACATGACTTCACCACGAACGGATGTTCCAGAAGCTTCGGGTACTTGGGTCGCTGACGGTAATTTTTTGTGAGACTGCGGGAGAAACAAATATTTCAATGATGTAAGAAACTTAGTTCCTGGTAGACTCTGAGCTACAGACAGACATGCCAATAAGTGGCATATTATTTAACAATTCCTATCTAATAATCAAGAACATTACTAACATTCATTTTTGAACGATGTAAGATGGAAATTTGCATTTTAGAATCCATCTTGTATGTTTTGTATCCTTTAGTCATGTTCTTAAAAGCATGTTTACTTTATTAAAACTTACCATTGAGATACGAAAGACTTGAATTCGGATGTGAAATCACTAGTATCAGGCAACTGTGGTGGATCGTCTGCTATCACCTGAAAATATTTAGATAAGCACATAATACAAAGCGCAAACGCATCCGAAGACGATTAACTTTAGAAAACATAGAATACAAAATTATAACGATTAAACAACTCTTTGGGAAAGTATTATATTAACATCAAGTTTTAAAACAGATCTGCTTTTGCAAGTTTTCTATCAATATCTTCTGCCGTCACATTAAATATCTATAACAAATACAAAAAAAATATAATAGACCTGTTTCCACAGCTAAGAAATACACAAATACAGCACCGTAAACTCCAAAGTAATTCAAACATAAAATTTTGAATCAATTACTCGCTACTCTGTTTCCTATTCCTAATAATGTTGACACTGACAGTTGTCAAAATGGGCCTTTCATATTATGACGACTATGTACCATATAGTATAAACTCTACACTGTAGAAAATTCACTCACCCTTGTGAGCACCTCGAAGTCATTTTGGCAGTTCCTGTAAGGGAACACGCCCGTGGCGAGTTCCACCAGCGATATACCAAGTGACCACACATCTGCTCGTATATCATAATCTGGTCTACTAGGGTCGGGCGGGTCTATCCGTTCAGGCTGTGAACAAATGTTTACATATTGCTTGTTACTTTTCCTCAATATATGTAAAATTCAATTAATAAAACACTAAAAAAAATTATAATCTGGACAGCAATATTTTAGCAGAGTATAGTTGTAGAGTATACTGACAGCCATGTACGCGGCGCAGCCAGCGCTCCTCGTCTTCGCCTTGGAGTCGACGAGGCGGCCGCTGATGCCGAAGTCGCACAGCTTGACGTTGCCGCGCTCGTCCAGCAGGATGTTGCTCGGCTTCACGTCGCGGTGGATGACGCCGTGGCTCTCCTTCAGGTAGGACAGCGCCTTCACCGTCTGGCAACAGAGACAACCTATAGAAACACTGTATGGTTGGTAAATGTTATTATTGATATATAAAATGAAACGGAATTATTGCATCTGGTCTATATTGTTTTAAATTATCGTTTATAGGACTTAAACGAAATGATTATATGTAATGCTTACTGCAACAGTAACTTTGCCAAGAATAGCCTCAGGTATCGGAGCACCGAGGCGTTTGAGGAGCTTGTCGAAGCAGGACGCCATAAGTTCCATACAGATCCACACATCGGCGTCCGTCACAAAGCAGCCAAGACAACGCACGATGTAAGGACAGTCGTGCGACCGGACAACAACATCTAAGTCCATCAGGATACGTTTGGTTTCCTCCGAGTTGCCAGAACGACGCATTTGCTGGAAAAAGTTAATGAATACATACAAATATTAGAGAAAAAAAATAGTTTTCCTATAATGATTTGCTGGAAACACCCGCACTGGGCATTTTCTTCCAATTATACAATTATTACCACATACAACCAGTGACACATGGGAATATTGAGGCTACAACCACCCACAATCACAATTGCTGTGTGATTTGTAGTTTTAGCTAAGAAGTAAAATACAGGGATGATTTACATATATAATAGACAGGGCTTTGAATAATCATCAAGAGCTATCTTTTGCCATCAGCATCCAACAAATGAAATACAAAGGCAATGAGTAACTCAACAATGATTTGTGTGGCTCATTTAATTTATGTTCATTAATATTATGTTGTTTACCTTTACAGCTATGACAGCTCCGGAAGGCTTGTGAAGCATCTTGACTACATGTCCACAGGTGCCACTACCCAGCTCGCCCATATGTTGTAGATCATCTATGCTGGAACGATACTCCGCACCACCCACACTTAGTTTTCCGCTTACCTGCAATAAGCATTAGTTAGTCGAATTATCATTTTGTAGAAGTTCTGAAGAATGAGAACATAACAATATTAGAATTATTAAATAATACAGAACCAGATCACCTCAAACATATTTTCAAATTACAAATGTGGTATGTATCCCATACTCCAGGCCCAATGTGTAACAATATTTTTATGAAGATGTTTGTACACAAATACATCGTTACTATATCTGGTCTATATAGAGTCATATACCCAAATGTAAGTATTTTCTGGTTCAATATATAATATTTAACAGTGGTAGGGCCCGCAATAACAACATCTTTTGCACGAATGGGTCGGCTCGACCGGTGAAATACCACGATGTCACAGAAGACAGGCGTGAAGTAGAAGTATTCTGCGTTTCGTCCGATGAGTGACGTGCCGGAGACTTAATTGTAGTCCTTTTCCCCCTCCTACCCTTTCTAATAAGGAAAGGATGGGAAGAGGAAGAGGATTTGACGGATGAGGAGGGGATGGACAGGGAATGGAATTATCCTTTTTTCTGTTTGTCCTTCGTCCATGAAGGTAGGCAACACATCTGCAACTCATTAGCTTGTTGCGGATGCCTATGGGTAGCGGTACTTATTTCCCGCCGCTTGCTCATTTGCCACTTTGTAATATAAAAAAAAATAAAAAAAATTGTATGTTGTTTTACAAACTGCAGAAATTACTTGAAACAAGAAAATCGAAATATTTCAAATAAACAATAAAAAAGTGAGATGAATATTATAAGAGAAAATATACCTTGTACACCTCCCGCATCCGGAATTCCGTTTCAGTGGCCTGAGGTGATCTCGGTGGAAGTGGTATATCTCTATTGAACACTGAAAGATAAAAATTTACATTTTTTTAATTAAAATCTACAGTACCACAAGATCGATTGTCAAATCTCTTCAATAAATAAAATTTGTAGAACACAAGACTAAATGAAAACTGACCAAATACTAAAATTGCTAGAGAAAAGGCTTTTCTTTATGAGGTGATATAATACAATAAAAAAATAATACAATTAAGAAATCATCAAAGAAAATAATTAATGTGATTCTATACAAACTAGGAATTAAGGCAAGCAATACTGCTTATTTCTGATAGGTGCACCACCACAATAAGATATCACCAGTCCAATGTGTGTGTATGTGTGTACTTGGGTATATGATACTGGAAGACCATCTTAAAATGACACAAAAAGACTATAAAAAAACTTTCTTTCAAACTTAATCAATAAATCAAAGATTTTTAAGCAAAAGTATTGCATACTGTAAAATATTATTAAAGAGGAAACCAGGACCCTCAATTTCATATTTCAATAAAACATCTGACATCCATTGACTCACTTGAAGTAAGACGGAGAGTAATGAAAATAAATGATGGCATCATCTACGGAACTGAGTCAAAGGTAATAAAGCATTTCTAAATTATATGTGATGCAAACTTGATACAGCATGAACTCATATTTTATTTTAAAATATTGCACAAATGCATCTTTTAATATATATTCGCTGTGCACTTTCCAAGTTTGTACAGATAATTATGGCAGGAACAATCTTTACATCTTGATACATAGTTAATTATTAATTATACATATATAATAATTAAGTACATGAGCTTATCACTGACCTCATCTCATAATAATTTTTTTATTTGTTTTTATACTAAAAAATATGAAAAAAAGCATAACTTGTTACATCTTTACATTTGCAAAATGTTATCCTAAAAAGATTTACAACTTCAAAAAAGATCCACATCTCTTTTTCTTTTATTTAATTAAAAACTTTCTTGTTAACATAACAAAAGAAAATGGTTGATAAATATTTGTAGAATGAAACATAAAATGTTTATTTTATTTACCACAGTATATTTCATAATATTAAACCATTGCCTTATTAAATTGTATAAATAAACAAAAAATAAGCTTTGCCTAGTCTATTAATTCAGTAAATAGGTGTGGACCCAGTTTACTCTGCGCTGGCATCTATTATTGTAAGATTTTGTTTTTCAGAAGATATTCAGTATTCAAATAATGACTCCGAGCATCATCTCACAGATATTTTATGTCGTCTTTTAATTCAGGATTTTATAGATAGATAGATATATGAATAAAATAAGTTAAATTAAGATAAATTTTAAAATTAAAACTGTATCTAAATATAGAATTTATATACAAGAATTGATCACTTTGTTAATCCAGTATTAACAGAAAGTAGTACATAATAAATTAGAGGAGGTTTGCATAGGCTTGCAGAGGCTGAATGAAGAGTGTAACAAGACAAATTTTTGAACCAGAAGTGAGTGGCAATGTTGGCCGGGATGTCCCCAGTAAAATTTATTGATCAGATTAGTGACATACTAAAGAAGGGCAATATTAGGAGTACCCATAGCTGATGAGCATGTTTGCGCTATATATGGATGTAGAAGAGAGAGAGGTTTGCATCAAATGGACTGTGATCTAAACTTATCCATCTGGGTGATTATAGCCTGAGGCATTATTTATTTATAACCCTACCATATCTTTCTTGTTCTCTTACATTCATGCATAACACACACTGTCTAACAATATATGTTGTCCATCATTGAATGTGCATTTGCTTTCTTAAGAGAATTAACCAACTATAAATACCTAACAATAAATACCTCTTCATACTTATTCTTTTGATATGTCCAAGCCACTTTAACATAAGTTGCTCAATAGCTATAATAATTACAACATGCCAGGGATTATAACGGCTTCAACCATGCTCAAGATCATAATAACAGCCTGATAACATTAAAAAGACATAAATATATATCAAACTAGACTCAGATTAGCATTCCGGACCTCTCCAGTTTTGTTGGCATGTATAGTATCTCTATTTACAATATAAACAACTAAATTCACTAGTAGCCCATTTTTTGCCAAATGCCATAGTTAATGTTATTCCTTTTAAAACAATGGTGTCTGCAGACAAAATAAATATGCACATATACTTATACTTGTCTGGGTGCATAACACCCACAGTGTGTTCAATGCCAAGTTATGCAAATAATCTATTCACATTGTGACTACTCCGTGATGGAAAAGCTGGCGGCGAGAATATCAAACAAACTTATCTAAAAGGTACTTACTAACATCGACAAATATCAACCACAGAATGCAAGCATATGCATTAATACTTACATAAAACCCAGATGTTTCTTTATAATACTATAGATCTTCTATTACGTTTAATTTACGTAGATGTTCAATTAAATCAGAACAAAATGAATACTTTATGAGATATAATTAATGAATTTGAAACAGAATGTTGTTATGGAACAAAACAGATGTCAGGAGAACATCATACTCTAATGCCAAATGAAAGCTAGTTAATTCAAAAGAGTTTATAGCAGAAAATGGACTTACGGGGTCTAAACTTCCGGCCTCCAGACTTAGGTGTTCCGAGACCACCTTGGTTCTGTAAACCACCATCTCCCCGCGTACGCATTTCATTTTGAAGCCGTTCTTGCAAACCTTTCAATTTTTCGTCAATAGAGCTATTGGACATTGTAACGAGTAAAATTGTTCACCAATCACATTTAAGTACCTAAATCTAAACATCTATTAAACTATTTACACGAAAATTATGGAAAGACTTGCAGCGAGCAGACCAAAGATTTCCTTCTAATCTAACCACTTCTAACCATCACTGACCATCACTCACTTTGTAAAGAAAAACATAATTCGGTCATTTTTAATCTTTATTTATGTAATTCTCCATTCGATTCGTTCTTTCATTCTTTACAAAAGTTAAGCTGGGTCTACATCACAAACAGATTTTTAACAGATTATTAAAAATAAAATGTGATGATACCTATGGTTAGTTAATTAGTTATTTTAAGTGTTTTAATATTAATTTAATTCAAGCATTCAAAATTGTCAATGAACAAGAATATAACATCTGAAAATGTATGTCCCAACCCCAAGTATAGCGCATTGGTGACCATATGGTGATGTTCAAAGCGTGTCAAGATGTGTGTATATATATATATATATATATATACATATATATATATATATATATATATATATACATATATATATATATATATATATATAATCATGATATTCAACATGCCGCATTTTACTTATATGACAGAATTCCAATTTTTAAGTTTAGCCATTAAACAAGCTATTCTTTTCCACATCAACATCAAAGATATCTGGGCTAACTAAATAATAAACTAAAAAATAAGGGCAATGTAGAGAAAACGCAAAACTTTGAATTTCCGTGAATTCTAGATTCTTCTTCTAGGTGATCACGTTATAACTTGACTTAGGTATTCAACAACCAAATTCAATCAACGATCTGGTTAAAGTTAAAGTCCAGACTTCACTAGATAAATGCATCTAGCACCAGTGCATCAGCTGCGCTATGTTTTTTTTGTGATGGTGATATAGACAATGAAAACTAACACGAAAACAAGACAAATTGTATTTTTTTTACCAATTATTTCATAAGTAATGTAGGTTGTACGATACTTTACTACGACGTGAACCGTGAACGACCATTTCAGAACGAAATGACTTTTCATTCACGATCATTAATTCATGTCGATTTCGTTTCATTTTGCGATTTGCATCTTTTTGCTATTTGATAATAAATGTACAAAAATAAATTTATAAATTATTTAAATATCCAAATGTATTACATTAAAAATATCAATGGAATGTTAATATGCTATATGTTCCAAGCGTTTTTATTGTCGTATGTTGACTTTTAAATTCAAGTGATTTCTAAAAGGACTTCATGAAATGACGTGAATATTTCCATTTATTTAGTGAAGAGAAAATGTTTTGTTTATAAGTGTATGTGATTAATTGCAAGAATGATGCAGCCAACATCTGAGGGCTGTATGAACATTGCGGAATTAGCGAATCAGCTACGTCGGGAGAAAATTTTCATCAATTCGGAGCGACAGCTGCTTCAAAATCTTAATGAGGAGGTGGAGAAAACTGTACAGGAACTACTGCAAGCGGCATGGATATGTTCTATGCAACGCCAGAATTTGACAAACCTTATTTCATCCCGCTGTGAAGCTGAATCTATTGCAGCCTGTCAGAGAGCAAGTTTACTTGAGGGAACAGTTTTTATAGATGCGTACAAAGTCCTAAGATATAAGGTAAGTTAAAGTAAATGATTAGAAGAATTGTATATAGAGGCTATATGTTATTAAGTATAACACAGCTGTTATACTTACATTTTTATTTTTGGGCCGTAAGGAAGGTAGAAACTAGTTCAGTTATTTGAAGGTGTACTTAGAGCTAAATAAGTGTTATGCAAAAGGGGTGAGTAAATATCTTTGCAAACATATTCTTTAGTAAAGTTTGTGTGGGTGTAAAATTTTACTGCTGTGATTACATTTTTTTTTCTTGTCATTGGTGTAATATGAGTAAATTTTATCCACCCACTTATGTTTCATTAGGTATCCATATAGACAGTACCTACATGTATTGTTTTTATCTAGGAGAATATGTGCTCATGACTTGTAAAACAATAATAAACTTACTTAGTACTTTGTATGAGGAATATAATACATAATAAACAACTCGTCATATCATTATATTTTTATACTATTAAACATAGTAATATAAATTGATTTAAACAAAGACTTCATTTCTTTAATTTTGATTATAAAGCCTTCACACTTCAACATTCTATTTAGCAACTTCATTAGGTTAGATAAATAAAAGAAAATATGATGGTCTTAAAAGTGGCTTTTTGAATCAAACAATCAAAACTTTTCTTTATAATATTAGTAAAGATAAATCGGGTATCGCTTACATGATCTCTCACCGTCACTGTTAGCCAGTCAAAAATTTCCATAACATATGACAAGGACCCAGGTAGCAATTATAGATTTCCATTTGGCATTGGACACCACTCACTCTTCTTCTCACATCTGTACAATAAAATGCTCATCACATTATGGGTATTTCTAATATAAATTTCCTTTGTATTGGCACTAATAAGATCATTATCAGTTCGGGTTGAACCCTACCAACTTATTTTTGCAAGACAGATTTGCCTTGTTACTCTTTGTCTGTATGTATTCATCCATTCAATATGCTTGAACTACCTAAGTACCTTGGGGGGTAGTTGTTGCCGTTTCTTCTGACACGACACCCATTGGAAGGAATAGCCTGAGTTCCTGAGAAGATTTAAAAATATATTTTATATCAACTTCAATTTCTGCCCCTGGATTGAAAAGTGCACCCATCTACTGTTCACTGCTGGTTGTAGACTTGCCCTATAGACTGACACTACCATCCTCATCCAGTGGACTCAGACAACCTTGACCAGATCATTGGCCCATTTTGTTGGAGATCCATAGCCTTATGACACTCCTAAGAGAGTGGGCGTAAGTGCTATGTGATATATTGGTATATTTAATACCAAGCAGTGGTCAAAAATAAATTTCTCTAATCTATACAGGTCTGAATTTTTATTTTTTTTATTACAGGAAACAACAGCATTGGGGGAGCTTCTAGGATGGCTGCGAGAAACACCACATCTAGTTGCACTGTGCTTGATGCTTGGGGAGGATCACATGCCGCAGTCCTTGCCATCATTTTTAATGGCAGGCCTGTATGGAAGCTGCCGTTCGCCCACGGACCGGGCGCGTATGTTGGCTGTCATACGTTCATTGATCAAACACCAAATGGCAACTTCAAACGATCCAAGAAAGTAAGTATTATGTAGTATTAATTTTTTCTCCAATTTAATCGGTAATGATAAGTCTGGTAATTTAAATATTGTAGCTTGGTGAAAAGCTAAAGGCAATTGGTATCACTTTTTAGGGTGGCTTAGATTATAATAATATCTAATATTTATTCTCATTACAATGACTATATAATTATGAGACATGTGTCGAAACTTAGGTTGGCCTCGATATGTAATAGGTATTTATTTACATTTTATATACTTATAAAATGTAAATAATGGAAATTAAAAATTAAGAGATGTATCCCACGGGAACCGTACATTTTTCCGGTTTAATCCTATGTGCTATTCCAGACTATAATCATCCAGATCCGTGCTGCCGTTTTTGCGTGAAAGGGTAACAAACATCCATATGTCCGTACATACAGACGTTCGCATTTATAATATTAGTATAGAAGTATAAATGTTGATATCTATACATAAAATAAAAAGTAACTTATCGCTGTTCCATGTACAGCGAAGATATTTGTGAAAAACTATTATCGGTACTTTTTTTTTGTTTTTTTTATATCATAAAGTGGCAAACGAGCGAGTGGCCCCTGGAAATAAGTACCGCTACCCATAGGCATCCGCAACAAGCTAATGAGTTGCAGATGCGTTGCCTACCTTCATGGACGAAGGAGGGGACAAACAGAAAAAAGGATAATTCCATTCCCTGTCCATCCTCATCCGTCAAATCCTCTTCCTCTTCCCATCCTTTCCTTATTAGAAAAGGGTAGGAGGGGGAAGAGGACTACAATTAGGCCTACGGCACGTCACTCATCAGACGAAACGCAGAATACTTCTACTTCGCGCCTGTCTTCTGTGACGTCGTGGTATTTCACCGGTCGAGCCGGCCCATTCGTGCAAAAGATGTTGTTATTGCGGGCTCTACCACTGTAAACCCAACAAAACCCAAAACAATGATTATTAAATTTTTTGTCTGTTTGTCTATGCGTTTGTGCGCGTTTATCCCAGAAACGGCTTAACCGATTTGAGAGCGGTTTTCACTATTGTATTATGGTACTTCACTTAATATTTAGTGTTTGTTTTATCTCAATCGGTTAATAAATAAAAAGTTTAGTTGAATAGGTTCAAATTTTAGTTACCTACTATATATTATGATCTTTACAATGATGATGATGATGAAAGTTTATATAAAGTTCAAAACAGGACAGATTCGGAGATTTTGCATCAGCTTAACACACTGTACATATTCATAGCATACGCACGTATTTCGGAGATGCACGGCTTTACTGGTAATGGTAATAGGTAACAACTATATTTGGTAGCGCGCAGTATTTACGCGAAACCGCGGGGCACAGCTATGCATAATATGTTCACACGTTAACTGACGAACCGTTGTTACCAATCTTCACATGTCTTATTTTGTAATCCTATAAATGTAACAAATAATTTATTTTTTGTATGTAATGTAAGGCTTTGTCCGTTCCATTGTTACTGCCTGCAGCCTAAACTAATCTTTTAAATCTGTTGTTGTGTGTGTGTGATCCGGTGTTCTTCCCGGAGTCAGTCAGTCGGGTTTTTTTGTTTAAAATAGTGGTAAAGCCTTTATATCTCGTAAAGCTAACATGGTTTATTTTGATAAGAATATTACAAGATTGGAATCAAAATATTACATTCGTTTATTCGTTTAAATTTATTGCGCTATATTGAATTGTCTGATTACACGGTTGTCCACACAATCAATTGGTCCCTGCCGACAGGATGCGGACGGTACAAGCGCCCGCTTATTCACTCAATGACAGCAGGAAGTATCGTATTGTGTTTGTAACCAGTCATCGACAAAATTTAAAAATTATATGTGCACGACGATCAAGTATTCAATTTCTACCTCGCATACGGTAGCGTAGTTTCTTTTCTTAGATTTTTTGCAGTTATCGTAATAAATTAGGACGTATATTATTGACAAATTATATTTATATTATCCGGCTTCGCCCGGGTATCCGTTTCATAATCCATAGGGACCATCGCCTTTTATGTGCGTAGGCAAAAAACAAAATAAAATATCCCACAGGAACCGTAAATTTTTCGGGATAAAAAGTATCCTTTATGCTATGCCAGGCTGTAATCTATCTGTGTGCCAAATTTCATCCAGATTCGTTCAGCCGTTTTTGCGTGAAGGTTTAACAAACATCCATACATACTTCAAACTTTCGTATTTATAATATAAGTAGGATTTCCCAAGCAGGCGTCAGGTATGCGGCCGGCTTTAAAATCTTAACGTAAAAGCCAAAACCTATTCCAGACTAGGCTGATGCTGTACTGTCCCCACGTAACGTGGAATAGGATTGATGAATATTTAAAATTATATTTTTATCCGATTTTTCTTAGTGAAATGCGTGACAGTTAGAAGATAATCTTATATTAAGCTCAAGTCATACACGAAATCATTAGAATATTGAATTATAAATTAAATTATGTATACTATACTAGTGACCCGCCCCGGCTTCGCCCGGGTACCACTAATTATGTTGATCCGATCGCTACCCCAAACACAGGAATGTGCGAATCTGGACACTCCCTGTAAATTTCATCGCAATCGGTCCAGGCGTTTCAGAATCTATAGGTCTATAGGGAACATACATACTTTGCTTTTTATATACTATTTTTTTCATAAAAAGGATGCTATGTTACTTCTAATACCTACAAGAATATGTGTATAAAGTTTCATGATGGGTTGAGTAGTTTTCGCGTGAAAGCGTAACAAACAAACTTACATTCACATTTATAATATTATATATATTAGTAGGGAGTAGTTAGTATATTGAAGCGCCAATAGCCTAATGGATAAGGGTACGGACTGCGAAACACGCACAACATACCTGTTGGTTTGAATCCACCATTCGACTATTGTCGTGAACCATTTCCAAACTAGATTAAGCTTGGTAACTAATATTTCATACACGTACCCGAGGAGGGTTAGCGTAAAAAAACTATAGCCAAAACTTACTACCGTATGGCCTATGGTCGTATTGTGCCGACCCCAATGGAAAAAGGGCAGGGAAAAGAAGAAGCTTAAATTTTATATACTACATTATATGTTATCTGTAATCAAGGTTGTTCCGCACGAGCAAGTGTGCGCTGGCGTCGCTGTGCGCGACGTTCCGCGACGGGCACGCGCCGGCGCGCCGCTTCCTGGCCGCAGCGCTGCACGCGCCCGTCATGGCCGTGCTGCACGAGGACGAGTTCTTCCTTGATATAGACCCCGATAAGGCCATGGAGAGGTGACTTCAAAATACCTAATCTCATACGTACAGTATATCCTGCATAAATGTCATTGTTTTATATGCTTAACTACATTAAGGAAACTTGTATATAATCACTTAATTCTCAAGAAGTGGAAATAGTGTCTATTAAAAAATTATTATTAAGTTATAAAAGGTAATTTAGACAGTGAAGGTTTCCTGGCCTTAAAGCCGAAAATAAGCTAAATTGAAGCTCGTCTAGGGTAAAATGTGTTCACAAGAGCACTATTGGACAAGCTTCAGGGGTTAAACGTTGCCTTGGATTCTGCACCCCAAGTCAGAAAGAAATTAGAACTTAAATACTTAGTTTTACCTTTTGTTTTAAAATTTTAGATTCTCGACTTCTGATCGTCTCAAGAAGTTTGGGCAAGCGAACAGCAATGAGTACTCAGCGAAGGTGGCCAGGTACCGCAAGTGGACGGTGCAGTCGCTGTACAACCTGACCAGCAAGTTCATAGCCTCACTCAAAGAGCACTGGCCCAACTTTCCCGCTGCCATCGCATGGATCGTGCAGCAAATTGTACATCTGTTGAAGCAACATTCCAGGTAATTTACGACCATTTAAAATAATTTCGTCATCATCTGCAAGAAAGATCATCAGTAAAAGAATATATGACGACATTACTTCCGCTTTTGATAGAATAAGTGATCGGGAGCTGCACGCAATCTGCACGGACATAGTGTTGAGCCAGCTGATCTGCCCAGCGGTGGTGAGCCCCGAGGCGCACGGCGTGGTGGACGTGCCTGTGTCCTACGTGGCGCGCTTCAACCTCATGCAGGTCGCGCAGATCCTGCAGGTGCTCTGCCTCAACTGCTACCAGGAGGTCGGTAACCTATCTTCACGATCTCTATTAGTCGTTTGATAAAGCTATGCTGCAAAAATAGCTGGTGACATTAAAATATAAGCGGTCTTATGAAACTACTAAACATATTAACTCTCCAATTTAGATGATTATGAAGCCAAAATTTCATCCGCAGGTGGAGCCAAAAGTGCGCGATTTATATTCAAAGTTCGAGAGGAGCTGCGTGTCGTCACTAGTGGAGAGCGTGATGTCGGAGGCGTGCGCGCCCGCGCCGCCAGCCTCGCAGGCTGACGCCGCGTTACGCACTGATGTCCCGCCGCGAACAACTATAGCGTTGTTCACGCCCCATGATGCACACTTACTGGTGAGTTTAATAATTGTTGATTTCTTGCCTTGTGCTCGTTTCGAGCTACCCATAGACATATATTACAAGCTGACGAGTTGCAGATACATTGCCTACCTTTAATTAAAAAGAAGGATAGTTCCCTTTTCTATTCATCCCCCGTCAAATCCTCTTCCTCTTGCCATCCTTTTCTTATTGGAAAATGAGAGGAAGGGGAAAAAGACTGGGAATAGGCTTCCGGCTCGTTACTCATCAGACGAAACGCAGAAACACTTCTGCTTCATGCATGTCTTCTGTGAGGTCGTGGTATTTCACTGGTCGAGCTAGCCCATTCATACAACAGGTGTTCTTGCGCGATCTACCAATGTAAACTGCCATTTGTCAACTGCCTTAAACCCTCACTCTCATCAATTTACATTACAAGAGGGCCGAGCCCTAGGTGATTTTAAAAACACTGCCAACTATAACCTTATTCACGCAGGATTTTTGCTCTGAAAGAGTTTACTTAGTTTTTTGGAGTTGCAAGGTGGTTACGCGTTAAGTTAAAGCCTTTATTAACTTGGGTAATGGGACACATGAAACTATTTTTCTAGTGACACTTTTTTCTATATTTTGTGGTTTAACTTTTTTGCAGATAACATTTTTAAAACGAATCTCATCCAAGTTAAACAATAATACCTCTGAAGAATCGAACAGCTCGGGACCGGTTGCAGAGGCCGCTGGATTTAGGTACTTAAGTTTTGTGTAATTTACGTAATTTTTACAATCTATGGTTTCATTTTAATTACAAAAGGTCTTGAGAAATTATTTGTTTTCGTTAGAGTGCATCAAAGCAGGTATTATATCGTCGCTTCAAAACACTTGTATGTTGGTGCGATATTTTTATCACCTTTTTGTTAAATTAACTGTCTAAACAGTCTCATATTATTACAAATTTTTTGTGCATTATCCAGGTTCAGGGACTGGGTGTTTTACTTAATAAAAAAAGGTTTTGTGTAATTCAAATTGCTTTTATGCATAAGTATTCTGTTTAATTTGCAAACAGTAGCGAGGGCAGCGAGAGTGAGAGCGCCGAGGGTGCGGCGCGTCTGGCCGCCTTGATGCAAACCTTGGAGCCGAACTACCGCTCGCGACTGCACGATCTCTTGCGCAAAGTGCCAGATCTACAAGCCTTACTCGCGTGCAAGTACGTGTCTTAACGTTATAACTATACCGTTATCAGCCTGTAAAAGTAAGTCAGTATTTAAAATAGGAGATCCGGTGCGAAGGACCATATTCACAAACAGGTATAAGAGTTAATGCTTAATATCGACGTAAAACTTGCATACCCTCTTACTTTGCGGTGTTAACACATCCATACAAAATAGACATAGCTGTAGTCCATTGTCAATTGATTATAAATTATACATTTTTTTTATCCTTAGATCATCATCTTCAGAGCCAAAGGACACGGTGTCAGAGAACGGTCACAGTAGCAAGCGCGGTATCCTAGCTAAAGTGTCCAAGAATCGTTTGCCGCGGAGTGCTAGCTCCAACTCCTCGCTAGAGGACAAGGCGATCAACGGCGACAAGGACGACTTGGAGGTACCTGAAGTTCTGGTGATAAAGTTGGCCAACACCGAGGAGAGTGATTATGTTGGTATGTACTCTTAAATTGTTTTTCTTTCGATAAGTAAAAGATGTTTACAGTATTTAGATTGTTGAATTAGCAAACTTCTCCATTCTCTCCAGAAACTCGATTTACTAAACCTTGAGTGCAAGTTCGTTTGTGGTGGTGACTACGTTGTTTCCTTTGTTGTTATTGATAGTTTATTTTGCAGGTTTGATGCCGGAGTCGAAGGTTCTGGAGTGCTACTACGTGGGCTCGGAGGCGGGCGAGGACGATGCGGCGTCAGCGCTCGCCGCGCCCGGACAGACACCCGTGCAGAAGCGCACCAGGTGCGTGTACACTATCTGCAAGCTGTCATTTGGGATGTAATCGTACATCAATTCATTCACAATATATTAGAATATTAATAATTAAGTGATACTGCATATTTCAGGTTCTCTGTATCGCACGACGAGGTGTCCCTGGGCAACACGTCTGATAACCTGGAGGCGGTGTCGGAGGCTGCCTCCAACCACAGCGTCACCTCCAGCCTGGAGCTGGAGACCGAGGATCAGAACGACAACCTCTCTGACATGGTATTATATTTATTAATGCATTTTATTGGATAAGTGTGCTTGTGTAGCAATAGAACGGAATATTTATAAGCCAAATAATATATATCTGTTACTCCTTGTTACTGTTAGGCTATTGTACTGCAATTAATACCTTCGGTCCATCTAGTTGGACATACATACAAGGCGACACAGCTTTATGAGTTCAAGAATGAATCAGTCAGCCAACACCGACTTGCAATGACGCGATATAAATAATACTTGGTTACATATAAATTTATGAAGTATGCTTTACTATTATTCCTCCTGACGCAACACATAATGCTTTAAAAATTCCTTTGCATTGCATTTAGGTATCGGCCAACGTGAGCGGGCGCGGCAGCCCCAACATCTCGGGCCGCGAGACGCCCTCTTCGCAGGTCACCGACGGCGACGCCGCGGGGGACGCAGCTCCGAGGCGGTGAGTTTCACTAAAATACGCGTAAAAGAGGCAGTTACTGTTAAAAAACTGCAACTTAGCATTGGTCGTATTTAGTGCATATGTTAGGTCACAATCTCCAGGAGATATATCCTCAACACACTTTAACATTACTCATTCATGATCCTCGTATCCAAGTTCAATATAATTTGGTCGGCAGGATATCAGCGAACGCGCCGGCCGGCGGTCAGGCGGCCAGCAACCAGGCCAAGCTGCTCAAGCAAACGCGCAACGACATCGAGGACAAGTTCTGCAAGTTTGAAATCAAGGTAATGATATGCACTTATATTTTGTGTCATATATGGTTGAAGCAAGGTGACCAAGAAGGCACCAAAGACGGTGAAGGAAAACATCGTGACAAACCGGCATGTTCTGACATGTGATATCCACCAACCTGCACCGGGCCAGCGTGGCATTACGGCTCATTCCCTCTATCAGAGAGAAGGCCTGTGTCCTTGTGGGAAATAGAAAAGGCTGATTTATTATTATGGTGGGAGCTTTTGTGAGACGTCCAGCAATGGGCTGATATAACCTGATATTTTTTTGCCTACCATAAGACAAAATTGAATTTCATGATCACTTAGGTGGTGCGATATATCATCACTTCGTTCTTATATTATCAGAAGTTGCTGGAAGGCGACGAAACGATCAGCATAATGTCGGACACGTGGAGCACGGACGTGCTGGCCTCCGACTCCGAGACCATCGGCGACTCGTGCGAGCACACCCAGGTCGCCGCCAACCAAGGCACGTATCATTTTTTCCCCTCTTAAATATAAACTGAAATTTAATATAGACATCAAATCTGGCAACACCTCTATAAATTTACAACAAATAGGACCCAAAACCTACACATTATAAGATTTATAGCGGAGTTGCTGACAGTGGTAGTTGCTATTCACATCGATGGTTATGTATAATTGAGTTTTTTGAAGTATAAATTATATTAGGTAGAAAAATTGCAATAATAAAGAGACTGATCCACCAGGTGGCAGCACGAACAACGCGAACGCGCCCGACGCTTCGGAGACGGCGAGCGAGTCCGCGTGGAGCATGGACGTGCTCGCCTCCGACAGCGACCGCAATACAGAGGTCACTTATTTACAGAGATAATCTAAATCGATTCCAAGTATTTTTTTTCTGTACTTTTTAAAATAAAACTTACACAGGGTACGTAATGGTTTACGGAAACCAAATTTTAAATTCCGCAATGTGTTATTGGGGATTCTAAATATTATTTATTCTATTTGATAAAATATATATTAGCTTTTTCTATTGATGAATAGAAGAGAAAAGAAACCCCTTTGAACTTAGAGATAATGCGACAATTCCATAAACGGAACAAGATGGCTGCAATAAATAAGGATGCTTACATAGTAGTAAACTTTACGTGTTCACACTGCCAAAAACATGTTATCACTTATCACTAAAGACACATAAAATATGGGTTAAGTGATTTTTTTCTGCAATGTGAACTCACGGTTAAGTCTGATGTTGAGACAGGTGGACACGGACGACTGCGTGTCGGTGGCGGCGCGCTCCGACACGTCGTGGCCGCGCCGACCCTCGCACCAGGACGACGCTCTGCAGAGACAAGCCCTGCCACAGGTAACAGCCCAGCGATAACATTACTGAGAATAATCTTTTAGTTGGTTTCATATCAAGATGGAATTTTAGTAAACAAACAAACGTCACTTACCATACATGGTGGCATAATAAATTCATTTTAAAAGTAATTTTGTCGAAATAATGATTAGTGAATTTAAATAATATTGACAAATAAAGTTAGGGAAAAAGTTGTTTTTCGAAAATATTTTGGTATTTACGAATTTTAACACACAGGACACATAACGAAAAACAGACGTTAGCACTTGAAAACACTGAAGTCGAAGTACTTGACGGAGCTGAGGTGCAATTTTATTCACCTCAACTAACTGATATCACAGCTGCCGTGATACAAAATGCATATTCGGAGATATTTTTTTATCTGCGTAACATACACAGATTAAGGTTTAAGGTTTTATAAAATTACAAAGATCAAATCGCAGAATATTTTAGGGACCACATTGAATGTTTTATGTTAATTGGACTATGAAAGTTAGTTAGTATGTCATTTACAGAACGGCACTAAACGACCTGACACGGGCAGCCCCCGCCATACGTCGCGGTATCTTCCTAATAATCGGTAAGGATCTACTGGCTCTATACAAATATAATAAATATAGCTATTGCCCCCGGTTTCGTACGCATTCCCTTATCTTCCTCTTTGGATTTTCTTGTAACTTGATTTCGCTTGTAATAACTAGGTATATTTGAAAAAGTTTTTATTGGTTGCAATGGCTGTGTCATTAATCAAACTGTCAAGTAGATGTTAGTGTCTTGTCGAACATTACATTATATTTTTGTCGGTATAAAATTTACCTTATGTCATTTTCTGTAGTAAGTAAAGTACAAAATTTCATGATGATTGGTTGAGTTTTTAATTAGTTAAAGCGTAACAAACAAACTTACATTCGCATTTATAACATGTACTCTATTATTGATTCGCTGTATTAGTTACCTGAGCGCCACGGCGGCGCTGTCGCGCGGCGGCGAGTTAGACCTGGCGCCGCTGTCGCACGCGAACACGCACGCAGCCAATGCGCACGCGCACGCCGCCTTCATCGAGAACCGCAAGAGCATACTTGTTAACGGATACCCAGTATGTATACGATAATAATGACACAATTATGTTTTATTTAAGAATTTTCTTTTTATTTTAATTAATGTTTCAAGGTTTTGGTTTATAACGTCCCATTATATATTTGTATTAAATATTGTCGTTTCAGTAACATTTTCTAGGTTTTTGATCCTTCTAATGGTCTTCAATTTATCTCTATTTCTTACTATACTATAAAATACATGGAAGGTATGCTTTCAAATGTGATAGTATGCAATTGTTAATTATATTATAGATGTTCCGGGTTCAGGAAGTTATCTCGACGTAATTCTATTTTATTTGTTACTAGGTGATGACGTGCTACGCGACGTCGGCGCCCGAGAGCCCCAGCACCTCGGCGCCCGCGCAGCTGCCCGGCGACGTGTTTGATTTCGTCGCACAAAATGGGTACATCATTATTTTTGCCTCTAAATTACGACATACGATGCTGAATACAACGCTTCACTACATTGGCATATACAACCCCCGTTACATTGCCCCGCCGGCTACCGGTTGCTGCACGCGCCGCGCCCGCGTACCGTACGCAACGGAAGAGGTGGCGGGGTCGGATTCTACATAAAGCGCGGAATAAATGCCCGCGTGTTTACTCATCCTGTCGAACCATCACTCATTTTTGTCGAACAAATGTGGTTAACGCTTAAGGTCGATAACAAGACGCTCGCTATCGGGACCGCGTACCGTCCGCCCTGGCTCGACGTCGATTCATTTTTTGACGCGGTCACTGTATCAATAAACTCGTTAGCGTTTTGCGATAACATCGTCCTCCTCGGTGATTTTAACATTGATGCGCTCCGCCCCGCTAATGATGTAAAGGTTGCTAAGTTTAATACATTCCTAAACTGCTTGGACTTGGTGCAGCTGGTCACATTCCCTACTCACTTCACGGATCACAGTCAAACTTTGATTGATGTTATTTGTACCAATGTGAGAACGCGTCGGATTGAGGTGGAACCAGTTGCACCTCTGAGTAATCATGCCCTGTTAATTTGCGAATTGCACAGTGAAAGAAGTAAGATACGCGCGAAAAAAATTAAATACAGACCTATCAAAGATATACCATTAGAAGCTTTTAATTTATCTTTAAATTCCATTAACTGGGACGACATAACGCTTATACCCGATATTGATCATAAGGTATTATCTTTCAATTCCTACGTCAATTGTTTATTCGATGTATTTGCCCCAATCAAAACTACTGTGATTAAAGCGCACAAGCAGCCGTGGATAACCGACACAATCAAATTGATGATGAAACTTCGCAATGCGGCCCACAAGCGGTACTTAAAAACAAAAAAAGATTCGCATAAAATGTATTACAAAACTTTAAAAACTTTAGTTATTAATTCTATTCACAACGAAAAAAGGGCATTTTTTGATCATAACATAAATAATAATTTAAATAGACCTAAAAGTCTATGGCGCAATTTAAAGTCCACTGTATTGCCGTCGAACAAAGATACCCCTTTGCCTTCACATTTGGCTGACCCTGACATAATTAATAGTCACTTTTTAAATATACCCGGAATCGCACATGCCGACTCGTCCACTCTGAGTTATTTCAATACACACCTACATACGACTCATACTTACTTTTCCCTTCAGCCAGTTAGTGAGCTGTTAATTTCCAAAATTGTTACTAATCTTAAATCGAATGCAGAGGGCATTGATGGTATTTCACTGAAAATGTTGCTTATGACGCTACCACAATCGCTCAAAGCAATAACTTCTATCGTAAACTGTTCAATAATAAAATCCACATACCCAAAAATATGGAAGACTGCCATAATTCGACCTTTGCCAAAACACCCTAACCCTCAGGAGCTGAAAGATCTTCGCCCAATCAGTGTACTCTCATGTCTATCTAAAATCGTCGAAAAGGTTGTTTGGCTTCAGCTAACTGACTATCTGGAAACTAACAACATGCTTCCCGAATTTGGATTTATTTGGATTCAGGAAAGGTCATAGTACCACCACGGCACTTTTAGATGTAACCGACAACATTATCACTGCTCAGGATGAAGGCATGTGCACATTGCTGGTGCTTCTGGATTTTTCGAGGGCTTTTGATTGTATAGACATATCCCTGCTTCTTTCTAAGATGTCATATTACGGTTTCAAATCAGATATAGTGCAGTGGTTTCAAAGCTTCCTCGCAAACCGCGGTCAATGTGTTGAAGTAACTCGGGACAACGGACAATATTTTAAGAATCGTTTACCGCAGGAAACTTCACCTGGCGTGCCTCCTCTTTGAAGTTATAAAATCAGAAGCCCCAAAATACCTCTGCAATAAACTAATTTGGACAAAGAGCAGGTGCCCAGAACGAAGGCGACGATTTCCACAGTTGTGCACACAACGGCATAAGTCCGCTGCGTTCCGTGGTGGCTTCCGATATGCGGCTACCAAATGTTGGAACAACATCCCGCCACCCATTAAGAACGCGCGCACCAAACTTAGTTTCAAAAACAAACTGAGATTGTTTTTGATGGAGGGTCAAAAATATATGTAAATGCGCTAGTTAGATAACATCACTTAGTTAGTTAGATAACATCACTTGCGTTGAACATCCATCGGAACATTTTTGTTGTTAATATATTATATTATTTTACTTCGAGGTAGCTTTTTAACTAAAATCGCTCTTTATATTTTTTTTTGTATAACAATAAATATTATTATTTATTTGTCTTTTTATTATTCTTTTTAGTTTAGAATTATACTTTCATAGATAGTATGTAGATATTTTTGGTTTATTCAATAATCAATGTTTTTACAGTAACAGCGGAACAACAGAGTCGACGCTCGACGATGCAACAGTCCAGTCGGATGCGACGAGCCAATGGGTGGACGACAGTTTCCCTCAGCCGCACTCTTCCCGTCCTTTCCCTGCCAAATACGACCTCCCCTCCACCTCCAAACCCTACGATCTCCCCTCTACTTCTAAACCATTCGATGACAACGATCTCATGGATAGATCTCTCAACTCGAGTGATAGTTCTTTCAACGCTCTCTCCGCGTCGCAATACGATCGCCGATTCGATTCCGGTATCGATACTGAAAGACCGGAATCGGAATCGAGATCGACGATAACCGATTTGATGACTCGAATGAGTTCTGCCACCATCTCGACGTCAGCAAACTTGGTGAACAACTTGACGAATCGAATAGTGAAGTCCGAAATACGCACGAGTATTGTGAATATAAGTTCCTCAAGGATAGAGAGGAAGAGGGAATCGAGCAACATGTCCCTGAGCACGCTGTCTGTGAACAGCGCGGAGACTTCGGTCTCGGACAAGAGCTCCAGTCAGGATGTGAACTCGGAAAATGTGACCGAAAGGAGAGTGAGCCCACCGCCCGTTAAGAATGCCTCCACCGGCGCCATCCCGAAGAGTATCAGCTTCGATGCTACAGCCGAGAAGTCGCAGAGGTAAATATTACTTTCATTTTTAAAATTGGATATTAACAAAAATGTGTTTCTATTAAACATACAACTCACATAAACAACTAATCTATATTTTATTAAATATTTATAAATAAATTTTTAATAACTTTGTTACATTTATAATGTACTAGTGACGCGCCCCGGCTTCGCCCGGGTACCACTAATTATGTGTATCCGATCGCTAACAAACTCAGGAATGTGCTAATCTGGACAATCCCTGTAAATTTCATCGAAATCGCTCCAGCCGTTTCGGAGTCTATATGTCTATAGGGAACCTACATACTTCGCTTTTTATATAGTATTTTTTTGCACAAAAAGTATCCTATGTTTCTTCTACCTCCAAGAACATGTGTACAGAGTTTCATGACGGTTGAGTAGTTTTCGCGTGAAAGCGTAACAAACAAACTTACATTCACATAATATTAGTAGGGATGTCACTATTGAAAATGTAAATTAAATTATAATTGGGCATTTTAAAAGGATGAATGAAGGTAGAGTAACGTTGTGTTGTGAAAGTGTGTGGCGTTGGCAGGGGACGCCCAAGGAGAACTTATATCGATCAGATTTAGTGACATACATGAGCAGTACCCGTAGCCGACGAGCGTATGCGTGAATTTTAATCCGTAATTTTGTGGAAATTCTGCGATAAAGTGAACGGAAATTGTACATAATGGATAGCTAGGATAGGTGATGGTACACAATTGTTATTACGAAATTAAGCGTAAAAGATAAGGTCTAGCTTTTGTTTACAACATTTCCATTTTGTATTGGAACAAACTATAAATATTTATTGTTAAATTATGTGAGTACGGATTTATTTAGCCACATTGTATTTGTTAATTTTGGATGTAGGCGACGTATAATCGGCGAAGACGGGCTGGTCGGAAACCTGGACGAGCTGAAGAACAACGTGAAGCGTTCCGGTGGCTACTTGCTGCACAAGATCAATTTTTTCCGCCCGAAGGGACGCTCCCACCATCACCATAGTAACGGTCAGTTTCAAACCACTACTTTCACAACGACTGTGTAACATTCTAAAGGTCTATTTATAAGCTTATGCTATGCTAAAGTGGAATGTGTATGCTATATTTTATTTGCAACTCGCAGTAGGTACTTGACCCTTGGCCCTGACCGAGCTGGCCCATTCATGACAGTCTGTTGTGTCTGAAGGGTATATTGTTTTTGTTTCATAATCTTAGGTTACGCAATTTTTTTATTTTACTCTTTGTACTTAAATGATGATTAGTTTTGCAACAAAGCTGTGCTTCAAGCACCTATTTTGAACCAATTTAGTACGACCACTAGCACATTCAAGTTCTTATTGCCTAAGGCTATTCTAGCGAGATAGTTGGGCCAATTGGTTGGTCTTCTAAAAATAAAAATCTATATCCAGATATAAAACTACCTGAAGAGGAATGTAGAAGCGACGACGGGCGCGCGGACCTGGAGGCGGTGGGCGGTGACAGCAGCGAAGATATCTTGGCCAAGTACCGGCGCAAGGGCTCCGACGGCGGCCGCGCGCGCAGGCCTGCCAGGCGCATGTCCGACCTACCCGACCCCGATCTTGACAGGTAAACTTACATATGGTACTCTTAGCAATCAGATTATTTACAGATGCTACCCAGAAGGACGGGAAGAGAAAGAGTCCGCTCATACGAAATTCTAAAGCATAAATTACCTATACTGCACAATTGTCTTCTGTGAAGTCTACTGCACCGGTATTTTCATGTATGGGCTATCACACCCGGCTCCATTACCAGCACATAAGTGAAAATTACCCCGACGAATAATAATTTGTATGTAAGACATTGCCTCGAATGCTTTTTAGTTTTGAAGTGTATGCGTCCTACGTAAGAGGGCGCTGTATTTAAATATAAAGTTTATTTTGTTGTTCATATCGGGTATGTTTTTAACGATCGGCGCTCTCTAGCTTTTTACTTAATTAATATATCAGTATGATTATTTGTTTAATATATTAGAATGTAACCAAGTTGTATAATTGTACAGGTGCGAGGGCGTGGTGGACCTGAACGACCCGGAGGTGTTTAACAGCATGAAGCGGAGACTGCGTGCCGTGCTCTCCAATACCGACATGCACTGCGTAGAATACGTTCCCAACGTATGTCATATCTCATCGTTATAATATTATTATCCTTTTCAATACGTTTCCCCACTGCAGGGACACAGACCTCTTCGAGAGAGGAAGGAGCCGTAACCACGCTTGTCCAGTCCGGATGGATGTAACATGTGTTCAAATTTGGTGGTTCTAAGACATGTCGGTTTCCTCACGATGTTTTCTTTTACCGAGCAGGGGTGATGAAATAAGTTACACGAAGTAAAACTCTTGCTAGGGTTCCAATCCTTGACCTACAGTAAGTCGGGCCTCATACCAGTAAACAACATTCTCTTTAATATTCGGCTAAAGCCGTTTGTTTTCTTTTATCGGTTCGTTTGTTGTCTATTATCATCGCGAAGCAATGGTTGGCTCTGTTGACGCTCGTCACTAAGTGGCTCAGCATAACATAGTAATAACTGTATTATTGGTGCATTAATTGATGGGTGACAATCTGCTGGGCTACAATGGTTGTCAAAGAAAACTTCGCTCAACGTCCACACATCAGCTGTTGTGAAAGAAGTAAAATCGCGCGCGGTATAGTTTAGAAACCCATAGTATAGTATAGTTTTCTTTATAGGATTTTGGAGCGACAACGATGCTTCCATAGTCTAGACTTACACCTTTCTTATATAGTCTAAAAAATGTATCTGGCTTTTGTTAGAGATGTTTTTTGTTGATATATAAAAAGTAGGAGCTCCACTTAACCTGAAATAGAACAGATTTGAAACCTCAGTTATCTGTTCTAGTTCTTTTTATGAAATAATTGCGACCCAAGTAGGCCTAAAAACGGTCAAGTTTTTTAACAAAATTTCTTGGTATTCAACTTTCTCAAGCTATGTGTAGTGCTTTAGATTTGAACTGCCCTTATTCTCTATAAATCACAGGTATTATACTTCAGATAATGACCTATTTATAATGCTCTTTCGAAGCTTACACTTTGAACGTTTTTTTCGTTACGTAGGTATTTGGTATTTTTCAAGATTTATTGAGTAGTAAAATATATACAACATAGTTTTTAACCCTATGTATTTATTTGAAGCGCTGTACTGCAACATCACTTGTTGATTTCGTGCGTGCGGGGGGCTGTGCGGAGAGCGCTGCCGTGGGGCGTGCGCTAGCTAACGGAGTAGGGGGAGCGGGCGCGCGGGCGGCTCGGCTGGCGGCTGCGCTGCGGGCTGACCTTGCGGCGCGCCGACCCTACGCCGCGTACCTGGCGTCCTGCCGCGCAGCACTGGCGCATGCGCAACACGACTTGCGAGCGTAATTATAAAATGCTTTTGTTTAGATTTATTTTTTAAAGCCAATTTTTATAAGGTCAATTTTATTAATTTGTGCTTTAGGGCCTTTAAAGGTTTTCCAACCTATAATTACTTCTATCAGTGTTCATGACAATATGATTATGCGAGAATACTTAGTTGTCCCCGCAAATTGATAATGCGTTGGAACTTGGGTCAAATTGTGTAATAATAATAATTTATATCCTATAACTAAAAAGTGTAGCTAACAAAATAATTGTAATATTATAGCTAATTTGATTTATCATTAATTATGGAAGTAGTAAATGAGGCAGAGAGTTAAATATATACAATAATTAGATTATAAATTTAAGCCAAATATAGACAATAATTTTATCTCATAAAAGTCTGTTAGTTAAGTTGCTATATGTCTTTTTATAAATTTATTGTGGCTTAGTGTGCAGGTTTTGTATTTTGGATCTATAATCTCATTCTCAAATTTTAATTATCTGTGGCATTATCTGTTTTTTATATTTTTATATCAATAACAACGGCCAAATGATGAAATCGCCGAAATGACGGCCAGGCGCATTACCAATTTGCGGAGTAATGACTTTATTTCGTTGAATAAACTTCTACTATACTATCTTAATACGTACTAATAGTCAGATCAAGTTGGTGCGCGAGGAGTGGCAGGCGTGGGCGCGTGCGGCGGCCGCGGCGCGCGTCCTGGAGCAGCTGGAGCGCGGCAACGCGCTACGCCGCCTCGCACGACACCACCACGCACACAACAACCACGCCATGCTCAACGGTATGCATGCACGCACGCACCGAGCTCAACCCAAACTAGTCAATTGAGCAATTATAGGATGCAGATCCTATTGGTTTAACATCTATCATTGCATCTAATTAGCTTTGAAAGGCCTGTCTATCCTAGTTGGTGAAAAGGCGTGACAGTTTGTATTAGTTTACAGCATCATATTGTTAAAATGGGCGTTACCATAGATACAAGTTGTTTTATTTTTTGATAAAATATTTTTTATTGATTGTTTATATACATATATAGGTGGCGAGCTGATGGATGAAAAAGCGAAAAGACTGACGGCCAGCATCAGGGTGATAACGGCCGAGGTGAAGGCAGACCCCTCGTGGGAAGGTCAGCCTATTTATTTATTGGTACAAGATATACTAGTGACTCGATCCAGCTTCGCACGGTGACATGTGACGGTGACACGTGAACGGCCTAGATGAAAAAAAAATATTGAAATGTAGCAATCAACTAACAAGTTGTACCAAATTACACATAGTGACCATCCCTACTAATATTATAAATGTGAATGTAAGTTTGTTTGTTACGCTTTCACGCGAAATCTACCCAACCGATCATCATGAAGCTTTGTACACATATTCTTGGAGGTATTAGAAGTAACATGGGATACTTTTTATGAGAAAAAATATTGTTTATGAAAAATAAAAAAAAATCTCAAAAAATCTTGCTACTTCAACTTATATATTATATAAAAGGCGACGTATAGACCTATAGACTCCGAAATGGCTGGACCGATTTCAAGGTTTGCAGGGATTATTCAGATTGGTACTGCGGGTGTTTGGTAGCGATCGGATCAACATAATTAGTGATACCCGGGCGAAGCCGGGGCGGGTCACTAGTATTTTATATATTGATTAATATATTTTAGATTAATTAATGATACAAGTATAGACTTGTGATGGTTAATTTTGATTCAGGTGCGACACCGACGCTGCTGGAGTGCGCCGAGGTGACGGTGGAGCGCGCGGCGTTCGCGCGCCTCTACCTGCACGTGCTTTTCCCCAACGGAGAGGGCGACATCGCGCGCGACCAGTGAGTCACTACATTCATTGTATAGTTTGTTCCACGTCAAGATAGAATTTTTGTAAACAAACAAACGTCACTCACCATACATAGCGGATAGTATATAACAATATATATATAATAAGTGATTTTTCGAAAACATTTTCCACCAATTTTATCATAAAAAACAAGTGTTTCAAATCAAAAATATGCGCGGGCCGTTGCGCTCGCCCGTAAGACTCATGAGTGGGACAGAGAGCGCTATTCACTGCACCGTTCCTACGTTTTACGACCCGGTGTGAATATAGTTATATATCTAATTAGTATTGTTAAGACATAGGAGCCCCAATCCGGTAATACTAGTAAGGTAACGGCCCGAGCCGAGGTTCCCCCTACGGAGGGAGCCCTCGAGCTAAGTTACTCTTAAAGAGGCTTAGGCTAGGCGCCCTCTGCGCCCTGCCGCCTCGACGGTGTAGCTGTGAATGCCTCCTCAAGGCAAACAGTGACCTTTCAGTCACAAAAAAAAAACATAGGAGCAGTTGTAGGAATGGGGTCGACGAGTGAGGGGGGTGAAAAGAGACGCACTCTCTGTCCCATCGTTTCCTTCTTCCTTCCTGTCTATCCCCTTTCCTACATTAAGACCGGTAGCACCTCCAAGTCTTCCTGTTGTGTATTCTTAACGGCGAGCACTTAACATCGACAGAACCTTTGCTCATTTACTACTTTCTTTTAAAAATTATAGTTCCTTAGTATAGAATTCGTATTTAATTAAATAAATTGACGGGCCGGTTGGCGTAGTTTGTAAGATACTTGCTTTTCACGCCGCAGGTCGTGGGTTCGATTCCCACCCAGGACAGACATTTGTGTGCATGAACATGTCTGTTTGTCCTGAGTCTGGGTGTAATTGTCTATTTAAGTATGTATTTACAAAAGAAAAGTAGTACATGTAGTATATCAGTTATCTGGCTGCCATAGCACAAGCTCTGCTTAGTTTGGGATCAGATGGCCGCGTGTGAATATGTCCTAGGATATTAGTATATTAATTCAATTTAAACGTATCCTTATAATTTTAATATATTATACATTACAAATACGTACAGTATTTGTACGCGAAGTATTTTAACTTGATATGAAAATATATTTTGCTTGATGTCTGAATACCGCACGTATTGTAGAGTGCTGAGCGAGCACATGCGGCGCCTTGCTGCGTGCACGAGCGCGCTGCGTGCGGGCGTGGCGCCGCGCCACCTGTGGGCCGCGCCCTACCCGCACGCGCAGCTCCAACTGCGACACCTGCCCGTCTACCGCACGCCGCGCGACAAGGTAATACCATCTTACTTATGTAGATTTAATGTATCGTCTAAACTGCAGCTCATGACTGAAAAGTCCGTGACACGTTTTTAAAGCTTAAGGAAAATGCAGTTTAAAATTACTTGCTTCAGGATATCTCTTACTATAAAATATTAATACAGAGTATTTACTTTTTGTACGAAATATCGGCTATAGAAAAAAAAACTTGCAAGCCGCAATAAAGTAAAAAAATTGCGTGTGCAGTATACATATAGTAGGTACAGTTGAGGCCGTTCGCGGTGTTTCACTTAAAGAAATCTTGTCTTGCAACGGGACAAACTCCCTCCTGTGTCAAACTGAGTGCTTTGATAAAAAATCTTACGTGTGCTACTCTGCATCCCTGCGTAACACTATTTCCTTCTTAAGTTTTACGACCTCTGCTATTCAGATGAAATGTTTATTTCTGAAAATTGACCAACCATTTGTGATGTATTGTGAACATTTAAAGCTGGATCCTATTTGTTATTGAATCCTCGTCGTCGTCTCAAGGCGTACGAAACGTCCAAATGGTTGTCGCTTTTAAGGTGGAATACCACCAACAGCCCCGATAGTACATAAGGCAGTTTTAATATAGAGATTGAAATAATAATAATATAATAATAAATCAGCCTTTTCTAGAATGTTCCCACTGCAGGGACACAGGCCTCCTCTCCGAGAGAGGGAAGGGGCCGTAATCCACCACGCTGGCCTGGTGCGGGTTGGTGGATGTCACATGTCTTCGAATTTAGTGGTTCTAAGAACATGATGGTTTCCTCACGATGTTTTCCTTCGTCGTTTTTCAAGCAGTTATCATGAAATAAATTACACAAAGTAAAGCGCCTGCCTGGGTTCGAACCCGCAACCTACAATACGTAAGTCGGGGCCTAAACCGCTGAGCCACCACTGCTCCTAGACTTAGACTAAAGGCTTAAACAAAATAAAATACTTCCTTTTCCTCGCAATATTTCTCTTATATATTGATTTTGTTAACAGATATCGTGCATAATGCGCTGCGTGTCGTCCATCATGTCTGTGCTGGCGCTCACCGACGGCAGCGCGCCCTCTGCCGACGACCTCACGCCCGTGCTCGTCTACGTCATACTCAAGGTAACATTTGTTTACTTAATGCCATCTAGACGGCAGTCACCTCACTCGCACGATGCGAATGGACATTTAAATCTTATCTTAAAAACTTTCACTTTTATAGTTCTGAGTTGTACTAAAACAAATAAGTTGTGTATAAAGTACAATACAATAAACCATGTGCAGGTAACGGAATAATTTCTGTGTGTTTCAGGTGAATCCTCCATCGCTGCTGTCGACTATCGAGCTGGTGAACGCGCTGGGTGGCGCGGCGCTGGCCGGCGAGGCGCTGTACTGGTGGACGCAGTTCTGCGCCGCGGTCGCGTACATCAAGACGATGGACTACGTCAACGATTCCTAGCGCCGGCAAGCGCGCTTGGTACTACACACCCTAACATATGCTCCTTAAGCATTTTATCCAGTCAAGCATACGCTCGACAACTACCACATCATAGTCAAGCATACGCTTGTCAACCACCGCATACCAAATTACAAACCAGACATACGCTTCTCGACCACCGACCACCACTCACAATCAACCATACAGTCCTCAAACGCCACATATCACGTCACGGAGCCAAGCCATCCACAACACTCCTTACAGTCAGATATACGCTCTCTTCATGAACTAATTTATTTTATGATTTATGGTAATTAGGTACGTTAGGACGCTCCGAATGTAGAAACAATAGACGTGTGCAAGGACGCGCCAAGTGAAAGCCAAAGCCAATCTCTGCCTGTCCCTCTTGGTTGGGGGCGTTAAGGTCTAATTAAATCTAGCAGATATTGTAGTCCCTGTACCCACAAATTGCAAAAACATACTAAATCTTATATCTTTTTATTTTGTGTTTGTGTATGGAATGGTTAGGTTCGCAATTGGACCCGGTAGGTGGCGACACACGAGGGGTCTAATTCATCCAAACCGGGTATCTAGTTCTTGATTTTTTATTTTTTTTAAAGAAAAACTACAAAGCATTTGTGGAACCCGCTAATGTAAGCAAGCTCCGTTAGTATTTAATAAAAATCTAATAATGGTAAAGTCAACAGTAATAGGTATAATGTGCCTAGGTAAGCTCAACCCGGATCATACCCTGTATTCCAGGGAATAGCGGCACAGGTTAAAAATATATTTCTGTGTTATATCTGTTAGACGACGCTGCAACCTTTATCTTCCTACTTTTTTCCCACTTCCTCGTTTAGACATTACTATGAATGAAATTGTTTTGAAATATATTTTTTCTGTTATATTGCAGAATGCAGCGTTTCTGAGAGCTAAGCTGGAAATGTACCGGCGCTATTCCATGCGCCGTGTTCGCCGGCACAGCGTTTAAAACATTTCATGTCGTGTAACGTGTTAGTATGTTCTATTCAAATCCAATCCAAACTAAAAACATTTATTCTATCGTTCAAAATAACAGTCGCAGTCGTGTGTTCAAACCTTTATTTAATGTCGGAAGTGACGTTTATATTTTTTTAAAGCTAAAGTAGGCAAAGGTGTAAATTCATTCAGCCAGAAAAAAGAACTATGTCTAATAAGATTTTTTTTAAAAGTAGCAGTAATATGCTCGCGAGGCCTAATTTCACGTATTTCTTCAAAATATGTCATATTTCAAAATAACATATGTACTTCGTGTACATGTCTTTTTTTAAATTTGAGCATTGAGCTGACATAATACGAAAAATCGAATATGTAGAAGAAATGCTTGTTATTTATGCCTAAATAACAATTTCCTTGTATGGGATGGTGGGTACACGTCTGTGAATTAACGTCTTAAATTAAATAAATTATAGATCTGTGACGTGTATTTCGATAGGTGCCAGATCACATTTTAAATCGAATTAAATGGAAAATAAATAGATTATTGCATTGTTTGAATTATTCGCTTGTGCCAAATGTGGAAAAAAACTATGACGCGACTGCAACTGTTACAGAATATTTTATAGCATATAGCGTTTATAGCCTTCGTCGAAAATAACGTTGTCAATGTAGCGGCTTATCACTAATATACATTTTAGATGTTATTTATAATCTATTCTTGTATCGTAGAGTTAAGTCTAATTATTCCTATTGTATATCCTGTGTAAGCTAATGCTTTTTAAAAGTTAGGTTTAGAAAATATTTTTTTTGCTCATAACCTAAATCTATTTCTAATTAAAATACAAAGTAAACCAACATTTCATAATAATAAGTAAGTATACCTTTTATATATTTAAACATAAAATGTATACTCGGATATTTATGTAATCTGTGAAATTAAAAAAATTACCTTCGTCACATGTGGACTGTGATTTTAGAGGTCTGTAATACTAGGGATTGTATTTTTGGATGAAATGGTGGAATGTGTGATACTAAGACATAGAATCGTAGGGAAAGTAAAGATTAAGTCGTGAAGTAGTCAGGACATATGCGGGAGTGGTGGGAGGGAAAGGGATGGTAGTTATCAAATAAATCAAGTATCCACAGAAAGACAATTCTTTAAGTTTTTTATATATTTCTTTTTACGTTGTTAAATGTGTTGGACATGTGCCCGACTATATGGTTATGCCAAAAAGGTGATAGGGGGTGACCATCTCGTGTTTGCGACCATATGTACAATTCCTATCTCCTGCATTCTACAATAATATTACCTCAACAATTTTTTTATTCATTTTAATTTGGTCCTAACATTGAGTCTCAAATAACGAATGTTTGTTTTACATAAATAAATTGAACGCAATCAGCATAGCAGTTCCCCCTTAATAAACTGTTTCATAGACAAAGTGTCACAAAAATCTATTGTAAACAGATTAAATATCTTTTGATTCTGATAATGCACAAAATCAGCCCGAAAGCAATTGTAGCATGTGTACAAGGCTTTTATGTATGACAGTATCTCTACATAATATTGTTTATGTTCACATAATATTTTTAATTATTATTTAAGAAATAATATTCAAGGCGTTTAATATAGGGCGAACAATTTTTTTTAAAATCTTGCCTTTCTTTTGTTTGTGATATTTTGTCTAGATTTAAACATATAACTATGTAATGTTTGTTTAAATTTGCAAAGATATTACATACATCCAGATGGAGGTTAAGTGAAGTCGCCAATTGGTGACTATCTATCTGGAGGAATGTTACAGATTCGGTTTGAACATTTTTAAATTACGACGTTTTGAGTACTAGGAGGGGGGGGGGGCTGATTGATTTTACGTTTTGATTATTGCGGGTTACAATCTATCAAGGACTGAAATTTTATTTTCCTTCTTCACTCTGTTTATTTACTCGAAACTTCGATATTTTATAATGTTAATATTAATTTCAATAAAACCTTGAAACGAGTTTCGTTTAATAATTATGTTTGTCATAAAATTGTGTACAAAAACAAGTTCCAACTTTTTGATCACTTCATTGATTTTAGAAATTTTATTAAACTTGTAATTTGTGAAAAAAATTACTATATTATTTGTAATTAAAGTTTGTGATTTTTTATTCTTTCCAAACTATATCAAGCTTTGTCTTTTTTGTAAATACACAATCATACTTTATTACTCTATGTACAGACATGTTCATAGAGTAATGAAGTATGTCATCGTCATTACTATATGTACACTTACGTATAATTCGATTAAATTGATAGGCTTGTATTTGTGTCTCTTTCCAACGAACAGTATTGTCTTTATAAACAGCACAAATTGTCAACTGTGACGTTTAGGTTTAAATGCTTAAATAATTTATTCCATTGTAAAAAAAATGTTTAAATGAGCTTGGTTCTGTTTACAATATTTTATTCTAATTAAAAATGTTGGCCTAGTTTTAGTTAATCTAAGTGTAGTGTCTCCGTGTTAGTATGTAATTTCTTTGTAATTCAATCAATAGTGGGCGCCATTTTGATTCAATGGCGACTTGATGTGAGTTTTGGCGACGGCGTGTTATTGTTTTTGTCTCGAATTTTCAATGTGATGGTTACGTAGGTGCGTCAAGGTTGAGTCACTTTATTGAGCTTAAAGTATTTTTTTACATTTACAAATTTCTCAACAATATCAAAGCAACCAGTGAATTCTATTCGCCAGTGAGACGAGATACAGATCCAGACGAAGAAATACGTTAATTTTTTCAGCAAAAGTGAGTGGTAGTGTTGGCAGGGGACGTCCCATCCCACTCTACCCCTTTGGGTTATGAGGGAATATTTTTTTATTTGTAATGATAGAGGTTTTATAACTCTGCGACTCCCTAGCAACTCTCTAACTCAATTTTCCAAATAAACACTCCCTCGCAGCATGGATCTCACAGCGATACGCTCGATACTAATTTATGTGACAAGTAGGAAACAACCAGAATACTTTTCATCACTCGCAGTCGTTACTTGGTAAAGGTCTGGTTTTTTTTAAATCATTTATTGTTTGTCTCATCTTGATCGGCATTAATTTAATGTTTTGTTTATAGAAAAAATAAGGAATTGAAATGACTATGTGGACCAAGGTTTTCCGTTCGTAAAAATCTCGTAAAAAATTATGACTCAACCTTTTCAAATTAAATAGAGTACGCACATAAGGACTGATATTATATGGAATAAGTTGCAAATGTTTCGTCTATTTTCATTAATGTAGGCTAAGTTTAAGAGATAAACATTAGCTTGTTTTGCATCTAGTATCTGGCGAAAAAGTCAATTGTTCTAAAACCAGAATGTGTGCGTATGATTTTCCGTATTTTTATTTGGTTTAATTCCATTTCTTACGATATAATATCACGCCTATCGCCAATAGACATCGGATTACAGTCCAATGTTTTTTAAAATATTTTATACGTTTACAAAAAAGACAGTTACAGCAACATTCATACGTCTTATGGTGTGAAAAGGATAACGTTATTAAATTAATAAGAAAAAAAACAACAGCTAGTGTTTGTCACAGAGAAAAAACGTTTTCGAATCTTCACTTTTTGACCTCTTTAAAATTTGATTGTACGCAACACGTTCTGGTTGTAGCGCGCATAACTAATGAGTATACTACGTATTGTATACAATATATCTTCCTTATAAGTGTTATTCTAACAATTGTATGTATAACAGTTTACCCTACGCCTATCTCAATGTACAGACATGTTATTCAGCAAGTAGTTCTATATGATTGATATTGAATGTATACCAATATAGTATAATCGTGATAAGATTTGAGTTTTATTTACTATTTATCCCTATTGACGTTTTAGAAATTAAAATGTCTAATATTTACTCTGTACTTTTATGCAACGGAGTCGTTTATTTAATGTTATTTTAGTCCGTCTGCACTCTGAAAATGTACTAGCTAGGTTCTTAGAGACTTTGGCTACACACTTGATACTTAAAGCAACAATCCCATTCGTTATTCCCAAATATATATATATATATATATAACTAGCTTCGCCTGTATGTGTCAATGATTCGTATTGCGTCACACTTTTGTCGTAATTCCAATATTTTTCTTGTGGTCATTGCGCCATTGATAAGCAGTATCGGGCTATCTTTATTCACAAAGCAACTCGAAACATTTTTAATCAAATTAAGTAAACAGAGGTTATCTCAGCTTAATTGTTTGGGTATAGCTAAATAAATCAAAGCTAGTTTTGTCATACATAGTTTATTATGTACTTAATTTTACATGTTTTTTTAATGACTCTTATGAACAACACCACTTCGCAGCAGCACTGAAACAAACAATTTCTCCATTAGATAACTCCACAAAACAATGAATGCATACAAAAGTTAAAGAATCAAACAATCAGTCAACATTTAACGTCACGGCATTCAGCAGTAGCAAATATTTGTTGTCAGCATCATTTACAATGTTTACAATAACAGCGCGTATATTTGAAAAGATAAAACTTGTATAAATATTTCTTTATCAAATTATCTTAGAATTTATTCAATTTTACATTCATAACACTTCTCAAACACTTCAAAAATTTATAATTTTATTTAGAGTACAAAATATGTGAAATATAAACGTACCTTATCACAATGAAGTTCGGCCTATGATCTTGGCCTCTCTTTTTTCTCTTTGTACAGGGCGAGAAGGGATACGTTGGCAACCTTCACCACCTGAAACATATCACAGAACATTCAGTTTGTGAACCCTCTAGTATTGCATAGTATTGAATCAATTAGTCGCATATCATAAGCCTGTATAGCTGACTGCATCATCACAAAGTTGCAAAAACTGCGCATTTTTAAATGCTGAACATTATAAGCTTACTAACTTATAATCATAAATATGATATTAGTATTTTATCCAAACATTTTGAGAAAATTAATAACTGAAACGGCATTTTTACAATTTCAATTGTGATATTATTTTACATTTTCTGCTCAAAAAAAGTGGTGCAAAATAGACTATAATGGACCATCCTGAATAAAACAAGAACCAATTTATACAATTGTCATAAAATGCTTTAAAGTAACAAAATAAAAAAGCTTCAAGTGTGTATTTGGAAGTTTGTCTATAAATTCGTTAGTGTTGTACTCCAACTGATGTTAAAACAATAATTATACCTTAAACCTGACTCCGGGAATGTCACCGACGGCATGACCCTTACGACCGAAACCTGCAACCAACACTTCATCGTTCTCCTCAATGTGGTTGAGGCAACCATCCCGTGGCACGAATGCTGTAACTTTCTTGCCATTCTTGATCAGCTGCACCCTGACACACTTGCGGATGGCAGAGTTGGGCTGCTTGGCCTCTACACCACTGCAGGAAGAAATACAAAAATTATAATATGCTTGTGATATGTAATGAAAACACAAAATGAAACTAAGTTATTGCAATTTTATTTCAACATAGAACTGAAATAGTTTCCAGCCATCCCCATCTCTTAGTCACTCTACTCCTAAAGCGATGGGGGATGAGAGGACTTTACAAGTATGTTATGTATATAATATGTTGAATGTTATGATGTATGTATGTTTAAAAACTTAAAATATGTTACAGTCAAAATGTCAGATAAAATAAGTTCTTACATCTCTAAGCAATTAGTTCATTTTCATTAAATATGTGATTTAAGCACAAAAGTAAGAAAATATAATCATATACAAGAAAAATAAACATTTTTGACAACAGTTGGCTCTAATTATATCAAGTTAATGGAAAAAATGTGAGTTCCATTGACTTGATATAATTAGTGCCATGTTGGGCTTGGGTTGGGCATGGACCAAAACCTTACTTTTGTTGCAATGTCACTCAGAAGTGCACAGTGAGCAGAAATACACATATATTAAATTTAAGCTACAAATCAGAATTTATACCCTGCTTATATTGTTTTTAAATGTAAACTTAACATTAACCTAATGTTTCAGCTTCCGGAAAAATCCTGGAGGCAGGTAAATTAAGACCCACATGTGGCTTAAATGTATGCCACAGGCTTTTTTTATTGATAAAGCAAGCCACCAAAGGTTTTTATACAATAAATAAATTAATGGAAGTGACATAAACAAGCTTTCGCTGAAACTATGAAGTAGATTTTAAAGAGCACATGTTACATACATGTATATCCCAATATCTTTATAAATTAACTTGAAATTTACACTGTATGAGAAAAGAATGGTTAATAAAACTGGAACATCATTTGCCTTAACCAAGGAAATATGGCTTATCTGGGAGACAGTAGTACAGTTAAGTCATATTTTAGAGAAAAGGTACTACACTACACTAATAGGTGAAATATACAGTAAAATTAATATAAACCTTATAGTTCATAATGTACAATAATACAATGAACCAAACATATTGTTTGGAATGCAAAATAAGAGAAACATTATCCATTATTGATTTAAATGCTCAACTTAAAAATTCTCTTTACATATGTATTCTCCATGGAGCAATTACAATTTATTTCAATATCTGATACAAGCAAAGCTACGAATTTATTTTAAATAGTGTACACTAAAAGTGATCCTCAACAAGTTTGAAATCTAAGTTCCGAGAGTACTGCAAGGTTCTATCGTAAACACAAGTAGCGTAAAATAACGGTTTCAAATGTAAATATGGTTAATGAGCCGCGTGCGAGTTCGTCGACCCCGTAGTGCACTGCCGTTGAATTTTTAATCTTCGTCAGAGGAATGTCACGCAGCCACTCGCAGTATTATCCTGTGATTGTACATGGAAAACATTCACAGGAATAATACCGCGTATGGACGCGCCCTCTTCAAACGACGCCAGTTGCCCAGCGAAACTCCCGACCGTCTTGCACTTCTTTAAGTACGTCTGCACATTGCCCGACGCTTATAATTAACATCCTCTGAGCTAGTACAATACACTGATTAACACTGCATAATTCATACTATTGGTCAAGTTATGTACTCACACTTTTTCCAAGACGATGCCTTTAGCGTGAGATGCACCACCGAAGGGATTAGCCTTCCATCTCGTGCCCATGTGAGCCTTTTTGTAGTCTTTGTCGGCCCATCGTTGCTCGCGACGATGGTTCACGTGCTTCCGCGCGGTACGAATACCACGGGGTTTACCTGAAATATAAGTTGCCGGTTATCACTTACATTTGTAGTTGAATCTGAAATCGTTGCAACATTATTTTCGAGCAATATTCAATACGGGGAATCTTTATTAGTACCTCGAAATCAATAAATCGTGTGTAAGATGGAAATAGATTTAAATAAACACCACGAGAAAAACATGTCTGCGCCATGGCCGACACCTAGGCACACAAAATATTTTAAGTAGATATTATGCTTAAACTATCAATTTATTTATGTAATGTACACTTGCACATAAGAGAAATTAATAAAGCACTTATAAACACAACATAAAACAAAAATTATAAATAAACTATAATTTAAACAACACAAAACTACTCCTTACCCATTAGGATAGCACGACAGCAATCGGCTACGGATGGGAAAAGAAATAATCAGCCGTCTAACCAACCACCGCTTTCATTTCCACATTGCTACCAACATTTATGAAAGAAAATGTTGCCACATGAAAAATTAACATCAGACCAAAAAAATGGTTATGGCGGCCTTTTAATTCTTACTTCGAAACTTGCTATTTTGGAAATGATAATTTATATTTAAATGAGAACGCTTAATTTTTTAGCCGGCGTGCAATAACCTATATATTATTATACTCTATAATATACTAAAATATTGTACAATTTTGTTGACGCATTCATCCACAGGCCTTGCAAACAAATTATCAATTGATGAGAATCGCTAACATAACAGGTGAATCAATTCAGCGTTTTGCCGTCGTTTTGGTTTTAGATGGTCTTGCAAACGCTCACGATCAATCGATACATTTGTCAGTAATCATATTATAAGATATTAATATACGAAGGTCGTGCGACAGCCATGCTCGGATCTGGAATGTAGGACGATATCGACAGCGTACCAATTTAAAAAAGCGTTGAATTTTAAAATTAGTTATTTCAAACATTAATTTTAAAATCTGTATCAAAATAGGTTATTCAGTTCCTATTCCTTCTTAAAAGTATATTTATTTATGAAAATTGTAGTATAAAAGAAATTGTGTCCGTGGTGTATGGTGCTAGAATAGACGCATTTTAGATCTTGCCATTGTATTTTAATTAAAAGTTTACTGGTACATATAGGTTTCTCATTACATTCCTACAACATAAAATAATTTTCTATTCATTGAAAAATGTAATTGGCTATCAAACTACTTTAAACGTTCAATAAATCATTCTTCAAAACGTTCTCATAGCAACCTAGGAATATACAATGTATTGTATTATGTAAAACCAAAGACGTTACGTACCTCCAGATAGAGCATTCGGGACTTAAAAGAGAAGCCATCTTAAATAGGCAATTGGTAACTTCATAAAAACTAGCTCAGTCATTCGAGTATATATGTATTTTAAAGGCAAAAGTCAGTTATTTGGAAAGTAAAATATTGTGTACTATTTACTTTGTCATCAAAAATTTATTTATATTTTAAAAACACCATTTGTTGTTAATTGTCCCACAAATAACATTATTTTTAAAAACTCTGTCTCTTTTTTTAAAATGTTAACCATATTCCCCATATTAGGGTATCATCAATACGCTGGTAAACATTCCCGGCAAACATCGAACTTCACTTTTGAACGTTGAATTTGTTTTGTATGGAATGCGATTTCCGGAGGTAGATAAAATTATAGCATTGACATTTTAAGTTTTTACGGAATGATATGTTGTACGGTATCTGTGCCGATTGTTCGAGAAGACAGATGTCATGCATAATTATATTTTGCGATGTCAAAATTGGTCAACAACGGCGACGTTAATGTTGTGATTGTTAAATTAGGCTGTAAAATAAATTAACAAATAATCATAATTCATCTGTGCCAAAAGTTGGAAACTTATAATGACTTTAAACATAGGAAGAAAAGACGGCGGCCCAGGTTATGTGGGCATTCAGTTCTGTCAAGAATGCAATAACATGCTTTACCCGCGCGAAGACAAAAACAACAAAGTTTTGCTGTATGCCTGCAGAAATTGCGACTATAAGCAACTGGCAGATTCAAACTGTGTATACGTTAACAAAATTATGCACGAAGTTGATGAATTAACCCATATTAATCCTGACGTTGTTAGTGATCCCACTCTACCTCGCACAAAAGATCATATGTGTCCAAAATGCAATCACAGAGAAGCTGTGTTCTTCCAGGGTCAAACGAGGCGTGCTGAAGAAGAAATGAGACTGTATTACGTTTGTACAAGTTGTAAACATAGGTGGACAGAGTAAAAACTTATGTAGCTATAAGAATAAATGTATATTATCAGAAAACAAAATTGTTGTTTAATTGTTGTGCTCTTATCAAAACAACTCTCTTGATTGATAAATAACTTAAGACCATTACCTGATAATTCATGAACAATTATAAGTGTTGATACAAATAATGTTGTTAAAGGCAGTTTTTTTATGTAACAATAACTAGCAGTGAAAGCCAACCAAGTGAAACCAATTTATGTTTAAAAAATTTATAAGGCTGGTATCCTTACATTGGTTTAGTTGCGACTTTGGGAACCAATGATTGTTAAAAAAAATATTGAAAGACATATATATTTGTAATTTTTTATTTAACTAAAATATTAGCAAGCCACATCTATTCTAATATAACAGTTAACAATTCACAGCCATTGATTAATCAATTTATAATAAAGCACGAAATCATTGCTAACTGCAGATTACTAGATCTTGTAGTTAACTTACAAATATATATAAATTTACATTAGACGGACAAATAAAGAAAGTACCATTTACTGAACAAGCCAATTGACAATGTCTGCTGATAGAGTTTCACTGCAGAAGCTTTTGCATTTATTACCCTGCTTGAAAAATACTGCATCTGATGAATTAGGTATTTGTAGTCTCAAATACCTTTATTTTCCCCTCTACAACCTCTTGCCTGCAAAAACATTGTCAATGCAGCTACAGAAACACTACTATTCTTTAGAATTTTGTATGATCTTAGGCAGATTTGAAAACAAAATAAAATATTAATTTTAGTTAAGTAATGTGTTTAGTTTACAAAACTGAACATATTTTTGGTGCAAGTTTTGAAATAGTAGAGAAAGTAAGTAATTTATGATAATTTAAATTGATGGAAATTTTTATGCTATATAAGGTATTGTGAATATGTAAATTGTCAGTTATTCAGTTTTGAGAAAATATAATAAAATTAATTAAATTAAATACATTTAAGTCCACTCAGTTCATCCTACTCATCTTTCATCTTTTTATTGTTTTATCATTGATTAGGCATTTGACTACAGTCCCATTATAGTTTGCTAGGAAAATAAAATCAAATTTATTTGTTTACGTATAGCGACTGACTAAATAATAACTGGCAACAAATAAAAAAAGCCGGTCTTAAATTTCGCCCAATCAGCGTTCACAGTTCGTTTTGTAGACAAAGACATTTATGTCTATTGGATAAATATACGCCTGCGTTACGTCACTTCTTTGTAAAGTGCCTAGAAAAGAATCGGCAAATTCTCAAATTTCGTGAAACTGACAATGTGTCGGCCGTTTAGAATTTGCCTAGCCCGATTTTAAAGTACTGCCCTTACAATCTGTGACATATATAAGAACATTTTAAAAACGCATTATAAGTTCTTAATATGAGTAATGCCAGACTACATAGTAACTAATATTTATGATGCATTCAGACTTATCAAATTGACATTTACTAATACAAAGAACATCCGTTTCAACATTAATGTCAAGAAAAAACTCTGATTACTGTAACATTTTCGTTTAAATTTTTCGAACTTTCAAAAAAAAAAAATTCTGTACATAATCTTTGCCTTCATTTCAATCAATCAAAATAATATCAGCTTTCTAAAGGACATTTCCAAAACAACAATTATTCTAGATTCATGTATACGGACAATTTTTATTAAGTAATTAAATATGACTGCACTATGATGAAATGTAGACAAATAAAAACATAAATGCACTATGTTGCTTTAAAACTAAACTGTTAAGAAATCGACAGGTTGTGAGGAAGTGAGGAGACATTATGTTCCTAAATAATCAAGAGACAAATTAAATTTATTTTAGAAAGTAACACATTATTTTTGTTGCATAATATTCTTATTATCAAGTATTAATCGTCTTTATTATAATTAGTATTTAGCTCATATTTATTGCATTTTCATTAAACCTATATGATGTGATAATATTAAAAAGCAGCTATAAATTTGAATTGGTTTGTGATGTCACAATTTTTACGTCGAACATTTTGCATCACACCCTACAACTAAATGTAAATAATTTTCTCTCGTTAGTTTTCAGGCTCATGGTTTATTTTTAATTCTAACTATTACAACTAAGCCTTATTTACTACATCAGTTATCTATCTAACCTTATTTAATATTTAAAATATGTAACTTGACAAAATGTGCTGTGCAACTATGTTTAACTAAAATACCTGTTGCAGTAAGAGATATATATCAACTATAAATCTAGATAACAATTTGAATAGACTCTATTCGATTACTAATAGAAGTAATTGGCTAAAATGTACAACTTTGCCTGCTAATACGGATGTTTAGGGAGCTGAGGGGAGGAGGAGTGAGACGGAAACCCTCCGTTTTTTTTAAAGATTTTTTAAATCTTGTCGCGTTCTCAGTCCAAAAGGCATTTAGCACTTGCCTGCTGATACCATGACAACGTATTAACTGGCAACGATGTACATTTTTACCTAAAACTGATTGACAAGACTCAAAAGGCCATAATGCGTTTACCTACTGTAACGAGTTTGCACTGCCGAAAACATACACGTAAAACATGTGATCTCTATAAAAAGATGACAATATGTTTTCGCCAGTGTGAACTCACGGCCTCGTCAAGCCAAGCCCCTTGCTGGGCTTCAATTTGTGCTATAAGTGCGCATTTGGCCGCTTGTCTAAACCTGGACTAAGTGTTATAAGAATTTAAAATAATAAAAACTTATTTGTGTAAAATTGACGAAGTATTAACGTCAAATACATAATCGATGACCTGGCATAAGACATCAATGGCTGACCCTAATTTTTATATTACTACCAACAATGTTTTATTTATTAGTCGTAACTTTTTCGAAGACAATTATCAAACGAAGAATACTGAATCCTCCAATTGCCAAGCTCTTGAGATTAGAAAGATTTTTTGTTTTTTTTTCTCTATTTTTTTTATTCATTCCTTAGTTTCTAGTACTATAATAGCAATTAACTTTTACAAGATGTAACAAAATAATATATTAAGTTTACGTATTATAGTTAACTTCGTATAAAAAAATCTATTTAAAAATGTATAACAACTATATTACTAAAATACTAAAGCCTTGGATAAATTTAACAATTTTTAATAATCAACCTTTAGGGGGGAAGACATGTTTTTGATGGTAACGGAAGAGCGAAATATTTAGGCCTAATATATTATTGTTATTGAATTTCTTAGTTTTTTTATTTTATTATTCATCAAAAAATTATTATTAAAAGTAAGGGCTAAGGAAAACATGGTCATAAAATATAAAAAGTATTTTTTTTGTTTCGTTCAAAATCATTGTCAAATTATTTAATGTCTGTGTAACCTTTTGCATTTCATTGTCAACTTTTGTGGTATAATAGTATAATTGATGGATGAGCAAATACATATCGCAGGTGAATTTAATTCAATATTCATAAAAAAGTTTATTACAATAACTGTGCGTACAACAATATTGCTTCAGCAATTATAATTAATTTGTAAAATTTAAGCTCAGGCAAAACAACCGACTTTTCTACATATTATATATGCACGAGGCTAGATAAGGTTTATCTATACATTGCAATATAATTACAGCTATAATTATTATAATTATCTATTATCCACGTGCAGAATCTATGCCGATGTCTATCCTCTCGTCTCGTTGGCGGACTATACATTCATAAATTAGTCGTCAGTCATCCGGAATACAAAAGTGAAGCCATCTTAAGTCGCCAATTGGCGACTTCGTAAACGCAACGCGAATACCCAAAATCTCCGTAATTGTAATTTAAAAAATGACGGTTTTTGCCATAAAATAACTATAGCTTAAAGAAAAATAAGTGTAGTACGAACATCACATTTCATAGATTATTGATTGTTACGATGTATCCTGAATATTTAATATACAACTAAAAATAAAATATTAACAATAATATATATGCGACGCTATAACATGTTATAAGTGTTGCCAACTACATTACATAATTATAACCCTAAACATACAACGGATTAAAAAAGACGACAGATTAAAAAAATGTTAATGTAACTTTGTTTAATACGCTGTTCATTCGCGGCAAAAATCGAGCTTCACTTTTGACTTCACTTTGGCTGAATTTTTATTGAACGCGGTATCTGGAGTATCTATGGGCCTCACTTTATTATATTCATTTAGTAACAATTTTATACTCTACTGATAAACAATTTATTTGTTTATAATAATTTATTATAACAAGAACTTGTGGATCGGTTATTCTTTTATTATAATGTAATTATTCTGAAATTAAAGTAATAGACAAAACATAAATATGTTTACCTATGCACTTTATTATTATTTACTTTAATTTTGAACAGAATATTTAAAAAAAATTGTACTCGATACACAAGTTCTTTTCCTAAATTATAACCTCTCTCATTTTCATAAGTCGTTGGCATTACGCTAAATAGCCTTTATTCTATTAGGCCAGTTGTTTTTTAAATCTACTTGTTATACGTGGCGTCGATTCTGAGTCGTCTGCCACGTATAGAAAACTGTCGTCAGTGAACCGGCGGCGGGGCCAGCTCGGGAAGGTTGTCGGGTAACGGTGGCAGGACGTTGGTCTCAAACTGTCCGGACATATTGCCGGGCGGGGAGTAGTTAGCGACCACAATGACTTTACCAGCTCGTGACCTCGCCTTCCCGACGCCAAAGAAACGAGTCGCTACCCACACCAATTGCGTGAAATGACCTGAAAATAATTTGAACTTTAATAATGTACGCAGACTAGATGCCGGTGTTTTGAGTGGTAATCTGAACCTTTTCCGTTCACTTGTTTAATATTTTCTGAGAGGCCTGATTGTACCCCGTGGTCCGAGGTGAGCGACGTAACGCGAAGTATCGCTACGCTATTCGACGCTATACTATGTGACCAACAACGTAGGGCGCAAACGTGTCTATGTATACTATTTCAGATTTTCTCGATTTCTTTGGAAATTCTCTTAATTCGCGTTGTGTAGCATCGCCGCGTTTGTTACACACATGAAAATGTTATATTGCCTAATTGAAAAACCGTACCTGCGTTGACATTGGCGTGGAGGACATCTGACTCCTTGAAGAAGTTGTATTGTCTGACTGCAGCATACCAGTACGATGATACCTCTTGACCTAAAGTCACATAATACATTTTGCTACAAATTCATAAAAAAAACAATTATTTATAAAATAAAATAGAAAATGATCGTAATAAAAAATGTGTGTAGTTTGAAATAACATTTTAATTAACCAGGATAATAATATAAAATCGGATTAATTAGTGACGTTTTTAATGAATAAGGAGGTTGGAGGAAAAGAGTATTTAATGCAGTCTCGTACATTTTAAGCAATAATATTGACAATCATTTATTTGTTATGTTAATACTTGGTTATGTTTTTTTATTAGTGTTAGTTTGTTACCAGTAACATCTGGCTGCAGGGCGCTGACGGGGCGCTGGTAGAGGTTCTGGCCGACGTCTCGGTCGTTCCTGTAGTGGAACTTGTTCGTATGCGCGAGGTGGTTGGCCCACGCTTGGGCATAGTCGCACAGCTAAAATAAGATTTTTTAAAGAGTGCTAAGACAGAAATTTTTGTCTAGGAAAAAAAAACTTAAAAATTGAAATAAAACGTACTTATAATAATTTAAAAGTTTTTTTTTATGTGAGAAGGTGGCAAACGAGCAAGCTGATCACCTGATGTTAAGTGAGCGCTGCCCATAGACATCCGCAACAGGCACTTTTTTATTTTTTTATGGAAGAAGGCAGCAAACGAGCAAGCGTATCACCTAATGTTAACTGAGCGCTACCCATAGACATCCGCAACAAGCAAATGTGTTGCAGATGCGTTGCCTATTTTTAATGGACAGAGGAGGGACAGACATGAAAAAGGACATTTCCTTTTCCCCGTTAAGCCTCATCCCGTTCCCATCCTATCCTTAAAAGGGTAGGGTAGGAAGGAGGACTGCAATTAGGCCTCCGGCACCTCACTCATCCGACGAAGCTCACAGTACTTCTACTTCACGCCTGTTTTCTGTAAAGTCGTGGTATTTTATCGGTCTAGCCGGCCCATTCGTGCAACAGATGTTGTTGCGGGCTCTACCACTGTTTATTCTCGCTGGAACGAGGTCGCTCCACGTTCAGTATATCAAAGGATTTCAAAAATTGCTCATAAGCTTAAAATATAGTCTTGTTACAATTAACAAATATAAATGGACATTGTACAATATGCTGCGATAAAGCTACTTTCAGGGACGTAGACGTCGTTTTTATTGATGTCATTTGAGCACAAGTGTGGGTACTCAAGACATGCTGTTTTATGTCTCCGCTAAGTGGAGACTGCGGAGGGACTTTAACTACCGTTTTGTGTTTTTATAACACCAGGGGTCGGAAGCGTCCATCTGACAGTAAAAAGTACACATTTATAGATTTATAATGTTTTTTCTGTAGTAAACCTTTTGTAGAGTAAAAATAATGAACGATGCTGTCGTGTGTTCGTCTGTCCGATGTACACAGGTTGAAATTTCGGGAACCTCAGCTGTTATTATTCAAAACAAAATACTTTCCAATTAGTGTCAATCTAACCCATGCACTCTTAACTTTTTGCCTTGTACAAGGCATATAACCTGAGTTGTCTGTCTGTCAAAGTCTGTTCCACAAAGATAGACTTTACGGAAATTTCAGAGGTTCTTGATGATTGTTCTCTTACCTCGGGCGCCATGTAGAGCTGCGGTGCGCCGTGCCTCTGTCGGTACACGTTGTGCCAGCACAGGCACTCCGTGATGAAGTCGCTGTCCTGCCACGCGGTGCGCACCTCGCTCCACTGTACAACCATACTGACGGGTTTCGTTCGCAGCACCTGAAAGTTTTCATGATTCACACATCATTACTTGCGCAGCGGAATGGTTTATTCCACTTTAGTCACCTGAAATTTAAATCACCGGAGTAACGTGACTTTTGTGAACAAACTTAAATAGTTGTTCATCAAATTTATTTAGTGTAACGAATCATCTGAATGCACAGGGCTGCCTTAAGTAGTTGTAGATCTAAAATCTCTATATTAACCAGATTTTAAAATAAAATGACTTAGGTGATATCTTCCCAGGTGATCAAAGTGGAATAAACCATGCTATCTCGTTCTAACAATGATGCTGTCATGTTGAAATCAAGCGGCAACAAGAATTTTTCACTATCCTGTTAAATAAAACAAATCTGTCCGAAAACAAAAGCGGGAACCGAAATGTATTGCCATTTTTAAAAAAAATTCAAATTGTATCTTATGCAAATTATCTGATTGCCGGTGTTCTTAACAATACCTACTTTTGTATTTACCTAAATTGCATTTTATCCAATTATGGAATAATACTTCAAAATTCTTTTTTAGTATAAATCTTTTTTGGCTTTTATTTTTATACTCAGCTTCTATAAGACCGTAAGCCCTAATGAGGTTATGAAATTAAAAGCGTTTAAAGTTCGTAGAGTGTTCTCATTTGAATGTTTATAGAGGGAAACTTCTATTCGAAAAGAAAAAGCGCCCTTTTAAAGTCACGGAAAAGTTGAAATGCTCCTCAAAACTTTAGCGTTCTTCAATTTATAATGGCAAGAAATAATAAATATAATTAAATAAATACTAACTGAATTACTAATGACCTAAGATTATTATGAGATAGCATTGGGGAAATACCAGAATGATCTGGTTTGATCCAGATTCATCAGTCATTTCGGCTTGACCCTCCCTAAGTGTATATTTTATCAAAGTACAAGCTAAAAAGCACATGTACCCACGTATGTATTTAGTAGCAATAGTTACCGTACGTTTCCACTGGCGTATAAACTTGTCGCGATACAAGCTTTCTTTGTATTTTTTTCTTTGAAAAATCCGAGATGACAATATGTTTTAATGAGAATGTTTTCAGCAGTGGAAGCCCACGGTAAGTAGCATGTATCGTGGGTAAAGGGTCGGATGGTGATGTGGTATGATATAATGATACTAATATGATATTATCAAGTCAGTATCATTTCGTTTAAGAAGATTTGCACATGACGTTTTTCGTGCGCGAAGACGACGCGCGTAGATCGCGAAAGGACGCCTGGCGAAAGCCTGGACGCAAGACCGTCGCGTTGCGATTTTGCATCGCCACAAACGCGTAGATAACGTGCTGAGGAGGCGCTCATCAAAAAACGCGTGTGCAAAGGTCTTAAATTTAAGAGAGGGTGTTACTGCGGGGCACGGCTCGTGGTTAATAAGTGCTTACTTAACCTTTTTTTTGTTTTCGAGGGGGAAATCTTAACCAAGATACCCTGCTTCTGGGGGAAAGACAGGGTAATTTGAGGTTTTTACTCACTAAAACCCCTCCGGTGGAAATCCTTGAGTGCGATAGATGGGGGCTCCGGGTTCTCCGGTAGAACGTACCGGTGCCCCTTGCACTTAGCAGTGCTACGGCAACACATGGCCACGCCATGTTGCCGTCTTCCTCGGATAGTGCTTACTTAACCTAAGAGTTGAAATAGTTACGATTCTTTATTACGCAGCTCAGAGTTTCTTTATCAGCACACATCATAAGAAATTAAGCAAAGAAAACGAGTTCGTCTCATAACATTTTCCTTATTTTCGTACAAAAGTGCTTTCACGCTAATGACTGGAGCAATTAGAGCATCTTTCATTTTAATGAATGCTAGTGGGCCACATCACACGCTGTCATGCTACTAACCGGGTAAAATAAATAATTGTCCAGTTACATGTAATAGTATATTTAAAATATTGTTTTTAAAATCCTTACTAATATTATAAATAAGAATGTAAGTTTGTTTGTTACGCTTTCCGATCATCATGAAACTTTGTGCACATATTTTTGGAGATATTAGAAGTAACATAGGATACTTTTTATAAGAAAATCGTATGTAAAAAGCTAAGTTCCCTAGAGACTCCGAAACGGCTGGACCGATTTCTATGAAATTGTCAGGGATTGTTCAGATTGGCACATTACTGTATTTGGTAGCGATAGGAGCAACATAATTAGTGTTAGCCGGGCAAAGTCGGGACGGGTCACTAGTATGAAATAAATCACAATTCGACAGAAGCACAACCTATTGACGCCAAATCTCCAATGGTGCCGTCGAAACGGATACGAAGGGGAGCCGATGCGGGTATTTCTGTACATCTTCTAGTGCCTAAGATTTACATATCACGTGTACCTTGGACCCTGTTTAGTGACATACACCACAAATCAGTCACCTATGTAGAGCCGAGCGCTTAAGGTAGCCAATTGAATTTGTAAAAAAAATTAACATCGGACATACTAGAGCCGACTACGATAAGTGGGTGTTTACATGTTAATAAGTGTGCATTTAAAAGGAGAGCAGATCACAAGCTTTTTTAACAAAACCCTCAAACATGGATATAATCGAGCGCGGATTTTTTTTTATTCTAAAGGCAAAAGTTCAAGGATAAAGTGATAAGATAATTTAGCGATTTAAAAAAGCTGGAGTGACAAAAATCGTAAATAAAGACTGTGGATCCTGTCCCCACCGATAAAAGTAAAAATGTCTTATAACCTTTTTGCTTCTTAACGTGTAATTAAAATCCAATAGGTCCCCATGAAGCTTGAAGATGTACAAGTTTAGCATCGTCGGCTCTCGTGCTACACTTTACATTGGAGTCTAAATTTGAAGAAAAAAATGTCACTGAGAATCACATTGAAATACTTAAGAACCAATACATATCATAATAGCTTATTGAAACGAAGAATTATCGTTTACAGTATTTGTAGACACAACTGACAGTGACAACTGACTTTATTTGTGTATCATTATTCCTGAAGTTGTCCTGTAATAATTATTTCTGCGTTGAGTTTTGCGACAAAGAGTCTCGAGTTTAAATTATTTCTTCTCTCCGAAACGGAAAATCTTTTGTTCAGAATAATGGAGGTGGTTTACGCTTCGTAATTTTTGGGACTGTATAATAATTACTCTATATTTTAATTAACATTCATGGAATGTATTAGGATATTGTAGATATTCAAAACAAATAAAAATTAATATCCAACACATTCGCTAAGTATATCAATTAATAATAGTATATCATTAATTAAAATATTACAAACAGAAATTAATTTCACATACCTTGAATCGGTTGTAAGACATTTGCATATTAAAGGTAGGCAACGCATCTGCAACATAATTTCTTGTTGCGGATGTCTATGGGTAGCGTACACTTATGTGATCCGCTTGCTCGTTTGCCACCTTATTCCATAAAAAAAAATTGTTCAAACCTCTTTAGTTAATTCCATAAATAATTTTAGCCGCTTGTAAAATATTTTCTTTCCACGTTTCGAGTATATCATTAACTGAGCATAAAAGTTTTGTGACTGACGACTATTATTGAGGTTAAGAAAACTGTAAATATGTTTCTTATGTTATTATTGCACTGAACTATATTTATTCGTATTTCGATTCGATGTAGTCACTTTTATTACCAGGTCATATTATTATGGTGTGATAAAAACTGAAGAAAAAAAACAGGTGTCTGGACGCAAGGCGATCGGAGTTAAATTCGTGACAACGTTTCCTTATACAGCGATAAGTCATAAGCACACTCGGCTTGATTCGGTTTTTTTTTTATATATTACAAAGTGGCAAACGAGCAAGCGGCCCCTGGAAATAAGTACCGCTACCCATAGGCATCCGCAACAAGCTAATGAGTTGCAGATGCGTTGCCTACCTTCATGGACGAAGGAGGGGACAAACAGAAAAAAGGATTATTCCATTCCCTGTCCATCCCCTCCTCATCCGTCAAATCCTCTTCCTCCTCCCATCCTTTCCTTATTAGAAAAGGGTAGGAGGGGGAAGAGGACTACAATTAGGCCTCCGGCACGTCACTCATCAGACGAAACGCAGAATACTTCTACTTCACGCCTGTCTTCTGTGGCGTCGTGGTATTTCACCGGTCGAGCCGGCCCATTCGTGCAAAAGATGCTGTTATTGCGGGCTCTACCACTGTTGAACTTACTCTTACTCGGCTCGAGCGTAACGTACATCGAGGCATACTTTTTTGCGAATGACTCCCACGGTATACCGATTTATAAGACGGTGTCACGTCAAAAATTGGTTATAAGATAACAGAACACATTTACGAGTTAATACAGCGTTCCATCAACAGTGACATCTTGCGTGGCGCTAGTTTCGTAACTTAGGTCATCACTATGTATTTGTCAAATGTAGACTTTTAAAAGAAAGTCAAGAGGAACTGAATACAGGTTAGGAGTGAGATATAAAATTCCCATTCTATTAACATGTCTTCCTTACCTAACTCTACCTGTTTTCGACTTTTCAATACTTTAAATTGTTGATATGTACTTAGAATCAAGTGAAATGGTTTTTCGCTTGTCGTTTATTTCTATAAAAGTGATCAGATATCATTAGAACATTAAAATGCTTCATAATTATTATCCTAAACGGGAATGTGAGTTTGTTTGTTTGTTCCTTACGCTTTAACTTCTTAACGGCACACCGATTGTCATAAAATTGTGCACTCTCGTTTTCTGTACTGACTATTGTCAGCGGTACAGAAAACGACATGGGGTATCTTATACCGAAAAAAACTTCCCGAGGGATAGAAAAAAATCAGTAAACACGACAATAGCATCTTTTTTATATTTTATCACGTCATACATTACCATACCAAGATTTTATACGCGAAATCAAGTTACAAATATTTCCAGCGAAGCAAAGATAAGAAAAAAAAATGTATATGAAGCCGCGGGTCTCACTTATAAAGTGATTCCCAATATTGAATTTTATTAATGTAGTCTGTGTCCCAAGCCGACATACATCAGTCGAGAGCACGGCCGGCTGCACTTACGGGATGAGATACCGTCATTCTGTTAGATACTCGTATATTTCCTGGAGCAATTTTGATATTATAGTAAACACGGTATATTCTTATAAGAATTCTTTATATCATTTGCAAGCTCTTAATAAATAAATAGATTTGTTGTATCAGGATAATGTAATTATTCAATATCTACTTAAGATAAAAGCTAAACGAAAATGCTAAAATACAAATGTGTTTTTGCTTCTACAGACACATCTGTACTTTCTGTTCCCCTAACAATTTGTGTGAAAAATTTTACGATGATCGCTTGAGTTGTCAAAAAATTAAATTGAACAAACAAACAAACTCGCATTTAAAATATTAGTTATGATAATATAATATTTTATGTCTGAACCTAACAAACTTAGAAATTAATGTTATTCCGGGAAATATCTTCAACGTATTTCTTGTAGCACAACACGTGATTTATATCGTCTAAAAGCTTTCTGCTTCGAACTTGACGCGGTATTATTTGTGCGCAGGGCGCGGAGGGCTCTAGCTTAAGCCTCTTCGGCGCAGTTTAGACTGCTTAAGGATATATAGGCCTTAAAGTAGGATATAGCCGGACCACGTGATAGCGGCTACCAGCCTTGCTTTATTTATAACTAGATTGCAGTCTTGGATTATTCAGAAGACATTTTATAGTATGGAGGAATTAAATTGATTGATTAAATTTTAATTGTTTTTTTTTGTTAGATATTTAAAAGTTTATCAAAGGTCTTAAGTATTTGTATTTTATTTAAATACCATGTTTATTAAAGTTATTATTTGCTTGTAGCTTTAAGTAGATTTGGTTTACTTTTTAAATTTATTATTTCTTTGTTAACCATGATCTGTAATCGTTTAATTACCAACATATCGAAGCAAATCAGCCAAGCCAGTCTCTTTCTCTATGGCCAATATAATTTAAGATTTATATACTGCCAGTATATAAACAACTTTTTGCGTTTTTAATGGAAATTACATACAATATAGTCAATGTTCAAATCTTCACCCCTCCAACACTTCTGTTATCTGTTAGCATCTATAAATAAAATCAATATAAATCTTTAAGCTACAAGTACGCCTCAAACATAAAAAATATCAATTAAATGTAGAATTACAAGTGTTTCAGTTTATACCACAATTTAATTGGCGCGCAAACGATGCAATTTGCACGTGACCCCGTTCGCGTGTGCGTCCGACGCGCTACGCCATTTGAATTTAAATTGTTGCTTTTGCATAGTAATTTATTTCGTATGTAACTATAAAGGAGCAAAAATAACATGTAGAGAGACTGTTCACTTTTGACACGTTTTTATTAGCTTGTGTATGAGTGTATGTTTGTTTGTATGTAACGGAATCATTGAACGATATTTTGAACCCTTTACAAACATCGGATTAATTTGAACAATTTTACACTTATCAAGGAACAGATGACAATGCAATAATTTTAATAGTTTGTCAGGATTTTCGATTTTTTTATATTGAGAATAATGCCATCTAGGCGCTTAAAATTTAAACAACAATGTATACTATTTGTAATGGAACTTAGCGTTTTAACGTTAAATCTATTACTACTACTTATACTATTAATTTATTTGATATCACCCTTATTTTAAGGACGCCTTAAAAAAGTTCAAATATTCATAGATGAGTCGAGTGGAATTTCTTTTGGAAAGCAAATTTCGATAGCTGTGTTGGTAGTGTAGCCATAGGCTTACGATAACTGATGATATAGCTTAATGCAGTAAAACTACAAAAAACTGACATTAATTCGCAAAAATCTTGAACCCACTAATCGTATCGGGATTAAATTTAAATAGGACCAATCTGACAACAAAAACTACCGATCGCAAAAATAATTTAAAATGTTTTGTTTTGATTTTCTTTATGTGAATTCATATATATATAATGTTTTTACATACTCATGTATATAAAAACAAGTAGAATTAATGTATATATATACATATATATATATATATATATATATATATATATAATTTTCTTTCTTTATTGTTCCTTTGAGTTATGGATACCCATCTAAGTTTACAGAAAAAATAATTGGCACAGGTTTAAGGAAAATACTGTCAAAAAGATTCGAATTCGTTTCTTTGTAGAATATATTTTTTGGAATAAAAAAATGTACACTTAACTACCCAGCTATTTCTAGCTGACCCTTATAAATAACAAAGTAATGCTACTTGCTTGCAATTAAGATATGAAAGTCTTTCTTTGCAGCGCTCACCTTTTTAAAGTAAGGTGAGGTCAAGTTTTCACAGCTACACCATTTATGTTTAAAAAATTCGCTGAATACATTCAAAGAGAAAATGTTTTGAAAGAACGTTTTGTACAAAAAGGGACCGTGAGTGTTCAGAGAAAATTAACCAAACCGAAGCATTCGTAAAATTTCTATTCATTTAAAATTATTTTATGTCGAATCTTTTGTCGGAAATTTTCAAAGTTGTTTCTTACTTAGAGCACTAAAATTATTAACTAACAAAACTAACGTAGTAACGGAGTAAGGTAATACACAAATTTGCTGAAATATAATACTTATAACAATATTCCTTTTTTTAAAATAATTTTCTTAATTTGGCCTATTAAAAACGATTTCGAGTAATTTTTTTTATCATTGCTTCAGAATTCATGCAGTACAGGGTTAAAACACATTGCACGAAATATTAACGGCATTTTCCATCAAAGAAAATTTGTAGTAAACAAAACATGACCACACATATTCAGTAAACCGGGAACCTCTTTGACACGCGTTTCATAATGAACGTAAATTATGTTTAAATTGCCTTACGCTGTATTGAAAATATACATACTGGCTTGACACGCTTAGTTTAATATTTTATATCATGGGATTCTTTGTTTCAGATTAAGACCTGTGACCCGCCCCGGCTTCGCCCGGGTACCACTAATTATGTTGATCCGATCGCTACCAAACACAGGAACACCCGCTGTGCCAATCTGGACAATCCCTGTAAATTTAATCGAAATCGGCCCAGCCGTTCCGGAGTCTACAGGGAACATACATACTTCGGTTTTTATATACTTTTTTTTCATAAAAAGTATCCCATGTTACTTCTAATACCTCCAAGAATATGTGTACAAAGTTTCATGATGATCGGTTGAGTAGTTTTCGCGTGCAAGCGTAACAAACAAACTTACATTCACATTTATAATATTAGTAGGGATGGTATTGTGAAAAAAAAAACGTTATAATTACTTCAATAATATTGTTAATATTTATATTAATGTAATTAAAATGCCATGCCGTGCCGTGTTTGAAATAAATGCATACTATATGTTATTTGTATTGTACTTTTAAATGATTTTTTTTACAAAATTCACTTCATTAATTTTACTACACATCACTGTGCAGAAAATGAAGCTCGTTGAACATAACATAAATATACTTACACCCATCCCTCTTATCTTATGCCCATTAAAGAGCATATTGCTTGAACGGTATATTCTGATATTCTATTGCGTTATATGTATATAGTGGCGCACTTCTGTCAAATCTGTATGTCACAAGATTAGAATGTCAAATGAACAGTTGCTAAACCATTGTGACATGATTGTGTTATCAGAATCAGGGCATGCTAATAAAAGCGTATTAAAATATGTAAGCCTCTTGACATATCGCATCTTGCACTTGGCTGCAGTCCAAACCCTGAATCCAGCCCGTCAACTTGAACGGCGCGCTCCTTGTAGAAGCGCACCGCCGTTAATTTAACTCATGTGCAGTTACAGCGATAAATTGGTTAGGTTAGAATATCGAACTGAGTGTATGTAAATTCTCTAAACTGATTTTTAAATGGTAAATAATCTATTATATATTTATATATATAAAATGTGTGCGTCACATTTCATTTCATTTTATTTCAAAACTGTCACAGAGCAATTGTGACTGGGGTTGTTGTAGCCTCAACATTTCCGTGTGTCGTTTGGATGGTTGTAGGCGTGTTAAAGATACGGGAAATATATTTCTCGATAATATGTTACCTAATATTATTTTTGTACATTATTCGTAGAATGAAAATCATCTAAATTAGGAAAAGAACACAGCGAAGCGGGAGATTCAAGCTAATTATAATAATACCAATAATTAGTTAATAAATAAAGCTATTTGATAAAAACAATCTGGTTTGAATGTATATTCTATTAAATATTTCTTTCTTCGTTAATAATCTATCTTTATACACATCTATATCTTGTTTCACAGCAAAATAGATTTAATGTAAGCAAATGTTTTTACTTTAAAATTCTTAAATTCTTTAGTATTTACACTTTATAACATTAGCTATTGACATTATAAAATGGCATTTCACGAATTCCAAAAAAAAAATCAACATTTCCGATGGAAGTATACAACGTGTAACGGCTGCCAAATTTGGTAAATGACGTTTGTTTGTTTACAAAAAATATACCCTGGTGTGAAACAAGATTAAAATTCGCTCTTATTATAATTAAACAGATAGGCATTAAGATATAATTTTACATTAATTAATATTATGCTGTGGATAATAATAATAAAATCGTTAATAATGTAGTAATAATAGTGGACAAGCAAAAACTAAATTCGTATGAAAAAGCCAAGTTACGTAACTAACTAACATAAGTCACGTAACGTGACATGCCCGCAATAGATATTGGAAGCTTTCAAATACCAAAGGTTATTTTTATATCTTTTTTTATTTCGCTCTTTCAACGTTTACGTAATAAACAATGTTACCAGTTCCAATATTTTTATATGAGCAAAGTAACGATTGCTTTTGTAATCAATGAATTAAGTTCTATCTAGTGGACCCTTTTAAATCATGAAGCATATTTTTACGGCGGTATAAGACGATTTGGTACATAAAACTTTCTATTTCTCATCTATCAAATTAAAAAAACAACAACAACCTACAAACATAACGTGTCATAGATTTGCTTGCTTGCTTACGAAACTTCCACAATATCTTCCGATAAGTTAGCAATAACACGAATCATCTAGACTGAATGAATATTACGTAGGTACGATCTCCAGATGAAAATACCAACACCTCACAGAATTTGAGCGAAAGTGAAAAGTATTTTAAAATGATCGTCGATCGCTTCATAAATTTTATGCTCTATGAAAACCATCGACATAAGATAGTGAGACTACACCATACATTTCGAAAGAATAACCGAATACCACTAATAGCAAAAGGCAAAAGTAAAGTTCTATTACAGCCAGTTTAAAAAAAACTATTTTCATTGTAATGCGTCAAGTAATATTTTGCCAAAGGTCAATTTAAAACGTATGCTTCGTTCCGATATAAGAAAGTTTTAATTATTTGAAGCCTGGCGTTAATTGTAAAAAATAAACGTGACACCATAGTTAACAAGCAGCGGGTCGCCCATTATATAAGTAATGACAGACGCCCATGAAAATCCGCAACATCAGAAGATTCAGATGGGTTGCCGGCTTCTACGGACGCTCGCTTCTTGGAGGACCCTAAGTCGAATTGATTTGGAAATACTGCACGCGACAGATCATTCCATAACACGGTTGTGCGAGGTAGGTCGTTTATCTATGACGGAATTCAGCGACAGATATTGTCCTAATTCCGAACTTAAGTCAGGTAAGACGCCTTCGCCAACGTACAATGTTTTGCTGCAAAAACTGTTGCCATTTCATTCATCAATTTGGGCCATCCTTAGACATACGCCTCCCTCTAAGATCGGGCTGTTGCCACCCTTCTACAACGGACTCCCATAACCCTTCAGTCCGTCTTGTGAGCATTGTGTAGTTTCAAATGATTTAATTATATTAACTCTGGTCGTGGGCCGCACACATACGTATATGTTGTATTACGTAGCATTAAGCGTGATTTAACTATGATATGGGATTTTGATTAACTAAGTTATTTTTAGATTCTAACAAAATGAATATCCGCATAATAATTTAAGTGAAGAGCTGTCTATATTTCTGCATAATACGAAAGTTTTGGCTTTGATCCAATCGAAAATTCTGTTCAGTTGAATTTATATGACACCAAATAGGTATTGCAGTATTCTATTGCGTTTTATTTCACATATTTATGTAACATTTCTTTTGCAATATCGTGACATTCCCTGTATTGTAAAGTATTGCGCTATAAAATACTAGTACTATAAGCTAAGCTAAGTACTATAAGCTAGAAGAGTAGTTATCTAACACAGCGCTCAAATTAAGCTAAGGTAAGAAAAGGGTGAGAAGTGGAAGAGGACTTAAATTACACCCCCGCACTCAACAGACGAAACGCAGAATACTCTATTTCACGCCTGTCTTCTGTAAGGTCGTGGTATTTCACCGGTCGAGCCGGGCTTTCGTGCAACACATGTTGTTGCGGGCTCTACCAATGTTAAAATTGAATTGTGAATTGGTGATTTAATCTCTTATTACTCTGAACCTGAATATAACAAATAACAATTAAAAATAAATAAATAAAAAATATAACTCTTAATGCAAAGCAAACCAACGAATGTGGCGCCATTAGAAACACGACGAAGTTGCGAGTAGGTCCCACTTCAGTCGACTAAGCAAACACAATTTAGAGCAATTAATTATGATAGATTATTTAGAGAAATTAGAAAATTTAGAGCAGAAATTATCTATGGTATTTAAGTATGTATTTACAAAACAAAAGTAGTATATGTAGTATATCGGTTATCTGGTTGCCATAGCACAAGCTCCACTTTGGGATCAGATGGCCGCGTGTGAATATGTCCTAGGATATTATAATAGTAGTCGTAAACAGTACAAAAGTATTATTTCTTATTTAAACACGTAATGAATGGAGTTTAGATTAGTTACAACTCTACAATAATAACTCAAAAAATTATAAAAATTACAAATACTGGACGTTGTTAATAAAATTCAGTCAGAATAATGTCGTTTTTCAATGGTTAATTTGTTCAATGTAAATTCTTCATAAATAAAGGCATATTTATAACAAAAAATCATGTAGGCTATTGCTAGTTGGTAATGTTGTAAGAGTAGATGAATTTTTCTCAATAAAAACATTTAATGGAAGGCCAAGGCGTTGGCTTGTTATGAGCCACCCATATTCAAATTTTAATAGCTGAAGATTTGAAAAGAACCCAATTGTAGCATGCAAAGAATTCAATCGTTTAGGAAATTTCATGAACAACATTTTAATGTGATAAATTCTTAGTTTCAAGGTATTAGGGTTATATCGTATAATTTTATTACGCAAGAAAAAAACCATTCTAAAAAGTCAATTAGTACACACTGTAGTGTACTTGGTAAGAAAAAGTTCTGCCCGGAACTTTGCATTTTATTTGAAACAAAATTGATTTTGTCTACTCTGAATTAATTTAATTCCTGTTATATTTATTTAAAGAACATTATAACTTGTACGATAAAATCGCTGATATTCATTTTGGGATTTTGCCAATCCCACAAACCTATAATATCTGAACAAATAAACTCTCCAAGCAACCGAACAACGAAACTATTTCTGGTATTGTTTTATTTACATTGCTCTGCATCCGTCCGTTATTAGAATGCTGAATGGTCGTACGTTCGTACGTCGGTACGTTCTAAGATGCGAACGCGGTTAGAGGTTTAAAAATAACAACTACTACCATTTTCAATTTTTTTTTCAATGTAATAAGGTTTTAATTACATTCGGGCCTGGCTGTCAGAGTTGCCAGGTTGAAGGCTTGTTCAAACACACAGAAAAAGTTGTGGATATGTAAAAAAATAAGGAAGGAATGAAAGAAAACTATACCTTGATGTTAAGTTACCATTATTTTTGCGGATAAGAGAATAAGTGAGGAGAAGCAGAAGGCTAAGAAATGGAAATTAATTACATCTGATAAGTATAATTACTACTAACTGTTGTTCCCAGCGTCGCACGTGTTCGTTTCTCATTTTCCACGCTCGATATTTTTGTAAGATGATTGCGCGTTTGATACCTTCTAATTCTACTACGTAGCATATGTCAAAAAGTTGCTAGTGTATATTGAGTTGGTAAGGAAACAAACAAAAAACTCAAATTCGCATGAGTTAGAATCCTAACAGTAGTTAGGATTTGCCCTGCGCTACTAAATACGTAGCGATTACGTAGCATACACGTAGCATATGTGTAGGGATTACTTAGCTTTATTTTATTTTTCAATTATTTAATTTAATTAATTTCACAAGGTTACGATTGGATATATTTACAGAACGGTACTTCCGAGTATTATAGTAGCCGATTCCCATTTCTATTAAAGTTAGTTCTCGGGAATATTGATGCTGGCACCTTGTTCCAATCAATTAAAAAGTATAGCCGTACTGCCAGATTACCTTTGACATTTCCAAGACTTAAGTGTATTGATTTGCTAAAAGACATTGGCATTAAGCCAAAATATATCACGAAAATAATTTAAACTATATTGATTTGATAAAGTTTTTAGTTCGATTCTTAGCGATAGTTAATGTTAATGATGATTGGTTGAGTTTTTAAGGAGTTAAAGCGTAACAAACATACAAACACACTCACAATCGAATTTATAACATACTAGTGACCCGCCCCGTCGTCGCCCGGGTTCCGCTAATTATGTTGATCCGATCACTATCAAACACAGGAATGTACCAATCTGGACAGTCCCGGTAAATTTCATCGAAATCGGTCCAACCGTTTCGGAGTCTATAGGTCTATAGGGAACATACATACTTCGCTTTTTATATACTATTTTTTTTCATAAAAAGTATCCTATGTTAGTTCTAATACCTCCGAGAACATGTGTACAAAGTTTAATGATGATCGGTTGAGTAGTTTCCGCGTGCAAGCGTAACAAACGAACTTACATTCACATTATAATATTAGTAGGGACGTAAGAATGTACACATTGACATGTTCCACTTCATAACACTGAATGCAGTATTACAAAGCATCTATTGTTGCGAGCACAATGTCGTAACAATTGCTCAAATTATATACAGTATACAGCATGGACTACTGTCATACTGTATCGGCCTCACATAATGTGGGATTTGGTCATCGTACATTGTGGGATTTCTGGATATTTCCCTTCTATCTTAAGTACATAGTGTCGAAACTTGGCTTTAAGGTAGGGTACCTTACGAATCTAATAAAATTTTTAAAAGGATGGAAGCCCTAGTTAAAGATTACCATCAAACACCAGCCGCGAATACAAACTAAACTTTTTTTTAAATGGTTTATAAACATATTTTTATTTATTACCCAATCCTTTTTAATTTACCGACTCTTTATCACGCAATGTTCAAAAACGAGGAATTAATAACCCTTACATGCGAAGGTCGAATTTAAATTTGTTGATTTTAAAGTTTTACTAACACTTTCTTATATTATCTATATACCTTTACATGAATAGGCCACGCATAGACTACCGGAATGGCAGAGTTAGGTACTTTACAATATTTTTTATGGAAGTGAGAAGCAAGCTAGTAGGCGGTTCACTTAGTCTTTATGACCAACGTTATCCATAGACAATCATAGATGATTTGCAACGTTGCGTTCACAATAAGCAATAGTTAATAAAAAAAGGAACTAAAGATGTGTGATTCATTGTATAACTCTCCAGGGAAAAATACGATTCTCACTATTCAAAATCGGTCAAGTCATTTAGGCTACAATAAAGGATATAAATAACATACACTAGAAAAATATTACCCACCTTAGTCTAAATCTTGTTCTAAGGTTTCACGTCACTATTTGTTCTACGCGTTGTTGAATTCCATAATTTGACACATGTCAAAAGAACACGGTATTGAACATAGTTCATTATCGAAGTAACGTAACTAGCGCCCATTGAAAACGTTAAGTTAACAGATTCTGTTTTCGACCGGCGTTGTAACAGATTGGTATCGAAGGTAAAACTTTGTTGTCCATAGCTTGACTATGGGTATTTTTTAACTTAAGTATACTCGTATATATTCCAGTAAAATGTAAGACAATTTTGTGGCTCGTTTCTTTGAATCCTAATTTTATCTTCCCCCATTATTATACTTTTCTTTTGTCGAGAGGATTTTACGAGATAGATGGATAGGAAAATGATAAATCTTTTTTTATCTGTCCATTAAAGGCAACGCAACTGCAACTCATTAAGCTTGTTGCAGTTGCCTATGTGTAGAGGTCGTTTAATATCGGGTGAACCGCTTGCTCGTTTTTTTTTATGTGAGAAGGTGACAAACTAGCAAGCGGATCACCTGATGTAAGCGAGCGCTACCCATAGACATCCGCAATCAAATGTGTTGCAGATGCGTTGCCTACCTTTAATGGACAGAGGAGGGATGGGGATAGATAGGAAAAAAGATATTTCCCTTTCCTCATTAATCCCCTAACCGTCCAATCCTCTTCCCTTTCCGATCCTATCCTTATGAGGAACGGGTGGGAAGGGGAAGAGGACTGAAATTAGGCCTCCGGCACCTCACTCATCGGACGAAACGCAGAATACTTCTACTTCACGCCTGTTTTCTGTGAGGTAGTGGCATTTCACCGGTCGAGCCGGCCAATTCGTGCAACAGACGTTGTTGTTGCGGACTCTACCACTGTTAAAGTTCGTTTGGTTCACAAATTTTTACAGTACAATAGGCCTAGTACGATCATAAACTGACGAACTTCATAATCGTTCGGTGACATACATAATTATTCAGATAAGAATACACGTTTCCATGACCCAATCGTTTCGGTTGCAGGAATATTTCAGCATAATTTTTCTACTCTTCAAGATTTACTTTACTGAATAGGTTTTATTTCCACAAGACCCCTACCTGGTAACTTTAAAAGAAAAATAAAATGTCGCGGAACAATTTTCTCATTATCCTTGAAAGATATTTTTTCTTAGTTATAAAGGTGGATGGTACTATGCCGAAATCACGTTTCGTTGAATAACCCGCCTAAGGGGCAAGGGACAAGGTTACGAAATATTGGGTGTAACGGGTCAAGGACATCTCGCTCTGCTTCCGATGTTCTGAAATACGCGATTTCGAACAAGGGCCTTGAGATTAAATGCGTATCACCGACTGTTACCTGTTTTATACACAAATTATGTAATATTATGTACATATATTATCCCAGTCGAACGTTCCACATAATGTTAGTGATATTTAAGTAATTGTATTACACTTGTATGTATATAAATATATTATATTAGCTGTGCCCCGTGGTTTCACCCGCCCTGCAATTTTACTTAAACGAAATGATATTACTACCCTAACCATTAACCCGCGTATGGATGGGGTAGACAAAGTATCATCGTAGCCCAATTTAATAATCACATATGATTGTTTAAACTGTGACCGTAGTCCATACTATATAGGTTCTACCTAACCTAACCTAACAAAACATATTACATAAAAATACATACATCATTTCTAAAGTCGTATATATAATATATGTAAATACTGCGTTACCAAATATAGCTGTTACCAGGGAGCGCCACACTATATTTTAAGTGAAGCTTACCACAATACATTTGAACACAGACAAACCGACAAACAGACAAAAATTCTAATAACCATTGTTTTGGGTTTTATTGCGTTTCCAAAGGCCCCAATAATAGTTTTCTTTTAAATATCTTCCATGTACAGACAGCGATCAGTTACATTTTTATTATATGTATAGATAAAACTTATCAATCCTAAAAGTAAAGATACGTTGAGATCATTTGTAGTATTGACCATGTGCAGTTGGCTTCATGTGCGGGCGATAAAGTTTTATTACTTGTCAGACTTTTACGATATCCTGTTATCGGCCATGGCGGGGGTCACGTCCGTCGGTCACACTGAGAATCAATAAAGTTGTTAGCCTAAAGATCTAAACGCGAACTTTATGGTACGGTATATAACTTTAATGGTATATTGGAACTAATTACACACTCTCTTATAACTATAGTAAGTAATGGAGTGTTAATTAATTTGAAACGTTAAGTGGCAGTCAAATTGGTTCTAGAATGGAGGCTAGTGATACACGACAACGCGGTTCGGTCCCCTACAAGATGGGTTGACTATCAAGTGGGATTCGACTGGATAATGGCAAGGGGTCCGATGTTTGTGGCGAATTATAGGAGTGGTTAGACGTATCTAGCAGTGGAGATCTGAATCTGACTGACCTTTTGTAAAAGTTTTGGCCTGTTGTCGAGCTGCTCCGGCTTGTCATCGTCCTTGGAGTGGTCGTCGTTTCTTGAATGCCTGGTAAATATAATAAATTACTGTAATCTATATACATACATACAAGTTGTGTTAGTCACACAATTTTTATTTTGACCTATTTTTATATTGATTTTGTTATAAAAATATATGAAAAATTCACATAAAAATGATGTCAAGAAAACGCATTTTCTTGACATTTCGGATGAAATTACAGAGTATAAAGAGTCATCTGCATACGTAAGATTCATCCTTACTTATACAACAAACGATGTCGTATATCAAGCTTCTTCCGTGAAGGGAATCGACCAGAATGCAACACATACAGCAATCAATACAAAATTAATATATAGCTAATAAGGTTACACGCCATGAATTAATTTTATGTATGTATATATATTTTTTTGTAAGAGAAAGGGGCAAACGACCGGCGTGAGCACCGAGGTGATCAACAACGCCCTTGGCACCCGCAACACCAGAGGAACTGCAAATGTGTTGCCGGCCTTCTTATTTAGCCTTAGCCTTCTTAATTATTGTTTAAATTGTGGAATTGTTCTAGAACACGAGCAAAAACTTGATTCTTTTATTTCAAAGGAAAACAAATTATTTAAATTTTAGAACAACATAAAACATTGTTGTTGACAAATCAGAGCTTCTTTAGAATGACTGTGGCTGTAGATTTATGTCTACTACTTTCTTTTTTTTTTATTGGTTTGTTTATAGGTTACAATCATCACACGAACGTTTAACTACAATACCCGTTATTAATAAGCAGTTACAATAACCAAAAATAATTTATAGATATACAAAATATATATAAAACCATAAACTAAATTATCTGAACCCGTTACTTGAGTATTCAGCGTCTAACTTAAAACGTCCCTGAACTTTTGCTTTCCTTTCACGTTCCGCCAATGATTTAATCCGGAGGAAAAATTTTTGTTCAGGAGTGAAACGTAACATTTCGACCTTGAATTGAAATGAAGCGATCCCTATGTATAGGTAAAATATCAAATTCGTATTCCGAGCGTTGACAACGCAAAATGTCTCCGCTATTATATGGCCGTCTTGAGAGCTAACATAAAATTGTACATTGTAAGATCGCAGGCCTAATGCTTTGAACGTAACATATCTCAGTTCTAAAAGTTTTCGTGGCCAAGTCGTATCTTCCTTTATAACGTTACATAATTAATGTACCAAAAAATAATTTAAAGTTTGCCACAAATCGTTTATTAATTATTAATCATAACATCAAAAAACGAACTCTATAGACATGAAAATTTAATGAATTGAGAGATTTTAATTGTTTTTTCTCTCTGTATTAATATTTCTTTGTTTAAACGCGCTATTCCCAGGAACTTCCATTGCTACACATACGCTACGCATACTTGACATCACGCTACGACCCTCGGAGTCTAAAGATGCGGTAGCTAAAACGTGGAGCCTTAGCACAACGGTTTTTGTGCGTACAGACAACACGCGTTTTAGATTACTGCATACTCTCTGCGTTGTGGCGATACAGTAACAACGCGTGCACAGTTTTGTGGTCAGTAGGCGTCCTAATCGCGTTCAACGCGCGTCCTCTGTGCGCAAAGCAATCATCGTGTGCAAAGTCTCTTACGCGGTTCGCCTGTTGCCGACCTCTGAGCTAAGTTGTTATGAAAAAATAACAGTGTCTTTTAAAGTTGCACTAGAAGTATAACTTATTTATAATTATAAGTCAACAGATCGTAATGATAAACGTCGGTTGAACCTTGTTAATTGAAGTAAATATATAATAACTCTTCCATGCGCGATGGATGCGTGTTCCGCGGCAATTGACGGCACGCAATGCCTCAAGGCTGATCACATACGAATTATTTCCTGTTGATTTTTAGGGCAAATTAATTTTATCGCAGCAACACAAGTGTCGGGCCGTTAACACCATATGACATGTTTGTCGGAAATCTTTTTTTTAATGACTTGTTTTTTTATAATAAGTCCTTAATTATGATATTAGGTAATTTTCATTTCATACGCCTTTTTGTATGTATGTTTTTATTCTGATAATCGTAAGTTCTTAAATTACTTTATAATTATTTGATAAATAATGTGCTTTGTCCCACTTGTACCCAAAGTGATTACCAAATTTCCCGGCTAATATAATTATTTAAAGGATTTTCGTCAATTCACCATTTAAAATTGCTTATTTAAATTATCTTAATAAAAAATCAAGATACACGTGTACTTTTTTATAAAATATTAATAATAAGGTATGAAGTAAATTGATAGGAACATCAGGATTTATAACATCTTTGTTTACGCCCTTCCCTTGTCATAAGCAGTGACGGGAAGTATAAAAAGCATAAATCATTTCTTGTGTCCTTCCTAACCGTCACTTGATTTTGACAAGTAGGTCACCCAATTCCGCATATTTTTGAACTATCTTATTCATTAATTCTACCATAAATGTCATTTATCATAGAACAACAAACTGGCCGAATGTTTATTCTTTTGCTACGTTTTTCATGTGAGCTTAAATAAAAACCAGAAATGATATAATGATGATGTCCAAAATGATTCCTATGTGTATTTCGTATGATATATGCTTAATTTAAAATAAATGTTATTTAAAATTGACTGTCAAGTTAATGAAACGTAAATTAATTAAAAAAAATAAAGCTAGAGATTGACAGAATCAACAAATCATCTATATATAAAAGGCGATGTGTCCTTGTATGTATGTTCCTCATAGACTCCGAAACGACTGGACCGATTTCGATGAAATTTTCAAGAGATGTTCAGATTGGCCTAGCGGGTAGCATCTAGCAATTGAATCGACATAATAATTCCTGATGGCGCGAACACGAATCGCATTACTAAGTAAAAACCCATACGAACCTTACTAATGCTATTTAAATCGGTTAGGAGTACATACATATAATTATATATTTTTTGATAACGTACAGAGTAGAAACCGTGACGTCATAGTACTTTCGATGCCTGCGTCTATGTAAACGCATGCAAGCCTATACTACCTTCAAGTTTGTATCAAAGAATAGTTCATTACCGACCGGATCAGTTATCAAGAATTTACAGCGTATTTGGTACTTTAACATGTGTGGGTATTTATAAGCTTTCATCAGAACTCGATCTGGATACTGTGGGATAGAGCAGAGCGAAGTGGAGCCGCGTTACCGATTAGCACCGTCATGCACAGTTTATAATCGTGGTGTGCTGTAAACTTTAACTTCTGTACATTGTGACGACACCGGAAAGTCACACTTCAACGACACTTATTCCAATTATAGTAGCACCAAATAGCCTAATTGGTTTATGGCACGGTACCAACTTCAAATCTTTAGGAATTCGCCAATGGAACATCTGTAAATGTCTGTCCATATCCTATAGTGCAAGCTTGATGTCAGTTGTTGAATTGTGAGTGGTTTTTTCAATAGTAGAAGGTGGCAAACGAGCAAGCCTGAAGTTAAGTGAACGCCGCCCATAGGCGCTACCAACATGCAGAGTTGCAGATGCGTTTGCCCACTTTTAGTGGTAAAATGTGAGTTGAATGAGGTTAAAAAAGGACAAACAGAAAAAAACTGATTCATCGCATCCCCCCTGTCAAATCCTCTTCACTTTCCCATCCTTTCCTCACCAGAAAACGATGGGAAGGACTGTAGGTCCCCGACACCGCAGTCATCACACAAAACGTAGAATACTTCTGCTTCACGCAGTTTTTGGTATTTCACCGGTCGAGCCGGCTCATTCGTGCATCAGATTATTTCGGGAATCATTAAAAATATGGTGTATTACATATTGGATTCCATTTCACTGATGACACTTGTCCTGCACTCGTCTATCATCGAATATTCTAAACGTCAAAAGAACCACCCACCTGTCATGATGTAATAACGCCGGCGAGACCTTCTTTCTGAGGTTTGCAAGGGCGTCGAGCTCTTCCCGCTTACGTGACGGCGGCGGCGCCCCGCAGAGCGTCAGCAGCGGCGTCGGCGCCGGTTGCGACGCGCGCAGCAATCTAAAATGACAATCATATTTTTTCATCAATTTGCACGACAAGGCCATTTATGTAAAAAATAAAATAGAAAACAGATGTATTACACGAGGATGCAACAATAAAAACAAAAAAGATGGATTGAATTAAGGATACTCTGGTTCCTTTTGCTTTTGGTTGTGTTTGTATTAAGTAACGCTTAGATAAAAAACTGTATTTAAGCATTACAAATTGTAAATCCCTACTATATATCCGCCCCGGCTTCGCTCGGGTAGCCGTTTCCGTTTTAATACGGAACATCGTCTTTTATATGTGTAGATATGCACCCGTACAAACACAAAACGTATCCTACGCGAACCATACATTTATCCAAGATAAAATATGTGCTATTCCAGATTATCTGTCCCTGTACCAAATTTCATCCAGATCCGTTCAGCCGTTTTTGAGTGAAAGAGTAACAAACATCCATACATCCACACATATAAACATTCGCATTTGTAATATTATGGCGGTGAAGTAGCTAGATTTTTTGACAAACATTTTTTTTCATAAAAAGTATCCTATGTTACTTCGAATACCTTCAAGAATATGTGTACAAAGTTTCATGACGATCGCTTGTGTAGTTTTCGCGTGAAAGCGTAACAAACAAACTTACATTCACATTTATAATATTAGTAGGGATTTAATAATATATCAATGCCATAACGGTGTCAAACATAGAATAATGAGTTCATCATGTATACAGATATGATTAACCTTCTATTTACCTAATTTACAATAAATAAATATGCGCTCACGCCCGTTACCCAGAAGGGTAGGCAGAGATCATGGATTTCCATTTGGCGCGATCCTGGCACACGTCTCTCGCTTCTTCAACATTCATACATCTACGCATACATGCTCGTCGGTTATGGGTGCTCCATTATTAATTAGTATATATCTAATTACTAATAACATACACTATATTGTATTATGAATAATAAATAAATGGCTCGGGAAAATACAGACATAAATTTGAATATCTGAAAATTTCCTCAAAATCGGTCCAGGCGTTTCGGAGTCTATATGGAACATACGTACACACATCGCCTTTTATGTATATAGATAGATAGATAATAAAATATAATTGATAACACCATAAATTACTTTCTTTCAAGGTGGATCTTTTAATCCAACTTTTCATTCCTTAATCATAAATTGTTTAGTTAATTTCAAATATATGAAACTTGAGAACATCCAAACAAACCGATCGAAAAAAAAATGTTTATCCATTTAATTTAAATAAAGAAAGATTACAAAGACAAGCTGCATTCTTTGTTTACTCTCGTGACTTGAACTGAAATACAATATGTTCATGATTGTGATTTCAATATGCGATTCATTGTGATCAAAAAATAATGATAAAAAAACGAGTAACTTTTGTTAGGTAACATAAAATAAAAAAATAAAAAACAATACGAACCGTTTTGAGACCGGCGTCCTCTTTGAAAGAAGTGTGTAGTCATAAAGATTGGAAGTCGACGGATGAGGTTGAAAGGCAGGCGTCGGTGGATAATATGCGTCATCTTCTTTGTAATTATTATTCACTAACACGGATTTTAAAGGCAATAATTCGACATTATCGTCGACGCGGCCCTCACGTGGCGACGTCATAGCGCGGGTGGCATCGTGCGCGACCGCCGGCTGCTTGCAGCCTACTGAAAAATTTGGCCTTGAAAAAGCTGCAGTGTAGTGTCGGGACTGAGATGAGACGAATCCTGTGCTCATCGTGATTTAATCTAAAAAAATCCTGCCAAAATACTACTGTTTGCCTTTTTTGTAGGTATCAAACAATATTATTGCTAGCATTTTCCGAAAGGTGCGTAAAAACTCTTTTGATAATAATTAAATTATTTTTTTAATAAGTTTACTATATTACGATTCGAAATTATCGTTATACGGAACTTTTGGTAAATAGTAATAATTCAAAATGTAGTATTTAAGAGTTAGCAATGCTTGACGATGCCGTAACGTTATTTAATACATGTTCCGCCACATCCCTAGAGCTGCGCTACCCGGCCGCACGAGGCGACCTCAAGCTCGCATGCGCAGTGCGACTTGCTTGTATCAGTTTTGAGCTATTTTGCAAATATAACAACTCTTAAAAAAAATGAATAAACATTAAGACCATTTTACCGTGTGAAAATTATAAATGAAACATTTGTGTTTCAAAAGAAACTTCTATCTACTAATAGTCAAGTACTAACAGTGGAGCCAGCAACAACAACATCTGGTGCACTGTAGGGCCGGCTGGACCGGTGAAATACCACGAACTCTCAGAAGACAGGCGTGAAGTAGAAATACTCTGCGTTTCGTCTGATGAGTGAGGTGCCGGAGGCCTAATTTCAGTCCACTTCTCCTTCCCACCCTACCCTTTTAAGGATAGGATGGGAACGGAAAGAGGGATCTATCTATCCCTCCTCTGTCCATTAAAGGTAGGCAACGCATCTGCAACACATTTGCTTGTTACGGATGTCTATGGGTAATATTAGGTGATACGCTTGCTCGTTTGCCACCTACTTCATTAAAAAAAAGTCTACAGTGGCAGAGCAACAACAGCTGTTGCACTAATGGGACGGTTCCACCGGTAAAATACTACGAAGTAGAGATCAATCATTTGATGAGGTGAGAGGTGAGGTGCGGGAGACCTAATTCTAGCCTTCTAACCCTTGCCATCCTGTTGCTAATATCGAAAAGATGGGATGAAGAAGAGGACTTCACGGCGGAGAGGATGTATGGAAATCAACCATCTTCTGTTTAACCCTTTCTCTGTCTACAAAGGTAGCTAGGTAATTTGCCATTTGTTATCCAGTAAGCGACTACCAGAGTTAAGGGGCGTTATTTTGGAAGATGAATCAACATCCACAAATGGTGAAGTTGTATCGTAACTCGTATTGTAGTGAATTTTATAAAGGAAACAGTTTTGACTAATGACATTTTTTTTCCAGAAGCAGACGTTGATGAGTCCAACAGCGATTGAAATCTATATTTTGTCACTGTTTAATAAACAGTATTTTCCTAAGTTTATCCTTTAACTTTCATTATGTTGATCCGATCGCTACCAAACTTCACAGGAACACCCGCTGCTGCCAATCTAAACATTACCTGAAAATTTCATCATAATCTATCCAGCCGTTTTGGAGTCTGTGGGGAACATACATACACATATCGCCTTTTATATATATTTCATTGCCTTGACCGGATTTTTAACGACTTCTGGCTATCTAAATTTGTCTGATTGCCAAGATGCTACATTTAATTTGTCTGATATCCATTTTTGTACATTTTGATAGCTTATTTTTCACACAAGAAGATTAACATTTATGCATGGGATAGATGGCAAGACAGATGTATAATAGATTTTGTAGTTGTGGATAAAAGAATGAAAAGTGCGGTAGTAGATACGAGGGCTTATCGGGGTCCCATCGTTGGAACTGACCATTTTCTAGCATATGCCGGATCAAGGGTTTGTTCAAGCGTTGGCGCCACAGAGCACCAGCATCTACTGGTACTCTGGTACAACATATTAGAGTAGAGTTTGTGCAAGATGACTGCGTGAAAGAAAAATTAAATCGTTGTCTGGAAGCAGGAATTTGAAAGAAATGCTTCCATTACCATAGAGAACATCTAGTTGCCGTAACTATACCTGTATACAAGTTAGTAGTTTGCACGTTTGCTAACTCGTCCAGAGCAGATTACATCTCTAGCCACCCTCTGGTAAGAAATGTGATAAAATCCATATCAACCTCGAGAACTAGAGCGAAAAGACCGATCTGGATCATGGATCGTGTGTTAGATCGGATAAGACAGATCGATGTGAATGAAGAAAGCCCTTATGAAGTATCTAGGCATACAGTGCTTTTCTTGTTGTTACACTCAGGGAGACGCATTAACCTGTATTTCATGTACTGGATCCACAAGCTGATCGAAGTGTCATCGTCCCGACGTAATGCAAAACAATCCCTGGATAGACTATTCATAACTACAAGGGGTCAAGTGAAGGAAGCAAGTAGGACTATAACAGCAGATTGGATCAAGAACTGTTTCCAAGAAATTGCCAACGATGTACATTCGTGCAGCAGTAGTAATATGTTTACTATCCGTGGTCTTGATATCTAGGAAGTCTTGATAAAAGGGAACTGAAGATCGAAAGAAACGTTTTCAAATATAATTATAAATGAATTCGCAATCGACACATCGGAAATATTGACCGTCCTTCAACATACTTTCACACTGCATGATAATGCATTAAAATAAACTCCATCCATCCGTCAAGCTTCGACTGGATTCGAATTATCGTTTTTTAATTATTTTTTTCATATACCGATTTTTGGGCCAAGCATACCGATCTTATTTGGCAACCCTACCGATTCCGAATATGCATCAGAATTCAGAACACTGATGGAACGCGGCGGCAGTATATAAGTATCTCTGGCGGCATTTAAGTCTATGGCCCAATCCGTTAATAATAATAAAGTAGCGGCCCGAGCCGAGGTTCCCTCTACGGAGGGAGCCCTCGAGCTTAGTTACTCTTAAAGAGGCTTAGGCTAGGTGCCCTCTGCGCCCTGCCGCCTCGTGCCCGGTGTAGCTGTAAATGCCTCCTCAAGGCAAACAGTGACCTTTCAGTCACAAAAAAAAAATTGTCTATGGAGATCTATTATAATTCTTTATCTTTAATTTTGTTATATGCTCTTGGGTGCTCTGTGGTATACCTACATAGCAAGTACCTTTAAGTTTTGGTTAAAATGTTTTGTTTTTTAGTAGGAATACTTATGTTATAACAATATTTAAATTTTAATCACCAACGTTTACGAACAACGATTACAAGGTAAATTATAAGTGACAAGCGATAAAAAGTTTTATTTATAATAAGTAAGATAGCATAATAGATAAGTGATAAGAATCAGTTTTGTTATTTATTTCACGATACATTTCACACTAAAGGATCGTTTTTATTTATTTTTTACAAATTCAATTTAATTAAAATTTAATCATTCTACATTTAATGCGTATAATTACGTCACCATGGCTTAGTGGAAATATGTACACCACAAGAGTTCTTTATATTAGATTTCCATCACAAAGTATTTATTTGTATTGTCTTTTTTATTATTGCCTTCTTGTAACATGTAGCACATTTTGATAACAGGCACAAAGTAAAGTTTGCTTTATTTTTACATTTTTCAGATGGAAAATGGTGATGTATCACCATTAAACAACTGTCAGACAAAGGAAGCTAAACGACTATGTATTTTTGATATTGGTATGAAACTCAATACACCAGGTCAATATGATATTGGTGGTACATATACTGAAAATGAGTCAGATCTATGGTTTTTTTGTTCTACTTCTTTGTGTCCTGGGTACCAATACTTACTCAACATATTTTTGTGCCAAAGAAAACCAGGAATCATCTCTGTAGGTATAAGCTCTAGTGAGGTATTAACATATAAGTGTAGTAAAGTTAGCATAACCAATCACCTGCTATCCAATTCATTATCGTGGCAGACAATAAGAGCTGTGAAAGCTGATGAAAATAATTATATTAAAACTTTTTGCTTCACTGAAATAGAAATGATGAAGATGAAGTATGAAGCTTTGATCATCCCTGTGGGTATAGAATGGGAACCAAAGCATTTAGTGTCAGATCATGTTATAAACAGTGTAAAAATTAAATATGACTTTTGTGAATTGCTATTCAATGAGAACAATAAAGATTTTGAGCTCAAAACACCAAGTGGTAAGGCTTACAAGGTTCACAGTCTTGTGTTGGCTGCTCATAGCCCAGTACTGAGGAATATCCTTAAAAACTTGCATGAGAAGACACTGCTCCTGGACATTTGCGACTCTGATATGGATCTCCTACTTCAGTTTTTATACATGGGAAAAATAAACAATATTTCGGAACAAAACTGCAACCAACTTCTAGATATTGCTGGTAAATTTGAATTGCGGACTTTATATCTTTTCATGCAAAATGTTGTTAAACAGCAAATAACAGTTGAGAATGCTATGGACATTGCTGTCATATCTGAAAAATATAATCTAGAGGATATGCAACAAACTATATTTCAATTTATTAAACAACATCCACAAGTTTTAAAAACAGAAGGTTGGAAGAAACTGAATGACATAAATTTAACGAAAAAGCTATTGGAAAACATTTACAGGGACAGCAACTCAGTGTGACTTTATTATAAATCAATTATCTGTTAAATTCTCTAAGGATAAAAATATATTTTTTTCATATTTTACTGTAACCTAAACTTATGATCTTTTTACACTAAAAGTAGCAAATATGCCATTAGCAGTCGAAAGGTGAAGTCTCGAAAGCATCCTAATTAGGACGCTTTTTCTATTGCAGTACAAAAAATTACAAAAACCAACAATCCAGAAGTTTCACAATATTGATATATATGATATATATATAGTAAGATATATAAATGTAAATAAGTAAAATATTAAAATAAAAATAATATATCCATACATATACACATTATACACATATATTTTTATATATATACAGGGTGTCCCAAAAGGTTACGTACATAAGAAGGGGGATGATAGGGGTGGTCACAAGGGTCACCAGAAAAATAAAATAAAAATTCCCCTCTGGGTATTAAAAAAAATAAAGGGCATTTTTTAAAAACTTAAAAATTTTACACCTTCTGGAGCAATTTTGTAACCAATGACCTACAAATATTGCTACATTTAAAAAAAAAGCTATTATGTGATCGTCAATAACCCTTTATCAATATGAAATAAAAAAAACAATACAACTAACAAAGATTTTAAAGAAAATTAAGTTCTTGTCCAGTCAAGAACTAAGTAATTACGATTTCAATCAACTTCCTCCAAGTGTACTGAAAAAAAAGTACTATGCAGCTCTGGCGAGTAACTTAAAAAGATAGGTAATTTTATTACAATTCCAAAATTGTATAATACTTGCTTAAAAAAAATCATACTAGGACATTTAAAAATATATTTTTTTAATAAAACAATAGTCTCAAATTCGTACGCAAAAAAGTTTGGTGGTCTTCTTAACATTAAGGGTCAAAAGGTTATTTTGGAGCCACATAAGAACCTGAGACATACCCAGCTCAGCATTTTGTAAAGCTTCACGCCACATATGACCATCAAATATTATAACAGTATCATCTGCATAACATATGATATCGGAATTTCCAATTTGAGTATCATCGATGTCGTTAATATAGACTGTAAACAGGGTGGGTCCCAAGATACTTCCCTGCGGAACCCTTAAATTAATATTTTGTGAACTACTCAAACATTGGCTGATCCTAACACATTGCTTCCTGCTTGAGAGATAGCTCATGCTCAGCTCACCAATCAAAAGCAACGCCCCTTATACCAATATTAAATAATTTTTTTAAGAGGATTGGCACTGAGACAGTGTCGAAAGCTTTAGCTAAAATCCATGAACACAGCCATACAGATTTTTTTATTATTTACTTTTGAATATACAATGGATGTCAAAAGAGATACTGCGTCTTCAGTACTTTTTCCTCTTTGGAAGCCAAATTGTCTTGTTGCAATTACATTTTGCATGCGCAGGAAAGTAGTAAGTCTATTGTTAACAAGCTTTTCGAGCAATTTTGAAAAGGTGCTTAGTAATGAGATTGGCCTGAAATTTTCAATTTAAGTTTTGGCTCCATTTTTGTAAACGGGAATAAAGGCTGCACATTTCCAGATGGATGGGAAGATTCCGTTGGACATACTTTGATTAAAGATGTAAGTTAGAGGTACAAGAATAGCATCCTTAACATGTTTACCCAGAGAATTAGACCAACCATCAGTGCCAGAAGAATTGCCATTTCGAAAGGACATAATTAATGTATCCACTTCTTCGTTATCTGTAGGTGACATATAGAATGAATTTGATGGTGTACTTTTATTCTGAACTTTTTTGACAAGATCAGTTTCTGTTAAATTCATATCTGTGAAAATTTGATTTGCTTGACATTGCCCCAGAGTTGAGAAGTAGTTATTGTATAAGTCAAGAGGCATTTTCCTTATTTAATAACAGTTCGGTGGGCTCGTGTTTTTTGTCGCACATGTTTCTATGATGTTCACATCTATGTTGCACATGGGATTACTCTTGATTTTGCTCATTTCATCCCGTTCATATTCTATACGTAGTTTACGCAAGAGACCAACTAGGAAGTTATGATATCTTTTATAAGAAACTTGCAGTATTTTATTATTAGTTTCTAGTTTTGCACGGTGATGAAGACGATCTCGATGTCTCATACAACGCATAAGCCCGGGCGTTATCCATGGCGTAAGGTCGTATTTAGTTCTACTAAGTCGGACTTCACGCGTATGTCTTTTTAAACTATCATTCAACAGTAACAAAACTCCAGTCTTTTTCTATTATTTTAATTAAGCTATCCTTTTTACTACATAGTGCCGCCGACTCGAATAACTGAATTCTCTCCGACTCGAAACATACCCTCAATCCCTACAAAAAAAATCCCTCTCGCTTTCATTCCGAGTTGGCACTTCACTACTTTTCTTACACCATTTGACATGTGTGAATGTGAATGTTGCTGTCACTATAGATATGTTATAGGATACATTCCACTAAGCGTTATTTTTATCAATCAATATGTTCTTTATATTACCGTTATCTTTAATTAATATCTATGTGTAAGATTATCACCAAAAAATTGATAAGAAAAGAAAAAAATGTGCGAAATTTGTTAGGCCGAAAAATTAATCCCAAATTTGGAATAATTTGCATATTACTGATAACTTCTATAAATGTTCGTAACACCTTTATAAATAAGATTTGAAAAGTCCCCAAAGATCCGCCACTTGCAAAACAATTATTCGACGTCAAAGTTCTTCGCAATTTTTTTTACGTCTTTGAAGTGAGACCTTTTTATCGAGGTATTGGAGAAATCTTATAGCAATGTTAAAAAAATCGTCATATTTTTTTGTCACTTTAGACCGTCAAGGCGCCTAGCACGTTTATTTTTTGTTGTTAGAATTAAAAACAAACAGCATCTCAAAAGAATCTCTGACTAAGAACTACATAGACAGATCCTTAGCTTGGCCGCATATGAAGAAAGGAAAAGTTTATTCGTTTTTTTAGATAGTTACACATTACAAATTACAGTTATAGAAATAACAAACGAATAGGGCAGCTCTCAGCATAGGTTGTGGGCTCCACAACACTGATTTTCATCGCTGTCCTGTTGGTAGTGCGCGAACATATTATTCCATATAGATAAAGTTTAGAGTATATAGCATATGAAACTGCTTTCAACCGGTGATGAGTCGTTGTATGATTATAACATATCTATTATGTAAAATATATCATTGGGACTTAAAGTAAAAACACTTTAAGTGTAGTTGCAATACACAATATTAATTCGGTTTTAGCATTCTAACACAAGTGCAAACTCTTAAGAACTTGAGAATGCAACTCCGATTAGTAAACAGATCGGTAATCGGAAATTGTACAATACGGAATTACAATTTTCACACAAAACCAGATATTATTATTGTAAAAAGTTATTTATTTTTTGTATGTAAACACATTTTATTTTTAGTTTAACTGACTGGTCATAGACAAGTTACTACTACACGCGCAGCAAATTGAAAATCTCCCTCATCCCGAGGTAGGTACCGTCCCGTCAAGCGTGGCTAATCAAGGCACCAAAAGGTGAGGTTTCTAATCGTTAAATCGTTATTTGTGCAGTGTATTTGTTAGTTTTTTAATAATATTTTGCGTTAAAATATATTCTAGAGCTTAAATCTTACCGAAAGACTGTTTTAATAGTAAAATATCTATGTGAAAACATTGGAACGCGTTACAATTTAGTGTAGCAGTGTTGATTGCAAAGCGTTTCATTTTTTTTGTGTTCAAATCAGTAAAAACTTTACGTTTTATACTCATTAAGGATATTATTTTAGGAAAATGAGCAGCTCCGAGGAGGTATCATGGATTTCATGGTTTTGCGGGTTGCGAGGTAACGAGTTCTTTTGCGAGGTGGGTGTCTTTAATTCACTGGACTACTGTTGTGGTTGCTGCTTATATTGTATTGACTATTAACTTTTAGGTGGATGAAGATTATATAAATGATAAATTTAACCTGACGGGGCTTAACGAACAAGTACCACACTACAGACAGGCCTTAGACATGATTTTAGATTTAGAGCCTGGTAAGTATGCACCATAGATAATATTCTTGTCAAATTAGAACCATTAGATAATTATGATTTCACCCAAACTTTTATTTGTATTCTAATGGAGAACATTTCAAAGTTTATCAATAAGTCTTGCTAAAGAAGAAGGTCAAACTTTACTACCAAGTGCATTTCATTCGTGTCCTTCATATGTATTGAATTGTTTTTGTTAATTATACATTGTCAAAATGTGATCCTTAACTTACTATCAATATTTGACAGTAGTGGTATGAAGGAAGTAAGTTCTAACTTATACAGATCAAACTGTTGACATACTAAAGAAAGGAATTAATAAAAGAAGATTGACACAATAAATTTATGTTGTGAAAGTGAAAAAAAAACCAGATTAGTGACATACTATTTAAATAATATAAAGGCAGTATTAATCAATATTACCTGTAACCGATGAGCATGTGTAAGTGTGGAAGATGTATGCCAGGACCATGAGAAGGGTAAAAGGAAGAGAAGGGTAGGTTTAATGTGTGAGTATATAATATATATAAAGTACCCATGTTAAATGGAAATCTGTAATCTCTGTCTACTGGTCTAGGTTAGGGGCGGGATTGAATTTTATTTTTGATTAATAAATATTTATTTAAGCATAGTCCTTTAGGTTACTCACAATGGATCAGACATTTATACAATGCAGTCATGTGAAAAATATTACCACCCTGGGTCAGTTGGGTAAAAATCTCAACAACTACTTCAATACCATGCTGATTGTAATAGAGTATTACTTGTTTTTGTAGATGATGACCTGGATGATAACCCAAACCAATCAGATCTTGTGGAGCAAGCATCTGAGATACTGTACGGGTTGATACATGCTCGCTATATTTTAACAAATAGGTAACAATATCCAATTCATATTATGATGACTACCTAGTCATAGCAGTCTTTTTATACTAACCTAACCAAGATTGCTTTGTGACAAAATCAGTACATTCACTAGAAGAAAATATGGTATGTGTATCAGCTAGAACATTGTCAGAAAAAAACTGATGTCCTAATATTTATTTTTTGCTCTTAGATATTGGTTTAATGATAATAATATGCCATATTGATTAAATCTGTTTTAAATTTAATTTGCACTGTAAGCCATGTCATGTTTTCAATAAAAATTAAACTTGGTAATAATAAAATAATTTCAATTCATTTGCACAGAGGAATTGGACAAATGCTAGAGAAATTCCAAGCGGGAGACTTTGGCCACTGCCCGCGAGTCTACTGTGAATGTCAAGCGATGCTTCCACTGGGCAAGTTAACTTTTAAAGTATAATCATACTCACAAAAATATTTTTTTCTTTCATACACACTGAACAAATAAATGCTTATAATATATAGTCTTAGAAATATTTAGTCTTAGTATATACTAAACTAATCAATTTTATTCAGTTTCATATTGTCTTATCTTATTTCTAGAGGTTTAAGTCCCGCATAGTAAAGTAGTGACACAGTACACTATGAAACCTAACATTTTCTTTTTCTTTATATATAAGGCATGTTTGACCAATGCTACAGTTTAAAATGGTTCACTGTAACATACAGTCCAATACACCTTTTTAGATGGATATATAAATTTCTCTACAGTCTTGTCACTATTCCCAGAAGGCATTAACTATATATTTATATGTTACAATATGTTACCTAACCAGCTTCAACATTTGTTATACTAAAAAATAAGTTAACAGTGTTGGAGCCCGCAACCACAACAATGACCTCACAGAAAACAGGTGTGAAGTCTACTTCAGTAGTAATCTGCGTTTCGTATGATGAGTGAGGTGCTGGAGGCCTTTCAGTCTTACAGTCCGGTCCCAGGGTGGGAAGGGGAAGAGGACTGAAATTAGGCTTCGTAAGAATAGGACGGGAAGGGGAAGAGTATTGGACAGGCAGGGGGTTAACGGGAAAAAAGAAATATCCTTTTTCCTCCTCCCTCCTTTGTCCTTTAAAGGTAGGCAACGCATCTGCAACACATTTGCCTGTTGTGGATGTCTATGGGCAGCGCTCACTTAACATCAGGTTATCCACTTACTTATTTGCAATCTTCTCACATAAAAAAAAACACCAGTTAATTTCCTTTTGCTTCAGGCTAGAATATTTGAATAGGTAAAGATTTAAAATACATTTTGTAAAGAGCCAGCTATGAAAAGATTTATAATTATTGACAAGTATGTTATTTTTACACACAAAATCCAAACTTTTGCTCATATTACCTCATAATATTAGCTACCATATTACACAATTTGAGTTCACTTTATATTACGATTTCCAACATTTCCGATGGAACTATAAAAAGTGTATTGGCCGCCATTTATGGTAAATGATGTTTGTTTGTTAACAACAATCATATCTTTCAATTGAAGAAGGTATATATTTGCATTGTAGGACTCTCGGATGTTCCTGGCGAAGCTATGGTGAAGCTGTATTGTCCCCGCTGCATGGATGTGTACACTCCAAAGTCCTCGCGCCATCATCACACCGACGGCGCATATTTCGGGACTGGATTCCCACACATGGTCTTCATGGTGCATCCTGAATACCGGCCAAAACGTCCTGCCTCGCAGTTTGTGCCTAGGTCAGTCTAAATTTTTATTGGATATCTTCTAATCTGGATATAAATTAATTTCGTGCAATAAAATTATGTTAAAGGAACAATCTTATGGAATTTGCTTTATTGATTCCAACAAGTCTAAAGTTTAGTTAGATTTATTGATTTAGACTCTATTCCAATATATTTTATCCTTATCTGAATTCAACATTATATTTGAAAAGATTTTGTTGATATGTAAAGCAAGCCAATCCATCAAAACTGCCATTAAATTATCTTTCTATCCTCTAGATTGTACGGTTTCAAGATTCACCCGCTAGCATACCAGATTCAACAACAGGCGGCCGCCAACTTCAAGGCACCGATGCGGAATCTCTCGTACAACAATGGTAAACGCTAGGGTCGCGCCCCCGCGCGCGACCACGCGCCCGTAACTGCACAATGATACAGATACTCCTGGTACATAGAAACCAACCAACCCAGACTGAGAGGTCATACCTTCTATCGCCAAGGTTCCATCTTCAACAACCAAAGAAATGGGATCGCATTTTATAACTTGAAGTAACTTAAGTAACAAGTTATTAATTATTAACAAAAATCTTATGATACTCTCATGTTTCTCAAAACATTCCATACTAGGAGATCCAGATATTTAAAGTGTATTAGTGTATACATCAAATAACAAACTTGTGTGCAACTATGAATCAACTATCCAAGCCATGTGACCCTACATGACCCTTGGCCATGTAAGGTAATCTTAAAAATATCTCGAACTAACGCTTTGCAACCTGTCCACTCTATAAATCCTATTAATAATAACTGTATATTACTATTTTTTTATGTAACTTCAATAACTTAAAGTTATGTTTCTCTCAAATTGTAGTTTGTTGTAATATTTATTTTCATACTAGTTTTGGCAAAGAATTTATGAAACACTGGTATGTATGGAGGATCTGTATCAAAAAACAATAATATTAAGCAGTTAATCACGTGGTGAAGACAACTAAAATGGACATAAATGTTAGTGAGTCATCATAGGTTATGTAACGGTCATTCTTGATGGTCACAGCCCAAACGTGCTGTACTGTGTGTGATCGTATAGTATAAAATAGCCGAGTATGATTTAGAAAATAACCATTGCTATCTTGTATAGTTATTATTCATCAAACATTGCTACCCAAAATTATTTTACATACCATTCAATTCAAACATTTGTCCACATATCTGAGCTGTCACAATTTCATAGAATTTTTTGAGTAATTTAAATATGGTTTAAAACATTTTATAATCTTTTTAACTGGCCTGTATCTGTTCTAAATACTGTCAAGTGGGGCAATGGTAAATTCAGCCAATATATTTGTAGTTTATATTATATTTATAAAATCGCAATTAGGTTAGGGTCTTGTAAGTTTTTAATTTTATATCCGATAACACAAATGATCCTTTAACACTTGCGCATTTGTGTCTGGAAGATTTTTTTTCGTTATTGTATCGGTTCCAGTAATTATAAATAAATATTATAAAAACGATTGGCCTTTTTTTCTTGCTTCTCCTGCATGTTAACCATCTGTTTTTCCTTTTGCTGGAAGTAAAGTAACAAAGTTGTGTGCGGCGGTTGGAATTTTAATAAAACACGACAAAACTTATTTGTGCTCTAGCTTTATTGATTAGTTCAATCGATATAGAGATCACAATTAATTAGCTAGTTAAATGTTGAACAATGTAGTTATTACGCTAGCAAACTACACTCAAGTACCTAGTGATACAGTTTATATATTTATAAAACAAAGAGAACTTAGACATGCCGTAAAAGGAAAGAACCTAAAATTAATAAGAAAAGCCAAACTTCACTGTAACACTTTGCACATGAACAAATAAAAAAAATTGCTGAATAATTGTTTAGATAGAAACTAACAAATTAATTGAAGACATTTGTTTGTCACAGAGACGAAGACTTCCAGTAACATTCCAAAATGATCATAGCCAGCGGTGTGCCGCGAACAAGCTGCGGAGCCGAGCGCCCCGCAGCGGGACCGCCTCCAATGTACTCTACTGACCAGTAACTTGTAACTAACTGTAATATTTATTGAAATAACTACTTTACTCCTTATTTAACTAAACAGTTGTGTTTTAATTTCAAATAAAGTTTATTTTTACGTTTGATGTATTATTATTTTTTTATTCAATTAAACCTGTTATTTCTGTTATTCACAGTAAATGTTTCGATCCAACTTGCAGTTTATCATGTTCATGTAGCAAGATATCTACATAACTCTCTAACTAGGTCCACATTTTTTATCTCATCGAACACACTGCTGTCCAAGACAGAAGTATAGTTCTTTATAAACTTTAATGCTTCTCTTTTAAGGTGACTGGCATTATGCATATCAGCTAATACAAGAATTTCCAATGCACTGTCATGGGTTAGTTGATAACATAAGGCATGCTGGGTTATTTCTTTCAGGCCATTTAAATTAAATCTATCAGCCAACGTAAGAAGGTTGTAGCAATTCTTACTTTCTAAATCTTGTATTGTCCCTGTGTAAATGAACTCCAAAATGCATTGGAGATCTTCCTTAACAACATCAACAAGTTTAACATAACTATTTTGAGACTCAATAGTTTCCTCTTTTAGCATAGCCTTAAATACTTCACTTTGTCCAGCTAAAAGAACTTTATGTGCTGCAAACTTTACCCCATCTGTAGACTCTATTGTGAAATCAGCACCTACAGGGTCCTTTAACAAACCACCAAAATCTATGATTCTGGAATTTGTATCTGATTCTGGAGAATTTTGAAATGATATTGCTATATACAATTTCTTGTCTTTGAGAGACTCTACATCAAGATCACTAAAAGTGAAAGTGGTCACATATCCAGAGTTTGCTTCACGTTCTAGCACTCTACGTACTTGAAAATTCCTCATATTTTTATCAAGATATACTATATCAGACTTCTTATCAAATGTCATCTGATTACTGTTGCTTACAGTCACATTGATTGACCCTTCTTGGGGGCTTGAAATAAACAGTTGCAATAGAAACAGATTGGCCACTTCGTTTGTCATATACAAGAACCGATAATCTGGAACATCTGCTATATAGGTGTAACCAATGTCATAGAAGTGAGATCTATGAAATTTTTGATAGATATCTTCCAGGCAAAGCCACTTTGCATTGACGGTTTGGCAACAGTTTTCGTTGTGGCCGGATACCACGCTTTCATCATCCTGTTTAAAAAAAAGAAATATAACGGAACAACTTATTTAGTAAAATATACAGTTAACATTTTCTTACCTTCATCTTACATTTCTTACTAATTACAGTAATAAATATGACGTTTTGTTGTAAGCCAAGGAATTACGTATGACATTAAATACTATTGTAATAAAGATAATTTTGCAGTGAGCCAATGAATATAACAGTTCATATCATACTTGTACAGCTGTCAGTGTCACTGTCACTGTCCTGTCCAACTTTACAGAGCAAAACAGCACAGCACTAAAGCATTCAGGGGCGTATTGTTTATATCTTTAATCGACTTCTTATCGAAAGTGATTTAATAATGGCAACTTTAGCTATGTCAAAATGACAGTTTACAAAAATATAGTTTTATTTGCCTGTGCATGGATTTCGATTGTTTTTAGAATTTTTTCCTTTCAATATTAGGTTTTGTTACTTTGAATCGTTTCCTAATGCTATGACAAATATTGAGGCTTTAAGCCTCTATCAAAATGGTTTTAAATGCTGCTGTGCAAATGTTAAGGTGCGTGAGGAAACTCGTAGTAAAGAAATTTACATCATCACTATAACCCTAATTTCGATATTTTTCGCAATATTGTCCAATTGTAAAAAATTGAGGCCTTAAAATAATAATAATATTTTTTGTTTTATAATTCATCGCCATTACAGTTAACTTCTTTCATTTCAGAGAGGCGGATGAATTAAAACAGAAGATTTTAAAATTTAACAGTGGAACATCAATGCTCCAAGATCGCAGCCTTTGGACCACACAACAACAATTACAAAATGTTCGTTATTGCTTTCAAATTACTTAATTATTATTCCATGTTAAATAATATATTTTCTTTTTAGGCTTATCAGAAAATACTCATGCTTGATCTAGACTATGCATTGGAGAAGAAAGTTGAGCAAGATCTGTGGAATGTCGGCTTCAAGCAGCAGATTGAAGCATTACAAAGTATCTCCAAAGATAGAAAGGTAAGTAATAAACTGTAACATGTTGGCACCCACCCTGCAATCGCCATTTAAAGATCATAATATATAGTTAACTAAAATTTTAACCTATTCAACTAAATAGATATTTTTTAATAGCATTTGCAAATAAAAAGGCATGTCCTTATCATTCACATTACCTTACCTTTTGCACGGAAACACAGACAGAACTAAAGGTTGCTGCAAGATCAATAGCAGCAGGTTGGCAGGGGTATTATAAAAAAAGCATTTGTATTGAACAAATGCTTGACTTGGTTCTTTAAATTGATATAACTTTTTTATTTATAAACTTATTGAGAAAAAACAAACAACAACTCTAAATGTTAAGTGTAGCTTACCACAATACATTAGTGAAAACAGCACACAAATTGGTTTTGCCATTTCTGAGATTTGCGGTAACAAATGCACAGACGAACAGACAAAAATTCTAATAATAATTGTTTTGGGTTCTATTACATATATGAAGGACCCCATTAGTAGTTTTTCTCAAATATCTTCCATGTACAGACAGCGATCAGTAACATTTTTATTATATAGATTAGAATATTACTCAAGATGAGCTTGTGGAGATACATAGAGTACCTCATGGGCACTACTGCATAGAGACTAAGATATATTGAAAACATTTGTAGTAAACATGTTTTAAGTTTAAATATTTTAAATAAAATTACAAAAGATACAATACCCTTCCATCTACTCATGCTGTCTAAAGCAGCTAAAAGCAATAAAATGAGCATGTTATCATACTATTCCAAAAATGTTTTTTTTTAGAATCCCTTGCGCAGTGAAGGGCAAGCAATGCTGGCTTGGGTTCTACAGGCTGCCGCTGGATTCTATCTCTGTTTGCTCCATCAGATCTGTGCAACATTTAAACTGGATTTACCTTTCAGGTGTGTCTAATTGTTGATATCTTGTAAAGGTTTTTGTAAACAACTACATTAACATGAGAAGTGTTTCTCATGTTAAACTGCAATTAGTGGATACAATTTTCAAATGAAGCCTTTACTCTACCATTACACATGACATCTGTTGAATATGCAGATTTTATTTCTTTAACGGTGATGATTATCTTAAATAATGTTAGATAATAAAATTTTACCGCAAACATTTTGCAGACGACGAGCGTCACTACTAGGGTCTGTGGAAGCGTGGGGTCCGGGAGCGACGGCAGCTCCGGCTGCGGCGCGCTACGCCAGCCAGCACTGCCTGGTACATCTGGGTGACTTAGCTCGCTACCGGCAGCAGCTGCGTGTTGCGCACACGTTCTACCGGCATGCACTGGCCGTGTCCCCGCACTCGGGCCAGCCATATAACCAGCTTGCACTGGTAGCCTGGCGCCGCGGCAGACGACTGGCTGCACTCTACTGGCATGTCCGTTCCTTGCTCGTCAGAGCCCCCTTCCCACCCGCACCGGTTAATTTGGCGAGGACACTGGCGGCCGCCAGGTAAGTGAAAAAAGCCTGATTGTATAAATTTGTTTCCACTTCTAGAACATAGAGTAGAATATATAATAACTGTTGTAAACTTGACAGGTTAATAAGCCATTATATGACAATGATTAATGGCTCTATCGTTAGATTCTGGACTATTGACATGAAACTATCTTAAACATTTTTGTGATTTAAATCCTGAACCCACGGCATAGCTAGCTTAAACATAATAACAACAGTAGTCGGGGACTTCTTTGCCGCAACTCGACGACAAGCGCATATTGTGACGTGACAACGTCTTATAAATTGATTTATTTCGCTCGAAATGTAGCGTTACGGTCGGGTCCCGCTGCGCTTGAGCCGAGAGTAACCGATCATGCACGATCGATGTGCCGCGTGTCTGAATGTGTGTGAGCGAGAGCGCGACATGAGAGAGAGAAAGAGAGATAGTAGCGCCAATAAATAATGCTCATTGTTTTAGGAATCGTCACGAATTTGACAGTCGAGCGATTTGCGCCCGGACACCTGAGATTTTTTTTTGTATATTAAACATTTTACGTTACACAATTATATGTTATTCAGCTCAACAACATGTTGGTAGCTGTTTCAAAATTGATTTAACCATAATTGTATAATTTTAGCCGGGATGTGAAAGAAGCTCCCCCGATGCCAGTACTGCCGGGGCTGACCAACAACGTATCCCATACGGCTCCGCCGAGGACGGAGCGGTTGGACGCACACGCCTACGTCACCGAGCTCATCCGGGCCATCAATTACATTCACACTGTTGAACAGTTAGTATTCTATACACTTTTATTGTCTTTATTTCTGCATAGCATTCATTGCATGTATTATAATGAAGTAAAGCTTGGATTTTCGGGATAATTTGCTGTACTCTCTGAGTGCTATAGACAATTTTTTATATTTAATTTAATAAGACGAAGAAGTTTTATTTCATGGCAGACGGTCTCAAGTGAGCGAGCAGGTCACCTGATATTAAGTCTTCCCATAGTTAGTAGTTGGAGGATACTTTTCCGCAACTTCACGACTAGCGCGTATTTGATGTGTGGGCGGGATCATTCCAGCCAACCCAACGCATGGAACAACCCCAGCAAACATTTTATGATGCTGGCGATCTCGGAGAGTGATCCAGGCGAGCAGAGATATTTATCAGACACCGCAGAGCAATGTAGTAAGACGAGGGACGCCGTCTCTACGTCCTCCATGCACGCTCTACATAAAGGACTGTCTGTACTGTATCGCTACCCATAGACATCCGCAACAAGCATCAGTTGCAGATGTGTTTCCTTTACTGGACAGAGGAGGGAACAGATAGGAAAGGATATTTCCTTTGCCTCTCCATGACCTCGCCCGTCAAATCCTCTTCACCTTCCCATTCTTTCTTATTAGAAAAGGATGACCGTCTCACAGAGGTTTGAGCCCGCAACAACAACATCTGTTGCACGACTTTGCCGGCTCGACCGGTGAAATACCACGACCTAACAGAAGACAGGCGTGAAGTAGATTATCCTGCGTTTCGTCTGATGAGTGAGGTGCCGGAGGCCTAATTCTTGTCCTCTTCCCCTTGGAGGAAAAGGATGGGAAGGGGAAGAGGATTGGACGGTGGAGGGGGTGAATAGTAAAGGTATATAACGATTTTCTGCTTATCCCTTCGTTTGTCCATTAAAGGTGGGCAACGCATCTGCAACATTAGTTAGTTGCAGATGTCTATGTAGCGATCACTTGATATCAGGTGAACCGCGTGCTCGTTTGCCACCTTCTAATATAAAAAAATGTCTGGAAGAGGACTAGACTTGGGTCTTCAGACGAAACGCAGAATACTTCTATTTCACGCCTGTTTTCTCTTAGGTTGTGGTATTCCACCAGTTGAGACGACAAATTTGTGCAGCAGATGTTGCAAATAAATTGTTCGTTTGAACCAGCTTTAGAAACTACTAACTTGGATTCGGAAAGTTCTTTGCATTTGTCAACTCCAATTATTACAGAAGATTGAATTAACATCACTCTACGACCCTCGGGTGAAGGGTAAAAGAAAAATAAGCATACCTACATACTTAATGTTCTGATAACATTAGTGTGTTTATGAACCCCTTCGTAAGTCCAAGGATGCTCTTAAGAACCTCAACTTCTTTGACTAATTTAAAGTTGAATGCAAAGTATATTAATGATTGGTATATTGATGAGTTGGAATTGAGATCAGTATAAAAGTTTACAAATTTTAATTAAGTTGATTATTTAATTACAGACTAGAAGACGCGACAACCCTTGTGAACACATTAAACAGCTCGCTGACCCCATTGCTCGCGACCGACAGCTTCGAGTCAATGACTCTTATAAAGGTAAATGCTTACAATACTCAATAACACCCCCCAGAAATTGAATCCAGAGATCCAGAGCCATCCAGACATCTGTTGAATGAGCAAGTAGATGGAGTAGAAAGCGGTATACGATGAAATATAGCCTAGCCTTTCTAGTGTGCAACAAACAGCCGGTAGTTGGCTGTTGAAAGTTACTGCATAGCCGATGACAAAACATTCTAGAATGGTAGCCACGTGAAAGACAACACCCCTGTAGGTCTCCGATATGAAGACCGACAATCTGGTAACTTAACCCTGGATCGAGCAATGTACGATACTGAGAGAGGCCTAGGTCCAGTGAATGTCTTGTATCATTTGCCTTGCTAAACTTGATCTTGTTGCAGATGTCCTGCGTGCTGATCTGGCTGGTGCAGTCGTCGAGCGAGGAGCTGAGCTCGGAGAGCGCGTTGAGTGCGGACGAAGCGACGGCGGCGAGGTTGGCGGCCTCGCTCGCCGCTACCACCGTGCTGGCGTTGCTACTGCCCGCATACACCGCGCCCGAACCACCGAAAAAGGCGCTACCGGCTTGTGAGTGTTACATAGAGCCAAAAACACTTAGATAAAATTACTTGAGGTCTTTGTTATGAATAGTAAAAGGGGATTTACAGATTAGGTGATTTGTCTTTCATGTTTTTAGTTTAAACAACTGGGTCTACCACATTTTATAACGTTGTAATGTGAAAAGTGTAGGTCCGATTTTTAACACCGCCATCTAGTTATTTTCGACTGGTTTGTTCTAATTGGACAACGTTTTTATTTAATAATAAAACTGAATATGTTTATTGACTATGAGCGTTGTACTCGTGTAGTGAAGGTGTGGCTGCATTGGCTGGTGGGGCGGCCGTGCGCGCTGGAGGCGGCGGCGTGGCGCGCGCTGCCGCAGCTGTGGCCCGCGATCGCGCACACGCTCAGCGCGCTGCTGCCGCGCGCCGCGTCACTGCCCGCGGGCCTTTGTGAGTACACCTTGACATGTCTCCGTGTTGTCCCTGACATTAGATTGATCTTATCAAATGAAAGCAATCATATGTTAGTATTGTCTCCCGATTCTTGATAGTCATTTATGACTATAATTACCACTTGTCTGTAGATGACTCGGTTCCCCTGCCCGAGGACGAGGAGCTACACGGATTTCTTCCATTGGAAGAAGCGTTCAAGGGACTGAAGTTTTCGTACCACACCACTTGGGACACGTACGGAGGCAGGCTGCCAGAGCTGGAGGCTGGGCAAGACGGCGACACCGGGTAAAATTACTTATAAACTATTTTACAACGAAATTAATCTAGTTGTGTAAATTTGTTTCTACTAGAAGAGTATTTCAGCACTTGTCGGTGAAGCAATCTTCATTCCTCCCTGCATTGCCTTCCTCCTGACCGACTTTTTCTTTCTGTTTTATTGTTTGTATAAGTAATCTTCTTGACCTTCCCCTCTTTTCCTTCCCTCTTTTTCCTTCTATACTTGTGTTTATAAGATCGTCGATCATCGAAGATATCATATCAGGTGTCCCAATATATACTAGGGGTATACTAAAACTTATTTGTTTCGCCAACTGTGAAAGCGTTTTGATAATATATATGAATGAATGGTTTGTATTGTGGATAGCAGTCCATCGAGCATCGCGGCGTCGTGCTTCAGCAGCGAGCCCGAGCTGGAGGACAAGGTGCGCGCGCACCGGCTCGTCGCGCTCGGCAAGCGGCTCGCCGACCAGCACGCACAACACTTCTCCTGCGACACGTGAGTACGCGGTCATTGATGCCGACACCGACAGGACTTTATATCACGATTTGCATAGAGTTACATTTCTGATGTAAGTATAAAAAGTGTAATGGCCGCCTTGCTTGGTAAGTGCCGTTTGCTTGTTTACAAAAAATCTATCTTGATGGGGAACAAACCATGAGGAGTCCGAATTGTACTTAGATCTCTTAGATGATTCTAATTGTAGTTCACGTATCAGAGTTATAAAAAGTAGGAATGCAAGTGATACTAATAGGTTTCAGTGACAATATCCTTTTTCTCTCTCTGAAAAATGACCTTTGATGTGTCGCTTGCTCGTTTATATTCATGTAAATTCAATTAAGAATTATGTATTTAATTATAAATGTAATAGGGACGAAGATGGCACGATAAGATTCAGTGCGTCGACGGTTGGCGGGGAGCAGCTGCGGCGCGCGCTCGCCGAGCTGTGCGCGGCCGCGGAGCAGGGGGCGGGGCCGGGGGCGGAGTCAGACGCGTTCGCAGACAGCGAGGACGAGGCGCCGCCCCCGCCGCCGCCCATCATCATATCCGAAGCTGATTTCAGAGAGAAAGGTATAGTACATCTAAATTTCTAGTTGATGACTCTGAATAAATATTAATTTCATGCGTCTTTGTATAGCTTATTGCTCCAAGCTTAAACTTTATAAGCATATAAACTTTCTCGAAACGTAAGTTGAGGTGGGTTGAAGATAGTAATTCTGTTGTCTCGTATTGAGGGTATTATACATCGTTTTTTATGCTCCCTCGTAATATCTATAATGAGTTATGCTTAAACGATGCCTATCAATGATTTGTTGAATATCACCCCTGTGAATAAAGTCATCAAGATTCATTTAAACGAATTGTTTGTATGTATCCCAGTCCGTGAGAAGCGCGTGGGCATACTGAAGCCGCAGGGGTCGCTGGAGCGCGCGCGGGAGGAGCGCGCACTGGCCACCACGCAGGACGATCTGGTAAATTTAATAATTTAGAAATGTAAACCCAGTAAATGTCGTATCACTTGTCGTTATACTTTTAATTTGATAAATTATAACAATTGGTTCAGTGATTAGATTCTCATTTGTTGTATAGGAGATAGAAGAAGAGAGCAGCAAGGGGGAGGACAAGAAGGAGGCCCGCAAGCCGCGCGTCAACATCGCCATGGCCGCCATCATGCGCAAGCAGGAGGAGACCAACAAACAGGTCGGCAGATGTACACTACTGCACAGTTAATACTCCCGGCCACCGTAGTACTGATGTGTTGATATACCTTAGAAATGATCACTATTGATTACTGATGGTTTGTCCTTTAAGACTGCGAAGGACTTTTAGACAAAATCATACATTACGTTTCATAATTAGTTTTTACATTTACACATACATTAGTTAGTAAAAGAACTTTTGTAATCTATTTCAGGTGAAGTTTGCGTCGCCACCGCCGACCCCTGAGTCCGTGACCGATAGCAATGAGTCAGGAGCCAAGGAGGCGGAGAAGCCCAAGGTCCTGCAGCCGAAAGCCATCAAGTCCTTGACCAACCTACCCATCGGCAGAAAAACGGGTGGCATCCTTTCCCTAAAAGACAAATCGGCCGGCTACCCTCACTTGGTGAACACCGACCCTGAACCGTCTAAGAAGACAGAAAAAGAGGAGAAAAAGGACACGAAGCCCAATCAAAGCCCGAGCCAAAACTCTCAACAAAGTTACCAACAAAAGTGGCAGGACCACCCGCCACAAACCTGGCCGATTCCGCCGCAACCATTTCACGAACCACGCGTGGGCTTCCAAAAGAACTATGGTATTCAAAATACGGGTCTCAGCTATAACCCTAACTACCAAAATGCTCCCGGATTCGGTCAAGGGATAAGACTGCCGGTTGTCAATCCAAAAGAGATCGACGTAAGAACTGCTGCGCTTCAGAAGCAAAGCTCTCGCCCTGAACTGTTCCAGGAGGGCCATAAATTCACAAACCACGGATACCCAATGTCCGGAGATAAAAAGAACTTCCTCAACGATCTTCCTCCGCGCTTCGCGAATCAATACCGATATTGGCACAACGCTCCAGATAATCAGGTCAACGAGAACAAATTCAGAGATGAAAACTTTACAAACAACACGACGTTCGAGCCTCAACCTTTGCGCAACTGGTCCACCCCTCAGCCCGAGTACCAGCAGCCGATGACGTGGTGGAAGCCGGAGAACTCGCAAGTCTTCAACGCGAACTTCTCCGCTCCTATGAACGTCCAACCCAATTTCTATTCCCCGTCTCATATGTCTTCGAACCCGCCGAACCCGTACCTTAATCTGACATACAACCAAGTGCAGAAACCTGAAAATGTAAATCCAAATTGGCAGCCGACGATCGGTCAGCCACAGATCCCGACGCTGCAGAACTTGGTGACGTCTCCCAACTTCAATGGTACATTAAACAACTTCGGGTCGTATACGCCGAGCGTCGGGTACGACTCCGCGATGTATCCGCAGTTCGGCAACAAGCTCGCGTACCCGCCCGCGCCGGTCAAAGTGGACAAGCCGTACTCCACCAAGGACATGGACGAGGCGATTAACTTCGGCACCAATGGTATGGATCTACAGCAGAGGACTATCAACTTTAACAACATGAACCAAGATATGAGCGCCGCTGGTCCATTGGAACAGGTCAGGTTACATTTATTTTATAATAACAAATACGTAATGCGCAGATTCAAAATTATTAGCAGGCAGTTATTGTCGTCAGGTCATTTATGGTATTTATCAGGTCAATTAGAGGCTGATCCTAAAAAAACGTTTTAGGTCTTATAGGGAAAGCTTTGGACCGTTTTTTTAATATTTCCAAATTATAGGTACAGCAGTTATATTTTTTGCTGTAATTAGTTAACTATTTAATTACTCGTTAACAAAATTTATATATTATATACATTTTTAAAATATATATAAATATGTAAAAATGATAAGAACGCTATACATTGCAGGGATGCGAGGGTGGCATCGCAGCGGGCAGTGCGGGCAACACGTACTCGCTGTTCAGCGCCGCGCCCGAGCCCGCCGCCTGGCCGCCGCGACACCCGCACCAGGTCGGCAACCGCCACCATTACCACAACCACCGAACCACTAACAACCCCTCGTGGGGCAACCCTTTTGCTATAAAAAAACCACCGTCGACAACTTCTCACCATCACCAACAACCTCCTCCACCACCAGTACTGACAACTTCTACCATCACCGACATTCATCACTACCTAAATTAATTTGTAACAGTCTAGTTCTTGTAAAGTTTGTATTTCAGTTTAATGTATTTTAAATTTACAGTCGCTGTGGTCGGGGCCGGGCCCCTCGCCCCTCGAGAGGCTGCTGGAGCAACAGAAGCAGATGAAACAGCCGCCGCCCAAGCCACAGTGAGCACGCCCCTCCCCGGAGCGGCTTTAAATACTAACCAAAAATGTACCAAGTTTCATGACACAATAATTTTATTTTATTAAAATAAACAATTTGTTGTTGGTCGTAAGTAAATCGAAGTTACAAAAATCCTACGTCCAGGACGGAAATTGTCAATCAAATTTAAATTCTTTTTTGAAAATTATTAACCGACTAAATGTTTATTTGGCGTTTGTGTAGGAATTGTTACATTTATAATAACTTAACAATTAGTACAGTACCCGCGAATGTTTGTCCGAACGTGGCTAGAAGTTAGCTTCGCGTTGGCTACAAATGACGGGTCGATATGTTTTTTCTCTATCACACTTTATTTACTTGTAAGCGTTTGTCTCACTCACTCTCTGAAAACGCAGTTCACTCGAGTGTTTTTATTGATTGACAGTTTCAACACAGTTCCACAGGGAAGTATATATTAGTAATTATTGTACACATGCAATAGAACTACACATCACAAAAAAACGTTAAAAATAACTTTTTTAAACGGAAATCAACTGAATTTAAGTTTAACACAACAAATACATGTTTGTAATTTTTTTTTATACAATCCATAATTCCTATTCTGGAGTTTTGCGAATTGTTTGTTTGTGTAATGTCAATGTGATTCACAAATATTGGCGGTAATATCTATGATTCGTTTTTTTTAATCATCACAATTAGTACGTAAAAGGTTATAAATGTGTTTATCCTAAATTATTTGTACAAAGCAAGTATTGAATTTATGCTTAAATATCTTTTAAAGTTTATCCCTAATAATATAGCCCGTACGTATACCGCGGTCAGCCAACGCAAAAAATATTAATGAACTAATAGTTTTCATACGAGGCGGTTGCGTTCGAAAACTAAGGTTGCGGCCTTATTATTGACAGCTAAAGTTAAAGTTGCCATTTTATTTGTTGCAATTATAAAAGAGTATAGTTTTTTTTAATAATTTTATTCTTACCGATTTTATAAATTATCATATTTATTGTTTGATAGTAAAATATTCGATGTAACTAAATTGCAACACACGGGAAATATCTTTGATACATCGAATGGGTCTCTGCTGCCAATGTAAACTTTTAAATTCGTTTTCTACGTGGCAATCATATTGTTGTAGTAAGAAAGTGTAAGGTAATATGAATAGGCAAGATTTTTTGTATATAAATTTTAACGTTACTAACTTTTTATAATAAATCTACCGACATAAGTATACAATTCTTGTGCTCACATTGTATGGAAATTTTACCAAATTTTGTCCTCGATGTTGCTTAGAAAGTTATCGTTGTAAGTGTTTTGTTTACGATAAGCGGAAGTAAATTGAAGGAACACTTGTGAAATTTTGTAATAAAGTTATTTTTGTTATACGTTAAATACTTTTTTAAACTTACAACATTTATTTATCAACCAAGGCGGATTTATATTTGTCTGACGTGTGAGAGTTGTCCGTCCGTTCCCGATACGTTGCGCTGTATATGATTCCGATGGCCAGAGTGCACGAACGAATGCCGTGACGCAACGCAACATTTTTTGCCCAACATCTATCACCAATAGACATGGTATTGGCACGAGTCTGCCAGTTCGTGGCCAATCCGCATGATTTACCTGAAACTGCAGACCCCTCCCCCCTTCGTCCCTCTAATTCCCTGTCCTTCCCCATAATGTTACATTATGATAATTTTATATGAGTTTGGAATCACTTATTATCTTTGTGATTTATAACCGAACAAGTAAAAAATGTTGAGCATTAAATATGGCTTACGAGAAGTCATAAGGCTTATCAAGGCTTTTGGATGGCAAGTTCATTCCTTTCTTTATACACAGAAACGTAATATTCGTTGATTAAAAGTATGAAGTGTAAAAAATAAACAACACAGTGTCAATAATTTAAATTTATTCTCCCTTCATAATACTAAACAATAATAATAATGGGATACTTTTGTACCTATTATGTAAAAAAAGCGTAATTTCTAATTAACTAATTGCATTATACGAAACATATTTACAATGAGAGTAGCCCAAATACAATCATTTCCGATTGAAACGGAAACATACAGCGAGTTTGAGGTTATACAAAACATAATTCTTTAGCTATTTAACAATAAAATAATTGTAACGCATAATATATGACCGCAGTCGGTGTAACAGTTTGCATCGCGCATTGCAACGAAAATTATACCTGGTAGGTTATAATCCGTATATCTTCATGTGTCTGAAGTTTGGACCAAATCAAGATACGACAAACGTCAGACCTTTCCTCTCTCTATCGCACTTTCGTTCTCTTGTATATTTTTGTCTCACTACGTTCACAATAATGATTACATACCGAAACTAACTTCAGACGCATAAAAATGGCGAGTATTATGCAATTTACTTAAGGATATGATAACAGAATATGTCAAACAAATTATTTTTACGGCATTTATCCGTCGATATATTTCCATTATGGTGTATGTACCAAGTGTCATGTGCTGAATATTTGAATAAGAAATCAACTAAGTGACGGTATTGTGCATAATATTATATAAAACACGACAATTGACAAATCGAAATTATGTTGAGAATCATAGGAGTCGACTATACACAATTTTTACATATTAATAGCATTTTCATTGCATTATTTTTGGAAATGCTTAATAAGCATCTTATTTTAGAAATCCTAGAATGTTGACCATAGACATTTTGTGCGAGAAAACCAACGACAAAAGAGCACACGATAAATATAGAATCTGTAAATGATATGTACAAAAAATCAATTTGTGCTTTCATATCACACAAATATACAAGTGATTACGACATTAGACGTTATTCTTTAAATACGTGAAGAAACATTTGAGCAGTGTATCCCCCCCCCCCCCAACTGGAGGGAATAACGATCCGTATTATTTCTCAGATTCATTCATCATCATCAAACTGAAATGTCTCGTCAAACGACTACGAATTACATTAATTTCTATATTATTGACAGGAATGAGACAACAAAACTGGATGGAACTAGATCGTTCATCCAATTCCCCATACACAAATCCCAACATCAAAAAAAATTGACTTGATACTACATTTCAGGAAAGTTTAATTCAGCCTTTGTTAATGTTGGACATTGTATTACTACACCATTAGTAAGACATATAAACATTAATTACAATGAAATGTTAATAAAATATCTTCCATCGACTAGTCGAACAGACAGACAGCGCGGTAACTCGATTATATAAAACTTGCATTGGCACAATCAACTAAATATCTACTGCAATAAGGCATACTTTATAACTAAAATAATAGAATAAATGTAAAATTGGCATTACAATTTATGTAATAAAAATGACCCACTTGTACGACTTTATTTGAATGAAATTACTAAAGTCGTCACAATATAAGGACTCCAGTTTTATCAGCAGCTCTCAGAGATGTGAAACACACTCACGCCCGTAACCCAGAGGCAGAGATCATGGATTTCCATTTGGCGCGATCCTGGCACACCTCTCGTTTCTACATTCATACATCTACGCATACATGCTCGTCGGTTATGGGTGCTCCCTATATCGCCTTTTTTTAGTAAGTCACTAATCTGATAGATATAAGTTCTCCTAGGGCGTCCCCTACCAACACTGCCACTCGCTTTTGCAACATGAATTTGTTTCGTTACTCTACCTTCATTCAACATGCCCAAACACTTCCATACACTGATATAAAAAGGGCAGACTCCTGTCTATTAACCTTCTGACTCCTCACAGTCATGCTTATAGAAAAATGTATTCCCAAAATGAATGTACTTATTTTGATAATTTTAATTTAAATTAACCTTAATATTCTGGAGTAATATTTAATGTATTTACTAAAATTTCGATACCGGTCTGACATGTTGCGACGACTTGGTAATTAAAAAAAATCCATTCCTCAATTCATTAGTTATTTGAAATTATAATAATCATTAATAATAGTTTGGCATTTGTCGAGTTAATAGTAAATAATGCAAATATTAACGTAATTAACTAGAAACCATTTGTTAATTAGTTTACACGAAAACAAACTATTCTACGTAATGCCGAAGGACACTTAAAAAAAACAGAATAAAAATCAAGTTCCTTGATCGCGGTCTTGGAAACACAAAATTAATTGCATTTACATTAAATTGTATATTCATTCCTAAAATGAAGTGTGAAATAGTTTACAAAAGTATTAAAAAAAAGGTTAAAAATATGCTGAAATAAGGTCCCGTTAGTTTTATATATATATAAACGTTAAAAGGACTATGTTCCTTCGGTCACACAAATTAATTCGCGTTATCAGTCTCACGCGTGCTCCATCTGATGTACACAACACAGATCCCCAAGACAATTAATTAATTGTTACTATACCTATATATATATATATATATTTTTTCAATTACGCTTTTAATCAAAGATTTGATCTTGCCTAATGAATTAAGTAAAAATCATTTCAAAAGAAATTGAATATGAAGATATGAAGTTCGCTACATCATCTGACCCTCTAATATGGGGTCGGCAGAGTAGTGCGTGCATGTTTTGGCCACTGACTGTTTGGGAATATGGGGATGAATATGTGTATTTTATTGCAATTTATTAAGAACTTGTATGAGAAAAAACATCGATGCTTTCAATGCCATAATATCTACTGCATAATTTGAATATATTTGAGTTTTTACGATTAATATATTAATTTTGTAACCTTAATCCTAAAAGTAAATTGATACAAAATTTCTAAAATCAAGGGATATAAAAAAACTTTTAAAGAGTCCATTGTGAACCGTACAAACATACATTTGGCTTATTCAACCGACGTCACAACAAGTCTCACTCATACGTCACAAGTACGCGCGCACCGTTTGCCGCCATCATAAGACAAGATGGCGCTACATTGATTAACACGATATAATTGCATTTCAAAGTAAATAGTATACTAAATAAACCATGAATAATAGAGTGAATGGCGAATGGAATAAGACATACCCATATAAAACAATATACAACCTTACCTTTAGTAATGGCAAATCACGTGTAAATTTTATTTGACGTTTTATTTTTTTGCTAAAGACAAAAGCCTAAGAGTCATGCAGCCACTTTGTAGTTGTATATTAAAAGTAAAAATACATTCATCAGTAAAATAGATTAAAAATGTCAATATAAAAAAAGAAGATGAAAGAGAAAGTACCTCAATTCGGCTCCAATTTAAATTCTAATATAATCTATTAAGAAGAAATCGGGTTTAAACAACTAGTATTATTTAAATATTTGTTCGATATAATCTGCGTTGAAAAGTTTCTACCGAGCGCGGGCCGTCAACAGATGGTGGCTGAGGTGAGGCGGGAAGTGCCTCACGTCTGTCGCTCCACTGCGAAACTATAGCTGTAGTCCCGGTCGAGATCGAAACGAGTTCGCTTTTTAATGGCTGGCAACTGCGCCTGGGAATAATAAATTAAAGTTCAAAATCATGTATCCTCGTAGATTACCGCTACCTCATAAATTGTTGACCATGGTGGATCTACAATTAAAGTATAAAATAGTTGAAATTAATTTACTAACCAATGCATCACTAGGAAGTCCTCTCAGCTTAGGATTCAGTACAAACGGGACACCCTCCATTCCGTTATATCCTCCCAATGTCTGGTAGTTAGAAGTCCTGGGCAAAGGGGCAGGGCCTTTTCGCCGACCGACCGCCGCCGGCGAGGTCGGGCCGGGGCTTCCAACCGGAGACTTCGCCCTCGCGGCCTGCTGGGGTGACATGGCCCTCGGGAGCTGGATCGGCGGCGGAATCGGGGGCTGGATAGGCGCTGGCCTAGATGGCTTCATGTTATAAGACGGACTCAGAGCTTCGTAGTCGTGGTCCGTTTTTAATTCGTCGATATTGGGGGATTTTACATTTAAATTATTTAGTTCGTTGATCAGAGGGGAGAGTTTCGGGGGTCGCTCGGGAGCTGGACGCAACCTGTTTAGATAAAATTATGAGAATTAATAAATCATAAAATGATATTGAAAGCGTGTTTGTTCCCCCATGGGGTTAAATTAGTTTTTATTATTGTCCACCTTTATTTTGCCCAAACTCTGTAAGTTTGGAGGCTTGTATATATACAAACTAGCGATAGTAGCTTCGAAGTCCAAAGCAGCGGAGAAACTCAAATTAAAGATTTAATAGTATAATAATACACAATCTCTTGTGCTTCCAAGTTACTACAAAATAAAATTTATCACAACACACGCAAACGGCTAGTGCTTTGGGGATTTAATATATATATATATGGGTAATATAATTGCAAAAACCAATCGAATGTATGAAATGGAACTTGACGAGATTATACTAGGGACGTCGCGCATGCAAAATAATGCCTCAATGTATAATCAATAAAAACGTTAAAAACCCATGCAAAAATGCATATTTTCAAGCAAATTATTTTAAAACGGCCATAGGTACCCAGTGCAGCCATCCCAACGCACTTTCAGCTCGTGATACAGTTTTACGGAAACAGAACTGAAACGTTATACATGTACAGATTTAAAATATGTAAACATATATGCACTCACGCCCGTGACCCAGAGAAGAGGTTAGAGATTATGGATTTACAGTTAGCAAGATCCTAGCACAACTTTCTAGCTTCTACATCCATACATACACACACATGGTATTAACGTTTACTGATACTCTTTGCATCGCCTTTCTTTAGTACGTCACTAATATTATCATCCAGAAAACTTGAAATTGGATATTCAAAAGACTGGCAAAAGAGAATTCAAACGAGTTCTATGATCATTTAATGACTTGCATCGCGATTTAGAAAAAATAATACTGGTTATTTAACTAAGATTTGATAATTTAGACAGAGATAATGGCATAACCGAGATAATACGGTCATACCAACAACGCTATAGAATGGTGGCGGTTGCGACAGCATGTTGTTGCTAACTGGAAATTACCAAAACCCTTTATAATATCACTTAATGGAAGTGTCACTTCCTTGTTCAGAATGTTTAATGCTTTTTCCTGTTACTTTTCCACGCCCCCTTCCTTCGTACTCAATGGCTCACAACCCATCTGAAATTTTCTGATGTTTACATGTGATGTGGTCATTTACTCATTTGCCTCGTCTATGTCGCCTTACCGCCTGTTGGCGTCCGGCGTGAGGTTGGTGACGACGTTCTCGTAGTCGTTGGGCGCGCCGGTGGGCGAGGTGTCCGCGCTGCCGCCGCACACCTTGTAGCACACCATCTTGCCGTTGATCTCCCTAACCAAACGACACACGACGCTATCAGTTATCAAATAAACAATCCAACCAGTATATACTTTAACGGCCGCCAGCGTATGTAACCTAACCTAAGACGTTCCCTAAGCCATAAGACATAACAGTGGTCGAGCCCGCAACAACATCTGTTGCACGAATGGGCCGGTGAAATACCACGACCTCACAGAAGCGTGAAGAAGAAGTACTAAGTAAGTAAGTGAGGTGCCAGAGACCTAATTTCAGTCCTCTTCCCCTTCCCACCCTTTCCTCATAAGAATAGGACGGGAAGGGGGTTAACTTGGAAAAGGAATTATCGTTTTTCCTGTCTATGCCCTCCTTTGTCCTTAGAGGTAGGCAACGCATTTGCAACACATTTGCCTGTGCGGTTGTCTATAGGCAGCGCTCACTTAACATCAGGTGATCCGCTTACTCGTTTGCCACCATCTCACATAAAAAAACAACCTCTTATGTACATTCATTTTTATCAAGTTAGGTACATGTAACCCCTTTATTTAAACTTTATAATAAAAATAAATAAAATGCGCAATAAAAACGATATAGTACATTTTTTGACAAATAACTTTTAAAATACATACATTGTTTAGTTTGATTGTGTACCGCTCAAACCAACTTATCATAAATGTCTAACTTTGAAGTATATGTACATTTTAATTTTACCAAGGTCGTCTCAGTGCAGTCTGGAACATACATCGATTTGTTGGCGAGTCCGTTCAACCCTATCTGTTCTTCACAATTTTACATTGATTTTACTTTCAGCGGGTCCACAGACAAAGATGCTAGTAAACTGACTCGGTCAATGACACTTAGAACACAATATCTTGATATTTTGTGTCTCTTGATCTTGTCATTTCATTTGAATGCTTTTAGTATTGGTTTTAGCGTGATAATTGTAATGTTCTGTCCTCTCTCAAAGGACAGTCATAATTGATGGTATGTTTTTATCTACATTTGTAGGGGCCATGTGTGGGGACTATTTTCAGGTAACAAATGCAGGCAGCATAGGTATACCACAGTGCAAATTAAGAACAATAGCGAAATGTTCGATTCAAAGAGCACAAGACTGGATAGTGCCTCACCCGGCGAGCAGGAAGCCGCGCGGCGTCTGGCGCATCTTGGAGCACACGATCACGTCGGTGACGGGTGGCGCATGTCCGGCGGCAGCGTGACGCGACACGCGCGTACACAGCCGCCGCTTACCCGCGCGCCCCGCCACGCTGTAGCCCGCCGGCGCCGCCTCGCGCTCGCCAACCACCAGCACGCCATCCATCACGTACCCCGGCACGCCTGTGGACACCGAACGCACTCACATCTTAACCAACGCGGCACAAGGTCATCTGTCGACCTTGACTCTAAGCAAGAGAAATCAGGAAACGCAACGCAAAGCAAACGACCTTGAGGTCGTTTGTTGCCGGCTCCTTTTGAGTATTACTGTATTGTTTTGCGCTTCTTTTCCAATCAGAAATGACATCAATAGACTAATTTATTTTTTATTCATTAATTTTTTTTTCTTTCTTTTTCTGTTTTAGAAGAAATTATCAATAGGCTAAAATTTATTTGGTTATACACGTATGCCCACTTAGTAAAAGGGTCAAGTAATAATAATAATAAATCGACCTTTCCTAGAATGTTTCTCACTGCAGGGGACACAGGCCTCCTCTCCGAGAGAGGGAATGAGCCGTAATCCACTGGCTCAGTGCGGGTTGGTGGATGTCACATGTCTTCGAATTTGGTGGTTCTAAGAACATGTTGGTATCCTCTCGATGTTTTCCTTCACCGTTTTTAGAGCAGTGGTGATGGAATAATTTACACAAAGTAAAGCGCCTGGTTCGTACCCACATCCTACAGTACGTAAATCGGGGCCTAAACCGCTGAGCCACCACTGCTCCTAAAGGGTCTATCTAGTAGTACTTGTGAAATAATTATTTTCTTTCTCAAGAAGCGCTTTTAATAGGGGAATTTCGGAATAACGTAACATATAGCCTATAAGTAACATATTTCCTCATAGAAAAAGTGTAAATAAAACAAATGTTAGTTACTACGTCTGAAAATCGTCAAAAACCATCAAGTTTCCAGACGGATAGGTTCAATTAAATGGCCACCATGTAATCTAACCTATCTTAGTTCTGGGAATAACATTTTGTTTAGTAAAAACGACTTCTCTTGAACTGATACCACCGACCGTTCCGTATCTCCGAATCAACAATACGTTTCATTGTGTTCCCTCACGCCAATGACGGGTTTTGTACAGCGATCTAATTTAATAGTCAGACTTGAGAGGCGAAGCTGTACTCATTAGAATAATAGGATCTCTGGAAACAGTACTTCTGAGTAGACAATATTTTTGTCACATTTTCCTGCGGTATTAGTTAGTATTGATTTTCGTTACAAGCATTTCATTGACTCACCGCGTGGTATCGCATCGCATCGCTCGTCTGCGCTATCTCGCTTGCTTAGCTTTTTTCGCCTTGCCTTGTCTCTTTAGGTTCGTAGCGAGATATTAAATAGCCTACAACCGTCCTTAATCATGAGGTTAACAAATGAAAAAATATTTTTTCAAATCCTATTAGTATTTCTTGAGATTAGCGCGTTCAAACAACTTAACTAACAATTCTACAGATATAGTGAGGAAATATTTTCCTTCGTAATTTTTGGGAAAAATTCGTATTTATCGTGCTCTCTCAAATAGCTTCAGTGTCCATCTTTTGACATTTGGCAATGAACAATAAAGTTCCATATTAATAAATATAAAAATGTCACTCATTTAATACAATCATTCATTGACAGTTCGGGTGTCGTCGTGTTCCGATAAAGATCCGAGTTTTCCCGATTCCGATTTCTAATTCTAATCATAACAAAGATAGAAAGATAGAATAGATACAAACATTATTATCTGCTAAAGATCTTCGTGTAAAACATCATCACTAGATGGCGTTACAATTTAGAATCAAGTCTGCAGCAACTACTCGAACACGTCGGGTATTTTTTGTGACTGATATGTCATTGTTTGCCTGGAAGTGGCATCTACAGCTACAGCGGACTTGAGGTGGCAGGACGCAGAAGGTGTCTAGCCTTTAAGAGTGACTAAGCTCGGGGGGTCTCCCTCGGGTGCCTCGGCTGGTGACTACTGGTTACTTATTACTATTACCGGATTAGGATGCCGCCGAATTCCTAGGTCGCTTCGCCGGACTATCCACGTAGGGACAGGGCTCAAGGGCCCCCAAGAGAGGATCTCTCCTTGGGCTGTCACTTTTTACGCGTTTAGCATTGCAATTCGAAGGTGCCCGAGAGGGCCGAGCCTCGGCTCGCTCGGTAGCTATTATCTGATTACATGTAGTACTACAGCTACCATTACTACCACTTCGGAAAGCGTTAGCGCTTAGAGAGGAGGTGAGGCGGTTCAAAATCGTTTGCAAAGTTGTTTAATATTCGCCATAGACGTCTCGAAATCTATTTCAGAATAGTGCTTTTTCAAATCTAAGCAACAAGTAGATAAAATAATAAATATACCGTCCATACAACGCGAAAAAAACAAATCGATTCTGCGAACACAGTAACAAGGTGTCCCGTTATTGCATTCAATATTCTTTAAAGGCTAAAAATAATTGAGAGAGCCGTATAAAGTTCATTGTGCTCAAACTGAATGCCGTTATGATAAGGGTGATGTACACATGACTTAAAAATCACCTCACGAGTCTACACGACGGAGATATATTTTTCGAGTGAATAAATAACTTTAAAATCACACGTTTTACTAATGCCTTGGTCGATATCAAGGCGAAATTAGAAAAATGTTAATATATAATAATCACAATGTATAGCGACGTCGGCGAAAAACTCATCCTCTGTCTGTCATTTCATCCACGGCGTTCGGCTAAACGTAAAAAAACAACGCAGTCGTAGGTGAGAAACCAGCACCAGGATATGATTTGTAAGCATGAGTTATCGCTAGTAGACTAACAAAGGAAGCCTCGAAAGACTTTCCTCAGAAAAATGTATTCAATGAACTAAAGTGAAGACAGAAAAACAAAGAGGTTGACACGACAATTAAAAAACGTTTCTTTGTCCGGTGTGGACACAGGCTAAGACGATCGCAAGAAGCAACACGCCTGTCCTTCGACACGGCTTAATGAAAGCGAAGCGTATTTTTTACGAGATGACGTCATTAACTTTCATTATATCGACAATTGCCCTACGTCCGGTACGAACCCGGGGCATTATTGACACGGGGCAAGCCTCTACCCAACAGTGACGAAGACGCAACTGGCTTGGACTCCTATTTTTACTTCCATATCAATGAAAGTTCCAAGAAAAACTTGTACAATTGAATAATCTTCAAATTCTTGATATTTTATTAAACTAATTTTATATCATAAATTTCGCAGAAAAACATGACTCATGTTCTACATGACGGATTCATTAAGTGTTTGTTTGATTGTGATTCATTTAATTTCATAGATGACATGATAAACGAGGATACAACAATCACATGCATTAGCGGTATGCAATTACGAAAACTACTCTAATTTTTAATTATATATATTGGAATTGTCCGTTATTTTGTATAACCAAAACACAGACTGATTGTATGGTCATTACGGCTGCGGTTTGTAGTTTTTAAAAACCTTACTTTTACATTAAAAAAAACCTGTCAAAATATTTTCTAAAATCCTTCTCACATTCCCTTATAACTACTTACTTAAATACTTTTTTTCCTGGGACACTATTCACACATGGCCATCTAATCCCAAACAGAGTTTGTGGTATAGAAACCAGATAACTGATACTACTACATATACCACTTTTCTTTCGTAAGTCCATACTTAAATAGATAATTACACCAAGACTCAGGACAAACAGACATGTTCATGCGCACAAAATGTCCTGGGGAAATCAAGCCCACGACCTGCGGCGTGAAAAGTAATTATCTTACTAACCACGTTAACCGGCAAGAAAGTATAAGTGTGTAATTGCCACAATATATGGTAAAATGGTAAGTTGGTTTGTTTACAAAATTTCCACCTCGACATGGAAAAAACTATAGTAATAAAAAGGGTACAATGTTGTGGGGCGGGGTTTGACAGGGTTATACTGCATCCACTAAAACCCTCTAAGTAGCCAGAAATAAAACTTACTGGTACAGAAGAAATATATATGTCTAGGTACTAGCGAATACTGCAACATGGCCAAACGACTATGTTATATAAATCTGCGTACAAATTGTAAAGCGAATATATTTTTTTCTGTTAAATGCCATGTTACACTACATAAATATGTTAACGAAATAATCACGAAACCCAACAACGACTTACTCATGCCTCAGACTCAAGGAAAATACAGGAAAATTATCTCACAAGCTATAAATAGAAACCCAAAAGCCAATATTTGATATCGACTTACTGTGACAAGTACCTTAAGACTAGTATTTGCTTATACATGAGAGTTCAAGAGGGCAACTGTAGACGGCAGTAACACGGGGTTTGGGATCGACTCTCAGCTGAAGTATTCACCTCCGAAAGTTACTAACACAAGGCGATAACCTGTGATAAAATTATATCAAATTTTGTTTCTTAGAGTCGTTTGTAAAAAAAACTATTGCCTTTAATAAACACGCCATTATTAGCTTAACCTTCTGGTATGTAAGTGTATCAATATAAGTGAATCAATCTTCCCGACCATGTATTTACCGGGTTCATTGTTATTTATAGATACCGATTTACAATGATTTCGTTCCAATGTCCTGACCACGATTACCAACACAACACGATAATTTCATTTCATAATCGAGAACGCCTACATAAAGGCTTTGCGTGTTCCTTTGATTTATTAAACCACTTTTTATAGTAGAACAAGACAGTAGAGAGTAGAGCAACAAGCTAATGAGTTGCAGATGCGTTGTCTGCCTTTAATGCACAAAAGACGAAACAAAAGAAAGGATATTTTCTTTAGTCATGCACCCCCTCCTCTGTCTAATCTTTTCTCCCTTCATATCCCATTCTTATTAGTAAAGGGTAGTAAAGACAAGATAATAGAGGTCGTATTGGGACTTACACTATCTCACTCATCAGACTAGAAACAGAAATACTTATACTTCTAGCCTGTCTTCAGTGAGGTGGTAGTTTAAAACGCATCCCTTCTAATATTATAAATGTGAATGTAAATTTGTTTGTTACGCTTTCACGCGAAAACTACTCAACCGATCATCATGAAACTTTGTACACATATTCTTGGGAGTACCAGAAGTAACATAGTATACTTTTTATGAAAAAAATAGTATATAAAAAGCGAAGTCTGTATGTTCCTATATACCTATAGACCTATAGACTCTGATGAATGACTGACTATGAAATTTACAGGGATTGTCCAGATTGGCACAGTCCTGTGTTTGGTAGCTATCGGATCAACATAATTAGTGGTACCCGGGTGAAGCCGGGGCGGGTCACTAATATAGTATAAATCTCGAGACTATAGACTGCAGTTGCCAACTGCCCTATTCTGAGAGATGTCGCTACGATAGTTGTCGAGAATTATAATAAAATATGTAATCAATGAGTAGGACTCGGGTAATGGCGGCCAGGTTTAGTAGATATGATAACCATAATTTTCTTATCTATGGTAGACCATAGTGTAAAGACAATATTCACTCACTTGACTATGAATGTGTGCATAAAGAGTTATCACTATAGATACAGTAAGTCGATCAGTAGAAGTGGGTTAGAAAATTTAGAAAGTATGTACGTTGTAGGCGGTTCTATAACCGTATAGGGTTCCCAAGATTTTTTTTAAACAACTCTCCGAATTAGTTCACGGGTCACTACTTAATAATAAAATCAGTGACCCGCCCCGGCTCCGCCCGGATACCACGAATTATGTTGATCCGATCGCTACCAAACACAGGACTGTGCCAATCTGGACAATCCCTGTAAATTTCATAGTCAGTCATTCATCAGAGTCTATAAGTCTATAGGGAACATACATACTTCGCTTTTTATATACTATTTTTTTCATAAAAAGTATACTATGTTACTTCTGATACTCCCAAGAATATGTGACAACCCAAGCCTAGCGACAATTTACATGTTAATGACAAAAATACAATGTTTTTCACTAAAGTTCTATTTTTATTAATATGAGTTCACGCTTTTATCGACTACATGTGTACATTAAAAAAATATGTCGTTGGTATTTTATAATGGAGAGATAACATGAATTAAAACAATGGACTGTTACCAAACAAAGATTGTACTAATATTATAATGGTAATTAAAAGTTATACCGGGTGTTGCCATTTAAAAATTAATCAACAAGAAAACAATAAACAAAACAGACATTAAAAAATAATTTTACGCAATTCATCATAAGAATCGCTTCCTAATCCTATTTAGCTTTGGAGTCGGTGTTCGAAAAGAAATGCCAACATACGACGCCTTAAAAAAACTATTTTACAAATTCACTGTATACTATACTAGTTAGTGACACGCCCCGGTTTCGCCCGGGTACCATTAATTATGTTGATCCGATTACAGACCTTGGCTGACTCCGAAAATAAATGATTAAGAATTGAGTCATATGTTTAATTAAAAATAATAATAACACCACCACCACATAATAATAATAAATCACCCTTTTCTAGATTGTTTCCCACGGGGACACCACAGGCCTCCTCTAGAAGAGAGGGAATGAGCCGTAATCCACTACGCTGGCCAAGTACGGGTTGGCGGATGTGTATGTTTAATTGCGTAAAATTATTTTTTATTTTTTAGTGCATTTGTTGTTTTTTAATATATTTTTTAAGTCGGTTTTGTTTATTTCTCGATTTTTAGTAATTCTAAAGTTTTTCAACTGATTTTGTTTGTCAGGATATGGGTAGACCTTCAAAACGCGATGTTCATACGAGACAGCGTCGATTCAATTAGGCAAACGAAAAGAGGACGGATAGCTAATATCAAATTAGGAAATCCACTTTCGGAGTTATTTAGAAACCGACTAGTGAAGAATACAACAATAGGCTTTCGAATATGCGGGCTTACAAGAAAAAAGTACTCATTGTGAGATAACCGTAGAAGATAGAGGTATGCCGTCGCTGACGTTTATTTAGCAATTTAAATGATCTACAATTCTTTCATACCTTATTTTTACGTACGTATAGTTTAGCCTACGTAAGGCAACGAAGTGAAACTAAATAAAACAAAAAAATAATTTGACTTATTTAACTAATTGATAAAATGTATTTGAAGTCGGTTAAAAATGAGCGGTAATTATGGTAAATGCGAAAGACTCTCTGTTCTACTCTTCTCTGCTATTTAGGTAGAAGTATGCTTCAACGCATCGGCTAATGAGTGAGGCATGAGGGATGAATGGGGAAATATCCTTTTCCTGTCCATTAAAGGTAGGCTACGCATCTGCAACTCATTAGCTTGATGGAGGTGCCGATGGGTAGCAGTCACATCAAGTGACCAGCTAGCTCGTTAGCTACCTTCGTTCTTTTTTGGTGACCAACAAAGAAAGCTTATGCAGAAAAGCATTATCATTGACAAGACTTACCCTCTGATTTGGACAGGCAGATGTAGTGGCTGGGTTTCTTGCCAAAGAGTCCATTTTGGCGTAGAAGACCGGCGTCAGCATCCTCATCGTATGTTCTGCTGACTGCCCAGTATCCTGTTGGACACTTGGCGACGCTCTCTACTATCTGCAGCGAGAGCAGCGGCCGCTCGTCTGGTAGCGCAGCACCGAGCGCTGAAAGGACCTTCGACATCCTCACGTCATTCTTCTAATATTACACTTGTGTTAATTTTATCAGTCTTCTGGGTAGCACCTGGAAAGGAAAATGATCTTATAAAGTCTGAAAGCTTACTATAAACTGGTGTTGGAGATGTCATTAGATACTAATGGTATATTATCATTGAATGACATATAATTCAACAGAACTGCAAGCAACTTTTGCACCAATGAGTTTTTCTTCAAAATGTCTATGCATAAGCACCCTGGCAGAGTCAAGGATGGTTATGTGGACTTGCACCGAATAATGCTGCCTGTCTGCAGGAGTGAGGCTGCAGAGTTGTGTAATGTTGTTCAAGGTAAATGCTCTTAGTCAGAAACATGGGAATGCTTTCACCATGGTCCCAATGCCATTTGTCAACACCCAGCTCAAGTCCCTATTCCTTCTTTTGCTTGAGCTGCACTCTTGCAGCATGCACTTCACCTCAACACAATAAGTACTTTCAAGGCCTTAGTTATGGGAAAGAGTGTATAGTAGACTGAAATATGGAAGTGCTGCATAGAATACCACTGAAAAGTAGTGGTATTTATATGTTCCCACCCTAGGCCCCATCACATACTCCCTCGTCTACCTATACAAAGCCCAGCAATTGAACTCTTCTGATAATTATGGATGTAAGTGTCTTTTAGGATCTGGTTAGTCCCTTTCTTGTCCACTATACTATATAAAAGAATATATACTATAAAAAAGAAATATCTGATTGTTTGTTTGTTCTGGATAGACTCAAAAACTACTGAACTGGTTTAAACAATTCTTTTAGCAGTAAATAGCTCTCCTATCAGGATAGCTTGTATTGTAGGGTATGTAGCTAAGTAAAACGGGGGTGATCTGCTAGCTTTCTATAAAAAAAAATATTGGACCTACTTCCCTAAAGTCTAAGTCTAAGTTTAGTCCAAAAATAATACCAAGAATATTTGTAAGTAAAGCACATTCAAAGAGTAGATGTTGTTTATACTTTAAAAAAAAAAATGATTTATTGCCATCGAAAACAGATTTACATAGAAAAAAGTAAAATTACACTGTTACAAATTATGGCAATAGGGGGTGATTCAGCTTTGTCCACACGGAAAGACGATCCCGTGTCACGCTGGTTTTCAGCCACCCCCTTCCGTTAGATGTTGCGGGAATCAAGAAGTCCGAAGGGTCGCCATACACCATTAGTGTTAAACTTGAATTGGCACATAAAGTTCTTGTTAAGAACTTACTTAAGGATACTTAATAGCAATCGGTACCCACAAACCCTTTCATCATGTGATTATGATGTCCTTCATTTGTTACTGAACCAATGATTTATGTGCTTTTCAAAAATCATGAAGGTTTTTTAGTCCAGGTGCCTGATATATGAAGATAGGAACACCTTTGTCACATTTATTATATATTTAACAAATACATTAATGAAACAATCAGCAATTGTGTATATATTATAATTATATTGATTTATTTTACGTATATTTGTACAACATCCTCAACTAAGACTCAAGTAAGACTTAATGCAGCCTAATTGAATTGAATATTGATAAAGCTACGTCGTTTGCATAATTAACACAAATAATATTGTTATTAGGATTTGAAGAGCTGTTATTTTATAATTCATGTTGTCATTTTATACATTAGGTAGTTATTTAACATATTATTGTAGATTTGTATTGTAGGTACAATTTGAGCTATTATCTTTATAACAGGTCTTCAAATCCTAGCTATTGTATCCCAAAGTAACTATAATCTTTAAAATTTTGTCTTCACATTTTTTTACACATAACATGCTTTTAATGACCCCTATCATTTCATTTGCAGAGGTGCTTTTCAAGTTAAAATATACAAAATGTTACCAATTACAATTTTTTATTGTTATTTTTATTTTACTATTAATCCTGTTAACTGTAAGAGCAAGTAAATAACATATACTCAACAGGATATTTGTTAAAATTAAAAATCTTAAAGAAAAATATAAAAAATAATAATGGAATTATCTCAGTGAAATTGTATCCAAACTACTTAGGGTAAAGGATTAAGTCCCCAGAAGGGGCAGGCTAGGGTGGCTGCCAAAACAAAATTTAGGTATGTAAGGTTTCCTTAGAGATTAAGCTCAAATGACAATTCATTTATGGTATAACTTGTCTGGAGAAACCTAAGAAATGGAATAAAAGGGTAATTTAACAAAGGAAAGATGCCTTCAAAGAATATTCCAGCATATTTTACTAAATTATTATATCTAATTCATAGTATTTGCTAGATTATAACAAAATTTGAGACTCCAAATTCAAGGTATAATGGACCATATTATAAAACAATTTTAAATCATTTTGTCTTTAAGATGAAAAATTGATAGATAATATAAAAGGTGTGGCCTCCAATTGAAGTGATAGATTATATACAATACAATAGTCTTTCATTTAATCTATCTAGAATCTTATTAAATATCCTATTAAATTTTAGTTTTTTGATAACATTGGTTACTTAGTTTTGTTTTTTTTATTTATATTATGAGGTTAAAATGTAAACCAATTGTACTTTACTTATTAATTTCCAATTCCATTGTTAACCATATGTTTTAGTATTAAGAAAAAATATTAACTGGAGTAAGAACAGTGTTTTTGTTTCTATTAAAACATTTTAGGTAAAATAGATCTATAAAAATAATGTTTTAAGACTCACCACAAGGGTACTGAATGAATATACTGTATTCAACAATAGAAGCACTTAGAATGTTTAGTATTAAATAGCACAGGTCACTCGATAAAATTACTTCACTTTAACACATAGAATTACTTGCAACAATTCCTAACATCTCAAAAAGAGATAACTCGTAAAATTGCGCCACCAGCGACCGACTTGGCAGAATTCCATGCTGTAAATTGGGAGTGCACTAAAGCTCAGTCGCGTATCGTACAGCCGACCAGTGCTCTCGGTGCACGGCTACTAATATTAATTAAAGCAATTGTTCTTTTAGCTCCCTCCCACCCAGGCTCTATCGCGAACGATGACCCTTAACAGATAATATCTTAGATTACTGCTATTTGATAAATTATCTTACCGTAGTCATGACATCAAGAAACGGAACAAATATAATCACACAACCGCTTTAAAACAGATCTTTTCGAATAGCACCAATTTCTTATAATGATTGAGCCACTTATAACACACACGTGAAAAGTCGAAAAATTTGATTAAATAAAGTAACAAAAAGTGATATAAATAGAACGAACTTTTCAAATGGACTTTATAACATGCATATAAATGTAAATTTCCACGAGCTTTTCATCTTTCCGATATTATTTGACAACAAGCCTTATCGCAAGTAACCACGGACAATGAAGAACCGAAAAACCGATAGAGTTGCTTTAAGTTTTGTACCAATGGTACCAAAGAGTATATTTATGTTAACTCCAAAACCGTGGGCTTCCACTTCCACCAAGTTTTTACTCTCGTAAAATCGTGATAAAAGCGATACAAGCTTTCTCTCTATCCTTCTCTCTGAAAAAACTGAGATAATATTTTCCAAGACAATGTCTTTAGCAGTGTAAACCCTAAATAAATATTTTTGTACCAAAGTGCTGAGACAACATGTTGGTCCTAAATATCGGATTTATTTATTACACATCTGCTTCTGATCATTCTGCATTGGCGCTTTGATAAATATGGATGTGGAAGCTCTTGCTGCCCCGGCTTATACAAAACGTTTAATTATTATTTTAAAGTATACCAAAGTAGAGTGACTAAAAATTAATACTGTATAAAACTACTGTCTTTGGCAGTTTGTGCTAACGACGATAAGAGGCTATAAAAATCTGCTGATGACGAATAACGAACCAACTGAATAGGACGCCAACGGTGTGAACACTGTTTGCGGAGCGCGCCAAAATACTTTGATGTATGCACAAAAAACCAACAGCTGCACAATGTCTTGCCAACCACCAACTTACCTCCGAGTAGCCTTGTACACGTCCTTGGCCCAATATGTACTGCAGCCTTAAGATTTGTTTTTATAGTTTTTACAGGTTTTTTTAGGTTTACAGTTTAAGTTTGAAGTAAAAAACACAATTAGAATCTTATAGTACTTTTGATTGTTTTTCAAAGTATTCACCACGTAGCTTAATATACTTTTCCAATCGGTCAAACCGGTTATTATAACATTTATTCCACTCTAAAGTGGAGCTGTTCAAAATGACTGACTTGAAAGCGTCGACTGCTTTTTCACCGAACTGGAACCTTTGACTATGAAGACTTTTCTTAATTTTTGTAAATGTAAAGAAATCGTTAGGGCTTAGGTCAGGACTGTACCGAAGATGATCAAGAATTTCTACTTTTTCCTGCTTCAAATACTCAATCGTTTGACGAGCGCTATGTGAGATTGGGTTGTCGTGGTGGAGGATGCGTCGCTTTGAGTTACATTTTCGAAGTTCGGCGATGACTTGTGCTAAACAAACTATGGTATATCACTTTTAACAGTGGTAGAGCCCGCAACAACAACATCTGTTGCCGAACGGGCCGGCTCGACCGGTGTAATACCACGACCTCACAGAAAACAGGCGTGAAGTAGAAATACTCTGCGTTTCGTCTGATGAGTGAGGTGCCGGAGGCCCAATTTGAGTCCTCCTCCCTTTCTCACCCCTTTCTTGTAAGGGTGGGAAGGGAACGGGAAGAGGATTGGACGGGGAGGGGGTTGACGGGAAAAGGGAAATATCCTTTTTCCTGTCTATACCCTCCTCGGTCCATTAAAGGTAGGCAACGCATCTGCAACATAATTTCTTGTTGCGGATGTCTATGGGTAGCGTACACTTATGTGATCCGCTTGCTCGTTTGCCACCTTATTCCATAAAAAAAAAAAAAAAAACTGCGTAAACTGTTCTACAATCTTCAAATGCAATATTCGCAACACGGCTGGTTTTTCCAACGAACGTTGCCACCATCTTCTTTGAAGTGTTTCGAGAACGAACAACTTTAGTCGGCTTTGGCTCGCCTTGAAATACCCAGATAGTAGATTGTTGTTTGGAATCAGGATGGAAGAACAGGACGACACAAATGCGCAATAAAAACACTTATTTTAATAATAATTGTTTATTGTATCGTAATACATAACTTCTATAAGCTAGACTACAAAGCAATAACGATACCTAATACTCAAAGAAAATGTCCCAACTAAAGGCAATGAATCCGTAACTTCATGACCGAAAACAATAAAAACGCAAAATTAAGTTATAAAGGCAAATCATTTTCAAAAAGCCTAATTTTTTTAATATACAAGTAATATTGTAATAAATACTACCTACATAATGTTTACGACATGATGCATTTTTTTCGTTCGATTACGTAATCGTACAATACTAATCAACATATCACATTTTTTTTAATCTATTCAAGAACTTTAAATGGCAACACCGTCATGTCTGTTGTTCCCGATGATGAGCTGAAATGAGGTGACACATCGGAGAGATAATTTCTAGGAATAAGTCCGATAAGCAGAGCAATTTTGGCGGCAATTGGCGCTTTTTCTTCATCATCGATAATGGTGTCTTGATCGGGCATTACCTGTAATCATTAAGTTTAAATATAAGCTTTATTGATAGAGTGAATGACAGTTTGACGATAAAAATTCATGAATAACTTGTAGAAGGTACTTCACAAAACAATCTGACTGAGCTATAATTAGAGTACAGTATACAAGTTAAATAACTTGTAAAGTTTTCAAAGGTAAATTTGCACATTTAACAAGCTACTCCAAAAAGCAAGTTTTTCTTAATCTTTTATTGTATTTACTTGACAATTAGAATAATTTTATAGCTTTTTAAATATGACAGACTTAAGACATCTTGAAAAAAATGATTTAAAAGAAAATTCTTTCCATTTAAAAGGTCTGGAAATGAGGTATTTTTAATAATCAATCGTTTATTTCACACAATCAATCATTCTGCACACAATTTATGAAGAGTGAGTAGGGGACTGGTGTCTACGGATGACCCTGTGTGATGGATCACCAGGCCTTCGCCCCACAGATCATAACTACATTATTATGTGAATAGCTCTGTATGCAGAGCTATACAATATTTAAAGTGATTACATTTGTTTCTGAAAAAATTACACAACTTTTTTAGTTATTAGCAAAAGTAATATGGTGTGAGTGTGTGGCTGGATGTGCTGTGTTTGTCGACCCAGAAAAATGTAGAAATGTTTACCTTGTCAGCTACATGCTTCTGAATAAGACCATCGCCTGCTACATAGAATGTTGAGAAGCCATCATACCACCTGTATAAAAAAAATATACAAACACAAGAAAAATATTCAATTAAATACCAAATATACTTTATTTGTTGAGCACTACTGCTTACAATGAGCAGCTTGTCTCTAAAATTGTCTAAGAGACGGGCAATCAAAAATTACATATTACATATAAAGGATTTTTTTATAATTATGCAATACTTACATTTCTTGATCCTTGAATGCCGACTTTAAGTCCCACAGTTTGTATCTCCAAAACATAAAGAACACTTTAAGACCGGATATTCCACGAATCCGCCATCTCATTCTACAATAATAGAAGTAATAAACATGTTTTGATTAAGCATGCTATATTAAATTCATAAGACATCTTAAAGACAGGTAAAAACATTGTTATTATGGAACTCTATAATGGTAATGCATATAATTTATTACAATGATTACAAGTAACCATAAATGTATCAATACCTTCACCGCAAAGTAGAGGCTTTAATACAACTAAGAATTTATTAATTTCTTAGAAATATATAATATCAGATATAAAAAAATGTGTTGAAAACAATTTACTGAAACCAAACATAAAATTTACAAAAGGTATACATGAATTTGATATTTTAACTTACTTGATAGACGAGTCCTCTGGGTGTGCAGTTATTTTTAATACTTCAAATTTGACATATGCAAACTTCAGATGGCCCACAGTACGCAGAAGTGCAATCTGCTTCACATAGTGGAATAAACCTCTGAAAAAAACACATTTTATATTATATTTTCTTGAATAGAATTTCCGAGATAATGTTTTAAATACAAGCAAATTGTTTTATATAAACTTACACTGTGGTGATTCCTCTAATATTATTGACAAAAATCACGTTTGGATGGTAAATTGAATAATCCAGAGGTTTAACAAAAAAGTTGGGCAACTGAAAGAAATATGATATAAAGGTATAAAAATAAATCATATGAGTTGAATTGATAACCTCTTCCTTTTTGAAGTTGATTAATAAAGATGTCTTCACATCATTTATAAGTTGTGTATTATTTAATTTCAAAAATCCTCTTGTAATTAAGCCCACTACTACTACTGATTAAAAAACACTGTGAAATTGTGTGTGATGAAGGAGATCAAATACAATTTGTTATTATTAATATAGTAGTGACCTGTCCCGGCTTCGCCCGGGTACCACTAATTATGTTGATCTGATCGCTACCAAACACAGGAATGTGCCAATCTGGACGATCCCTGTAATTTGAAATCGGTCCAGCCGTTTCGGAGTCTACAGGTCTATAGGGAACATAAATACTTCACTTTCTATATACTATTTATTGTTTATAAAAATCCTATGTTACTTCTAATACCTCCATCAATATGTGTACAAAGTTTGATGATGATTGGTTGAGTAGTTTTCGCATGAAAGCGTAACAAACAAACTTACATTCACATTTATAATATTAGTAGGGATTATCAGAGACTAATTGCTTCCTTTGTCATTTATTTCCATGCTCAATTAAAATGCAAAATAGTCATCTGGATTAACAATTAGATCTATGTTGACTGATACAACAAAAGTACTTACAGTTGTAGAAAGCACATTAAAAACTCTATTAAGCTGCTCCTCACTAGGTTTTCCATCTCTATTCCCTTCACTGGATGACTGTGCATTGGTCATTGGTGTGGTAGATGCAGTGCAATATAATACTGCATCTCTCTCAAATTCCGAGAAGCAGGTCGGTTCCATGTCCTAAGCATAAAACAATATGATTGTATTAAACAAATACTAACTTACTAATCCTATGCTCAAAGTTGGCACCTTTTATTGATTGGCAAAGCTTGTCCTACAAGATATAAATACATTTCTATGGCAAGAAATAAAATTTAATACCTGAAACTCTCGGGCATTAAATTTTATTTTAATTAATCTAAAGTTTAACACTTTCGTTTAATCAAACTAAAGTGCTCCAGCCCATATGACCTCTCTTTCACACAAAAACATTAGTAATATATCTTTACTTCTTCTTTTGTTGTGCATGTTCATAGGTAGCAGCAGCCAGTTAACATCAGGTGAACCACTTGTTTATTAGCCATGCCATATAATAAAACAATACTAATTTACAATGGAAGCAGACAAGCTCCACAATGATACATGCCATCAATTGTAGTATCATCTAACATCTTAAATTATAATGTAGGAATTTGGTGCTTCTTTATTACAATCATAAAAGTTTCTATATAAAGTCAAATGTATTTTTTTAATTTTACACTCACCTCATTGTATTTGCTAAAATCAATGCCATTTAAGCTAAATGGTACGTCATTAAAATTATAAGGAATAGATCTCTGCTCAACATAATCATCAGAGGTCAAACCTAAGGACTTTATTCCTAAACAATCATTGTAATTATATAAATCGTAGCTGACTCCTTTATCGTCCGATTTAGTGAATGCTAGCTTTGTAGAGCATTTTGGAGCTAGTATAAAATTTTCTGCGGCAAAATCATAAGGGTCGTTGGTTTCTGTAACGCACTTCGCCGCATGCTGGCAGCTGGAGATGCGACGATGATCCAGGAACTAAAAGGAAATAAAAGTAAGTAAATTCGAGGTCATAGCATACTTCAATGACAGAAGGTTATAGGAGAGTTATATGTTTATTTGCCTTACGTTTAATTCATAATTAGGTATTGAATAAACTTAAAATGTCAACAAATACTAACATTCTCCAAAAACTCTCTGCGCACTGGTAATTTTCGGGACAAGCGGTTGGAATGATTTCTTGTGGAAAAGATGCCATTTATAGGTAAAACCTTGTTTGAAATTGTACGTAAGCAAATGGCCATTTTCGTTTAATCAATAACAACTTTTAGTTCCGACTTAATTCATGAAATACTTGCTCTGGCAAAATACATCATCGAAAAATGTCGAAAAATATAGAAAAGAGCCGCACATGACAGTTAACCTTTTAATTTCTAATAAAATACCGAGACATTGACAATTGTGTCACACATCAAGTACAAAAATTAAATTTATCAAAATAATTTATCGTACTACGGGAATAAACAAGGATTGCGCTAAAATTCTAAAATTTATACGCTATTCTAAAACATTTTTGCCTGAAATATATTAGTTGAAAACTACTTAGCTGTATGATTTAAGCACAAACACAGCCAACAGTCAATGTCAATTGTCAATTTGACGTTTAGATTTATTAGAGTAGTTAGAAACAGTTTTGCGAAAAGAGAGGAGCTCTGTATTTATCGCGAATTTTCTTAGTTAAAATCTTGCAGCTGATTTTAAGTAAATCAGAAAATAATTTAAAACTCGTAGAATCTTAACGATGAATCTGCAAAGAATTATATACAAAGTGTGCGGGCAGCCCCTAAAAGCAAACGCTAAAAATGTATGTAATCCTTAAATGATTATAATACATGTTTGTTACAAACAATTAACGACAGAGATTATTTTGTAATGTTATTAATAAATTATTTTCAGATCTTTTCTGTTTCATCCATTCGATTGAAACATGATAAGAATGATCTGGAAGAACACCAAAAGAAAGTCATGGGTCGTGGTTTGCCAGAAAAGAAACCCTTGCCCGGCGTTAAAAGTATAATTCTTGTTGCGTCTGGCAAAGGAGGAGTGGGTAAAACAACGACTGCTGGTATGTACATTGAAACGAACTCAACCAAAGAAATTGATAAACAACTTTCAGTCATGTAAGATATCAATTGATGACTTTAAAATGATAGTTGTTAATTAATAGTTTTCCTTTAATAGCTCCATGCCGTAAATAAATTAATATGTTTCTACTATAATCCTGTGTAAGTGAATGTTAGAAGATCTGTAAACGTTGAGTTGCCTTTGAATAAAAAAGAATTGGCTTAGTGCAAAGTAGTTTTATAGAAAATAAATATATAATGACCTTCCTTCTAATGCCTTTATTTGCATTCTTAAGCTCCACATTTAATACTAAATTTGAAAATTTAATTTCATAGATATTTATACAGTATTAGAGTAATACAATGTCCACAGATTGGAGAATAAATTTGTAATATACCTGCATGATCTTGATGCAATTAGACAATTGTCTTGATTACCATCAGCAATAAGGTTATCAGAGATTGAAAATGTATCTTCTGAAAATTAAATAAAAAGTTTAGGCATTTAGCTGTATAGTTGCTGTCCACCATTGACGTGCAGAAAGCAAAGTTAAATGAAGATGCCCTTTTTTTTCTCTACCTTTATCTTTATTCCGAATTATAACTTACAAACATTACAGTGTATTAAACTTGGTACAATTTGTATTACAGCTGAAGTTTGTTGGATTTCATAATAATGTGAACAAAATTATTATTTTAAATATAATTTCATTAGTACACCTTATAATAGGACGGTTTTGTTTTTTTAGTTGGCATGGTTTGTAAGATTCTTGCTTTTCACGCAGCAGGTCGTGGGTTCGATTCCCACCCAGGACAAACATTTGTGTGAATGAACATGTCTGTCCTGAGTCTGGGTGTAATTTATCTATTTAAGTATGTATTTACAAAAGAAAAGCAGTACATGTAGTATATCAGTTATCTGGTTGCCATAGCACAAGCTCTGCTTAGTTTGAGATCAGATGGCCGTGTGTGAATATGTCCTAGGATATTATTATTATTATAATGTTAACTGAAATAATCTGTATAAAAATAATTGTAAGAAAATTTCTAAAACTATTTTTACAGTAAATCTTGCCTGTGCAATGAAGGTGATAGAACCAGACAAAGAGATAGGGCTATTGGATGCTGATGTGTTTGGCCCATCAGTTCCTCTCATGATGAACATCAGCGGGGAGCCCATGTTAAATGATAATCACCTCATTGAACCCCTGCTTAACTATGGCGTTAAATGGTATGTGAACCTTTTTGTTTTTTATAGTTATCGAAAAAAATACTATTATTTCATGAGTACTATAACTGCAATCCAAGAGATGAATATTTAATAGGAAATTTATCTTATATATGTAGCTGTTTATATACATATGTATGTAGGCCTTCAAACTTCAGAGTTAAAATTAGTACAAAAAGGATTTTTGCTTTTTAAATAATTTTATATTAAAGATGTCAATGTCACAGCTTTTGTGTGAATACAAAAAAAACACCTTCGCAGAATATTATTTAAATCGAGGTAAAAAAGGTCATGATTTTAAAGGTCTGCAGTTTATTTGGTATTGAAACTGGACAGCAAACATTCCCGACACTGTTTACATAAAAATATAATAATAAAACTTTGATGCATATTAATTTAGAATGTATTTTACGGTTGTATGTTTTTTTCAGTATGTCAATGGGTCTTCTGGTGTCTGGTGAGAATGCGGTGGTATGGCGCGGTCTGATGGTAATGCAGGCTTTGGACAGGTTGACCAGGCATGTGGCGTGGGGCCCACTCGACTGTCTGATCGTGGACACGCCGCCGGGTACAGGAGACACGCATTTGTCACTCGCACAAAATTTACCAATTGATGGTAATTTTTTTGTATTTGCATTTACATATTTTAGATCCAATAATTGTGGACAGCTTTAGATTTAGCTTTTGTCAGTGGAGCCATCTTCAGTCCTCCATGCCTTGTGCCTTTTAACTTGACTTCCTGATATTTTCAATGTCTATTTGTCACATTAGCTTAATTATTATTTTAATTACAAAAGGCTTATTAACTTAATTACAAAAGGCTTATTTAAAATATAGTTAACCTTTTCCTAAGACAATCAAGCAAAGTGATCCATGTAATTAATTTGCATCTTCATCCTAGGCTGTCATTGGCTAAGAGGTTTTGTCACTCTAATTTATATAATATAAAATTTGATTGTTTAGGTGCAATTGTTGTGACAACACCACAATCTGCGGCACTGCAAGTTACCAAACGAGGTGTTAATATGTTTGAAAAGCTCAAAGTTCCTATTATAGGCCTAGTGGAGAACATGTCCCACGCAATGTGTTCAAAATGTGGCACAAAGAACTTCATATTCGGCAATGAAACAAAGAAGACTGCAGATCAAATGGGCCTAGAGATTATAGAAAGCTTTGAAGTGGATGCCAACATGTCAGAGTGCATAAACAGCGGTAAGCCAGCTATATATGCATTGCCCGACAGCATACACGCAGAAAAGTACAGGCGATTAGCCAACAAAGTGTTCAAATACATAGCCGATAAGGACATAAATCATGCTAAAGCCAAGGAACAGTAGGTTGCACAAAGTATTTACAAATAGTTGTTGGATCCTGTTTATTTTTAAATATTTTACAAATATATCTGTTATATAAAAGATTTTAGTTTCACTTACAAAATAACATTATGGCAAACGGCAGATATCTTTCCCACTCCAACCATGCTGATGAAATAAAACATTTTTGAAAGTTTTTGTATCATTTATTTCGTTTAGGAATTTGACTCTTCGTGACCAAATTGTGTTTATTAGATTTAAAAAAATGCTATAAAAATATTATCTTTCAAAATAAAGTTTTATAAAAAAGACACCAGATTATTACAATGAATGGAAACTAAGCATTTCTAAGCCAGGGGCTCGTTAGGCTACTAACCCATGATCAGGCAGCCCAAAAATTCTAAATTGTCAAATGTGATGTTAATTTGATTCTGGTGTTGACATGTAATAATTATCCAAGATTATATTTTTTATATTTGGGTAAAAAGTACAGACTGGAGAGTTGAAATTTTAAAAATATACATGAATGAAGGAGTGGCTAAATAGTTCCCTTTGCCCAATTGAGGGAGAATATATTAGTTTATATTTAAGGTATTATTATTCTGTGTTCAGATGCTATAACTACTCTGTAATGAAAAGTTCTCAGTCGTCAGTAAATAAAAACTATACATTTACACCCTAAGTTTGGGAATGTCCATAATATATGATGTTGCGAGACAACCGTAGAAAAACAAAATTTAAGACTTTAGTCTGTCAGACATACACTTACGCCTAAAAATGTAATCCTTCAAATATCACTGTTCAACATGAAAATGATATCTACTTTACATCTGATGTTTTTGTCATATTTTTTAAACTACCCATTTTAAAATACATACATATATACATATATCTTTTTAGTGACAACAACAATAAACATCCTTTGGGTCACACAAAACAAACGCTTTCCAGTCCTAGACATCAGGGTCGATAATTTATTCCCCAGTGTATCACTAACTTTATACTTGTAAGGGAAAGTTTATCAAAACTTGTCTTAATTACAGAATTAGTTTATAAAGCATAATAAAAATAATTAGCGAGGACAAATCATTATCAAATAATATATCATAGTTTGTTTAACATAGGTTTTTATAACCAATTATTTTGTCAATGCATTTTCCAATACATATATAAAAAATATCTAAAGTATAGGTGCGTCCATTCATGGTATATTTAGAAAATAATTTGATTATGAAGGCGCTTGTACACGGTAAGAAAAGCTGCCAGGTCTATACAAGAATTAGTGTCGTTTACATACAACCCGTGTACAATGCTTCGGCATTGAACAAGAAAAAAATGGCTGTGCTAGACACGACACGATTACTACGGTTTGTTTTATCTGTTTTCGTGCCTAATCCGACAAAATAATTCTCGAATTCTTGCAACCGCCTGGCGACTTTTCTTAGTGTGTACAACCTGTAGCTAAATGTGTATACATATATATAGAAATTACACCAAACTTTCTGGTATTTGGTATATACCAAAGATTGAGCATTGAGTAATATACACAAATCCTAAGTTCTTTTGTTTACTGACCAATGCATAAAATGTGAATGGTTAAAAAGTTTTTGACGAATAAATTGTGCTTACATTATTAAAGTCATAGTGCAAAATGTAAAATTCATGAAAAAGTGTATGTACTAAGAATGAATTAATGGAGCACCCATACAGTAGACTGCAGTACAGTTCGCATATTTACACAACACCAGAGAATTATCATCGGTAGAGCCACTGCACCAAATAACAACCTTACTATAATATCAAAAGTCCATGCTCTGCGCTTGCCGCTGAACCTACTTCTACCATTTCTTCTTGTGCTCATCCATACTGACGCCTCCGGGCCCGAGGTATACGATCATCAGGAGTCCTCCAATCACTGACAGAGTCTGCAAAGAGGGCAACATTTATAATATCGCCACCAATAATAAACTTCAAGTTGTATTTTATGTATTCATTAGTGAAAGATACTCTGATAATGCAACAAATATGTTGTGAACAGGTGATGTGCTTCTGTATGTATGTGTATATAGACTCTGAAACGTTTCAACCAATTTCAGGAAGTGTTCAGATTGGCCTAGCGGCTGTAGTTCAGTAGCAATCGGATTAACGTAATTAATGCTACCCGGGCGAAGCTGGGACGGGTCATTTATAGGAAAATACAATCCTGCTTTACTTCAAGAGTTATATAAAGCTTACAACAAGGTTTTGCTGGTGACATACCTGGAAGAAGTCATATTTGAGGAAATCCCTAAGTGGCTTATACGATGGAACCGCCCACCATGCATTGTGGTAGAGATTGAGCACCGTGAGTACTAGCACCAGCATGAGAGCAGACAGCTTCGTCCTGTAGCCCACCGTCACCAGGATCATGAGGATGCTGCCCAGCAGGTCCTGGATGATCTGGAAATAGAAAAAGACAATACAGCTAATGAACTCATGACAATCTAAAGCCCAGATAATAATAAAGCCGGAACAGAGGTAGAGGCCGCAACAACAATCTGTTGCACGAACGGGCCACCTAGATTACTTCCGCACCCACCTAACTCGCCCGACTTGGCACCCTGTGTCTTTTACCTATTCCCCTATATGAAAACCTGGCTAGGAGGAAAAAGATTCACATCAAATGGTTATCGCGGCAACCGAAGCGTATTTCATGGAGTTCGAGAAATTGTATTTTTTGAGGGGTGAAAAAATTTGAGAGAAACGTTGGGGAAAATGTATACGTCTAAAAGGCGACTACATTGAAATATAAATATTAAAAAATAATAATTTATAAAATGTTTCGACCCACGTAAATAAGGTCGTTTGAAAAAGAAAACCTAACTTCAGCCCATCCCAATATATACTAAAATTTGCTTTATACTATTAAGGGGCTGGACCTGAGAACAATCCTGAGAACCTATGGAACTTGCTTTTGCAACATAACAAGTTTGCGAATGTTTAGAGACTAATTAATATAGTTGTAATTCAATTGAGGTAAATAAATGCGCGCGTGTGAGTTCACAATAACTTTACCGAGACATTAATTCTCTTGTTATATAAATTTCATCTATATAACACCCATAGGGTTGTCGTTTAATATGAGCAAAATTAATAACGTGGAAATGTAACCCGCCCATGCGAATTATTTGCAAGCCAGTGAATATTAAAATGTCAATTGATATTATTCCAGACCAATGAGTTGGTATAGGTTTATTTTTAAAACATTAAGAACAATGGCAGAATCATGTCCTAAAATAACGCCAACATAATTATGTTAAGGGAGATTCTAGATAGGATTGTAAGACAGACCACAACTTGAACCTGATCGGATTTCAAACACAAGTCCACACAATGTTATCGTTATGACTTACGGTTCTGAAACATCCCTTGAGGCAACGGATGGGGTAGTACTCCGAGTCTCCCTGGGAGATCGCATCAGGAGCGATGTGATCCGCAGTAAAACTAAAATGTTTTTACAGCCACAAACAAAATACACATAGACATGGTTTCTATTGGTCACCAGATATATTTTTTATTAATTTACCTGCAAAAAGGACACCTCGAACCTCAGCAGCGTAATGAACATGAACGCGAGTAATATGCGGCCGGCCAGCTGTAGGTAGGTCTTGGGCTTGTTCTCGCCAAGGCTGGGCACGCCGGCGAACAGACTGCGCCCTTCCGCGCGCGCCTCCGCCAGCACAAGGAGCAGGGCTCCGATCAGAGCGAGGTTACGTAGCAAGAACTGCATGTCCCATAGTATGCTATACGCAAATGTCTGCAAATCATCGATTAATAAGTAATATTATAAGTACATGATATATTCTAAGCGAATATCTTTTATTGAATAATGGACCAAAACCAATAATTCCATGTCTTTTTATGATTTGGTTTAAGCCTGTAACAACTGTTTGTTCTAATGTATTGGCACAAATAAACTATTAACTGGAATTTTAACTGTAAAATAAAAACTCACGCGTTTAACCCAGAGGTTCAGGCAGAGATTATGAGGTCTCATATGTAAGTGAGATAAGTAGAAAGATAGCTCATTCAAACTTGTGTATTTAGATACGAGAAAGTTTAAGAAGTAATGTATATATATTGACATTACTTTATAGAAAAACTTTAATTAATTATTTAAATATAACTCGGTACCATTGTATATGTTACGTTACATATTGATGTCTCATTGGAATCTATACGGAACAACGTCTTTTATATAATATATGTAGATATGCACCCGTATCCCACGGGAACCGTTCATTTACCCGGGATAAAAAATAGTCTACGTGCCATTCCAAATTATAATCTATCCCTGTACCAAATTTCATCCAGATCCGTTCAGCCCTTTTTGAGTGAAAGCGTAACAAGCGTTCATACATCCACACATATACACGTTCGCATTTATAATATTAACGTTGAAGTAGGTAGATTTTTAGATTTTTTGGCAAGCATTTTTTTAGTATTTTTTTTTTATAAAAAGTATCCTATGCTACTTCTAAGAATATGTGTACAAAGTTTCATGACGATCGCTTGTGTAGTTTTCGCGTGAAAGCGTACCAAACAAACTTACATTCACATTTATAATATTAGTAGGGATTTAATATTACATGTAAACTAAAAGATATAGTACTCCTTAATACATAAAATACAGTCGAAGTGGTTACTAAAAACTAATTTCAGGATAAGCTGAAGTTTTATGTTTGTGCGGAATTAATGCACAACTGATTTGGCGACAGATAAAATCGCAACCTGACCTTGTAACAGAAAATAACGCGGCAGACATTACTGGGTTGAATGACTGATTCGTGTGGCGCAGCCGCTAAGACGCATTCACAAAGCTTCTTGAGTGTCCGGTGCGCATTTGGCTTGGCCGATCACTATGACATTTACAATATTGATCTAAGATACGGCATAATAAATGTTATACACTCATCTGTTATTTCATCAGAACTCAGATATGTGATAAATCACAAATGGGTTGCCGAACTAAAATTGGGACCATTGTGGACATTGGTAATTCGTAAAAATCAAATTAGGTTGACCCCTTGCGTAACTTGATATTGGCGATTCTATGGGTCACGTTAACGTAAAACAGGAAGTTAAAATCGAGTCCGATTTGATGTCCATATAAACTTGACCCTAAAAGCGAGTTACCCAAGGGTTAAATCTAATTTTCTACGATTTAACAGTGTTAGCCTCAGATTTAGCCCGACGACAAAAAACAGATGAGAGTATAAATTTCTTATGCCGTTTCTTATACTATATGGTAAATGCGCGCCGAGAACCCGTCGTTGGAAAAAAAAACATAACAGACGCGTAATAATATGTCTGGATTGAGAATATAAATTGGTACATCTGTTACAACCTTAAAAACGAAATAGCAGGCTTTATTATTATTATTTTTTTATATTATGGATGTAACCTAGCAAGTGGACTTATTGTTAAGTGACAGATGGTGCTTTAGCCTCTGGCAAGACAAAAAATAGAGGATATTCCCCCAAGAAATAAAAAAACAAACGTTAATATGCTAGTATTCTGTAAAGTGTACGTAAATGAAATCACGCCCTTAACACAGAGGTTCTGAAAGAGAGCCCTGGTTTACATTTAGCACGGTCCTGGCACACCTGCATGCATACACGGTATGACGGTTGGCGTGGTTTGTAAGATACTTGCTTTTCACGCCGCAATTCGTGGGTTCCCACCCGGGAAAGACATATGTGTGCACGGACTGTTTGTCCCGAGCCTGGGTGTAATTATCTATTAATTTACAAAAGTAAATGCAGTATATGTGGTATATCAGTTGGTTTCCTTAGCACAAGCTCTGCTTAGTTTGGGATCAGATGGCCGTGTGTGAATATGTCCTAGGATATTATTATTATACATGTTCGTCTGTTACAGGTACACTTAATACCATCTTTCTTTAGTGGCACCAATCTGGTTGGTACACGTTGGTGTATCACAATCCAGTCACTGCCATTCACTTTCGCAACAAAAATTTCTCTTCTCATTCATTCATCTTTTCAAACACGCGCGAACCACTGAAGCATACCTTTATCAATTTTAGCCACAAAGTCAATGTCTTTTCCCTTGGAACGCTATTTTTAATTTTATAATTTATAAAAATATCACCTGCAATACGACGATGAAGAACAAGATTCCACAAGCGATGTCAACCTTCAGCCTGCCGAGCACCATCACGCAGCCGCCCAGCTGACCCACTAAATTTATTATCTGTAAAGGAAAAATTATTGTTTAAGTATAAAACGCGTAGTTTTTTTTTATCTGATTTGTCGTGACATGTTGGTTACACCTGCACCACTAAATATTGATATTTCATCCCCATTTTATGTATCTACTAAAAATATCAATGGAGAGTCATAATATTGCATTTAATTCTATTACAAATTAAAGGGAGTAAAATGTTTCGCTTATATCACGTGCGCAATTTTTATTTATTTACGAGTGATCCGCCCCGGCTTCACCCGGGTAGCCGTTTCGGAATCTATACGGAACATCGTCTTTATATATGTAGATATGCACCTGTATAAAACAAAGCGTATCCCACGGGAACCATACATTTATCCGGGATAAAAATGCGGATTATAACCTATCCCTGTACCAAATTTCATCCAGATCTGCTCAGCCGTTTTTGAGTGAAAGAGTAACAAGCGTTCATACATCCACACATATACACGTTCGCATTTATAATATTATATAGCGTTGAAGTAGCTAGATTTCTAGATTTTTTTGACAAAAAAAATCATAAAAAGTATCCTATATTACTTCTAATACCTCCAAAAATATGTGTGCAAAGTTTCATGATGAGCGGTTGAATAGTTTTAGTTTAGTTTTAGCGTGAAAGCGTGACAAACAAACTTACATTCACATTTACAATATTAGTAGGGATTATATTATATATTTTGCATAACATGTGTAAAAACAAGATAATAATGGTAGTGTAACTTGACTAAGTCATTCATATAAATGTTATCTTTTACGGACCCGGTGCATTAGATTGACATTATCAAACTAAACAAGTTGTTCATACAAATTACGAAGCACCAACTCATAAACCAAATACCATTCAGAATTGCGTATAAAAATAACAATGAATAGAATTATCATTACCCTGACATCAGATATACTTTTATTGAAATACAAAACACGAATTATACCGATGAATAAATGTTTGATGTAACAATATACCAAAAATTATATGATTTAATTTTATTAAAGCTTATGTGACAGAATAAAACACTATACTTCCCGGTCATATCCACCTTTTGCAACTCATTTTTTTCATTTGCAATCTTATGTTGCAAAAACCAAATTGCTTCAAGATGTCATTGTTATAACAAATAAAGTTATAAAAACTTATTAAATAATACTTTGGTGACAATCCCTACTAATATTATAAATGTGACTGTAAGTTTGTTTGTCACGCTTTCACGCGGAAACTACTCAACCGATCATCATGAAACACATATGCTTGGAGGTATTAGAAGTAACATAGGATACTTTTTATGAAAAAAAATAGTATGTAAAAAGCGTACATACTTCGCTTTTTCCCTATAGACTCCGAAACGCCTGGACCGATTTCAATGAAATTTACAGGGATTGTCCAGATTGGCTCATTCCTGTGTTTGGCAGCGATCGGATCAACATAATAAGTGGTACCCGGGCGAAGCCGAGGTGAGTCACTAGTTTAAAAATAAAAGAACTGGTTAAGCCACCAAATTTTATTCCAATCACTTACGAGACGCGTAAGTGAAATTGAAGAGCGGGCCACGTTCACTTTCGTTGACAGTGCCTCGACCTACTTGCTGGCAACATTATATTGTGACTACAAAAAGTGAAAATGAAAAACTTGCAAGGATATATAACAATACACTGTGAGTAAACTAACAGGTAGCACTATACAAAAGTTAAAGTTTGAAGAATTCGTCTATACTTATATGCAATAACAAAGAGAAAAAGTTGATTGTTTGTTTGGGACCAACTCAACTACTAAACGAAAGTGAACACTACACGAATTTGGAACAGTTACGACAAACTTGCATTGTTTTTTCTTAAATTCAATTTTGAATTTTATTAAGACAGAAGGGTTCATTTTATTTGTATTTTTCAACTATTGTCGCGCCTTCCCGCCTGTTTTAAACCGACTTCAAAAATGAGGTTATCAATTCGTCTGTATGCTTTTTCTTAAGTTTGTTACCTCAGAACTCCGCTCCCGACCCGACTTCGATTATAGTTTTTTATTCAACGCTGAAGCCGATTCCAAAAAATAAATATGATTAAGAATTGATTCTTATGTTTACTTGCGTAAAATGTTTAGTGCATTAGTGATTTTTGAAGTCAGTTTTGTTTGTCAAAAAAAAATTGTCAATCTACCCTTTGCGAAGCTTACGCGATACTCTAGCGTGAATGAGCTCCAAATATTTCATAAATCCATCGCTTTTTGCTCAAACTTGTTTCTTAATAGCGGAATAAATGGCGCCTGTTGATAAAGTTGACGCAAGACAAGATTTTTTAGCAATTATCAAATTTCGCGCACACTTATGTTATTCTAAAACTAGGTGTTCCGGTCAAGGCAGACGGGTTAGACGTAGTTGAATATTAACTATGTAAATTGTATTCGCTAATTTGGAAGTCAATGAATAAGCTAGTATATATTTCGTTCGACACACTAGAGTGTAGGGCGTCGTCAACACACGTTTCCTCTCTAATTTGTTAGACGACTTTTAGCCTCGCTTTCTTCACAAATACTTTCTTCATTAGCAAGCTACCAAACTTTAGATTTTAATACAATAAAACGTAACACTTTTTACGAATTCCATCTAAACTAAATAACTGTAGGTGGTATCTTGAAGTTATCGCAGCCTATATGTGCCCCATCTTCATTAAAATCCTCAGCTATTTGTTTCCTTCTTCTATCTTAGGTTTAACTTCTCTCTTCTCTCGGATCTTTTCCATAATCCGGCTCGTAAAAGGAGTCGTATTTAGCTGCTATAATAAGTTTAATTCTTCTGCATGTAAAAAACTATATATCAAAATTATGTTGTTTTTAAAACGATGTGAAGCGTGATTTGTTCATACATTACGCTCCACATTAACAATTGGCGAACTTTCAAGGCAACCAAAGATGCAGAATAAAATCTAGTGTCCATGTAAATCTAAACTCGTTCTATCAAAATAATATATTACGAATAACAAAGATGAATTATAAAATGAGGTCACACAAAAAACATAGCAAATGTTCAACACCGGACAATCTCATCAGTTCTTCATAATTATGAATTCTACCAGGAACATACATACAAAAAGCCAATGGCAATGACATATATTTGCATAGTTTAAATTGTTACAATGATTAATCTAGTCGAAGACAGGCCATTTTATAATTAAAAGAATCACAAGACTTCCTTCCTCCTCAGAATAGATTCACTAGTAAATTAATAGACACAAGATTCTATTAGTAGAAAAAATAGACTGAATTTGAAATCTCATTTTTTTATGATAGGAGGGGGGGGGGGCTGATGAAAGGCGTGAGCACCGAGGTGATCAACGACGCCCGCAACACCAGGGGAACTGCAGATGTGTTGCCGGCCTTTAAGGAAGAGATAGGCTCGCTTCTTGAAGGACCCTAAGTCGTACTGGTTTGGAAATACCGCCGAGAACAGACCATTCCACAACGCGGCTGTGCGTGGCACGAAATTTCGAGCATTGAGACTGATTGGTTGGAGCATTGATGATGAAATAAATTACATAAAGTAAAACGCTGGTATGGGTTCGAACCCGCGACCAACGACAGTACGTAAATTATAGCTTAAACCACTAGGCCACCACTGCTCTTACATATTTCAACATTCAATATTACGTGAGAACTGAGAAGTCGGCCCTTGTCGAGCTGACAGAGCCGACACGTTCAAGCGACAACCAGTTTCTAGCTGCGCTGCGGTTCGACCACGTATCTATAGACATTACACGACCAAGTTACTCAACCATTTACATAATCTTTGTAATACTTTACGGCAACCGTTTGATTACGTTATCTAATAACAAGTCGAAAAAGAATTACATGAAATGTCGCACGTTAATATTTTAAATAAATAAATATACGCTTACGCCCGTAACCCAGAGGGGTAGGCAGAGATCATGGACTCGTTTTATGCGAAACTAAAACTACAAAGTATGGACAAGGATGTCAATAGCATCTTTTTTCCGTACAACATGCATAAATTTAAGTATTTAGTAGTTTTAGTAGGCTTGCAACAGGGAAAAATGTGACTAAAGAGGTAGGCGTCAGTGGTTCGAGCATGTTTAAAGAATAAACGAGGAAAAACAAATAAGGAAAACGTGAGTGAAAGGGTAAGTGAGGGTGAGTTAGTTTGAGGGTTTTTAACTACTACTAACTTAGGCATGATAGAGGAATGTATGACCATGCTAAATGGAGATCTGTATTCATTACCAACACTTAGGATTAGGGGAGTTTGTGCCTATTTATTTTAAATTTATTTGTTTATATATTACTAGTGACCAGCCCCGACTTCGCCCGGGTTCCACTAATTATGTTGATCCGATCTCTACCAAACACAGGAATGTGCCAATCTGGACAATCCTTGTAAATTTCATGGGAATTGGACCAGCCGTTTCCGAGTCTATAAAGACTTTTTTTCATTAAAAGTATCCTATGTTACTTCTAGTATCTCCAAGAATATATGTACCAAGTTTCATGATGATCGGTTGAGTAGATTTCGCGTGAAAGCGTAACAAACAAACTTACATTCACATTTATAATATTAGTAGGGATTGACTATACCCAGATTAAATCATAATAATGACTTTGTCGCACTCTTCCGTATTTATGCTAACTAGAAGATAACGTATAAGGTCAATGCCTTGAATGAAAGAAACATATTATTAATTCAATGTATTACACTACAAGCACAAGAGGGAAAAAAAGCACTGAATGTACATACAAAAAAAATATTAGCATTTTTTTCGATAAATACAACCCAGTTTGAATACAAATACCTAGCTAAACAATACAGGTTCTACTTTCGATTTCTAGCCAAAGTAATGGTTAATTTATGGATATTTCATGGTCAATATCGCTAGCATTATCTATGTATTTTTTTTAAATTATAGTACGGCAACAAACAAACACACAATAAGTAAGTAGTTGTATCAATTGTCATTATTAAAGATATTAAAATATGTGTCAGTAGTATTAACTAGTGTCAAATGATTCAAGCATCTATTTTTGGGGCTTATAAACATAATATTGATGGCAAAAACTAATAAATGGTAAGTAGCTGTGTAAATTGCAAGATATATTATAAAAATATCATGATAGTTGGTCCCTTACATAGTTACTTCTCTTATAAATATGTTATGTCTTGTAGTTATTTAAACTTATTTTTCCCACTTTTACAAAAGAGTCAATAATATTAAAGTGTAACTCACAACAAACATGGTAGCAAGGAATTTGCCACACCCCCATGAGATGTCCATGTAATCCCGTTGCTCTGACCACTGGAACCACATCCGGAGGCCGTCTTCCAGAAATGTTGATATGAGACAGAGCCTTGCCACTGTCGGCAGCACATTCTTGCCTTTGCGTATAACCTATAGAAGGAATAAAAACATATAAATTATCGTTGTTTTACTTTAAGACTACATTGTCATAATGATAGACAGAGTTTGATAATTAATAAGGCTAAAATGTAATAAAAAAACATCTAATATAAGTTAAAGGACTATCCATAGTAGACATATTAATTCCACATATCCATTCAAAAGCTCGGTGAACCTAAAGAGTTGTATTCACAGTAGATTACAAATGTGTATGTTTAAATATGAAAGTATGATAGAATCATACATAACAGAAATCCATAATGTCGGCCTTCACTCTCAGGGCTACATAGCAGTACACTTTTATAAGATTTAATTATATAAATTACCTACTACCAATTATGACAGTATGCTTCAGATAACAGCTTTTTAGATAACACTAAAAAAGAATTACATTCATGCTTACATTTCAAAAGCAGTAATATATATTGTAATAATAACTTACATAATGTATATTATTTTTAATCTACAAATGTACGCCACTAATATAGATAAGTTGAGTAATCTAAATAAATAATAAAACATGAAATATTCAATTTTATTATATAATTGCTTCTGTTCAGTTCAGTATTGTATTATGTCATATGAAAAAAGTTATTCATTATACATAATACTGCACGGAAACACTGAGAATGTTGAAAGACAAAAGACACAGAATGTTGAAACAAAAGTTAATATGATTTAAATTTCCTTCCACTGATTTTGATAAATTAGAAAGAATTAGCAAGTTTAGTAATTAGATAATTGAATAAGAAATTAGTCAATTGATTTTATTGCAAAACCAAATGTAAGAACTAAGCTAAGGTTTCACTTAATACAGATAATAATAAAACAAAGAACATAATTTTGTAACCATTCTGATAAGGAATATGTTTTTAATTAGCTGAAATGTTTATGAATTAAACTTCTTTTCTAAAATTTATGTTATGTATGTATGTTATTGCTCACACAACAATGTTTTTGTAACATGTCAACTAATTGTGAAGGCCTATTTTTGGCTGTCTGTTGTTTATTTGTTATATTTGCTGTTGGTCTTCCCAAAATAAATAAATAATGCTTGTCTCTAATTTTTTGGTGTTTTCAACTTCAACATACTCCCAACAAGTCCAGAGAAAATTAAAAAAATATTTTTTATAGAATTTAAGTAAATTTAGAGGCGCTTTTGGCAGTCATGTGGTCTATGTTCTAACCAATCTTGTAAGGAGGCCCCTTCGGTTGCTCTTTGCTAACCTAATGTGAGTATTTTATATAGTTGAAACAGTTAAGAAAATAAAAAAACCGCAACTTCATGACCCCACCACTGATTTGTGAAGCATACTCGGAAAAAATAAGTTGATTTTTCAATACATATGGGTTTTCTGTTATGACATCTTTATCGCATTCTTTATGACTTTTGAAAAGTGAAAGGATACAAGGAAACCTAAGAACTGACTTTTTTTCTCTCTAACTATGCACTTATTTAAATATTTTTTTGAAGAGTTTTTAATAGTGTGTATAATAATAAATTTCATAGGCACACTTGTAAAAAATTAAAATATACTTTAATAAATGGGATATAAACATACATGGAATTTGACATTAAGATCAACAGGAACAGATTTAAGAAAATGTATTTATTTAAAACGGATTAGAAGTAGGTAATGATATCTACAATAAATACTTCGAAGTTGTATGAAAACAGTTACAAAATAAACAATACATTATATATAAAATAAAAGTTGTAAAGTAGGAGTAATCGAAGAGCTTATAATAAAATACAAAGTTATTGGGTCTTAATAGAATAACATAAAATCACCAATCAACCAGTTCGGTGACGTGACATGTATAATATGAAATACATTTTCAAATGTAAACTATTTCAATTTAAAATACCTGATCTGCCACATCTTCTGCAGTGGACACATATTCAGTAGGAATTTGCATTTTCACTAGTAACTCACTGCACTATCACTAAACGAAATTTCACATTCACTGTCGTTGATCGTTGAACTTGTAGAGTTGGTTGGATTGGATCTCGAGTGACGTGTGGAAAGTTGGACTTACTTCCTGTTAAACAAACTTCCAATAGAAAAAAACGTTCCTATAAAAATAATCTAATCATCTTAAAACATTTAGTAAAAAATAATAATTTTATGAATCAAATGTTGTTCTAAAATTTACGAAATTAAAAGAAAAAACTTGAAAATTGTTTTACAAATACAAAATAACCGGATGTTTTGATTCAAGTAATCTAATTAATGTCAAAAATTCGATAGCTTATAAATCGACATCATTTAATTGGCGTTTTCACAAAGATATGTATAAGAAAAAAAATGAAACTTTAATTTGATTTAGAAAAGTAGGTAAAAGTTTAAGCTTAGGAAAAATTTTGTAAATAATAAAGATAACAAAAATCATCTTAAAAGCAGAAAAAAAGAAAAGAGCCCGTGTATGAAATATGGGCTATCTTTTTTCGGCTATGTAATAAAAATAGAATAATGTGAAGTCAATTGTAACAAATGCAATGCAAGCTTTTTCGTATAAAAATAAATCTGTAACCGAATCTGTCAACATTCAATCAACAACTGTCAATGACTTTAGCATTTGCTTGTCATTTGGTTTGGCATTTGCTTTGCTTGTCAACTCAACACCTCCGATAGTTAGATAGTTATTACATTTTTATGCATCTTCTTTAAAAATTGTAGAAAATTGATAGTCAAATGTGACTTACCAACAATCAGTAAACGATTAATTTACCAATTTAGGTACCATTATAATTAAAAACATTTTTACAGAAACACGATAACCTATTTTTGTGTTCGAAAATGCTAGAAGTTACCTGTAATGATCGTTTAGGTAAAAAAGTAAGGGTGAAATGTAACCCTGATGACACTGTGGGAGATTTGAAAAAGCTAATTGCTGCACAAACTGGAACAAGGCACGATAAAATTGTATTGAAGAAATGGTACACAGTTTTCAAAGATCACATTAGGTTATCTGATTGTATCCTTTTACAATTCATACTTTACTGCATATTTCCACATATGTTCATCCATATATCATAAGTCTTTATTGGTAGGGCTTATTAATTTTTAGAGGCTAATATGTACAATATTGTCCATGTAGTTGTATTTTTATTAATTAAAATGAAATGTCTTGTTATCTTGTGTTTTATAGTGTTAAGTTTCAAATTGCACTAAACTAGCAATTACTTTTTTAAATAGGGTCATACAGCCTTGTTTGGTATTTTTTAATTTTATGATGATATATGCTTTCTTTGGTATATCTTGTGAAGAAATAAAGATTATGCTATATTTCTCATTAATTGGGAAACAAAAGATTTTTGGGTTTTAGTCAGTGGTTTTTTTTGTAAGTAATTTCCTCAATAAAACTTCAGATGAAATCCATGATGGGATGAACTTGGAGCTGTATTATCAATAAGCAACACATCACTAATATATTTCTAAGAGTTATTAATTGATTAAATTAAGTACTAAAGTAACAACTACAACTTGTTTTGTTTTAGTACCCTATTTGAAAATACTGGGTTAAAAATGTATTAGGAATTTTTGATGTTAAAATCTTCTAACATAACCTTTTAGATCAATCTTTGATACCCAGCTGAATCAAGATGAAATTGTGATGACTATGTCATATAAGTTTGATAATATGTCATCATTAGCCTGACAAAAAAGGCCTTTAAGGGCTTACAAGGATCAGAGTAGAAATCATGATTAAAAAATACTATGAAGACTTTGAGAAGGAGTTGCATCTCATTCCTTTGGCCCGTCTTGGGGGGGATACTACCATGCTCCTAGATCCTCTAATACCATTTTGAGATATATTTTTTTAACAATGTTAAAATATCAATATGAAAAGATATTTTACAACTTCTAACTTCTAGATGTAGACCTCAGTTTATTATTGGATACAACATGAGCTTACCAGATTCGTTTTGCATTAAGTTAAGCCTAAATATAGATAATTCAAATTCATTTTTCCACACATGGGATTATCAGTTTTTTCACATTGGGAAGACCAGGCAGTTCGTGCAATTTTTGTTTCTCACCACAGGTGACTGTTCAGGATGATGACATTTGTGATTTATTTGAAACATTTCTCATCTGAAGACTAGCTACAGCAGTTGAGAATGCAAATCTTAAATATGAGCTCAATATTATGGAAAGCACAAGTGTGTGGTGCACATAACATGGTGGTGCCTTCCTAGAAGTCCCTGGCACGAGGACTTGGAAAAGTATCAACTGCATTGGTAGTATAAATTGTTAAACAGGTCGATAATTATTATAACTGGAAAATAAATCAAGATTAATCAATTTGTCATATTTCCCACTAAGTTATGACCTAGAAACTGAGAAAACCGTTTAACTTCATAAATTCATATTCAATTTTTGTGAGATAAGGTCAGCAGCAGGTCACCTAATGTTATTGTTGATTGTTTAACGCTGACCATGAACACCCACAACAGCAGGCGAACTGCAGATGCACTGCCGGCCGTTAAGGCTAGAGAACAATGTTTCTTGATACAAGGTTTTTAAAACTTGCGTCCATTATAGCTAATTGTTAAAGCCGTAAGAACACAGTGAATATCAATAGGAATGCTATTATTTTGGTTTAAAATTGGTGGAAAACGCTAATGTTCACTAAAAGTCTTCGATTGGTTTACCAGACTCTGACGTCACGCGCTCGGCTTGGCGTTTGTTGTCTGGTTGTCATTTGACTGATGACAGTAAAATTACTGTTTTATTTTCCAAGAATATAAATGATTATTTTTTATTTTATTTGCATTTATTTATTTTATACATGTTTTGTTCGTAAACTACCTAATACCTAATATATTAAAATTTCCAATTTTCTTCTAAACTACCCTATTGTCATATTGATAATGTCATTCATCTAGAAGCAAATTCCATAGACGAAATAATGCCTTTTTATAAATTATAAACGTATTTTTCTTAATAATCTATGATAAAGCTTCGTTTGTCACATCGTATCGCATCGTGTCAAATTGTCAACTTTGTCTTTGTACATGCCATATACCATAATTATTTATTACGGTTATGGTATTTTATGGAAATAATCACTCTAATGGTGGTCTTGACATCGCGTTTCTCAATTATATGTTAAGTATTAGTTATAGATATTGTAATGGCGGAAAACGATGGTAAGTTTTGCGTTAAATATTTCTTTTTTCAATATGCACTGTTTGTACTAATACGGCCTATTTTCCAGAGAACAACCTCCAGAAACCCGCGAAAACAAGCAAACAGCATAATGTATTACCAATATGGGGTAATGAGCAAACTATGAATCTGAATCCTTTAATATTAGCAAACATCCAAGGTTCTAGCTACTTCAAAGGTAGGTAAGCAAACATACTAACGCACTGGAGTTTGGAATCACGTCATGATAATTTTTTTACGTTTCGTTTCGTAGAAAACAGTCGTTAAAGATGTTTTAAGTTGACATTTGTATTTAGTACTCAATGTTGTCCTCAGTGCATCTGTTCAAATTGAAGACATATCATGAAGTGGTGGACGAGATCTACTATCAGGTGAAGCATCTAGAGCCTTGGGAGCGCGGCAGCCGCAAGACCGCCGGCCAGACGGGAATGTGTGGCGGCGTGAGTATGTCATAAGCCTTGCTCTTTCTGTTCATAATTGTTGTGCCTTCTTGGTGCAAGTGCGATTCTCGTTGTTAATGACTACTCTCCACATATTCGCTCACCGTGACCTGCACTTGCCTAGTCTCAAGGGTTGAGGTTGATGAATGGGGGAGGCATAGTTATTGGCAAAGTTTCTGTGCATACACTATAGTTAATATCTTTAATAAACAAATTTCTGATACTGAACACACCATATCAGTATATCAAAATAATATTTACACATAAAAGTATAAGCTTAGGTATAATGGACTAGCAAAAAGACTAATAAATTTCAAAATACTTACAATAGAATGTAATGTTTATAATGTTATGAATTAAGCATTTATCAGATGATCAAGAATGTTATTTTTTTTACATTATATGCTACTCAAAGTAAAGTTACTGGAGCCAACCAGAACAAAATCCTATAATCTATACTTTCTCTCTAGGTGAGGGGGGTTGGAGCTGGTGGTATAGTGTCCACAGCCTTCTGCTTGCTCTACAAGCTGTACACACTCCGTCTCACACGTAAGCAAGTGAATGGTCTGCTGCAACACACCGACTCACCGTACATCAGAGCCCTCGGTAGGTATGGTTCTTGTCATGTCTCTTTTCACGATTTTGCTTATAACAAAAAATTTTTAAAAGGCAGCATGACTGTAAAAAGCTTATAAACTAATCAATTATACACACTGAATTTTTTTGGGCAATATTACACTCCAAAAATTTAACTGATCTTTTAGATTTTATTTTTGAAAAGAATTTTTGAAGTAGAAATAGATCTGTAAAGTGCTGCCTTCACTAACAGAGTGGTTAGTTCGAAAGTAATGCACAAGCAATATGTTAATAAATATTAGAAACAATTGTGTTGTATTTAATTTTTTTTGCATTTTCAATTTAATATTCTGTAGTCAGTACGGATTGGACATCTGACATCCAGGATACTCAAAACGACGCAAGTAAGTTGTGTATGTGGCAGCATGCAGTAAAGAAAAACTATAATATTTAAAGTAACAACAGAAGATGTCTGTATTACTGTAATTGATCAAGAAATGGTTGTATGATTATGATCTAGAGGAGTCACATGCATGGATGTTAATATGAATTATTATATGATTTAATACAGGATTTATGTACATTCGCTACACCCAGCCGCCAGCGGACCTGTTTGACTGGTATGTGGACTACCTGGACGATGAAGAGGAGATCGACCCTCGCGCTGGTGGCGGCGGACCCACAACCATCGGCGCTCTGGTGAGGCAGATGCTCATCAAACTGGACTGGTTCAGCACACTCTTCCCCAGAATACCCGTCCCAATACAGAAACAAATTGAACAGAGGTAGGTACAGTTTTTATATGTAATTCATTAATCTTAAGTCCTTTATTATTTTTACATAGCTCTACCGGTGAATCCGAAGCCTAATTGTTGGAAGACCAAGACCTAATTAGTGGAAAGCATTTGTAGGTTTAATGAGAACAATTTAGTACAATGTTAAGATCTAAATGAATATCAAACATTCAAGAAGCGAGCCTATATATTCCTCAAAGGCTGGCAAACATCTGCAGTTCCTCTGGTGTTGCCTCACCGTTTACACCGGTGCTCACAGCGTTGGTTTGACCCCTTCTCTTAAAAAAAAAACAAAAACATTTGTAATATGATTGGTGCCTGCTGATACTCATTTCTTGTGCCTATTGAATTCCAATTATCTCAGTTGAAAATAAATGGTGAATTTCTGTCTACCAAATAACACTAATAAAGCATCATTTTAACTGTACAACAAATCTACCTGAGTAATATTGTTGCATAATTTATGATATTTTGAAGGGCCTGGTTGGAGTGATCGATGTCTGGCCCACACGGAAATTACATGTGGGATTGCAGAAAAATTTCCCCTACTACCAACTGTTTGAAATTTGTAATCATTTTTTTGTATTTCTTGTGCTGTTTTTAATTATGATTTACAGGTGCTTGTTGTTGAACAAAGAACATTAAAAAAAAAAACAAAAAGGAAAGGAAAAAATCATCAATACACCAATCCACATATAATGGATTCAAAGGACGGATGTACTAGATTTGTCTGTACTAAAGTGTGATCCTACCATTTTAGACTATAATTGTAGTGTTGGGTTATTTAAATGAGGGAGGATTATTAAATACATTGTTATTTATATCTTTACGAATGCCTCTTATTCTGTAATAAAACCTAGGTTGGGTGAGCACAACAGGCAGTTGTCTGTAACAAAGACGGCTGCGACGTACAGAGGCGGTAGCGTTGGAGGAGGCGCCGGCGGAGGCGCCGGCGGCGGCGCGGGCTACGGCTCTTCCCGGATGGAGGCCGATCGGCGCGAGCACGACGACAGAGACCGTCGTGATTACGGAGATATTGAGCGGTTAGTTTCTCAACTCATTCTCTCTCTCTTCATTTTTGTTGATATTTCACAATGTTGACATTCATATAAGAAAAAAAACTTTTGATTGTTTGGCACATATCCAATAAAAATAGTTGTTAGTTGACCATAGTCAAAAAATAAATAGTTGTGTTAAGTTATCATTGGGACAATCTCAGGACTTTAAAATGGCCTGTTAGAGTCTCAAAGTTATAAAAATAGGTAGGCCACTGACACCGCCTAAAGATTCATGAATAGTCTATTAGGCTTATAAATATATAAAAATACATATTTCTCATTATTGTAATTTAAATTGTAAGTTAGGTCAGATTTATTTGTTTCCAATTATTATATTTCATTGACTTTATTTTAAACATTGATGGTTTATTAATTGTGAATGAAATGTAAATAATATGTGATTTTCAGATACTCAAAAGACAGACCAGCCAAACGGGAGGATAGAGACAGAGATAGAGAGCGAGATAAAGATAGAAGGGAAAGAGACAGAGAGCGCGACAGAGAGCGAGACCGACGCGACAAGCATCGTGATCGCTCTAGAGACCGCCACCGCCAGCGCTCCCGGTCCAGAGACCGCCGCTACAGATAATGCTACGCTACTAAGATCCTTGTTGTGGTTTACGATGTGTAATTGACAAATAAAATTAGCAATAATTTTTTTATTGTATCATTTGATTATCCTGGAAATTTTAGTTTCTTCTAATAATTCTAATCTACTTTAATTTTAATTACTTCAAGTTCCTACTCACAAATTATAGAATTGATTGATAAAATGACATGTCACTAGTAATATGCATACAGACAGTGACATTGTTATTAAATATTTTAATTATTAGTGGTTTTATTTAGATTGCCCTGTTATGAATTGATTTGTTTGTAGGTCAAATTTAGTAATTTAAATTTGACCCCGTCTTTCTGTTGTCAGATCGATCTGATATTAGGTTTTGTTCAATGACAATACGATATAAATTCAGTATCATAAAGCCAAGATGGCCGCCTTTTATTACTTTCTTTTTAAATGCAGAGTTACTTTAAAAATATCATACAAGAACCCTATGCTTCAAGAATAGTGACATTTATTTTCTCATGAGTAATTTTACTGCTAAGAATTGGTTGGAGGGTGGTCGTATGCTTTTCACGCCGCAGGTCGTGGGTTCTATTCCCACCCAGGACAGACTTTTGTGTGTATGAACATGTCTTTGTCCACAGACAGCGTTAGTAATCTGGTTGCCATAGCACAAGCTCTGCATAGTTTGGGATGAGATGGCCATGTGTGAATATCTCCTGGGATATTATTAAATATTAGTTATTTCTAGTCTGTTTATCGCTAAAAGCGTATTTTCTGTTCTTTTTATATAGTTGATTTTTTGCTCTTTACTTCGATTTACTTTTTCATCGTTCAGTTGGGCAAAATCATGTTCAAATATTCCATTACATTCATACAGGTGAAAGTGTTTGAAAATTACCTACTTGTTTGAGATTTGTAATTGAAATCTATTGTTTACCATAGAGATAAGTCAGTTATGCTAATTGTTCTATTCTTTATTGAATAAAAGTTTATCAAGACATTATGTCTAAGTGAAATGAAAACAATGATGTGAATATGTGAACTCACAGTGCAATTCAGCATTTAATATCATATGTAATGTTACATCATGAATGTAATCTTTGTATTGCATAACAAAATAGATAGCAATAGAGTAATTATCGTTGCACAAGAGATTGTTACATAATAATCTGCATTTTAGCTTATGCCTAACAAATCAATAAATTACTCAAGATCTAAAACAGCTGGGCAAATAATTCTTTTATCATAATTTAAGCAGCTGCGCCTTTGGCATTCTCCTGTTGTTCAAACTTAGGATATTTGCCTTCCACATCAGCCCATGTAGTCTTGGCATTTGCTAAATCCCTTACACATACAGATACATCCACAAGAGATAGACGCACTTGTCTCATGCTATCTCTTTCACGTAATGTCACCGAATGAGGCTGTTTTATAGTGTCAAAATCTACAGTAATAGCATATGGAACACCCAATTCATCTGTCCTGGCGTACCTGCGCCCAATAGAACCAGAAGAATCATCTACTTTGTGGGATACATCCACCATTAGCAACTGTTTTGATAATTCCTTTACAAATGGTTGGAATTCCACATTGCCGCTTAAGGGTAACACAGCACATTTCATTGGTGCCACTGCTGGTGGGAGCGAGAAGTAGGTTCTTTGTTCATCACCTTCCCTCATCTTAAAGTTATGCTCCAATATACTATACAGGATTCTGCCAATACCGAAAGATGGTTCAATGACACTTGGTATTATTTCTTCTACATGAAGTGTCTTTTCACTCGTCTTGACGCTAACTAGATTTGGAGTCAATTCAAAACTTCCATTTGGAGTATCAAGGTTATAATGGCCTTCAGTCACAAGCTTATTTTCTAGTTCTTCCAAGGCCATAGACTCTAAAGCAGCTAAGGTATCATTAATAATCTTGGCATCCTTTTTAAATGCTTTGCCAATCGCAGCTTTGTTTGGAACAGCTTCAACTATTTTAACTTGTTTTGGAGCTGGTAGTTTCTTCTCAGCTGCAAGTCTTATACCTGTAGCTTTTGTGTGTTGAGTAAGGTCATAAGCAGATCTGTCAGCGCAACCTACACACTCAACCCAGCCATAGCTCGTCAGGCACTCTGCGTCCCAACAATCACATGCGTAGTGAGCCATCTCATTACCCATATGCTGACGGAATCTGAGTTTCTTGGCATCAATGCCAACCGCCAACATGTACAAATGAATACGAGCCATAAAGTATCCTAGAGTTTCATTGTTTACAATCTGTTTAGTTACAGCATCTCCAATTGTCATAATTTCTGCTGGTTTGCCTTGTTCTTGATTGTCCGCAGAATACAGCAACATGTTTGTATCTTTCACTGATTCAAACTTTGGATGGTCCTTTGAATCACAGAAGTGTTCGATTTCACACATAGTAAACTCTCTTACTCTGAGAAGGCCAGAGCGAGGAGATATCTCATTTCTGAATGAGTTACCAATCTGAGCAGCTGCAAATGGCAGGCGTCCTTGATTGAATTCCAGCAAGCGTTTAAAATTAACAAAGATACCTTGTGCTGTTTCTGGTCTCAAGAATCCCTTTACTAGACCAGATGGCCCAATTTGGGTGTTAAACATCAAATTAAATTCTATTGGTGGAGTAAGATCATTTCCAGTTATAGGTGACTTCATATCGAACCGTTCCATTAGAGCAGACATTTCATCTGCATTCATTCCATCAAGCTTAACCAATATGTCTTCTATTTCTGATTTGAGTTCTGCTTTTGTATTTTTCTCACTTTTTATTTTTTCCAGATGAGCCTTAATAAGGTGGTCTAAGCGGAAGCATTCGCCTGACTTAACATCTTTAGTCATGAGATCAGCAAACCTTTCTACATGTCCAGATGCTTTTAATACAGGTTCTGGAGTAAGAATTGAACAATCCACTTCCAGCATATTTTCTTGAAGGATGAAATACTTTCTCCACAGTTGAATCATGTTACTTTTAAGAGCGCATCCCATTGGGCCAAAGTCAAACTGTCCAGTTATCCCACCGTAAATTGCAAAAGACTGATCATAAAAGAATCTTCTTTTAATAAGATCTTCCATCTTCGCTCGATCAAATATTTCATCGCTAGGCGCAAGACTTAATTCCTTGTCTTCTAATAGTTTCTTACGAGACTTCAACTCAGCAACAGCTTTTTTGATGTCTAATTCAGGTGCTTTCTCTTCCTTTAGTTTTCTAACCAGATCGCCTTGACTTTTAACACTAGCCCGTAGTGGTGCTAAAATTTCTTCAATTTTGAGATCAGCCATAATTTTTTCTCTTAAAGGATTAGATATTTTTATTTTTCGATGAAGTTTATTACTGCCCCACTGGCTAGCTGCTAATTTGCACTGTACCTGAGCAGATGCTAAGCCTTTTCTAAATACACTACATTTATAGACTAATGATATAATGTTTCTCATTTATTACGTGAGAAACAATACATTTATTGATCACATATGGTGTTAAACCGGTGACAATGCAGTCGCGTGTTCAGTGAATGTCAGTGATGAAATCAAATTGATTACGGAGGAAAGTAAAAATGACAAATCTTAAATCTATACAAATGTCACATTGACGTAAACGTGGCCCTTACACTTAAGTGGTGGTGTGCTTACTTAAGTGGTGCCATCATACGACGGCGTCAATCAACAACAATTCCACATTCTAATCTAAACCAATCCTAAGTTAAAAATTAAATATTTTCAGGTTAAAATCAAAACTTTTAGCTTACAACGTTATAGTAAGACATTCTGGGTCGTTACATTTATAATTAATAAATTATGACATCTTAAACTTGCACTGAAAATTCTTCATACTGGCAATATATGCTTGTATTTCTATCCTTTTCATACATTAAATCACTGCGCCATTATCATAAGATAAAGCGTGATGGGAATAGTTTTAATTATTTGTTTTCTTTTTCCTATATCTCACTTTTGACAGCACAAAGAAGGCGGCCATTTTATAGCTTCTTGAAGAAAAGACGAGCTGTAATTTTCAACAGCACAGCTATTTAAATGCACTAATTTTTTTAAAATTGTTTTATACGCGCATTTCTACTTACGTACAATACTGTATACGTATTTAGTGTAAGTTTAGTTAGATTTATGTATTGAGCAAAGAGAAATGGACGATCCAAATAGGATGATGGCGCACAGCGGTGGTTTGATGGGGCCGCAGGGCTACGGCCTGGCTGGTGAAGGCGCTCCTACGGCAGGAGAGGGCGAGGCTCGCAAACAGGATATTGGAGAAATTCTACAACAGATCATGAACATAACAGACCAGAGTCTTGATGAAGCTCAAGCAAGAAAACACACATTAAATTGTCATAGAATGAAGCCAGCCTTGTTTTCTGTGCTATGTGAAATTAAAGAAAAAACGGGTAATTATTTTACTGATTTTAAAATTCGTTATAAACATAATATACATAAATTATTACATAAACAGAAACGATAGAATTAAAAAAATATGCGCACATCCTGTAACCCAGAGGGGAAGGCAGGAAATCATGGATTATCATTTGGCGCAATCCTGGCACATCTTGCTGTTTCTACATCCATACATCTATGGCTTGTCAGTTACATTAGGAGAAAAAACCATGAATCTGCACTCATAAACAATTAAAACTATGGTTTTTAAAACAACATTTTTCAAATGCTAAAAAACTGCAAAGGTTAGTTTGGGTGTAATGGGTTGACTGTTTTGCACTTTTCTCTTCAAATGCGGGTCCTCAACTTTCCCTCCCCCATCCTGCAAAACAAAATACTAAAGAGGAGGTACATATATGTAATATAAATGTTTTTATTTATTTATTTGAATATTCAGTTCATAATACTTGATTGCTTCATAAAATTCAAATTATGAAAGATTCCATTTAATTTGGGTACAGTGCTGTCACTTCGCAACACTCAAGAAGAGGAGCCTCCAGATCCCCAACTCATGCGCCTGGACAACATGCTAATAGCGGAAGGTGTGGCAGGCCCCGAGAAAGGGGGAGGTGCAGGAGCAGCGGCATCAGCATCTGCAGCTGCTGGGGAGTGGGGTAATTCACTCTATCCTATTTAAGTTTGATTGGTGTTGGATTTCATAGCGCATGCAATCTGTTTGGTTACAAGATAATTATTGCTGTAGAAATATTCCCAATTATAATTAAGTGTATTGAGGAATGTACACTTAAAAATACTAAAAATCTTCAATTTGAATTCAATTAAACCAGTAAATTACTATTTATTCCTGTTAGACAATATAAAAGTTGTATCTTGAGCTTGGACAAGGCTTCATGCTTCATAGTCAGAACGTTTATTATTATGTGTGTTTTATTTAATTACAAACTGACCCAGCAAACTTGCCTCTGCCTTAGAATTAATGTTGTTATGCGTTATCAGCTGTGTTAATTTTGTTTTAATTGCTGGATAGGGTGGACCCCTTTATTGCAAGCACATTGAGCTTTTGCACACAGAGCCTTAACCTATTATACATATTTGTTGTTTGAAAGATGTAAGGGACGGACAGCAGAAGTGACTTTGTTTTGTACTATCTTAAGATATCTAGATATACTACCGCAATGATTAATTTATTAAAATTATATATAAAATATGTTTATATGTTATAATGTAATATTTGTATTTTCTATTTATATATTTGCTTTGATTTTATTTAGCATGATTTTTCAAAATACAATAGTAATAATTATGTATTTTTGTATAATTCTTAAAACTGGTGTAAATATTGGAGCCATTTGCAAGTGGTGATTTTTTCAGAAAGTTAAATCACACCATAAGTGCTTATATTGTTATCATGGGCCGTGTTGGAGTACTAGCCTGAATTCCCATAAGGGCATAATAATATGGGTGTTATAGTCGCAGTATTTGTTTATTCAAATGACATCAGGAGCCACCATGTGGGCTTTTGTACGATTTAATAATTCTTTTTTTTTTATTGACAAAAAAACAATTTAGCCTGATAGTAGGTTGTCCCTAAATATTATTACTTGCTTAACATTAACTTATTACGCTTGGGCTTTACTATTTAAGAATGGAGAAGAAATAGTAAATGCCTTTGCCACATCTATACATAGTAGTGCTCCTGCTGTGCCCATGATTGCCTTGCATCTGGCTAACTAACATATATTGGGATGGAGGTTGCATGTAACTATTTCTGTCCCCCCATTTGCTGCAACTTAAGGCACTGTGGCTCAAGCAGATAACGCGATCGAGCACTCGGACTATCGTGCGAAGCTCGCCCAGATCCGCCAGATATATCACCAGGAGCTGGACAAGTACGAGAATGCCTGCAACGAGTTCACCACCCACGTCATGAATCTGTTGCGGGAGCAGAGCCGCACAAGACCCATTACACCCAAGGTGTGTATTGTTTTATTTAATACTAATAGTATAAGATACAGTGTAAGACATTTATAACTTCATCTGTTATTTGATCAGAACTGACATTATAAATATACAATGAGGCCAATACTGTCAAATCGTAGGTACCAAAGTAGGCTGAACCCTTGCGTAACTCCATGTTGGCGATTTACAGGGATTGTAAATTTCATCAAAATCGGCCAGCCATTTTGGAGTCTATAGGTCTATAGGGAACATATAATACATACTTCGTTTTTTATATACTTTTTTCCATTAAAAGTATCCTATGTTACTTCTAATACCTTTCCAGTACCCATTAGAATGAAATTACATTTAATTTTGTAATCTTATTTCTTTAAGGATTCCTATTTACTGCTGAACACTTATGTTTTATTGCAATGAGAGTTGAATGTTCAGCATTAAAAACGATTGCATCAGTCAACTTATATCGAAATAAAAATGAAACACAATTGTAATGTTGTATTTGTTTATTTCCGGTAGGAAATTGAACGAATGGTTCAAATCATACACAAGAAATTCAGCTCCATCCAGATGCAGCTGAAGCAGTCCACTTGTGAAGCCGTCATGATATTGCGCTCACGGTATGTCCCTTAATCTTTTATTTTTCAATCTGTGATGGTGGTCAGAACAAAAAAAATGTTTATGGAAGGTTGACCAATGTCCTATTAACATAAATATTAATTTATGAATAAGAAATTAAAAGATTATTGCATTTGCATATATTATTGGTCCCAGCATCATGGATGAACATATTAGGGCTGCACAGCTTACCCCTTTAAGTATGGTGTGATTGCTTTACTTCATACTTAAATACCCTTGTGCAGGTTCTTGGATGCCCGTCGCAAGCGGCGCAACTTCAGTAAGCAAGCCTCTGAGATTCTCAATGAGTATTTTTACTCGCACCTCTCCAACCCGTACCCCAGTGAAGAGGCCAAAGAGGAATTGGCTCGCAAGTGCGGCATCACAGTGTCACAGGTGATTCATCATTGACCATCGTTCATGTATTAATGCATTTTATAGGACAATCTTATTTTGTTTTGTTCAACATTAACATCAACATTGGTAGAGCATGCAACATCTTTTGCAAGAATTTGACCGTTGACATACCACAACCTCACAGAAGACTGGCTGTTCTGATGAGAGTGTCAAAGGCCTAATTCAGTTCACTTTGCTCTTCCTTATTAGAAATGTTTAGGACGAGGAAGAGTATTTTAGGGGGAGGGGATAGATAGGAAAAGAAAATGTCCTATTTTCTGTTTATACCGTCCTCATTAGCTTGTTGCAGATGACAAAGGGTAGCAGTCACTTAATATCAGGTGAATTGCTATATAATTATTGAAAAATTATTTCAGGTGTCGAATTGGTTTGGCAATAAGCGCATTCGCTACAAGAAAAACATTGGCAAAGCTCAGGAGGAGGCCAATTTGTATGCAGCCAAGAAAGCAGCCGGTATTTACTATTTCTCTATATTATCTACACTCAATTTAAATCGATAATATTATTAAGAGAACAGATTTGATTGTTTGTTCCGAATAAACTCCACTGGATCAGTTTTAAAACCCTTCCACCAATAGTAAGCTCTTCTAACAGTTATTTATCTAGTCTATATTTATTTGTCTAAATAACCGAGCGAAGCTGGGACGGATTGCTAGTGTTCTAGAAATATATCAGACTCGTGTAAAAAAATCATAAAAAATTAAGAAGTGAATTAAATGTTTATTCAAGACACATATATAATTTTGAACATCTTTGACTGGAAAAAAATTCAAGGAACCATTTGAATGAGATGAGGTATTTTATAGTGTGCAATCCCCTCTTATGTTGAAATGAGTTATTGTTGTGCTTTTGCCATGTACCCTACATGATCTCTTGATTAGGTTAGGTCAGTGAGTTACCCCCGCTCTATACTATGGTTTCCGCACACAGACCTGCCTTGGATTGGCGCGTGCAGGCGCGATGCTAGCTCCCCTCCGGCCCGACCCACTTCGTATTACAGTAAACAATAATTATTTAGTCCTTATTGACATCTCTTTCACAAATACCCACAGAATCAAATTATTTAGATATTACAAACACATTTCACATCTATACCCAAAAAGGTAGTAATTAAATGTCTTTTATTTGGGTTTATAATTACATATACACTGAAAGTATTTTAATTGTATTACAAAATCATAATGGCGCCGAAAACAACCTTTATCTGTAATATTCCTTTATATCTTATCAAGCAAGATTAATGTATGAGAAAGCACTTGTTTAGTCCTTTTAATATGCCTTCATTCCCTTTAGAGTATAAATATGTCCAAGTCTATGGTAGAGGGGTAACCTAACTGTAATCAGATTGATGAGGTGACATTTTTTGCAGCAGCGGGCGCATCACCGTACTCTATGGGCGCTGCGTCCGGCACGGCCACGCCCATGATGTCGCCGGCGCCCACGCAGGACAGCATGGGCTACTCGCTGCCGGCGCCCGGCTACGACGCCCCCCAGCCGGGATACGACGCCGCCATGGGTTATGACCCCATGCACCAAGATCTGTCGCCCTAGGATCACCCTAATTCATGTGGTGGTACGACTAAAGGTTGGAGGTTTTTTTTCAGTAACAACAAAGGCTTATGTCAAGTGTTATATGTGGCCATTGGCATATTTCGTTTTATACATATTGTGGTGTCTTGTACAGTGATAGTTGGAGTAATGTGTTATTGGTTCCAGGGCTCGAGAGTGCGAGTATAATTGCAGCTTCCACAAAATTGCCATTTACTACATAACTTAGAATATTTAGCGAGCCTTAGCGAATAGTACATAATGTATACTGCGGTGAACTTTTTATCTAGAAACATTTTAGGCCTAATATTTTTGGACGAAACTTAACTTTGCCCTGTATTATCTATTTTGACTGGTGCACAGTATTTTTTTTATGTTTTTATATATTATGTAGTTTTATTTTACTTATTACTAATCTTAAAGGCTGCAATGTATTATGATTCTGATCCGATTAATTGTATGAAAACCATACAAATGCTTCATCAAACAGTCGATTGTGGATGAAACATTTTAATAAAATTAGGTCCAGATGTTTTGTGTATTGTGAACGCGCGTGCGCTTTATTATACTGAAAGCATCACTGTTTAAAAACCATTAATATTTTTAGGTTAAAAAGCGCCATGAAATGAAATTAAACATGAATTATTATTAGAATAACTAATTGTTCATATTAAAGCTAAAATATTAAGTATTATTTGGTGTCTTTTGAATGTATACGCAGTCTTAAGTATTATTTTGAACCCGACCAGTGATCTTTGGAAAAAAGTAATGTATGCTTCGCTGAATTTGGCAGTATTAGTTACACGTCATTGTCCAGATCTCTTCTTAATACGTTCACTTCTTTTTACTATACGGTGGATATAAATATACGATAGGTTTAAGCATATTGTAGTTGAAAAGTTAAACTTTAGGTAAATGAGTTGTGTCCCGTCTTTGGGTAATTTTGTAAAGTCATTTGATCCTCGAATGCCGTCTGTAACTGACAAAATATCTAACACTCGCATTACAGTTGTTTCGAACTCCTTTGATCTTTATATGTTTATATTTTTTTGTATTTTTGCAAATAAAAGGAATATATATTCTGTTTCTTGGTATAATATATACTAACTTATTTATTTTTTAACCAAACACAATTACAATTAAAGGTTAGGTTTTGGTAAGACCAAAATGTTCGTTTCATAATGTTTGAAATAATTGTTAAGTAATGCACCGTTGTGATTTACAAGTTACAGAGGGTGTTAGTGCAGGGGAAGGGCGTATTGTGTGCAATTTAATATTTTATTAGAAACGGTTGTGTTGACGCACACGAAGTATTTTCGTCTAAATCCTATTAACAGTAGATATTTTTTTATCAATCTTTTACTAATCAGTTTGCAGCGTGCGTGCGCGCACGTTCGCACGCATCGTACGCACGCAACGTACATGTGACGGTCAGAACAAAATATTTTTATGAGGTACTTGTGATGTTGATGGTAGCTCTGGTAAATATTATTTTGTCATGTATTTAGTCGATAAGTTATTTTTTTTATTGTTTTGTCATCGTTCTTATTGAATATACGAATAATGTAATACGAAATGCAATGGAATACGAATAAACATTTAGTGAATAGTTTGTTTACGAAAATAATTATATTATATAGAATTAAGTTGATGTGTTCTAAAATCAAGATATCTGAAACAGTATACGAATAAATAAATTTGAAAATAATAAATAAATAAAATTGCTACCGACTACTGAAATGTACACCGCCGCCGTGTCGACAACACAAAAAGTTGCGCCGCCAGCTGCTTTATTTATAAGGTTGTTGGGGCGCTGGCGGGGCGTGTCCGCAGCGCGGCGGTGTGCGCGCAACATGTATACGACTTCATTGTTATTACGACCATCAGATTGACTTAAATACATTTTTGTGTAGTTACATATTGTGTTTTATTTAAAAACTTTATGCATTCCCATATTTCATGTACCTCTCACTCACTCATTTCTTTACTTACTAAGTGTATATATTGCTTAGTAATGCTAAGATATATATACAATTGCTAGCAAATATTTTGGCAAGTATTTTTAAATCTTTTATCTTTATATTAAAGTATTTTTTTAAATTCATTAAATAAGCTCATCGACTTACGACGACGATGGTTGGTCAAGGTTCCATTGAGGAGAAGCAAGGTATTCATACTTGTCGGTGTCTAGGAATTGAACTACATATATCTAGAAACAATTCCAGAAAAAAACAAATTATAACTTGAATTAACTAACCCAAACAAGACCAAACTAGACAACCTGGTCTAAAAGAGTTAATAGGTAGTTACTAATATATTGCATACCATCTTTCAAGTAACATCAGGTGGGAACGTTGTCGAGGGCTAGATTAATGAATAATAAACAAAAGGAATATGTATAGGAGAATTGGTAGGGAAATAAAGTTGTTTTTTTGTTTTGGTCAAATTTATCTAAAACCTAGCGGACAAAAAACAAAACTTTTATTTGAAAAAATCATCGGCTGTCAAATAATGTATTTTAATCACTACGCGGTTCCCTGGCTTATGTTTTCAGAGAGAAGCCTATCTCGTCACAATTTTATTCCAGGGGAAACCCACGGGAATGTCCAGTAATTTTCTAAAACAGCAAACTGTATAGACAGCAATCCTTTGTTCACTCGAATTGTGTTAAAATAAAAATATAATTTGGTGGTATTAGAACTGTTTATCAAAAGCGTTTAAGTTAGTAAAGTCGATTTAATCTTTACACCTTTTTGTTATTTCTAATTAGTAGGTATATTGCGGTGTCTATTATTACCATACATTTTAGAGCACCAAAATTCTTACCACCACCACGCACCAAATTACGTAATGTATTTTGTACGTGTGTTATCCGTTGATAGCGATGTGATTATGATAATACGTGCATAACAAGTAATTCCAATAACAAACTTATTTTTGTTGACAAAATTCCGTTTACAAATGTTATGTTGCGGCCAAAACAATTATGAAAGAATTCTAAGTACTGGTTTTAAAATGGGTACTGCTGGAGGCAGATCATGACGTTTTGGGAGCTTGTGTGAGACGTGTGTATTGGAGATCTTTGGTTTTGTGATTTTTCCTACTTTATGTGGGGTTAGAGCAACGAAACGCAATCATCCGTCATGTTTCACTTGTCCGAAGCAGAATACGCTGCACACACAGAGTTGAGGGAGTCAAATGAGAGCGGGGGAGGATCAAAAGAAGATAATTTCTCCAATCTGCATCGTATCAATTACCTATAGCTGTGGGTCTGCAGTCCTAAAAACTCCCCTCTCTACAACCGGTATTATATGTTGTTATTTTGGGCATTTATAATTATTTAATAAAGTACGAGTTATGTAGACTACCATCCAAGAACGATTATTCAATTAAAATAATGTAGATAATAGCTAAAGCACTTGTTAGATAATTAAACGATTGGCTACTTATTACAAAATATTTGTATACATTTTTATCAGCGTTGTCTTGACCTTCAACTCTGTGAATAAGCAACTCCTTGAGCGTTCACTTCAAACAAAATGATTCGGCTTTGAGTGTCAGTATCGCGCAGAGATCGGGCCAAGGCGGTATTTTTTATATTATTTATTTCTACATACTATTTGCTTGTAATGTTAAGATCTATTAGTGCTTTAACTAAAATCGTGCCAAGTACACAAAATTGTAAGTAAACTCACTTAACTTTAAAAAATAATACCTAACCAATAAATTAGATGACAAGTAGAAACAAGGAAAATGTATTTAATTTTTTTTAAGCGGACCAGAATGAAATTATTTATCATTTTTATAATTAGAAACTTGAGTCAATTGTGGTCAATTGAAAAATGAGTATTTTATTTAAAGTGGAGTCACAGATTATGACATTAAGGTTAGTCATAATGAAAAGCGCAGTAAAAAACTGCATTCGTTTTCCTTGATATATAAATATAAAGTACAAAGTAAATTAATAGTACTTCTGTAAACAGACCTATAACTATATAACTAAATTCTGTAAATAGACCGTATAACTGTATATTTGTTCTGTTCTTAATGCCAATGCTAGGAGGCCTACTTCTAGTTCTCTCCCCCTTACCACCCTTTTCTTATAAGTAAAGGATGGGAAGGGGAAGAGAGCTTGACGGTGGAGGGGATGTATAGGAATTGGAAATAACTACTTTCTGTTTGTACCCTCCTTTGTCCATAAATGGTAGGCAACGCATCTGCAACTGATTAGTTAATTGCACATGTCTATGGGTAGCGTTCACTTGACATAGGGTGAACCGCTTGCTCGTTTGCCATCAAGTGCTATAAAAAAATATATATATTTTGTATTGCAGCAGGGAGAATGACAAGCATACACAGCGCCTACATAGAGGAAGTCCACGATGTGCCAATTTCCGTAATCACAAGGCCTTTCATTCCGGAACTTGATGAAAAAAAAGTACAGTCGCTTATGGACACAATTCAAGTAAGCATTTTTAAGTGTTAAGTAGTTTTTATGAGCTTTCATTGGTATTTTAAAAATGTGACAATGCGGTTAACCGTAAAGGGCGCATAGGATTAGCAAAACGTAAGATTGTAGTTGAGAGTTCGAATTTAAACCATCTATTGTATCAACTTAGATTGTGTGATTAAAGGTTAAGTACTTGTTGTTACTTATCAACATTTAAAGTTGATATGATTAACAATAATTTATCTATATCATATTTTTACAATATCTTTTTGTGTTTGACGATTTCGTAGCGTAATAAATAAAACATAAGTTTTTTAATAGTGTCATCGATGCAGATATAAAATAACCTATATAAGTTATATTGTTTTATTAAGTTTAAGCCGTAAATGCCAAATCCAGTGGTAGATATGGGCATGTCTATATTAACTTTATTATCACTTAGTGTTCACGACCAGAGAGCGTCTTAAAACAACCCACAAAAGTTGCTGTTGCCCACTAGTTTTATTGTTCTCCTCATCATCTATGGATGAGAGGGAATGAAACTGAAACCGTTCTAAGAAAGTGAACTGGGACATCGCGGGTGTGACCATAAACAAATATTGCCAGTTGTCACCATAATACAAAGTTAAAATTTCATTTATGTTTATAAAATATAAGCAATTCGATTTTTTATATTTTGTTGAATCACAACACGTTGTCTAAATACATAAATCGCTACATAATATGTTAGCTTATTAGCATTCAAGCAAAGCGGTTTCGGTACACAATATATTTTTGTATGCTTACGTAAATTTAAATTTAGCAATGTCAATTGTAGGTCGATTAATAACAACTTGGATGTCACTTGTATGCACACTTAAAATTATCGTATAAATTTTAGGTACCTACGTATATTGAATCTGTTTTTAATACACAGATTATTATCTCACCTTTATTATTGTACATTTTATTGTTTTGGATACAGTGTCTTTCAGCGTAGCCAGTATTTATTATTAATAACATCTGATTTTTAATTTAAGAAATTGTAAAAGTGGTAGAGGTCGCAACAGCTACATCTGTTGCACGAATGGGGCGGCTCGACCAGTGAAATACCACCTCACAGAAGACAGGCGTGAAGTATTCTGCGTTTTGTCTAATATGTGAGGTGCCAGAGGCCCAATTCCATAACTGTTTTCTTCTCATGTTTTTGTAATGAGTATACAGGGGATGCGGATGGATAGTATTAAAGAAGGAAAATCCTTTTTCTGTATATTAGAGGCAGCCAAGCCAATACAGGTACATTTCATTTGCCTGTTGCGGACGTCAATGCGTATCGGATACATAGCGATTTAAAAATCAGTAATTTGTATGAACAAGATTTTTTTTTACTACGAAGGGCACTTAGCACCTTTAAAATTAAAAAGATTGTATACCGATACATAAATAAATGTCAAGAGTCTAAATAAATAAATATGCGCTCACGCCCCTAACCCGGAGGGGTAGACAGAGATCAAAGATTTCCATTTTGCTCGATCTCGGCACATACCTTTTTCGCTCCTGTATGTATGCACTTAAACCTACGGTCGTCGGTAACCATGGGTGTACACTGCCGAAAACATTCACACAAAACATATTATCTTCTCAGTTTTTTTACAGAGAAAGCTTGTAGTTACTCCTTATATCGCCGCTCCGAAAAGTTTGGCGTTTGGACAATGCGAATGTAATTTAAAAATTTACTGTATGTCTAGAAAGAAGAAGAGGCTGGCACCGTGCCACCTATAGACGTGCTGTGGATAAAAGGCTCCGAGGGTGGCAACTATTACTACAGCTTCGGCGGCTGCCACCGCTTCGCAGCGTACAAGAGGCTCAACAGGCCCACCATACCGGCCAAGCTGATCAGGTCCACAGTCACTGACCTGCAGACGTACCTCGGCAGCAGTACACCGAATTTAAAGTGAACGTTATGCCATGATAAATTATTATAAGTAAATATTTTTAAGAAAATTAAACATTACATATTAAAAAAATAAATTGTAATATACTCCAAATAAACGTAAGCATGGACAAAGTAAGCGTTGTACGTATTACTGAATGTATCCAGTAATAAGTTTTTTTTAAAGCATAACGCAAACGAGGCTGTAGTTACTTGGTCGCTACATCTAGGGAGGCCTAGTGTAATGATAAATTTAATCAGATTTCAACACAAGACAAGAGACAGAGTCAAATATATATATATATATATATATATATAGGTATTTTACTTACCTTACTAGAGAAAATAATAAAGGCCAGTTACTTCATTCTGCCAATAACATGTAATCGATTTTTTTAATTCATACAACATTTTTGTTAATTTGCACTTCTTTCAATTTGTTTTACAGCTAATTATTTATTTACGTTACATTTAGTTTTAATTGGGATTAAATACTAATAACAAATGTAACGTTATGTATGAAACGTACCATTGCATTGAAATCTAAACTATATTTTTTATTATTTTGTGAATAATTTATATACTTTTTTTTGGATTAATTATAAATAAAATAAATATATAAATGTTTTATAAGAGTATTTATCGCCATGTGTGTAACAATGGCAATTGTTAAATTGATGCACAAATAAAACGAAACGTCAATTCTCCATCAGTGTATTTATTTTGGAGTTGTCTTATCTAAATAAAGAACAATGAGATATGATGCTTGTTTTTTTCTGTATAATTTATTTACAAACATGAACATAAATAATATAAAAATATATTTATACATCAGCTCATCTCGTCACAGAACTTACGGCTTAAAATAAATGAACACATTGATTTTACAGCACTCACTGCATTGCGCGTATGGCAACACATACAAATCATAATAAAAATACGCTATCATTTTAATAAAACATGTGATAAAACTCACAAGGCCATTCTGCAACATCACTTATAATCTCGAAAACGGATTTATAATGTAAAATTAACAATAAGAATATTTCATTAGTAAAGTGGACACGAAACCTATTTAATTCTATTCGGGTAAAACCTATATAGACTACGGTCATACTGTGCCGACCCCAGATACGTGGGAATAAGTCAGGATGATAAGACTCGGTAAGCAATCACTTTTATTGAATAAGGTGGCAAACGAGCAAGCGGGTCACCTGATTTTAAGTGGCCGCTGCCCATAGACATCCATCCGCAACAAGCAAATGTGTTGCCTACCTTTAATGGACAGAGGAGGGCATAGACAGGAAAAAGGATATTTCCTTTTCCCCGTTTAACCCCTCCCCGCCCAATCCTCTTCCCATTCCATCCTATCCTTATGAGGAAAGGAGGAATTTCAAATTATTTTAGTTACGATTTTTCTTAAATGTAGTGAGTGCTTACTGTAACTCTATTACAATATTGATTCATTGGACAACGAGTGTTTATTATCGCGTACAACGGCCATCGTTCCAACTGAATAGAAAAAATATACTATATATATGACTCAACAATCGTACCTGTACATTTCTTTACCCACATAGCAACAACGCCCGGAACCCTTTCACCGTTTCAACATACGATTCCATCTTCCATATAATATGTATTGAATTTTAATATACATATATCTATTGACATCGGAAACTGTCATCCTCACAACTCGACGTAAAGCAATGTTTAAACATTTTATTCATTACATATTTAACATTCACTACGATTTAAATATTTTTAATACACTGAAAGATTTAAATAGTGTTTTATTTGATAAAATTTAAATCACTTTAAATATCTATTTACAATTTATTATGTCGTAACAGAAGTGACTGTAGGAATTCAATACCATTTCTAAACGCTGTACAGTAATATGAGAAACGGCATAAGAAATTTATACCTCCATCTGTTATTTGATCAGGAACTATATCATATGTACATTGATAAATCACAAGTGGGTTGTCGGGCTAAATCCGAAGCCAATAGTTAAATAGTAAAACCAAACTAGGGTGAACCCTTGCAGAACTCGCCGTTCACGATTCTAAGGGTCAAGTTTACGTGGTTAACAATTCGAACTCAAGTCAACTGTTTACAAAGATTATAAATTTCTTATGTCGTATCTAAGACCATAGAGCAACCATATAATAATTCAAAAATGTATTTTTAATTGATTTATTTCGAACTTTTGGGGGTTTCCACCGATTTATAATTGCAATTCTCACAGCCACTTCATAATGAATCAAAATTCTAAACTTTAGAAGTTACACAGAAAATATTTTTTTAACTACGTGGAAGGATATAAGTCATTGTTTTTGTAATTCCCGAGTCCATATAAATACCCTTTGACACGAAGACTCTAGGTGAGTACTACACTACGTATAAATATTCCATTATTAGCAATTTTAATTCAATTTTTTTATTTAAATCGTCGACGTGTAAGGCATAATACATTTAAAACATCCTTAACAGCTTCTAAATGAAATACATATTTAAATAAATACCATTATAATAACTAGCAATGTATGTTCCAAAAATGCACTGATCTAAGAGTGAGCTTATACCCGTTGGAATGTATCGGTTGCAGTGAAAAAGTGAACGATTCTAATATTTCAAAATCGCAGTTATGTACCTAGCTCCAGATACCGAGTTCCATTAAAATTCAACGTTTAACATTTTCTTTTTGATTCAAAACATTTCCTATACTGAGTGTTCATTTTTGAAATTAGACATTCGTACAATTTAATTTCATCGAGACTAATTTTACACTATTCCACAGCAAGAACAGACATTTTTTTTAAATTAGTAATTATGGCGATTATGAATTACAGCGGCAAAATGCTTCTGGATTTATATTTGGTTTACATTTGACACGTCGATTAGGTAATTTGATAAAAACAGCAACTTGACTCAAAAATTGTCTATGGTTTACATTAGCTATTGTATACCCTGTTTCACAGCAAGATGTCAGTTTTGTAAACAACTTTTTCCCATATTATCTTATAACATTAGCTCTCAATATAACACAGTTTCATTTCACTTTATCTCACGATTTCCACAACATTACAATATTTTCGATGTAATTATAAAGTTAAATTGCCGCCATGTATGGTAAATGTCATTTGTTTACAATAATCATATCTTGCAATGAAACAAAGTATACGTTATCCTACTCAGAGTCTACAACTTTTAAAAATAGTAAATAATCCAAAAGCTAGGAACATATTTTTAGTATCGCACTTCAATTGTAGCGTTAGAATAATTAATTCAGCGAAATATCCACAGAGCAACAAATTGTAGAGTTTGGCACGTAATTTTTTTACTATGGATGTATATTTAATTTAAAAAATAAATGAAATTAAAATCTAGCTGCCAAAGGCGTAATAAAGTGCTTGGTTAGGCCAGTTTTAGACTAGCGAGATGAAAAAAAATGTACCTGGACATAATCATTGTGTTTATTCACACAATAAACTTGACACAGATATGTTAATAAATATATAAGGTTACTGTACCTTATTTAAGTTTATTTTGACTCAGAATATTCGAGAGAGAGTAACAAACTTATTGTTACGAATTTAACCTTTGGATCAACCTTAGCTATCGTATCGACACATCACAAATAATATCATAATTTAAATGAATAGAAAAACCATAGATATATAAACCTCTAGATGCCGAAAAGTTCAATTTTTGCCGCTAATGTTCACTAGTACTACGTTACTGACTTGTGAGATGTGACGTTCGTACGCTTATCTTTTTTGTAACTGGATTATTTATGTATCTATTATAATTTGCTTTAATATATTAATTAAAAACAACCGAAGAATTATTTAAAATGTCTTATTCAATTGTCGTTAAGGCTAAATAGCGCTGCACCTTGAAAATATTTACTAAACTAGATTTAAAGCATTTCACGCACCATTAAACATATCCATAGTGCAAGTTTTTTTTTTTTTGAACAGAAAAGAGCAAAAGGCTTAAGACATAGAGCCAATTTTTATTGCTATATCAAAGATAATATAAATATATTTTTATATGTACATTTTCAATTGGTTCTTTCTGGTTAACCTCAATTAGGATACCACATGTACAACGAACGCAATTATCATAAATATTTATTTGCAGCGACATTTATTCCGTGCGGTATCTGTCAAGATATGTTCTCGGTCAACCGTATTTGTAGATTAAAAATAAATGAAATAATCTCGTATCGATATTATATTTGTCGATTATTTCGTTTCAAGTTCATGATTTATACACTACCGTAGATATTTATTTTTTGTACAATAAAATAATAAAATCATGTCCTACACACTAATAAATACATTGAGATTTAACATTGTGCCTTCGTCATTTATACCACAGGTTGTTTGTTTACAATTATTTTTCATTCACAATAGTGAATATACGCAAATATATCCAAGCATTAAAATAGCATCCTATTAAGTCAATATAAGAAAAATAACTTACTATATCTACTCTGTTCTAAAATATCAACATTCATAGACTCTTCTTGTATTACTAAATGGTCGCATATCGATTAGCGAATTCATCCTAAAATATTTATATCGATACAGATATGAGTTTTACGTACAGAGAGCTATAAAATTATTTGTCATAAAATAAATACATTCTAGAACAGACTTAATAATAATAATAAATGATTTATTGCCATCGAAAACAGATTTACATAGAAAAAAAGTAAAATTACAGTGTTACAAATTATGGCAACAGGGGGTGATTCAGCTTTGTCCGTACGGAATGAAGATCCCGTGTCACGCTGGTTTTCAGCCACCCCCTTCCCTTAGATGTTGCGGGAATCAAGAAGTCCGAGGGTTCGCCATGCACCATTAAGACTTAAAATATTATTTTTGTCTCTGGTATTTAAGAACGTTAAATGAAAACGTCAATGTTTTTGACATGTTTTTAGCAAACTGTCAAATGTCATAGATATTCCAATTTTCTTGCTTTCGATCAATTTAGTTAAGGCGAGTTTATACCTCGGTGCGAGGTAACATCAAAAACACTTATGCACATTATACAGGTAAGCCTAAAATCAGCGGTCACTCGAATATAGTCTAGTATACTATGCACACTTTTCATATGCTGACGACTGAGCGAACAGTCACGTAAAAATAACTTGAAGTTATGGTTTGTTTGCAATTACTAGATTTGTCAACTTTACCAGCTTTACGTGTCAAGTCGTACTCGTTTAGCGCCAGGTGGCGTGGACGTCACGTCACGCGGTGGGCGCTCAGACGAGATCGCCGTCGTTGGACGGCGGGGCGAAATGCAGCTCGCTCTCGGCGAGGCAGAGCTGACATCAGTCTAGTGCACCGATGCACTCGGGCTCCTCCCGCACGCACTCCTTAGGGAAGTACCCGGATCGGTTGTCGTCCTGCATACAGTACTTGGTTTTACAACAGCTTTAGCATAAGGGAAAAGAAATTTTGGTAATGAGGTAAGAGCCGAGTAATGTATCATACAGTGCATGATTTGAAACAGGGAAACCTACCTACTGATTACGATATTATATGGATTTTTCATCGTTTAAATACTAAGCTATGTGTACGTAAAAAGGAACAAACCTTGTCTAGAGTCCTTCCCTTCCACCAGCCGCGGCTGTCGCCCTCTTTGCTGAGCACAAGCAGCTTGGCGCCAGGCCGCAGCGCCAGCTGCGTCGCCTCCAGCGGACGGAAGTCGTGGATCACGGTCGCCACAACGCGCCGGAACGGCCAGCGCAGGTTCGAGTTTAAACTAGAATGACATGTCCAACGTCGATTGTTATCCGTGATTAAAAACCCCATATTGGATCCTTGATGAAGCAATATGCGATTAAATCTCATTGGCACCAATGCCAATAATTGTAGAGTTGAGATATCAAATGTTTGAACTAAATCTTAAACATTAACTGATTTAGATATTTTGAAGAGAGACCTATCTATCTACTGGCGTAAGTAAAAATATTAAAAAAAAACTGGATTTTGTTTTTTTTTAACTATTATTGCGAATGTGTGTACCAAATTCATCGCTTCACATCCTTAGGTACTCACCCGACGAAGTTCTCCGCGAGGCTGGTGAGCTCGTAGTACGAGACGAGCTCGACGACGCTGCGGAAGAAGCGCGACTCGGACAGGTAGTAGTGCTGCACCTGGTCGATGGGCTTGCGGCACACGCGCATGTGCTTCACCGTGTTGTCCGTCCTGGGCGAGATATCAATAAGACAATTAGATAACTCATGTTATTACTGCAAGTAAAAGTAAAAAGTTTAACTTTAGAGAGTAAAGTAAATCGTCGAAGTCTAAGTTTAGATAACTCGTAAGGTAATTGTTTAAATTATGTGGTGTAAGGCATTAATACTGTATCAGTTTAAATACCTTTTCTATTAAAGCAATGTACGTGACCATTTTTTTAGAAGTCAGAATGGGTATAGTACGCTATCCTTAAAAGATAAATATTTTTAAACCTTTGAACTTTGCTTGTAACACATTTTAAATAAGCTTATCGGAGCATCTAGTTCTAATACATCCGTAACGCTAAATTCTATTTCCATGTTTATAACTTACGACTGGTTAACGAATAATGTACTTACTTTAGCGAGAGCGCGTAGTGCGTGTCGGTGGGCGAGTGCAGCGCGGCGCGCGGCCGCACGCGCAGCAGGAAAGTGCCGTCCACGCGCCGCTCCAGCCGAGCGGTGGCTGTCTCGCGACCCATCTCCCCCACGTACCTAAAACATATATGATAATCAGTTACTCATATCCAACAAACTATGTCTCAACCTTTTCGTATTCTTAAGTAAAAACTTTATGGTCCTTCGACTCGGATATTTCATTTATAATTTTTTGATATCTTACAATATTATATCAAGTTGCAATTTTAAAGGTAAAGATGTGTTATAATTATACGTTTGTGCAGTTGTGAGTTTATGCCTGTTCGTGTACTAACCACATGTAGTAGTGGAGCGCCTGGTCGGGCTGGTGGGAGTGCGGGGGCAGCGGCGGCGCGGGAGCCAGGCCTCCGCCGCAACGGCCCGACAACGCGATGCAGTCTTTGTGAGCACACGCGTTGCACACCGAACAAAGATAACCCTGTATGTAGTACATAGTGTGGGATTTGAAACAACACGAGAAATATATTACATACATACCCGTTATTAATTTATGCAATATCTAAACTTGACAAGATGTTCTTAGGTAGAATAATGCGGTCTGGTTTTTATCGATTCATGCTTTTGTATTTTTGTGTTGCTACTCATTGGATTAAATTGGAATGCTTGGAATATACAAAGGAACAGAAGGTATTATCATTTATAAACCTGAAATATTCTGCCCTTGAGGAACTTTGAGCAGTGGTGGCAGGTGGCGGGCTTGTCGAACGTGTGCAGGACGAACTTGTGGTTGGTGCTGCGGCAGCCGGCCGGCTCCAGGTTGTCTCTGTCAATGTCACGCAACACTCAAAAACGTTTTTCATCTTTGAATTTAAAAGTTTTACCAACAACTCGCACGCAACAACACTTCACACTTCCAACACTTCGCAGTCCATTTGGTCAAGACAAACCGAAGATTTGAGTAACAATTTAAGTGAAAAGACACATTAGAAATTCACACGGATAGTTACATCGCATCTCGTATCGCCTGGATCCACTTGCGCCGGCAGTCCTCGGTGCGCGCGTACAGCGTGAACGTCGTGCGCTTGTTGCGGCGCACGAGGTAGAAGTGCGCCGCCCACCGCGACTCGCCGCGCAGCGTGCGTCGCGCGTTCGCCTCCTCCACGCGGTACTCAGCTAGGCGCACGCCCACTCGGTACGAGTATTGATTGTCCTACAAAGAATATCTAATTACCAGTAATAGATTCCACAACGACATCTGTGAAACGAATACTCGACTCACGATAGGCGTGAAGTAAAATTATTCTGCGTGTCGTCTGATGAGTGCCGAATGCCCCAATCGATTCGTTTTCCCCTTTTATCCTAAAAGGATGGAAATGGGAAACATGATTTGACAAGCGAGGGTATGGATAGCAAAACGAAATATTATTTGACCTTTTACCTCCCGTGTCCATTAAAGGTAGGCAAGGTATCTGCAATTAATTAGGTTGTTGCAGATGCCTATGTGTAGTGTGACCCCTTAATATCAGTTTGCAACCTTCTTCCACTTTTTTTATAGATAACTTATACAGTTAACTTAACAAGCTCGTCGCGGGAGTTCAATGTTGAAATCAACATGATTTTCAAAAACCGTTGGAACAAAACTAATTTTGTCTCGTTTATTTTAAGTTTTTTGGTAATTTCCATAAGGAAATCAATATTGAAAACCATTTTAAAAATAATACAATGCAGTCATATTCATATTTCTGAACCAACTTCTTGTAACATCCGGAAAGTGGGAAAAGTCAGTTCTCGCTCTTTCGACAAAATTATTATAATAATTAGGCGATAGAAACCTAAGTTAAACACTAATTTTCCTAATGAAGGGCTAATTTCCACTAAAACACTTACTAGAAAATATGCAATTGTTGGCGCAAAGTATCATGTGCTAATGGTCCTAAAAAGGAACCGCTTTTCAATGCAATCGCAATGATTCCACCGACCTTAACAGGTTTGCAGAGCAGCATGAGCTTGTCGAAGACGAACACGTATCGCGAGCGCAGCTTCTGGTCCTCGTGTGCCTTGACCTTGAGCTCGCCGTCCAGCAGCAGGCGGCCGTACGCCGCCAGCCCCGCTCCCCCCGCGCCCAGCTCGCGCTGCTCCCAATCGATTATGCTCTCCTGGTATAAATAAGACATAAAAACCATTATCTCTGCTTAAGTTATATTATATCAGTGCATTTAAAAGTAAATATTTTTCCAACCTGCACTTTAGAAAGTAGCGTTAGGACTTCGCTGTCTCTCTTCACTTCGTTGATGTACTGCGCCACGTCGACCATCGCCTCTTTCGCGCGCTCCAGACCACGGAAGTCTTCGTGATTCTGCAAAACAGATGACGCACTCGAGACTTACTTCTTTTAAAGAAAACGATAAATAAATAATTCCTTAGTTTATAAAGTATCGTAATTAAGGTATTTCATCCATTTGTAAAAGTAAGTTGGAGTAATAACATATAAATTACTACTTACCAAATGAATTATCAAATCGCATGAAATGAACAATGGTTTGAACTGCTTTTAACTTATGTTTTTTTTTATAGCACTTGATGGCAAACGAGCAAGCGGTTCACCCGATGTCAAGTGATCGCTACCCATAGACATCTGCGACTAACTAATGAGTTGCAGATGCGTTGCCCGCCTTTATTGGACAGAGGAGGGGATAAACAGAATATGGTTATTTCCAATTCCTATACATCCCCTCCACCGTCAAGTTTTTTCCCCTTCCCATAATTTCCTTATAAGAAAATGGTGGGAAGGGGGAGAGAACTAGAATTAGGCCTTCGGCACCACACTCATACGCCGAAACGCAGAATATTCTTCTTCACGCCCGTCTTCTGTGAGGTCGTGGTCCACCGGTCGAGCTCGCCCATTCGTGCAACAGATGTTGTTACGGGCTCTACCACTGTTCAAATTTCTGTGACGATATTTTGGGTTCCTGACATATGGAGCATCCGTTGTTTATCTTACCGGCTGCGTCTCGTGCACCAGCTTGTCCAGCAGCAGGTGGTACTTGAGCACGCGCTGCATCGGCACGGAGAGTATGTCGCGCAACTGTATACGACCATCGCTGTGCTCCTTCTGGCATTTCTGTATAGCAAAATGCATGCATGTCATTTTGTTACCACGAATGATATTTATAAGAATCCGAATCCAAGGTGTGTTAGAAAAAAATCGACTTCAAAAATTATTTATAAGGGCTGTTTTTTCTGTATATAAATTAAAGTAGAATGGAATTATGTTGTCGTATCGCTTATGTATTCTGTTGGATGTAAATACATCAGGCAAATGTGTATGTGATGGCATACCACTAGCTGCTTAGCCAGGGTGGTGTCCCTGTTCTCGAGGGCCTTGAGCGTTTCCTGAGCATGAGTCAGGTTGGAGCAGTAGTCACCGTAGAGCAGCAACCGCTCGCGCCACACCAGGAACACGTCGGCAAGACGCGGCGCGCCGCCGCCCGGCACGCACGCTTCCGTCGCCAGCCGCAGCTGACGTAGCAGCCCCGAATGGGTCTCGTGCAGCTCCTGAATTTATCGATGGATAAATCAACGGTTTCTCATAATAACCAATATCATAAGACCTTTTATGAGTGACAACCACACCTTGAACAGGCGTCGAATTTAAGCCAGTTTTGAGTGGCAAAAGCGTATCCCAACAATTTGTCTTTGATTTTCTGCCGTGAGCACACAATCCAGGTTTTAATTATGATAAAACTTAGTGGTTCCTACAAATTGTCCTTGTCCCAAATAGCAGAATAAGGGTGAGATTTAAAGCTACGCTTACGGCCTTAGAAGAGCAAGTGGGAAATCATTACATCACCCGATTCACCCCACCATAGTACATTTACGCAGAACGCCAAGACAACTAAAAACCATCACTCTTCTTTCTCTACGCTCCTAAGCACGCACTGAAGTGAAATACCCTAGTAGTGTATCGCCTCATGTAATTTACAAGTTCTTACCTTTATACCAAAGAATATAACTTGCAAGTCTTGAGGTTTGAGGTATGGTGTCAACGGCCTCAGAAAGTATTTAATTATTTTACTCAATACATCGACGTAATTGCATTCCGTGTCAACCAGCTCCTTTATCACATAGTCCCTCTTCTCGAGACTGTGCGACGATGTTGCCAGCTGAAAATATACAAAATAATTATACTTAACGCTGGTGAAAATTAAAAGCATGCATTGATGATATTTAAAATAAAAAAAAATAACCATTCTAAGCGTAATTCTACGGAACATTATAGCTACGCTATCTCAAACTACAAGGCGAATAAAAAATAATGATACCAGAAGTAATGGGCGAATGAATAATTCACTTTACGCTCGGAATGCTGTGCGGAACTTTTACTTGCGAGGCGGTTCCTAACTCAGCCATGAAATTTCTTTTCCCGCCGCCGCCGAAAGTCGTTCAATATTTATCGCCAACATTGCCGAATAGTTTTGTATATTTGCTAACTTTTTTTCTAAACTTTCCATCTCGCAATCGTGACGTTTGTAATCGAATTCCGTAACATTACTAATTCCAAAAGCATTTCAATAATATAATTTTTATTTACATTTAAACACTATACACAATTGTGTAAAATCTTATTTATTTTTAACTTAATTTATTTTTAAACTGAAGAAAGTTTTTTTTTAATTATTTATAACCAGCAGTCGTCTACTTAACGCTGAGCAATGTGCCCTAAAAGAACTTAGCAATTAATTAATTCTGGTAACATTAAAACTACTCTACCATGTAACACTAACTACAACTAAATAAAGCCCATGTGTTGCCTTAATTTAAAAGTTAAATATAGTCAAATTAAAAAAGCATTAACTACTCAATAAATTAAATTAAATAACCGAGGAGATTAACTATAATTATGTAACCTAAGCCCTGAATTAAAATTGAAACTAGAAACGGTTAGGAAGGTGCGGCTTCAGCCCCAGATATAGAAGACACATATTAATTTAGCTTTAATCTATGTTAGTAACATAAAGACAGTTATATTGATGTATGTTATATCCAGTACTTTGAAGCAACAATATAAAATCAACACAATTGAGCTTTTTCATTCAAAGGAATTTTGTTTACTTTTTAAAGCAAACATTTTTATATATGACAATTTCATCCGTCGTAGGGTCAAATAGACCTTTGTAAAGTCTCAGTGGTTAAAATATTATGAAAAGTAAATTTAGAAGCGTTGTATTAACTAAATGACATATCGTTTAAGACGAATTGTTATAGTGTAGTAAATGTACTTTAGAAATATTATAGTTGATTATTTTGTTAAAACAAGCTAATGCTCTACTATGTCATAGTCAATTAAATGACAATTAAAAAATTAAGACAACACACGTCCTACAATGAAAAAAAGTTAAAATATAAAAACCAATAATGCAGGCGTACAGCGAAAGCGTTGTTCTGCAGGGAGTGCGCGTGCGCGACGTGCGCGTGGGGCGTGTGCGCGTGCGTCGCCGCGGGCTTGAGGGCGCACAGGTCGTGGTAGATCTCCTCGTCGCGGATGCGAGCGCAGTAGCTCGCGTACTCACCCACGTCGCTCACACGCGGCGGGCACGCGATTCCGCTGCGCACGTCGGACACACACACGTCAAACACGCACTCTCTAATCCTCCATACTTCTTCCACACCGCGTCCTAACTGCTCGTCAAGTTTTCGGTTAATAAAAAAACCCTATGTTCAAGTTATTACGTTGGTTTTAGTCACAATTCTCACCTCACAAGTGATACTCTAAATATATATGTTTTTAGCCGGTCTATTTGTTTTCCGGAGGAAGGCTATAGATATTGGTTTTTCTCATCATTTAGTCCTGACTTCTGTCTACCTCAATACGCAAGCTGTCGCAATAATACGATTCATCAGTATCCATTATGCTAAATTTTAATAACGACACAATATTCATAACCGTTTGGGTACTTTCGTTTACACGGAATGATAATTTTATGTCAAAAAAACCTATACATTCACATACATTGTGAATTTAAATGTATCTTCCTTGCTTTGCATGATAAATTACTTTCTCTATGGCCAGTTATGTACTATGCTTTCTAATACCCATAATACAATCGACCATTCCCATAAAATACAACATTACGAGTAGTTAATTTCCAAGAGCCATCGTAAAACGTTACATCAGTCGATGTGCGATACAATCTAATATACTTGAATAGTAATAAAATATGCACAACCTACGTTTAACATTGCTTTAGCCAAGAGCGAAAATTTACACATCACTCTTGTAAGGGTGAGCGTACGCTGGCCTACATTTCGAAAGCACTCGTAATATATTATCGAATTTAACGGGCAGGCGACAAGCGACCGGCGAATGGCCATCCGAACGGAATGCTGATTCCTCCTCACCGGATATAGTCACGTAAGTCATTTAAAATACTCAAGGAATGTCCATTTGAGCAACGAAAACTATAAGGTTTTTAAATGATATATATATATATATATATTAATTCTTCTGTACGTGTGTTGACAGTGAACTCCTCCTAAAGGGCTGAACCGATTTGAATGAATATTTGTGTGTTCAAGCGGATTCGAGGATGGTTTAGGTTCACAAAATAGTGGTACCCGGGCGAAGCCGGGGCGGGTCACTACTGTATATATATATATATATATATATATATATATATATATATATATATATATATATACACACACTACGTACACCTAACCTTCGTCAGTTTTAAAATTCATCCCTTTATCAAGTTCAAGACAAATCAATATCAAACATGGTCTATTTAATTCTAAGTGTGTTAGTGTGGATGGTGCAAGCAAATGTCAACTTTAAGGTCACGAACCTTTTTTATACCCGACTATACTTGTATGTGCACTTTGAGATAGAGACAGCAAATATTCCACGCGTTTATGACAAAATTTTTAATTTTAATAGGACAACGAGCAGATAGGGCGACGTGGAAGGCGAGCAGTAGAGCCCACGCATGCGGGGTACGTGCGCACTGGCTTCACTACATCCGTTCAACGCACTAAATTGTGTCGACTGTACCTTGCCTAAAGCACATACTTAACAGAACTTAGGTCTTCAGCGGACGCATGGACAAATTTAGACAGCTATACGCCAGATATAACACAATTTAGTACAGTGATATTTATTATTATTATATTACTTATTTAATATAATAATATCTCTATGGGAATCAATAACAAATATTAATATTAATGCAATACTTATTACAACTTATAATAAAATTACGTAAATCTTAATAATTCTTTATATAAAAATTTGATGGGTCTTTTTTGTAGCCTTCGCTATTCATAAAAATAAAAAAGGCGATTATCTCGTCACGCAGACTTGGAACGAATTTGGTATGACATTGAAACGTGACGTCAGAATTCGGTCACCGCTTATACAACACATACGCGTTACTCTTTTCTTCACGTTTCTGTCACTTTTTTTGGTATATTATAGCCCGCCTCCAGTGAAATCCCTGGATACGAGTGGAAAGCATCTCCAATGCACCAGTATATTTCCAGCTGACAAATTACTGAACATTTTTACCAAATAAAAATTGTAGCCTTTTGATGTGAGCAAATTTCCACATCTCGGAAAGTAAAACGTTTGTATTTAGTAAATACAGATAATAAAATAAAATAAAAACAAATTCTAGTCAAAGTACTGAATGTAACGTGTAGGCAGTTTGCAGCGACACACGCTACCAAGCGAATCAAATTACCCTTGCCAATATAAGTCTCTATGTCTCATTCGTCTTCTTCAAAAGGGATTTGTCAGCAAAACATACGCATGACAGAGTAACGCCGTTATACATGGAATACAATGTCCGTAAGGTTCACAATCCCCTGCTTTAACTAATACGGAGTATACCAGGAATACATATCACATAAGAGCTTAACAGTTTATCGGTACACTTCGAATTGATAACGTACAGAAAACTCGCTCTTATCAACAATGTAGTCATTGTATTATTCGACTTGTATGTAAAATACATAAAGAATTCAGTTTTATTTTAAACTGGTGAATTTCTTTATCTAAAATTGCCAGCGTACGCCTTACGACCATAGATAAACAATGCGTATACAAATACGAAAGAATTTTCGCAAAAACATATATGTTGTACATACATCGTAAATTATCAGTGGTTTAGTAAAATAAATAACAGATAAAACTCAAAACATAGTTTAATAGGCGGAAATTTCTTAAATTACATTAAAAAACTTCAACATAAAAAATGAATAGGGGACAAAATGATCTCCGAAAAGAAAATTATACCAAAAATAATAACGCGGACAATTTTTATTCAGTAAAAAATAATTGATTTATTTAACAACACACATTGTATTTTAAATTCAATAAAAAATACCATTCTTATTATTATTATTTAAAGATTATGTATTTATTTTCATTCTTGTTATAATGTCCATGAGCAGTGGTTGCTCAGCGGTTTAGGCCACGACTTACGTACTGTAGGTCGCGGGTTCGAACCCAGGCAGGCGCTTTGCTATGTATAATTTATTTCATCACCACTACTTCAAAAACGGTGAAGGAAAACATCGTGAGGAAACCATCATTTTCTTAGAACCACCAAATTCGAAGACATGTGACATCCACCAACCCGCACTGGGCCTGCGTGGTGGACTACGGCTCATTCCCTCTCTCAGAGAGGAGGCTTGTGTCCCTGCAGTGGGGAACATTCTAAAGAAAGGCTGATTTATTATTATTATTATTATGTCTATTAGGATAATAATAAATCTGGCTAGACGACGTTGGTACTTGCCTATCAGTAAAAGCCTGTACTGACATTTCTCTATTACCCGTATAAGAGAAGCGAACTGTATACCTAGGTCATAATAACAGAAATATCCATCCTATAACAACACATTTAACCGTTTGTCTTTTCCAACTATCCATTAAGGTCCGCACCGCTCGTCCACGCCCACGCCTCATCCCTGACGGAACAGGCAGACGTGGGCGTCTAAAGCATCCCAATTAATCTAACCGCCATCACATCTCCTGAGACTGAAAAACCTTTTTACTGTATTAATAGGTGAAAAATTGTTTTTTTTTTAAAAGTATCGACAGTATGATTTATTGAATTATTTCTAAAGGTATATTGTAATATGTATGAATGAAGAGAAAGTAACGAAACAAATTTATATTGCATAAAGTGAATGGCATCGTTGGTAGGGGACGTCCAAGGAGAACTCATATCTATCAGAGTGGTATGCTAAATAAGCTGAGCTAACAAGCATATATGCGTAGATGTAGGAAATCCATGATCTCTGATTTTAACCTTTGACAAGTTTTCTTCATACCTTCTTCAGCTACTAATAAACACCCGATAACTACTTGAAAAGTTAAATTTTCATGGAGACAAAAATGAGGATTAAAGAAGGGGTTGTGAAGAGACCAAAAAATAAATGGAGCAGTCTAGCAGGACGAGCTTGCTATGAACATCTTAAAACTGGAATAATGTTTGCACACTAAGACTAAGCGGCACTTAACGTGTCTACACGATTAGATTTTGAAAAAAAATGACCAAAATCAGGTGGCCTCAGTGAACTCAGATATAATACAACAGGAGAAGACGACCCCAATCGGTTGACGGGCCGGTTGGCGTGGTTTGTAAGATACTTACATTTCACGCCGCAGGTCGTGGGTTCGATTCCCACCCAGGACAGACATTTGTGTGTTCCTGCCTCAAACCATTGCTGTGTTGAGTGTAATTATCTATTTAAGTATGGACTTACGAACTAACGCTTATTTTGGGATCAGATAGCCGTGTGTGAATATGTCCTAGGATATTAAAAAAATGCGGAATTTTCAAGATACATCACATTTTTAAAAATCGTATCTCAAGGCGTTATAATTGTTTTTAGTTGAAAAAATAATTGTTACAATATGGTATAATATAAAAGGTGATTTACGTGACCACCCGTTTGGCCCCTAAGTTACACACAAACTCCTACTTTTCGTAGAAGAAAACGTCATATTGAAATCCGACGCCAACTGGTAATATTAGAACGTAAAGACGTAAATGGCAAGATATTCGAGCGCGTATTTTCATCACATTGCATGCATACAAGCCGGTATAAAACTGCACTTAATTGAATTCAGCGCAGCACGTGGGCGACGCCAACGCGGCGCGGTGTCCTCACACGATTCGATATTCTCAATTTCGGCCAAGAGTGCACGCAAATTGTGGAAATGTATACTTTCATGGTACGGAATTCCCTGAATCTATATATATAAAATTCTGTCACAGTGTTAGTTGCCATACTCCTCCGAAACAGCTTAACCGATTTCAATGAAATTTTGCATATACATTCGGTAGATCTGAGAATAGGTTTTTATCTATCTATAATATTATAAACGTGAATGTAAGTTTGTTTGTTACGCTTTCACACGAAAACTACTCAACCGATAACCATGAAACTTTGTACACATATTCTTGGAGGTATTAGAAGTAACATAGGATACTACTTTTTATGGAAAAAAAATAAAAAGCGAAGTATGTATGTTCCCTGTAGACTGAAACGGCTTGACCGATTTCGATGAAATTTACAGGGACATACTTCGCTTTTTATATAATACAATTTATTTTCATAAAAAGTATCCTATGTTACTTCTAATACCTCCAAGAATATGTGTACAAAGTTTCATGATGATCGGTTGAGTAGTCGAGTGAAAGCGTAACAAACAAACTTACATTCACATTTATAATATTAGTAGGGATGTAAATTATTAATGTTAAATTTGTCAAAAGAAAAAAACTTTATTTTTAATAACAAAGCGCTGTTGTTTCGACTAAGAAAATGTAAAAACGAAAACAGGTATCTACAGACAGGTTGCGGTAAATTGGTTTTATTATTAATTTCATGATCAAGTAACGATGTTTTATAAATAAAACGTAATGGATGGAACATTCCGACGAAACATTTTACTAGGCGAATTCCTCAGTAAACAACCAATACATCATGCTTCCATTGAAAAAACCAATTTATATACAGACAAATTAATGTATAGATATTGTGTTTAAACACAATGAACAAAACATCGCAACTGTCCTATTACATAAATAATTTTTGTTGGACGAAGTTGGTCACGTCCGACATAAATCTCGACCATCCCACAACCATGATGCCAACCCAGAGGCTGCGTACACTACTACACACTGCAACAAATGAGCCGCATCAACAGGGGAAATAACCCTAGAAAATTGCGAGAAGTAAAAGTTTATGTCTACATATCATCCAGTGGATGTAACTGGAAAGCAAACACCGTTCCCATGTTCTTGTCTGGCCCTTTCTATATCTACCCCATAATTAATCCAATATAATGGCTGGCACTGTCAGAGTCCAAGTCCATGGGACGTAGGTTATTGCGGACGGGTTACCAGTTAAAGATTTTTGTCTTTAGGTATTGAGGTATTTCCGAGGTAAGAATGGAGCGGAATTGGGCTAACTACTTGGCCTATAACTATGCGTCTATCGATCTCCTTGTCGAAGTTACCCCGCGCAAGCTGAATGGCACGACTGAGGTAGACAATCATTCCCGATGGTAACTGGGCCGGGGACCATGTGTCAGTTGAACACGACTGTCAAGGATCCTCTGAAGCCACGTACATCGGGAAGCTGCGTTAAGGATTACTCGATTGAAACTCCTCAGAGGCCGACCCATACGTGAAGAGTCGCACAGTGAGCGATGGAAAGGCCTACGAGTTTGCTTTGTGTTTCTTTAAGAGATTGAAACCGGAACGAGATAATAGTCAGTAGGCTGAAGTGGCACTGAGCCAGTCACATCTGTCAGGATAATGACGTCAGGAAAATCTTAGGAATGTAGTATGTAGCAATGTGCAGGCAAATTCATAAGTTAAGACATTTGCTACCCACTACACCTTAATTGTCATTACGGACGATATTTAATTCGCTGTAATTCATTATCCGTGGAGAATTATTCGCATAGATACTTCGCTTAGAGCGCTGCTTCCGCTTCAACAAGCAGCTAAGCTCCAGCTGAATACAATACGTGGCAAAGAAAGTGAGCGCCACGTGCGAGCTCATATTGTCTGATTATAATCACACGCCAACTGAACGCACATCCGGTAACACGGCACGCACGTTGCGCACGTGCCGGCCTCGTAACCACTCAATTCATTATTTATATGCACGAAGCTTGTTCTGCGACTACATCTACCTAGAATAGTAGCTTCAAATATATCTAGATAAAATAAATATGCGATCACGCCCGTAACCCAGAGGGGTAGGCAGAGATCATGGATTTTGGCACGATCCTGGCACACCTCTCTCGCTCCTTCTACATTCATACATCTACGCATACATGCTCGTCGGTTATGGGTGCTCCTTATAATCGCCTTTTTTTAGTATATCTAGATAAATTTCATCTAAATCTTAAGTAAGACTTACGTTAACTTATCTTTAACTTTACCGAGAAGCTCCATCGTCAGTTTATTTAAGTTGGAAGGAGATTGAAATCAGGTAAGAAAATGGCTGGAGACGAAATGAGTATTAATTTGAAAACGAAGAGACGGTTAGGTATTTTTTTTTATTTCGGCCTTTTTTAGAATGTTTCCCATTGCAGGGACACAGGCCTCCTGTCCGAGAGAGGAAAGGGGCCGTAATCCACCACGCTGGCCCAGTGCGGGTAGGTGGATGTCACATGTCTTCTAATTAGTCGTTCTAAGACATGCCGGTTTCCTCACGATGTTTTCCTTCACCGATTTTGGAGCAGTGGTGATGAACTATTACACAAAGTAAACCGCCTGCCTGGGTTCGAACCCGCGACCTTCAGTACTTGAGTCGGGGCCCAAACCGCTGAGCCACCACTGCTCCAAGATTAGGTAAGTATACTATTGGGAATTCAAATGTCTCATCACCGCTTATCTGTGTTCTGTATTTGACTTTCTTTCTTTTGAGCGTCTGAATTCTATGCTTCCAACGTTTCGCAATCCTAAAATGCTACGTTAAAGTTTGATAAGACTAGAGAATTATTATTTTAATCAATGTATCAAGCAACCCGAGGTCAATCATCCTAACTCCGGTCGAATCATCTATTTGGCCTATTTTTATTTCTCAAACTCACATTTGTGTATTTTAATAACATACAGTATGTTATAAAATACTCAATTTCCATTTTGTCTAAATTAAATATTTACAGAATGAATCATTTCGGATGGGCATCGTCAAAGCGTACGGGGCAATATTCATTGAAGACTAGAAAATATTTGCGGGACACGGGATGCGTTTTCAATATATTCGTCTATTTTTAACCTCGTATTCCATGCAGAACGGCGTAAACAAATTTGAGAGATGGGGCAGCTGTTACGGTTCACACACCGGCGCACGCATCCGCGGACCTTCGCGCTACTTGGCCTACGCTCGGATTTTCAACGAGACATAAAATCATTTCAATTTATGATCTGTATAATTCAAACTTGAATTTTATATTTATACTTTCTACATATTTTTGAGATCTGAAACTTGCGCCAGTGAAAGAGGAATTGAGGAACAAGAGATTAGCGTGGTATGACATGAAATGAATTAATGTAGAAGTTTGGATGGACTGTGTGTGTGTGATATGTGTAAGAAGGGGCTGAATTCAGATATGACGGCTGATAGCGGGATATGGAAGAGTAATCCCTACTGTGCCGTACCCAATACTTTACTACTTACTTTTACATACTTCCTACTTCTTTTTATAAAGCGTTTTATAAAAATGTGGCAGAGTCTAAAGCTACCGTTACCTTTTTTCCATTAAAAAAACAACATGAAGATAATATATTCGTTAATATATATTCAAAATAAAAAGTCAGCAGTAGCACCGGATAGAATACTCAGATGAACATAACCTTACGTAAGGCTGCATAACATTACTGTTTCCAAGGTGCGAGCGCTGGTGTGTGAACGTGCTAAAAATGTAAAATAAAATTGCCTCGGGCATAGCAGAGGTGAACTTGACATAACAGAGGTCCTCATATATCTCTTCTACTCTGTCCTCGCAGGTCGCATTGGGTATCGTAAACTGCACCCAGGGTACTTCAGCAGGCCTCTCCTGAGACTCATCCCCAGCGTACTGTGTCACTTCGAGGGACATGTTTGTGCTACTATAATTTGACAACTTCGTTACAAATAATAATACCATCAGCAATTCTTGTAGATAATAATAAAAAAGTACTCACACAGTCTGTAAATCTTTGTATATGTCTTCTTCCGATTGTGTTCTGAGAGCTGAGAATGGCCTGAAAGTAACATAATTATTATTATGTGATTTTGATAATTAAAACTACGTTATTTAATTTGATGTTAGAGAATTAAAAGTTTGCAATTAAATGTTTTTGACGATGAACTAACAGTACCAAAAAAACCATGTAAGGTTCTGCTTATACCCTATTTGTACACTTAATTTGTGTTATATTTGTGCAAAACATATGAGTTATATATGCATTATACATCTTATGACTATTGCAACAGTAGCTTGATCTCTCAGTATAAGTGAGTTAGCATTCAGATAGCAAATGGTTAAAATTAGTTTAGTGCAATAACATATAATTGTTTTTGTAAAAAACCTTGGATTAGAGAGAAGACGGAAGCAAAAGCTAAATAAGTCAAAGTTTAACTTACTTGACATTTTTAGCCAACGATTTAGGGCACTGGCTGAGTTTAGCCAGTGTGCATAACACTCTATGGAAGTTGGAAAGATCAAAGAGCATTGAAGGATCAAAAAGATCTGTTTCGCGTAGCTCAAACACTTCGTGGCATGTTCGCAGAAATACTTTTATGTTCCGCATGCACAGAAACTGTAAATAAATCATTTTATATTATAGCTTAAACAAAAATTAAAAGAGTGAGTGATGTTACAATTTCTCAAGTAAAACTGAGTAATTGACTAAATTGTACTGTTTTAAGTTAACTATCACAGTAGCTCAGCTTCAGTCTTGAAAATTTGTTTTCTATTAGATTAGAAATAAGTACATCAACTGAGCTACTGGAGAATATGGTTTCAGATTTTGAGTCCTCAATTGAAGTCTGTAATATGCATTTATAATATTATTTTCAGGTTTCAAAAGATAGCCTTGTGGCTACGCTGTTGGGGCTGTTTGGTGAGCTTGTCTTCCGACCACCCTTTTAAGGTCATAGCATTTTTAAATTTTCAGACATTTGTATTAATTATTTATTATCAAATCATTTATTTCATATACTTTATATAAGTATGATCTATTCAATTAGTAGGTAAGAGCTATAAGGGTAAAGCAATAACTCGTTTATGATGAAAAGTTGCAGTTTTTTTATATATAGCAGCAGGAGATGCATTGCCTACAGGTAAGTGATCACCGCCACCCACAAATATCCTCAACATGAGAGGATCATCAGTAAATTAACTATAAGTCCTTGAGGTAACTTAAATAGCTCCTAATGCACAGCAATTTTAAACATGGTTTTTATCTTGCTGAGTTGGGGATTTTTTATTTTAACATACATATGTATGCTGCCACCATAATCTCTCATGCTTTATTGAGCGGTCGCTTAATATTGCTGCTCATCAAGTCGTTTTTATTGTTTACCTAAGACAACTTGTTACTCTATCATAAATGGTCTATGTTAGCAATGTTCTCTTAAGTTAGCTACTTATTGTTTGCTCTACACTCAACAATACACATAAATCATGATTTGCAAGTCTAGAGGTAATTTTCCAAGTTTAATACAATTAAGATTTTAGTAAACAGAATATTGCTTATTATGTTCCGTTGAGATGCTGGCATTTTTCATAGGGAACAATAAGAAGCTTATCAAATTTAAGATAAATGCTATAAAAAACTCACAGAAGGCCTAATACTAGGACCTTTCTGTTTAGTATCTTTGTAGACATTTCAACACAGAAAAAACCCTACAATTTAAATACTACCTTAAATTCCTATTACTACTTTCTATTACTTTGCAATGCTAACTATGGTATATTGAAATTTTGTTGAATAAATATAAATAAACATAATATTGAAATAATAATTTCTACATATTACTCTTCATGTGTGTGTACAATCATAGATTAGTATAAAGAACTTTGAACTGGGTTGCTGGAGAAGTATAAGTTAACCTGGTAAAGGTATGTACTTCAATGGTTAAAGTGTATAGATTAAAGAAAAAATGATAAAAATGTGAAGTGCATAACTAATTGCAAGTAACAGCAATGGGTACTTATTAAAGTTACAACTCAATTGGTAATTTACTCTCAAAATGATAAGGTCAAAAGTCCAATTGAGGAATAGAAACTTACAAAAATATTAAGATGAAAATAGTAGAAACTTTACAAGTATGGCTAATGCTAAATTGAAATGAGTTAACTCTGCCAAATTTTCCAGGTAAGTAGTTACCTTACATTACATGTACATGTAGTGTATGTAGTGTATGTAGTTACATGTAGATGTAGTGTATATTTTAATTATTAATTAACATCTCATCAAAAATAATTTATTTTTATTTTGTATTTAAATTATATCAATAACATTTTTTACAGAAAAAATTCACTTAGCTAGGAATTATCAAGACATGCTGATTAGATATGAATGAGTTAAATATACCATCACAGCAATACTATGCAGAGGCACATCACATAAGTGCAGTGAATATGCTAATGCAATACTCCCTCGTTCATTCATACCACTGATAACAACTGAATTTATTCATTAAATTGTAATACTTTGCACAAACATGAATGGCATTCACCACTATTCACTGGTGCATGCATAATTAACTTCCAAGTGACAAATATAGGTGAAACTGCTTTATGTCCCTTCGTGTGTATTTTGACCAATATTAAAAGTTCTTATTAAAATAAATTTCTTTAATGTTTCCATTTCGGCGGATATTGTTTTATGTAAGACCAAAAACATGACTGAATAGTATAAATAATTTTAATTCTAAGCAGACAATACACTTTATATACGTCATCATCGCGATAAAGAGCCATTAAGCCATATTCTATTGGGTTTAATTAATTTTAATACTTAGAGTGCAATTATTACTGCCAGCATACCTGTGCCATTTGCGGTCGCTGATTTACGTCTTTCATATCGATACAACTAGGATGTAAAACATTTAGAAGATTGCATAGTAAAACACCGTCGCGCAATGTATAAGCCAAATCATGAATGGTACTCGTCTCCCAGTTTGCCTTGTGGTCCGGACGCAGCAAGCCACATCTCGTCAGCCAGGACGCACACTCGCGCCACAGCTCCTCGCCGCCAGCAGCCATTATTTACACACACGCTACACTGTACATCGATAATATCTGCACCAAGCACAGCTTTTTAATAATCAACGGGCCATTATTAACAAGGGTTAATTGATAATTGACATACAAATTGATACAACAAACATACGACAACCTCTGCTGGATAAAATAATTTTGACAACTGATTTCCGGTGTAGCCACATTCAATAAATGACACTTGTGGTTGTGGATGCCATTCAAAAATGTTCATATCAAAATGCAAAGAAACTTTATTTCATTGGCTTAATATAATTTTTAGGTTTTAGGTTATGGAATTATAACAGCTTTTATAGACATTACAATATTCTTAATATGCTTTTCATTACAGTATTCTGCATAATACAAAATATTTACACATTCTTTTCAAAATAGGTCAATCAATAAACATCTGGCAAACTTGTTATTTTTTCAGTAGCAACATTGTCTAAAGTGAAGTGACGCGACGTGAATGTCGAACGAACGAATTTTTATTAAATTTTGTTAAAGTGACAAAATATCAGTAGTTTGTGGGACTATTAGCTAAGGAAGCTTCGGGTGAGATATATATTTTTAAATACATCATTAATACTTATTAACTTTGCAAGAATTTATTTATAATATCAACCGCTGGTCTTTGACACGCCCATGTATTTTCAAATTGATCATTATTATCCTTTCAAACTATTCTCAATTGACAAATAAATGTGAAAACTAGATAAGAATAAAGATGGTCGAACATAGAGCATTTTAATTACATCTCCAGAATTCTATATTTAAAAAATTCCATAATCCTTATTTGGTTTATTTTGGAGCATTACGTCATTGTATATAAGAGCTGGACGTATAGTTAAAATGTATTATCTATAGGTACACCGGTTTACTTTGCTTAGAGGAGGCGGCGATGCGTGCAGTGTATTGGGGCATGGAATCTGGAACAGCGTCGTCGCTTGCCTCGCCCATATACTTTCATCCTTAATTGATAATTCTGTGTTGGATCTAGATAACGGTTGAATGTCGATAGTGAGTACTGCAGTGCAGCAAAGAATTTATTGATTAGGTATTTTTACCTACTTTCTTCTGTACAAATCTTATCGTTCTTATGCATTAGGTTAATTATTAAACATGATTTAAAATATGAAATGAAATGTAATAAAAGGGTTTCATTTGTCATGTAAAATGAAGCCAGCAATCTGTTAATAAAATAAGTTATATAAATTCTATAGATTCTATAGGTATGAGGTTTGTTCATTTTGATATCCAATAATGTAAATTCTTTCACTAAATTGATTTATGATATTAGCTTGGTAAAAACCAATCAATAGATTGCAATAAATAAATCCTTTGCTAAATAACTTTTCTTAGTATTATTGTATTCTCAATTATTATTCAATAATAAAATTTTGTTTTTTTTTCTAATTAAAGCAAAGAAATTATATCTATATAAAATTTGCTATTTTAGGAAAAAAATTGAAATATATATTGACTTCAATGTCTCTTAACTGTACAATATCAATAATGGTTGTGATTTGCTTTTCAAAGTTATTACTTGCAAGCACTTAATAACCTATCTCATTTTCAATGTACAAATAACAAAAGCTTGTATTTCAAATTACTATATGCATTCATTCTTCAACTATTTGCTTCCATTTGTAATGCTACTTCTATATTGTGAAGGCTACTTCTGGTTGTTCGCTTCAGATAATAGGTGGGCACCACCACCACATCCTTCTTCAATGGTTCTGGGGAATGGGTTATATTTTACCCTCTCATTAACATCAAGGCAGTGGTATAAAGTTGCTACACTACAGATTATATTTCAAAAATAAATCAAGTTACAAAGTTTTCCAGTGAGGAAAGTAGGCTACAAATAGCTGATATTAAATATTTATCTCTTAAACAAAATGACTCCAAATATGCATAGTGCAGTGAGCCTTCCTATCATCCTGTTATCTTTATTCAGATCAGTTATGTCTGTCTTTAACATGGTGACTCACAAGACTGTGATGTCATGTAACAATAAACAGGGTGTGATGTCATTGTTGCCTGACCTTTACTTACATATTGTTAATGAAAGTAATTACTTCTCATGGCTAAAAATTTGTAATAATCATTCCAAACACTTTTTTTGATTGTAAAATCTATGATCAATGTAATTTGTTTGTACAATATTATGACTAATTAAATTTTATTAATATATTAAAACATGTTTTCCTTCTCTTGGAGAGGAGGTCTGTGTCCCTGCAGTGGGAAACCATACTAAAAGGCTGATTCATATTTAATATGTTAGATCCTATTTTTTCTAAATTAATAAATATTCATTACAATATTTTAGGTTAATTTCTAGTATAAGACAAATCATTCAAGATACAATACATTTAAGCACTGTGAATTAAATTAATAAGTGATCAATTGTGACAAAATAGATATACTTCTGTAAAGTTTAATACACTGTGACAAGTAACAGTTAATTTAAAAAACTATAAACTCCAACTTAAGGCGTGATTATCATTGCCACCTTATCTATATACCTCTAGGGAAGAATATGAATTAAATCAATCAAAATCCGCTTTGGCTACAGCCCCTCGAATGGAATGGACATACATACATACCTGTTAGTAGTTTGAGGCCACTTTTCCGCAACTCCACGACTAGCGCGTATTTTGCGTGATACATACATCATACATGCTAAAAACATTACCTTCCTCGTTAGTCAGTTGGGCAAAAAAATTAAAGCTATAATATATTTTTCGGATAGACAAATATATGAACATGAATAAAGTCACCTAGTTATTTAAATTTGTATTATATATAAGCTATATATACTTTTGTTACAGCTGCTTTAACTATGGAGCAGATCCCGCCACCTAAAGAGGTTAAAATCCTCGAAACAGCTGAGGATATTCAGGAGCGCCGTGAACAGGTATATTACATTTTTCTGCTTATTTTACGCTATTTTTTTTATTATTTACAATAAAACAGAACATATTTTTCTTGTGAAATACAAGAAAAATTTATTTATTTTCTTGATTTTTTTATGTCAGAGTTTGGCTAATGAGTAAGCGGATCACCTGACATTAAGTGAACGCTGCCCATACCCATCCGCAACAGGCAAATGTGTTGCAGATGCGTTGCCTTTCATGGACAGAGGAGGGTATAGACAGGAAAAAGGATATATCTCTTTCCCCTTTAAATTCCTCTCTGTCCAATTCTCTTCCTTTTCCCATCCTATCCTTATGAGGAAAGGGTGGGAAGGGGAAGAGGACTGAAATTATTAAAATTTGATTAAATGGGCGTTATTGTGCAGAGGTTGTATTTGTATTAAAAATATAATCTCAAATATCAGTGATGCAGCAATTGCTGCAAATGTATATTAGCTTTTCGTCTCTGTAGAGAGGTTTGCAATACCTTGAATGCAGACCTAAAACTTGTGACAATATAAAGACACTAAACAGATAAGTGTTAGGTGCGCTTATCTGTTTGATTTTAGATAAAAAGCCTTTAATAATGGACTGTGTTGACTAAAATAACAATCTTATTCTTCCACATTCTTTGGATATCAAAACATTCATTGGGTTGAGAAGTTTTTGAGGTGCTCCGAATTAGTATGCACACTTCCACTCTTTTATATAGGGATTAAAGTATTGTGTCTTAGTTGAAATATTCTTTCATTGTAATCATCAATGAAATAGAGTCTAAGCAACCTTTACTTCTACACATCAGAACATGGTTTTTCAATTAACATCACTTTTTTTTTATGGAATAAGGTGGCAAACGAGCAAGCGTACACATAAGTGTACGCTACCCATAGCCATCCGCAACAAGAAATTATGTTGCAGTATGCGTTGCCTACCAATGGACCAAGGAGGGTATAGACAGGAAAAAGGATATTTCCTTTTTCCTGTCAACCCCATCCAATCCTCTTCCCGTTCCCTTCCCATCCTTACAAGAAAAGGGTGGGAAAGGGAGGGGAACTCAAATTAGGCCTCCGGCACCTCACTCATCAGACGAAACGCAGAGTATTTCTACTTCCCGCCTGTTTTTTGTGAGGTCGTGGTATTCCACCGGTCGAGCCGGCCCATTCGGCAACAGAAGTTGTTGTTGCGGGCTCTACCACTGTTAAAATCACATACTAGCAACAAAGCACATTTTGACGAATTAGTTTCCAAGTAGAACTCAAGTTCATCGACTATTTATGAAGCATAATATAATTTATCATTTCCAATGTAGGGAACATTGGGAATGTTAGGGCTTTATTTACTAATACCGTAGATAAAGGAATGACTCATATATTTACACACTTAATTTTATTACTAAATTAGTGAGGCTGAGATATACTCCTTTCTATACGTAGTATTTAAAGAAAGCATGTATATATTTTTATAAACTTGTTAGCCTCACAATTAGATTGGTTTATTTATTTTTTGACGAGCAGTGGTGGCTCAGCTGTTTAGGCCCGGACTTCGTACGGTTGCAGGTTCGAACCAAGGCTGGCGCTTTACTTTGTGTAATTCATTTCATCACCACTGCTCCAGACACGGTGAAGGAAAACCGGCATGTTCTTAGAACCACTAAATTCGAAGTCATTGCGACATCCACCAACCCGCACTGGGCCAGCATGGTTATTCCTAATATTTCATATTTGCTGTAATAGGTGCTGAACCGTTATGAAGACTTCAAGCAGGAGGCGCGCGCCAAGCGTGAGAAGCTGGAGGACTCGCGCCGCTTCCAGTACTTCAAGCGCGACGCCGATGAGCTCGAGTCCTGGATCCAGGAGAAGTTGCAGGCCGCCAGCGATGAGAGTTACAAAGACCCTACCAACTTGCAGGTATGCTATTTATATATAACTTATTTACATATTTGCCTTGGTTTTAAGACCTTATTATTATTTATTTATTGTTGACAAAATAATGAAATTATGCGCGCCCATAATGCAGAGGGATAGGCAGAGATTATGGATTTTCATTTGGCGCGATCCTAGCACACTTGTTTTGCTTCTAATATGTACATGCATAAATGCTTGTTACAAGTACTCCATATATCGCCCTTTCTTTCTTCAGTATGTGACTAATCTATCTGATTGATATAAGTTAATTATATTAAGTTATAATAATGGAAAAGTCATATAATACCACCCAATCCATTTGTTTTTTGCTGATAACACTTGACTCTTACTCTTGGCGCTACATAGGCTCTTTTAATTTATTTTATTACCTGCAACTGGCAACCAATGACATATTGTTGCTAAATTGTAGCTGTAGATCCTAGCCCCTTTTTTCTTATAGGGTCGCATCTTCAAAAAATACCCTTAAAAGGAAGTTAGACATATGTATGCTCCGGGATCTATAAACACACACCGGTACCTTTCTACACTGAGTTTTAGAATACGCGAAGGTCATTTTCAAGCAAAACATGGTCTTGCCAGGTGATGTTATCCCATCATGGTTTAATATTGCCAGGTGATTGTGACGTCCCCCCTTATCATTCCCAAACAATGAGTGACCCAATCTTTTGACGAGCCGGTTGGCATGGTTTGTAAGATACTTGCTTTTTACGCCTCAGGTCGTGGTCGATTCCCACCCAGGACAGACATTTGTGTGCATGAACATGTCTGTTTGTCCTGAGTCTTGGTATAATTATCTATTGAAGTATATATTTACAAAAGAAAAGTAGTGTATGTAGTATATCAGTTATCAGGTTGCCATAGCACAAGCTCTGCTTAGTTTGGGATCAGATGGCCGCGTGTGAATATGTCCTAGGATATTATTATTAATCTTTTAATTAGACTGGATTGGTATGGATACTATAAAATGGATATGGATAAACGCGTAAATTTATAACTCGGATCGGCCCAAGTTGCACTATAGATATGAAAATATGGCCTGCTATTGCGAAGGTTTCACGAGGCGTTGCGGCCTCTCGAATGAGACAGCATGAAGTGCTATGGCCATGTGAGCATATAAGAAGTGACCTTGCTTGACTTATTATTGTCGTCCACTATACAATTGCTTAGAGTGATATAATTACGCTAATAGTACTGACTATATAACACATTGTATCCAAACACATATAATATTACACAGTTAAAGAATATTGTTGTAAATAGTATATCTAAATGCTTGGAATATTTTGTTCGCTCATTATTTGGACCATTGGAACATTAAAAGAATCTTTGACTCCCCTTTATACGGTTCGATTTATCAAAGAAAAAGTACTTCAATGTTCATTGTACTACAGATAATGAATCATTACTAAAATCCATAATCTTATCTTCAACTCTTAAATAGAACAGAAAACTATTTGCCGCGCCGCATTGCGACTGCGAAAACTAGGGCACATATCCCGTTAGTTACAATGTTACTTACGGACGTATATTCCAAATAAGACTTTAACAAGCACATCCTTTGTCTGTTTGTGACACTAACAATGTAATTTGGTGAATGAATCAGTTCGCTTTCGGTGGAATTGACGCTGAATTAGTACAGGGAACAGCAGTGACGAGCTAGTAACAATTATTATAATAATATCCTAGGGCATATTCACACGCGGCCATCTGACCCCAAACTAAGCAGAGCTTGTGCTATGGAAACCAACTGATATACTTAAATAGATAATTACACCCAGACTCAGGACAAACAGACATGTTCATGCACACGAATGTTTGTCCTGGGTGGAACTAGAACCCACGACCTGCCACGTGAAAAGCAAGTATATTACTAACCACGCCAACCGGCCCGTCATTGACATAATGACAGAACCTTGAACGACAGAATGAAAACTTGACAGTACTTATTGTACAGTCAACTTTGGTAGGTTCAAAATATATTAGCTATTTAATTACTATACTTAAGTTAACATGTGATAGTTAATTTAAATAACCAGTAAGTTCTACTGAGTGTTGGGCGGTTGGATTTATCGCATGACACTCGAGGGAAGAATTCCGTATCCTAATATACCTCACTCAAAAGCGGTCAAGCTGCAAAACAGACATTTACATACATGCACGCGAAAAACATTACCCTATTTGTGTGACAGTTAAGTACATACAAGAAACACAATTCTGACTTGGCCTGAAGCGCCAGTAGCCTGATGGGAATGGGTATTATTTGGGTATGGACTGTTAAAGGCAGAGTTGTCTAATACTTGATTACTATGAAGATCTTCAAAAAAAATGTATAAAAAATTAAAAAATATATATTTTTACTAACAACAAAACCTTAATTTCCTTTGTTTTCGTCCGCGTTGTATGGCTTAAGCCTTGCTAATGAAGACACTTTAATATTTCACATTCTTGTATTAATTTACCAAATCTATGAATCTTAAGGACAAATAAACAGTATTAAGCATTTACCGTAGAATTATGTATACTACGATTTTATGTGTATATGTAAGGCAAAAAGGCGACTATCTCATACGACCGTAACTCATGTATGTTCAGAATAATACTTATTCAGACTTTTTATAGTTGGGAGGAGTTACATACTTAGGTTTAAGTAGCTGAAATAAATATTCAATCAATTATTGCTTTCATACTACATGTAATTAATTCATATTGTATAATTTCTCTATGCATCCTCCACTGCTCCAAAAACTGTGCGCGAGGAAACCGCCATATCTTAGAATCACTAAATTCGAAGACATTTGACATCCACCAACCCGCACTGGGCCAGTGTGGTGGATTACGGCCCCTTCCCTCTCTCGTAGAGGAGGCCTGTGACCCTGCAGTGGGAAACATTAAAAAAAAAACGATTTATTATTTAATTTCCTCATAGGCCAAGATTCAGAAGCACCAGGCATTCGAAGCCGAAGTGGCGGCGCACTCCAACGCTATCGTTGTGCTGGACAACACTGGCAGCGAGATGATAGCCGCGAACCACTTCGCGTCGGAGACCATCCGGCGCCGGCTCGACGAGCTGCACCGGCTGTGGGAGCTGCTGCTGTCTCGTCTCGCGGAGAAGGGCATGAAGCTGCAGCAGGCCCTCGTCCTCGTCCAGTTCTTAAGGCATTGCGACGAGGTCATGTTCTGGATCCACGACAAGGTATGTTCTATTTAATTTTATTGTAAAAATACAGACTTTAAAATATAACACACCTCAAAACAGTCAGTTTAGTTTAGTCATAGATTGTGTTTATTAAGCTTAAAATGTCTTAAACATTACGTTACTTCATTTGAAAATAACACATTTATATTAAAATATATTTGTTAAAGTATTAAGTTATAAAGGTGTACATAATTTCAAAGACATGAAATTCTATTTCCAATAACCAAAAGCAGAAAGACTTTTCTGAACTGTTATAAATTGGCCTCATTTAAGAATTGCCTGTAAACTACTTACATCCTAATAGAGGGTGGTACATTAATCTTTTTGTATTTCCAGGAGACATTCGTGGGCGCGGACGAATTCGGTTCGGATCTAGAGCACGTGGAGGTGCTCCAGCGCAAATTTGACGAGTTCCAAAAGGACATGGCGGCTCAGGAGTACCGCGTGACGGAGGTTAACCAGCTCGCCGAAAGGCTCGTCCTCGAGGGACATCCAGAGAGGGAGACTATCGTCAAGAGGAAGGATGTGAGTTTCATTTATCAATTTTCATATCGCGATTCACTTTCTTAAACATTTTTCTTCTTATCAGAAGCCGTATACGAATTTTTATAATATAATCTAAATAGATTTAGAACCAACAATTTTATTTAGAACCAACAAAATCTCGATTAAAAAAATGTAGGAAATTTCCATCCTACTTCTGATTAGTATAAAGTCTGATTTAATTTGTTTTTATTTTGTACAGGAGCTAAACGAAGCGTGGCAGCGCCTCCGGCAGATGGCGTTGATGCGTCAGGAGCGTCTGTTCGGCGCGCACGAGATCCAGCGCTTCAACCGTGACGCTGACGAGACCATCGCCTGGATCTCTGAGAAGGATGTCGTGCTCGGATCCGATGATTACGGACGCGACTTGGCCACGGTTCAAACCTTGCAGGTGCACATTAGTAAAATATTAATATACATGCAATGAAATGCTACATAAGGAAAAAGTAAGTCATTTGACTACGACTATTGCAGACTTTTGGATAAATAATAAAATTTATTTTGGATTAAGGAATGTTAGCCCGTCACAGTTAGGTCGATGGGTAACAAACGCACAAGGGTAAACGTATAATAAATATTCATTCTTATTTGTAAGATTTTGCAGATCCTTAAAAAACATTGTTATTATTAAATTTACATGAGTTTCCGTTCACAATTAGCTATACTATACGAAATTAAATTTATTATAATAAAGTAACATTTTATATCAGCGTAAGCACGAGGGCGTTGAGCGCGACCTGGCGGCGCTGGAGGACAAGGTGTCGACACTCGACGGTGAGGCGGCGCGCCTGGCCGCCATACACGCCGACCACGCGCCCGCCATACACTCCAAGCGAGACGAGATCACGCAGGCCTGGCAGAAGCTCGTGCAAAAAGCTAAGGTACGTCCTATAAACCCTTATGTAATGAAGTATTGTTGTATTCTACATTAATTGAATAACAAAAGTTTAAAGTATAAAGCTTAAAAGGTGCTGTCAATAACTTACTATTACCAACGCCTACTAAGTCATCGATATCATTACTAGGTGTTTTCAAAAGTTTTAGATACGTAAATAGTGTATTGAAAGAATGTTTATTAAAGTAATATTGATATTGGCAGGAGCGTCGTTCGGAGCTGGAGTCGTCGTATGCGCTGCACCGCTTCCTGGCGGACTACCGCGACCTGGTGTCGTGGGTTTCGGACATGCGCGCGCTCATCGCCGCGGACGACCTCGCCAAGGACGTGCCCGGCGCCGAGGCGCTGCTCGAGCGACACCAGGAGCACAAGGTAATAATATCCTCTTGTAAACCGCCTCTACATTTAAATCATGATTGTGTGATTTGAACTTGTCCTTGGTGTACGTCTTGCATTGCATACTATATGTTATATTTTTTTTAAATACAGATTATGATGAGTTAAAAAGATAGAATCAAAGAATAATATTAATTAGTGATGGCAGGCAGTACTTTAATGTGGTGCTATTTATGCAGGGAGAGATGGAGGCCCGCGAGGACGTGATAGCGTCGTGCTGCGCGCACGGCAGCGCGCTCGCCGCGGGCGGGCACCGCGCCGCCGCCGAAGTGCAGAGCGCGCTGGACTCGCTGCGGCGCGACGCGGACGCGCTACGCACGTTGTGGGAGCAGCGCCGCGTGCTCTACCTGCAGTGCATGGACCTGCAGCTGTTCTACCGCGACACCGAGCAAGCGGACGCCTGGATGCACAAGCAGGAGGTAAGCAAGCGTACGACAGATCGAAATACATTAACGAAAAATTCTTACAACGAAAATGATTTAAAAATGTTTACATCGTTAAAAACATATTTCCTAAAAAATATTGAAATTTTAAATATTAATGTTCTAGAAGTTACTTTTTTAACAACAATACCTATTTCCCAGTTCACATTCATACCTCTGAGTTAAGGGTGCGAGTGCTCGTGTAAATGTCATTGACTTTACTGACAAACAATTATGTTTCAGGCTTTCCTTGCCAACGAAGATGTTGGCGACTCCCTCGACTCCGTAGAGGCGTTGTTGAAGAAGCACGAGGACTTTGAGAAGTCACTGGCCGCTCAGGAGGAGAAGATCAAGGCGTTAGACGAGTTCGCTTCCAAGTTAATTGACGGACAGCATTATGCCGCGGACGATGTTGCCCAGAGAAGAGAAATGGTAATTATACTAAAATACATTAAAGTTGTTAGTTCATTTATAGTGAAGGTTTTACAGTATTTATTACTTATTTAATTTAAAATACTTTATACAACATTTGCGATTTGATAATAAATATTTTGTTCCGCCCAGTTATTGGAAAGGCGCGCCGCTTTGTTGGAGAAGTCCAATCAACGCCGCGCTCTTCTCGAGGACGCCTACAAGTACCAGCAATTTGAACGGGACTGTGACGAAACTAAGGGTAAGATTCGACCAATAAAAATGCCCACGCTTTTATTATCGACTGGATCTTTGAACGTGAATTGCATCCCCTTCAATACGATTGATTTAAAACGTTGCTTACGTCACTTATCAAGGGATCGATGGCAATGTAATAATTTAAATAGTGTTTCCTATTACCCTTGTTAGGATCTTAAGATTTGCGATTATTTTAAAATTGTGAATGATGCCATATAGGTGCAAATTTAAATAACAATACATACATTATATAATAATTTTGTTTTCTAGTTTTTAAAAGTATAATTTTTTTCGATTGGGTTTCTTTCTCTAACTGTCTTACCATTGCTACTTACTTTTCCCCCTCGTACAGAAAGAAGAATACAAATATTAATTTAAATAGGTCAATCGAGTCCAATTGGATACTAAATATCTTTCCATTATCCATTAAGGTAATAAAAAATAATAATTTGTAACAGGTTGGATCAACGAGAAGCTGAAATTCGCGACGGACGACTCGTACCTGGACCCCACGAACCTGAACGGAAAGGTGCAGAAGCACCAGAACTTCGAGCAGGAGCTGCAGGCCAACAAGCCGCGCGTCGAAGAGATCACCGCCGCGGGCGCGCGCCTGCTCGAGCAGGAACACTTCGCGCAGCGTCAGTTAACCAACATATTATTCTAAACAGACATTAAATTCATAGTGGACTTACAGTCCAGGGCAGACGCTCAGATTTGCTTAAAAATTGCCTGTGATCTTAAATCTAACTTTGTATATAAATTCAGTTAGTTTTCTTAAAGTTGCTAAAATAAAATTAAACCAACGCACCTAAATTGTGTAATGTGAATGTGAACTTGTGTACTTTGTAGTAATATATTAATTTATCCGTTCAGCCCAAATCGAAGCTCGTCTGGGCGAGCTGGCGGGCATGTGGGAGAGGCTGGTGCATGCGTCGGAGCTGAAGGGCAGCAAGCTGCAGGAGGCGGCCGCGCAGCAGCAGTTCAACCGCGCCAGCGAGGATATCGAACTCTGGCTCTCCGAGGTCGAGGGGCAGCTACTCAGCGAGGACTATGGGAAGGTAATTAATTTGTACACGTACACGAATTTACAATTTTGTGTAGATACAATGATAATCTAATAATAATAGGTTAATATGATGATGATGTAGTGAAAGTGGCTGGTAAAACTTGGACCAGGTTGGCTCGAAACAGAGAAATTTGGAAAAGATTGGAGGAGGCCTTTGTCAAAGGACACACAGAAGCAGGTGAAGAATACTAGATTTAAAAAAAAACATTGTATATATTGTTTCTAAAACGGCTGTAAAAAAAACCATTAGAGTGTAATATGAATGGTATGTGTGTTTATTCCCTGTGTGTTTGTTATGTGGGTGGTAATAATCGAATCAACATAATTAGTGCTATACGGGCTAAGCAATGGAAGAAGTAATGCAATTAAACTTTTTGTTCAGGATCTGACGAGCGTGCAGAACCTGCAGAAGAAGCACGCCCTGCTGGAGGCGGACGTGAGCTCGCATGCGGAGCGTATCGAGGCGCTGCGCGCGCAGGCCGAGCAGTTCATCGAGCGCGGGCACTTCGACGCCGACAACATCAAGGCCAAACGAGTACGTACAATGCCTAAATACAGATTCATTGGTAATAAAAGATTTACAGGTAATAGTTGACAAACATAAATTTAAAAAGTTGACAAAAACTTCTTCAACTAATTCACAAATAAAGAATAGCTTTTAAATACAAAAAATAAAAGCCTCCTATAAACTTTTAAATATCTGACAAAAAATTAATTTAAATTAATATATTTTTGAAAGACGTTAGCCTGGTAGCCGATACTAGATTGTTGAAACAATAAATAGCTTGGTTGAAATGACATGTCAACAAAAATTACGATGTAACTTTAGAGTACGTTTAATACTTCGATTTATATTTTAATAATATAAAGGAGCTATTTTAAAACATTTCGTTGTATTTTTTTCCTTTTGTTTATTTATTTGTTCTTACACTGTATTATTAGAAAATAAAAGTACTTATTCAGGTATGTAGACTATTTAGAAACAATTACCGTATTCCTAGGATGGTCTGGTGGCGCGCTACGCAGCGCTGGATAAGCCGATGGCGATCCGCAAGCGCCGGCTGCTGGACTCGCTGCAGGCGCAGCAGCTGTTCCGCGACCTGGACGACGAGGCCGCATGGATACGTGAGAAGGAGCCAATTATTGCCTCCACCAACCGAGGTAAGGTTCCTCTGATAATCGCGTATTTTCGCCAATAGCAAATAAAAAAACTGAATGAAGACTTCATGATATACAGACAGGCAGGGTGAGGGTATTACGTATAGCGTGAGAGGTGCACACTGACACGCGCTGCACTTGGGTGGTGATTATCAACTGTATTTCCATTTCAAGAAACCCATTTGTTAGTATGAAGGCCCAGACCTGACCAGATCCTCAAATGTAAGAAGTAATCTTATTCCTTTATCAGAAGTGTTAGAAGTCTGTTGTGCTCTCTTCTCGAATAACCGAGGTGTTCTTTTTATCATTCATTAACTTAATGATATTTTTAATAAACATACGTTTGTGTAGGTCGCGATCTGATCGGCGTGCAGAATTTGATGAAGAAACACCAGGCGGTGATGGGCGAGATGGCGCAGCACGAGGCGCGCGTGGAAGCGGTGCGCGCGGCGGGCGCTGCGCTGAGGGCCGCCGGCCACTTCGCCGCGGACGACATCGCCGCGCGCCTACAGCAGCTGCACGCGCAATGGACGCAGCTGCAGGAGAAAGCTTTGCAGGTGCAAAAGATTTTTAGAATTTAAGGCTAATTAGGTGTTTTGTTGTTGAATGATTAGTCTTATATGTCGCTCGTGTTATTAAATCGGATGTACTAGATTTACTCGTTGAGCAGGTCCATGGTAGCGGTCACTTAACATCAGGTGAAGCACTTGCTCATTTGCCACATTGTTTTTTTATATCGCCTAACATAAGTGATCACCGACGCCCATGAACCTCGCAATACCAAAGGATCTGCAGATGCGTTGTCAGTCTTTAAAGACGCTCGCATTTTTAACGACCCTAAGTCCAAAAATAAATCGTGCGAAGTAAACAAACCTTCCTCCTACTAATGCTGGACTTTTATTATAAAACCAAAGTAAATGATATACCTGCTTACCCAAAACAGCTTAAAAAGATGTGAAGTTGAATTATTGACAATTTATTTTTGTAACAGCGTAAACAAGATCTAGAAGACTCGCTGCAAGCGCAGCAATACTTCGCGGACGCGAACGAGGCGGAGTCGTGGATGCGCGAGAAGGAGCCGATGGCCAACACGCAGGACTACGGCAAGGACGAGGACTCCTCGGAGGCGCTGCTCAAGAAGCACGAGGCGCTGCTCTCCGACCTCGAGGCCTTCGGCAACACCATCAAAGCGCTGCGCGAGCAGGCCAATTCATGCAGGGTAACAAATTAACTATATATTAAAATAATTGTAATTGACGTCCAAGGAGAACTTATATCGATTTAATTAGTGGCTTATTAAAAACGGGCGATATAAGGAGCAACCCATAACAGACGAGAATATGAATGTAGAACGAGGCGGTGTGCCAGGATCGCGCCAAATGGAAGTCCATGGCTTCTGCCTACCCCTCTGGTTTACGGGCGTGAGCGCTATTTATTAATTTAACCAAAATTCAAGTTATTTTAGATGTTGTTTCTGGTAGGACCAGACCACACTTATTTTCTTGTTATTCAAAATAAGTTCAAGTTTGTAAGTATACTAGTAATAATATTTCATTATAGTATAAAGTTTATTTATTTATTGCATTAACTTGTGATGATGCGTGGTAACATGATTGGTCTGTGGTCCAGCAACAAGAGTCGCCGGTGGTGGACGTGTCGGGCAAGGAGTGCGTGGTGGCGCTGTACGACTACGCCGAGAAGTCTCCGCGCGAGGTCTCCATGAAGCGCGGCGACGTGCTCACCCTGCTCAACTCCAACAACAAGGTAACAACTACTTACTCAATTATCTAATTCATCGAACTGACTCTTCGCTATTAGACAGTCTACAGTTTCACTGGGTTCACTGACTTTAATGACATTTTAATACAGCTGATCGGTGGTTGTGATTTACGTTCAGTCCGTTATCTTTGGTCTACAGCCTATGTAGCCGAAAGCTACTATTTAAGTTTTACATTAAGTAACACAGTACATAGTTAAAAAAAATCAAAAGTAAATTAACTTAATCAATATAGAATGGATATTTCTTCTAAAACAATGTTCAATACAATCTAAAACGATTGATAATTCTAGATTATCAGGTATATTCTACTTTTCTGTCCCTATTTGTTAACATGCTCCCTTCTCTTTACAACTGAAGGCTAACAAACCCATGTTCATCTCTTCGCTAGTATAAGAGAGATTTAAGATCAGTTGAAACATTTAAATCATTCCAATTTACCACGTAATAATTCAAACAAACATACGTAGACATGCGTATTGTTTGTGATTCGTCTCGTTGCTGACTTTCCCTGCTAACGTTTACGTAACCCGGCGTCGTATCATTTGTACCGAGTGCACATCGCACGCCAGTCTTTAAAGCTTCGATCTCGAATCTTATAAATGTTATGTATGTCATATTATATATGTATAAGTGATATATGTACATATTAATGTAGTAAATTGCACTGAGGCCGCTGTGACACAAGTGATAGTACTCGGCCGGCTGCTGGCGGTGATCATTGAGAAAGTTCTCGTTTGCGACAAGAGCGAGATAAGATCTTAGCGCAAGTGAGTTTTGTTGTGAAACCTTAATGTTTTTTTATAAATTCTAATTTGGTGTAATTGCAGTTATAAATTATTTATCGATTACATTATGTTTGTCATAAGATTTTAAAAATAAAACTCAGCTTCATTGACTGTATGTTGCGATAAATGGTAAAAGAACACTTTGGTAAATTAAAGTTTAATAAAATTCCATATAATTTCAACTTTATATTACAGGATATGTTAGTCTTAGACTACTTAACGAGTAAAGTTTTTTTTAATGGAAGCAGGTGGAAAACGTATAAGCGGGATCACCCGAAGTTAAGTGAACGCTGCCCATAGACATGCAAATCTGTTGCAGATGCCTACGTTTAATGGACAGAGGAGGGCATAGACAGGAAAAAGGATATATCCTTTTCCCCGTTTAACCCCTCTCCGTCCCATCCTCTTCCCCTTCCCGTCCTAACATTATGTGGAAAGGCTGGGAAGGGGAAGAAGACTCTGGCTTCCGGCACCTCACTCATCAGACGAAACGCAGAGTACTTCTACTTCACGCCTCGTTTCTGTAAGATCGTGGTATTTCACCGGCCGAGCCGGCCAATTCTTGCAACTGATGTTGTTGCGGGCTCTACCACTGCTTAAGTTGTAATTAATTAAATATTTGTTTTTAGTAGATATGGTTATTTTTATTAAATTAAATAATTGGGTTAGTCGTCCTGATTGAAATGACAGTTGTACGTCGAAATGTAAACCTAATAAATACGTGTTAATAACTAAACAATAGGATCACGACCTACCGCTACAATATTGTCACTTGTATATTTAATTATGTTTATACAGAATGTTTGTTCAGAGTATATTAGCTAATATATATTACTATATTAAACATAACGTTAGCAAGAACCTTCCTTATACTGATACACCGGCTGTGTTGTGAACTAGCTGTTGCCAGCGGCTTCGCTCGCGGTCATTTTTTCTTTAAGTACATCTTGATCCAATGATTGATTGAGTCAGTCATATTCGAATTAAATGAATTAATTAGAAATGCTTATTATGTTGTTGCTAATGGTCCAATGCTGTCCAGGACTGGTGGAAGGTGGAGGTGAACGATCGGCAGGGCTTCGTGCCCGCTGCCTACGTCAAGAAGATCGATGCGGGACTATCCTCCTCTCAGCAGAACCTCGCCGACTCCAGCTCTATCGCTGCCCGACAGAATCAGGTACCTATACGAATCTCCCGTTTATTCTCCTAAATTATATAAAGGTATTTCTGAAGAGAAATTGATTTGGGATGGACGTAGCTCAAATCTTAAACGAGAAAAAAAATTAAAACGTCTTAAATGATTGAAATATATAGTGAAAGAAATGTCTTGTTTGTGTGTATGATTACTTTATGTTTGTAGATCGAGGGCGAATATGACAACTTGCTGGGCTTGGCGCGCGGGAGGCAGAGCAAGCTGAACGAAACTGTGAAGGCCTACGTGCTCGTACGCGAGGCGGCCGAACTCGCCACGTGGATCAAAGACAAGGTATACACGTCAATTATACTTTGTTTCAAATCAAGGTGGAAATTTTGTAAACAATCAAATAACCCTCAAATTCGTTAATACCAAAATATTTTCGAAAATTAACTTTTTTCTCACATTACCTTGTAAGGTTAGATATATATATTACACAATTTCCCTTTATTTAGTCTCACTATTTTTTTAAAATTTCATTTTCGAGGAAAGTATAAGAACTGTAATGGCGGCCGTTATAGTGACGTTTGTTTACAAAATTTCCGTTTCGGTATGAAACGAACTATAATAATAATAATATCCTAGGACATATTCACACCCATACTTAAATATATAACTACTACGTATTGGTAAATAAATTTTGTCTTCTATAAACTGTAATGAAATATTTTTTTTAAATAATTTGTTTATATATCTAGGAGATGCACGCGCAAGTGCAGGACGTGGGCGAAGACTTGGAGCAGGTGGAGGTGATGCAGAAGAAGTTCGACGACTTCCAAAACGACCTGCGCGCCAACGAGGTGCGTCTCGCCGAGATGAACGAGATCGCGGTGCAGCTCATGACGGTCGGGCAGACGGAAGCCGCGCTCAAGATCAAGACGCAGATGCAGGTTGGTCAAATTTTTATGTGTTATCTACATTTTCTACATTCATCCCCTCCCTGTCCAATCCTCTTCCGGTTCCCATCCTATCCTTATCAGGAAATGGGTAAGGGAAGTTAACTGGTATTGGGACTCTGGCACCTCACTCATCAGGCGAAACGCAGACGCGTGGCTTCTATTTCACGTAAATCTATACACGAACTAGAGAGCGGTGCAAATAATATTGAACGATACACTCCGATCCCAGGCAATCTAAGTTAAGAATAGGTTGGGATATAAGTAAAGAAGAATAAATATAAAATAAAATAAAAAAATCAATATATTAGTTAATTGTAATTTAATTTGTAATAATAATTTAACTGATAATATTAAATGAATAGGAGTTGAACTCAAAATGGACGTCGCTGCAACATCTGACGGCGGAGCGCGCGGCGCAGCTGGGCAGCGCGCACGAGGTGCAGCGCTTCCACCGCGACGTGGACGAGACCAAGGACTGGATCGCGGAGAAGGAGGCCGCGCTCGCCACCGACGACCTCGGCAAGGACCTGCGCTCCGTGCAGACGCTGCAACGTAAGTTATACGCAACTACAAATTATCAATCCCCAACTCATTATAGTTGCATGCTTTGAATTTGCTTTAAGATAAAATATTTCCTGAAGTACACAAAAAAAATTATGACAATTTGGTATACATGATTTTCTTATTATGCAGCAATGGCCTTTTCGGAATTATTTCTATGACATTTGGTTCCATTTTAACTATACTGACCTGTCAACAGGTAAACACGAGGGCCTGGAGCGCGACCTGGCCGCGCTGGGCGACAAGATCCGTCAGCTGGACGACACGGCCAACCGGCTGATGGCGACGCACGGCGACTGCGCCGACGCCACCTACAGCAAGCAGCGCGAGATCAACGACGCCTGGCAGCAGCTGCAGGCGCGCGCCAACGCCCGCAAGGAGAAGCTGCTCGACTCGTACGACCTGCAGAGGTCAGCCAGCGTTTTATCGAGCATTTATGACGTTATTTACATTTAAAGGGCAAGCAAACTTCTGCAACTAACAGTGTTGTAGATGTGATCTGTCCTCATGTATTACACATCATGTATAAACAGATATTACGTTACTGATACTGATAAAAGTAAAGGCTACTCCTGATTATTACTCTTTGACCATTGTGATCCAGTCAAACCGATGAATTTATTGCTTCTTGTAGCTTTCACACGGTTAACTTATGGTTATTTTTACTCTCCATCGAGATAGCTTTAAGTTTTTAATTTAAATTATCTGATAATTTCAGGAATAATAATGGCTCATAACAGATTACCCTCCGAATTGCAATGTATGCCAAATATTAACTGTAAATTATCAAGATATAAATAAAATTATACGTTTCTAGATTAGTACCACATCTGTATTTACTTATTCTCGAATATTAAAGTGCCGCGTCCACGCTGCAACTACCATTTTTGGATTTCTTAGATGTTAAGCTTAAAAAATCATTGTCTGAAGAATTGCATGCATGTATGGTGGTAATGGGCTGGATACGCTCGCAGAACGGACGGCCGATGGCGCCGAAAGGTTCTGGAATGGCGGCCACGTACAGGTCGACGAAGCGGTAGGCCTCCCACATGGTCCGTTGATCAGGTCAAGGTTGCGGGAGTGCACTGAACCGAACTTAGTTAGCAGTGGATCCGTTAAAAAGAACAAACAGAACATTAAAATTCATACTCCACTCGACCCACGCCATTCACCCATCGTAACACAGTTTTAACATAATGTAAAAAATATATAGGAATTATCACAGGAGTCTGGACGTTTCACAGAAGTATATGCTAATGATCAATTAACCATGGTTTTGTACATAATAGATTCCTATCGGATTACCGCGACTTGATGGCGTGGATCAACTCTATGATGGCGCTGGTGAGCTCGGAGGAGCTCGCCAACGACGTGACTGGGGCGGAGGCGCTGCTCGAGAGGCACCAGGTTAGTACCAACATGAACACTGAATCTTAATAAACGTCATTCTCTGACTTGACCTCTTGACAATTTGTAACAGGTTTTATCACAAGCTGCTAATGTTTTAAAGAATTAATTTCATTGACGTTGACGCGTTTGTGAAATAAACCTTTGTGTGACCTAGCTAATGAAGATGGAACTTGCAACAACTGGTATATAAAACAAGTTCTGTACTTTATATTGTAAATCATTTATTGCATCTTTTTAGATTTTATTTCTTGGGCATTTTTTGTTGTGTTCTATTGTTGAAATGAGGACTACAAAATTTATATTACAACTTTAATCAATTGTACGACATCTACAGATTGAGTTTGAAGTGGCCGAGTTTAGAGAACGTGTAAACCTCTTTAAGAGATTCTCCCTCGGAGGAGTCATCCTCCGTCGTAATGTTAACTGTTGTGTACCTTAATAGCTGTACAGTACATGTATTCAGTGAAGTAATGAGGCGTGTGTGTTCTAGAGCCAGCGACTGGAGATAGACGCGCGGTACGGCATTATGCCGCAGGTCAGATTGCACGCATGTGCGCCTCCGCCCTAACTTCTTGCAAATAATACATGCAACGTATTTAGACGTCTCACAGTCTATACTATTTCTCATTCGATACACACTTGTAGATCGTTCTCAAATTAGTTTTGATAATGGTCTAAGATACGATATGAGAAATTTATACCTTCATCTGTTATCTGACCAGGATCTAGATTTTACATCTACATTGATAAACGACAAGTGGGTTGCCGAATCTGGGTTCAACTCTGTTAAATTGATTAGCTCACTTGTCATGTATGTTTATATTAGCTAACATAAATCTAGGTCCTGATCAAATAACAGATGAGTGTATACATTTCTTATGCTATATCTTATACTATAACTACTAATCAATAAGAAGCATATACTAAAAAAACTTTCTATTCAAATCAACTAACAGGATACAAAAAATAAATATCATTTAACAAATATTATTTTAATTCCTAATTAGTTTGTGTTCTATCGATGTTGTAGGGATCATATAAAACTATATTTAGGCTTATCTTGTACCAAATGTAACAAATTAATTCATGACCGCTGTTGCGACGTTACCTTGGTGTTTTATTCGTGTGAGAATTTTAACAATGTGTTAGAGTGTCGTGCTACAATATTTTGTTAGGAGACGCCTCCAACTTATTTCTCGATGTTAGTTGAATGTATTTATTTTAACCAGAGCAACCGTTCCTCCTTATTAAATCTCAATCTGGCTTCGCGTAGCCTTAACAAAGTAAAGCGATGTGTAAATTTTAGGCCATACACGAGTATCATAAATTGCATTAACAGCTTTTTAGTGCTATAGGGGAAATTATCACTAAACATCTGTACTGTTCGCGATCTTACGATTTACTTTTGTACATTAAATACTGAAATAGCGTATGTTTGTGACAGGAGCACCGCACGGAGATGGACGCGCGCGCCGGCGCTTTCCAGGCGCTGGAGCTGTTCGGCCAGCAGCTGCTGCAGGGCGGCCACTACGCCAGCGTCGACATACAGGAGAAGCTCAACGCCATGGGCGACGCCCGTCAGGAGCTAGAGAAGTTTGTTGAACTCTTACATGTTAAATATACGATATAAGACCCCGTTCCCGTAACTTCTAAACAAATATGTGAAATCAAAATTATTATTTTAATACTATACTTTAGTAATATTCACCAGCTTAGTATGTTTGACTGCGAATTACAACACTACACTGAAAACCCTTAAAATGTATTTTTATTTTCTGAATAACAGAAAAAATAATGCACTAAACTTAGAATCCAAGCTCAATCTTTCAATGTGGCTAAACTTTCAGTACCGCTGGGTTTGTACATAACAAAATGTTGTAATCGTAAACAGGGCGTGGGTGGCGCGGCGCATGAAGCTGGACCAGAACCTGGAGCTGCAGCTGTTCTACCGCGACTGCGAGCAAGCGGAGGGGTGGATGGGCGCGCGCGAGGCGTTCCTGGCGCCCGCCGATCAGCCCGAGGACGAGGCGGACTCCGCGGCCGCAGACAACGTGGAGCAACTCATCAAGAAACACGAGGACTTCGACAAGGCTATCAACGCCCACGTAAGGACTCACGGACAACTTATTTTTATATATTGACTTTGTTTATATGACTTAGAGATGTCTTATACCAATCCATCGTATATAACTTTATATAGGGTGGATTCAGAGAATGATCCATCTGTAAATTACATGATTCGGATAGAAATCTGTTGGTAAAGTGTTGCAATATTTTTTTTCCACAATCAATGGATTATAATTTTGTATTTACGTTATGTTTATTCCAATGTTTTCGTTGTCAGGAAGAGAAGATTGCCCAGCTGCAAACGTTGGCGGACCAGCTGATCGCGTCCGACCACTACGCCGCCGATCCGATCGACAAGAAGCGTAAGCAGGTGCTCGACCGCTGGCGACACCTGAAGGAGGCCCTCATCGAGAAGCGCTCCAGGTTAATATGAGCTCAACAAAGATCAAATGAGAAACAAACTTCTAAGTAGACGCCTTCTCAGGACTTAATGTATTGTGTAATATCTTGTCAATGGTATTTTATACTATAGTAAAAGTGTTCCAAAGACAGTGACAGCAACATTTACCAAATCAAATGTGTAAAAAGGAAATAATAAGAAAAAAGAGGACAGCTAGTGTTTGTCACTTAAGCGTACATGTAAACACATGACGTAAGGTATAGAAAAAGCGTCCCAATTGGGGACGCTTCCGATTCTTCACTCCTCGTCTGCTAATGGCATAATATTCTTATTGTCGTTTTATTAGATTATCTTTAGTAATAAACTATTTACGCATACTAAATAGTGTTTGCGATTTGAAGTTGATATAATATTAGGGGTTAACTTGTCAGGCTGGGCGACGAGCAGACGCTGCAGCAGTTCTCGCGCGACGCCGACGAGATGGAGAACTGGATCGCTGAGAAACTTCAGCTCGCCACAGAGGAGAGCTACAAGGTCTGATCTCAGTATATCTTACATATACAATTATAGTACCAAACCATCATGTTGTCCTGGTCGATTAACTTGGACCCTAAGGACTTAAAACATCTCCAGGTACCTTCACTGACCAAGGTTTTTGATGAGAAAATGAGTCCATCTCATTTCAAGTTTAGCTTAGTTATTTCTTGTCTGTATACGATAAGATATGGAGGAGCCTATGTATATTGATTGGTGTGTGTCAGGACCCGGCGAACATCCAGTCGAAGCACCAGAAGCACCAGGCGTTCGAGGCGGAGCTGGCGGCGAACGCGGAGCGCATCCAGTCCGTGCTGGCCATGGGCGGCAACCTCGTGCAGCGCGGACAGTGCAGCGGCAGCGAGGACGCCGTGCAGGTCTGTGTCGACTTCCGTATTTAATTCGGAAAGCAAAGAATATGGATACATAACCTGAGAAAAGAGTATAAATTTGACAAATCTACCTTAACTTTACAATATTTCTTAATATATCCAATGCAGTTCTTCGTTTTTAAATCTTTAAACATGGAGTATCGCGACCAAGTTGTTACATTACGATGTAATGGTGTGCGCAGGCTCGGCTCGCGTCGATCGCCGACCAGTGGGAGTTCCTCACGCAGAAGACGACTGAGAAATCGCTAAAGCTGAAGGAGGCCAACAAGCAGCGCACCTACATCGCCGCCGTCAAGGACCTCGACTTCTGGCTTGGAGAGGTATCTCACAACAAAACCATCTTTGATCTGTAAAGATGTATTCAATTATGTAAAATTTACAAACATATATTGTGTTTTCAGTCACTTTGTCAGTCCCCTATACGTCGCTCAGACAGACTTACAATGGGAATCTAAAAGGCTCGATGAAAAACGGATAGTGATTCCCATCTCGATTCACCCCACTTGCTTAAACACGTAAAAACCATTTTAAGTGACATTATGACACAGTGGCTAGTATTGTAAGTAAATTAATTATGGACAAAGTATACAATTTGCTACAAGTTCTTACATAATACAAAAAAATAACATTAGTATCATAATACCATTAGTAAAAATCGGATAAACAGAGAATTGAATTATCTCTGCTACTAGGTTGAGAGCCTGTTGACATCCGAGGACTCCGGCAAAGACTTGGCCTCGGTGCAGAATCTGATGAAGAAGCACCAGCTCGTCGAGGCGGACATCCAGGCGCACGAGGACAGGATCAACGGTGAGTAACTCATATTACAGCATATCGTATTATACTGTGGCAACAATATAAGATGTTCAAATATAGCTTATCTCACGTTCTTACATTTAAGTATCGTAATAGAGATAATAATATTTGTAAAATTATCAAAAAATCGTATAAAAGATTGTAAAACACACAAAATTGCCTTCGATAAATACAGCTAGAAACATTATCAGGTAAATTTAAATTAATATTATTGTAACTTTAAAATAAATGTAATACAATACCAAAATGGCCGTCAATAATTGTATGGACATCACTTCTTTTTTTATGTAGATTAGTAAACCAAATTCTCTTAGATTGCATTAGATTTATTTATTAGATTGCTCGACCAACACTCGTAGTGTGCCTGTCTGAACAATTTCTACATAACGTCTCATCGGAAATGTGCTGATGAAAATGTAAGGAATTCATAAAGCAAACATTAAACAATAACACACAAATATTTTACGATCATAGCCTTTGTTGTCAAAAATAACAATAATATGACACAAGACATGATCACAACCTGTCGCTATGCGTTTGATTCAAATTCCTGTTCAAAGCTGTCACCATAGTAGCGGTTAGTACATCTGTCAATAAAGCACTTGTACTCACGACACCTTTAGTTCTTTGTTGAAGAAATAATAATTTATATTAAAATATTTAAATATACTGTTAGTATATTTAAATATTTGTAATTAATATTTATTTTAAATATTTTTAAAGTGTATTTTTCGGATGCATGATCTTATTTTCGCTAGTTGTCTATGGTAGTGACTTTTCCAACGCGATGCAATATTTACAAACATTATTAAATTCCATTCTAAATCTTCAAGTGAACGTTTCAACCGACGATGTATACAATGTGAATAAAGTTGACGATTTTACAGAGGAAAATAATTTAAATCCGTACAAATGTGTGTATTAAGCTTTATAGCCAGTTTATTTGTGTGTTTATAGCTTTATAGTGTCCATAGTGATATTTTAAATTAAAGCATATTGACAATATAATTAACCATTCACACATAATTGAGTTTTTAAGAGTGATTAAGAATGAATAGCAACTGTCAGTATCGTATAAACATCTCTCACACTATTTTCTATTCGCCCAATATATTAAACTAGTCATCCGCCCGGCTGCGCGCAGCTTAGCACTAATTATGTTGACCAAATAGCTATGTAACTTCACAGGATCTACCCGCTAGGCAAATCTGAAGACTTCATTGAAATCGGTACAGCCGTTTTGGAGTCTATTAGGAACATACATACGATGTATTTAGTGTTTACTAATTTAATCTAGTCGAAGCACGAATCTGTATATATTTATGTATATATATATATATATATATATATTATGTTTCTGTATATATGTTTATTTGTGTATAGATATGAACGCGCAGGCGGACGCTCTAGTGTCAAGCGGCCAGTTCGACAGTGCGGGCATCGGGTCGCGTCGCTCCGCCATCAACGAGCGATTCGAGCGCGTGCGCAACCTGGCCGCGCACCGCCGAGCGCGCCTGCACGAGGCTAACACGCTGCACCAGTTCTTCAGAGACATCGCTGATGAGGAGTCTTGGATCAAGTCAGTATCACATAACTGTTTCAAATGAACAAACAAATCTCGCACTCTCACATCTTGGTTCAGACAAACTATGATAAATAATAGATGGGATGGATGTTTGTGTTTGTATGTTATCAGAAGGTGTAGTACATCAATTAAATTATAAACATGTGTCTATTTGTTGTGTAGGGAAAAGAAATTGCTTGTCGCATCCGACGACTATGGGCGTGACTTGACCGGCGTTCAGAACTTGCTGAAGAAGCACAAGCGTTTGGAGGCTGAGCTGGCGAGCCACGAGCCGGCGATCCAGGCGGTACAGGAGGCGGGCGAGAAGCTGATGGACGTGTCCAACCTGGGCGTGCCGGAGATCGAGCAGCGGCTGAAGGCGCTCTCGCTAGCGTGGGCGGAGCTGCAGGCGCTGTCTGAAGAGCGCGGTGCCAAGCTGCAGCAGTCGCTCGCATACCAGCAGTTCCTCGCCAAGGTCGATGAGGAGGAAGCATGGATAAGGTATTTTTACATAACATTATGAAATAAATTATAAAACCAACCTGCAACACATCTGCATATCACAGAACTTCATTACTTCATATTTCATTATCATATCTAAATATGCTAACGGAATAGGGGAATTTACCTGATATTTCCTGATCCACCATGAATCTGAGATTTCATACTCAGTTGGTTATTAATATGGCGGTAGGCGCACTCCTTGTCTTGTACAGCTTACTTAAGTTAACTAAGTAAAAAGCATTTCGCATTTGGTTTTTGTCTTAAATTTAACCTCACGAATGAGACACATTTATAATATATAACTGATGGAAAGCAAAAATTAAAACTATAATAATTTGAGGCTCAGTCCATATATACAATAGTTAAATGTGTTGCTTGCAGTGAGAAGCAGCAACTGGTGGTGGTGAGCGAGTGCGGCGACAGCATGGCGGCGGTGCAGGGCCTGCTGAAGAAGCACGAGGCGCTGGAGGCGGAGCTGGCGGCGCGCGGTGAGCGCGTGCGTGACCTGGCCGCGGACGGCGAGCGCCTGCTGGCCGCCGGCAACCTGCACGCCGACGCCCTCGCGCACCGCCTGCACGCGCTGCAGGTACCACACTGACACACTACATGTAGTAAACATATGACAATGATGGGGTACATGTGTAAGAAAGTGAAAAAGTGAACTGTTAGCCCTTTGCCTATGGATCAATTATTATAACGTTTGTTTTTATGTCTATATTATACATTTCGATGTTTTATTATTTGATTTAACTAGTGCTCGAGACTTGGGTGGGATCATATCCCATTTGAGTGACCACCCATCATTCTTCTCTTGATACGTCTACGTCATAATTGGACGGACGATGAACGACGATTTAATTCGCTCCGTTCGAACGCGCGGTATATCTAATACAAAAGGTTATAGACCTGGCGTATGTCTAAACTTGCGATGGTAGAAAAACAAATATTTCTATATGGCCATATAATTTTCAGGCGAAACTGGACAAGTTGAGCGCGCTGGCGGCGCGTCGCAAGGCCGCGCTGGTTGACAACTCTGCGTACCTGCAACTGCTATGGAAGGCGGACGTGGTGGAGTCGTGGATCGCCGACAAGGAGACGCACGTGCGCTCCGACGAGTTCGGCCGCGACCTATCCACCGTGCAGACGCTGCTTACCAAGCAGGACACATTCGACGCAGGTAGGCAGATCTGAGAAGTTATATGTTGAAGACCCCTAAACCTGAATAAAACATTATAATCGCCCTTGATTTAAATTATTAGGTCCCAAAAAGAATAAGAAACGATCCGTCCTCACGCATAGATCCGAGAATATTCGTAGAGTGTGAACATCGCATAAGCTATGTATTTTATCTTTCAAAGTAACTATTATATTGTTGTGTCAGGTCTGGCGGCGTTCGAGCACGAGGGCATCCAGAACATAACCCAGCTGAAGGAGCAGCTGGTGGCCGGCGGGCACGAGCAGGCGGCCGCCATCAGCAAGCGGCACGGCGACGTGCTGGCGCGCTGGCAGCGCCTGCTCGCCGACTCGGCTGCGCGCAAGCAGCGCCTGCTGCAGCTGCAGGACCAGTTCCGACAGATCGAGGAGCTATACCTTACATTCGCTAAGAAAGTATGATCACATCTAGAACTGATCACAAAAATAGCTAATTCAAAAACAATCTTGCCCGATGCAAACTTCATTTGAAATTAAATTTTCTGTAAAAAAAAATTAATCCAATATTGTTTTTGATATGTGATCAATATGAAGGGTTTATTTTGATTGATAACATAGTATATGTGGTGTGTATCGTTGTTAGGCTTCAGCGTTCAACTCGTGGTTCGAGAACGCGGAGGAAGACCTCACGGACCCGGTGCGCTGCAACTCCATAGAGGAGATCCGAGCCCTGCGCGACGCACACGCACAGTTCCAGGTGTGTATACATTTCAACGTTATATCGTCGATTGGCTAGTTTTTGTATTGATGTATTGTAATATCTAACACTCCAATTGTGCATTGCATCATGTAGCCAACTGAATATTTGGTTTAGGCGTCGCTGTCGTCGGCTCAAAGCGACTTCGCTGCACTGGCGGCGCTGGACGAACAGATCAAGTCGTTCAACGTGGGCGCCAACCCCTACACCTGGTTCACCATGGAGGCGCTCGAGGAGACCTGGCGCAATCTGCGCAAAATTATCGGTACGCACTGCAACAACCACTATATCACATCAATATCTACATTGATTGATATCACTCTTAGAAAAAACAATTATTTGTTTATATTTTAGGCATATTTTTGGTAGGGGACGCCCAAAGATAACTTCGACCAGATTAGTGACATACTAACGAAGGGCGATATAAGGAGTACCCGTAACCGACGAGCATGTATGCGTAGATGTATGGATGTAGAAGAAGCGAGAGCGATGGGCCAGGATCGCGCCAAATGGAATTCCATTATCTCTGCCTACCCCACTGGTTTATGGGCGTGAGTGCATTTATTTTAGGCATAAAATTCTGGCACACCTATAACTTTTGCATTCATATATCTGTGTATATGTACTACTTGTCAGTTGTAAGTACTTATTAATTATATATTGTATCAAATGCTGTTTATTTTTGTAGCGGAACGAGATGTGGAGCTCACCAAGGAGGCTCAGCGCCAGGAGGAGAACGACAAACTGCGCAAGGAGTTCGCCAAGCACGCCAATACCTTCCACCAGTGGCTCACCGAGACTCGGTTAGATATTTACACTAACTAACACTACATACATGGGTTCGATATCCAATAAGTAATGGAATAACAGACGTAGAAAAATCTTAGTACTATATTGTAATCATATAGAACCCACTTTATAAAAAAATGACCAAGTATGTATTCGTGGCTGAGGGGCGGGCGACAGATCGAAATTCAGAGCGCTTAGTATTGTTAAATCTTCCTACATACTGTTTCTAATATTTTCATAAAATTAGCCTATGCTAATATGTTTGTAACTTCCAAAAAAATTTTTTTTGGACCTCGATTGTTTTGCAAATATCCGGACCCCATTTAAAACCTGGTGTAAATGTGTACTTTTTTATTTCTATCAAACACAGACCAATATAAAATGTCAACGTATTTAATGTCCGCAAATACTTTTCCACCTTTTGTTCAAGTTGTCACAGTGTCAACTTTCAGGATTAAATAATATTTGGAGCAAATTCATGATCAATGTCTGTCATTTATTATGCCACTTGGTGTGCAGGTACCGGCTGCTAGGCTGGGACGGGTAATGTACTGCATTCGCGTGTACACTTGTACTGAACGTTGTGGGAGTCGCTTCGTAACGCTTGACAGAAAATAATACTTTACAATTATTTAAAACATTTATCTTTTTCAAAATTGCAAGCTGTGTCACAGCCTCAGTTTCATTGGTATTTTGTAACACAATAATACCATAAATAAAACTTCTAAACTTTAAGTACGATTAAAACTTTACAATTTTAGGTTATGTTATATTTTCAAATGTATCATTTCATTTTTAAAAAAATACTTTTAAAATAGTGCAGTTGAGCTGATTAGTTTTCTGGCAAGCTGTTTGTTTGTGAGCGCCATGTTTGTTCTCGATGTGTCCGCAGCTTAATATACGACGTTGACGCGTCATATATTTTTGTGTAAATATAAAAATATCTAACTTTAAATTATTGTACGTGTTCTGAGTGTTTTTTTAAATTTAATTCTACTAATATCAGTCATCATTTCAAAATACATCATTCGTCCGTCATCCATCATGAAGTAATTGTAAATTTTTTAATCTATCTCTTCATTCTAATGTTTTATATATAACACATATATATATTTATTAAATAAATATAAAAATAATAAATCGGCCTTTTCTAGAATGTTTCCCACTGCAGGGATACAGGCCTCCTCTCCGAGAGAAGAAATGAGCCGTAATCCACCACGCTCGCCCAGTGCGGGTTGGTGAATGTCACGTGTCTTCGAATTTGGTGGTTCTAAAAACATGCCGGTTCCCTCACGATGTTTTCCTTCGCCGTTTTTGGAGCAGTGGTGATGAAATAAATTACATAAAGTAAAGCGCCTGCTTGGGTTCGAACCCGCGACCCACAGTACGTAAGTCGTGGCCTAAACCGCTGAGTCACCACTGCTCCTATATTTATTTACTGCATTTTATTAAACAACCAAACTGAAAAAATGGCCACTGATTGTGATGGTTCTACTAAAAGAATATCTAAACGTATTAAATAACGGAGTTGTAACGAATTATATTGTGTGTTGCCGGGCAGGACGTCTATGATGGAGGGCACGGGGTCGCTGGAGCAGCAGCTGGCCACGCTGCGGCAGCGCGCCGGCGAGGTGCGCGCTCGCCGCGCCGACCTGCGCCGTCTCGAGGAGCTCGGTACGTCTGGTTAAGATGCTGCCATCGGGTTCTAGTTTTTTTTTAATTTACGAATAACGAAAACACGCTCAGAACCCTCTGATATCAGATAAGGCAACATCTGCTCGGTCTTCTAGTAATAGTGTATAATGTAATGCATAATGTGGGTATTACTCTAAGATTTCAGATTCAGGATGTTGCTTGATAACCAGTATATGTTAACAATGTGAGGTTGTCGTGCAGGCGCCGCGCTCGAGGAGCACCTGATCCTGGACAACCGCTACACGGAGCACAGCACGGTGGGGCTGGCGCAGCAGTGGGACCAGCTCGACCAGCTGTCGATGCGCATGCAGCACAACCTCGAGCAGCAGATACAGGCCAGGAACCACTCGGGTATGATCACACCGCAATTGTAACATTCATTCATTTTCTTAATTCATTATTGCTAATATCCTATAGCTCTACTATATATATATACTATATGTTATTTTTTCAGGCGTCAGCGAGGACGCGCTGAAGGAGTTCTCGATGATGTTCAAACACTTCGACAAGGACCGCTCGGGGCGACTCAACCACCACGAGTTCAAGTCGTGCCTGCGCGCGCTCGGCTACGACCTGCCCATGGTCGAGGAGGGCCAGCCCGATCCGGAGTTCGAAGCCATTCTCAGTAAGACATGGCCTTGAATGGTATTCGATTCATTATTTACTACCTACCAATGAACATTACAAATAACATATGTGTGTGTGTGTCTTGTGTTGCAGATGTGGTGGATCCGAACCGCGACGGGCAGGTGTCGCTGCAGGAGTACATGGCGTTCATGATCAGCAAGGAGACGGAGAACGTGCACTCCTCCGAGGAGATCGAGAACGCTTTCCGCGCCATCACCGCGCACCAGGACCGCGCGTACGTCACCAAGGACGAGCTCTACGCGGTGAGTGTCCGGCACTGGCCTACTACCTGCGCCAAGTGACCTATACAATAATAATCAATTAAAGGTTGTTTTAAACTCTTGGTTTACTAGCATTTTCAAAAATCACGTAACGTAACGACGGTACCGTTAGTATCGATTAAAAAAACGTTAGTAAATTTGATGTTCCATTTTAGAATCTAACCAAGGAGATGGCGGACTACTGCGTGGCGCGCATGAAGCCTTACGTCGAACCGAAGACGGAGCGCCCCATACCGAACGCTCTCGACTACATCGACTTCACGCGCACCCTCTTCCAGAACTAACCCCCCCCCCCCCACCGCAGTACTCATAATGTCTTATTAAAATTAAGCTTACAGTATTTCGCTTTTTCTTTCACACCTCACCCGATTTGAAAGCACGCTTGTTGGACTCTATAAAACTATATATTGTCATCTTCCAATATCTAGGACTGAATATTGACTGAGCATTTTATAAATAAATAATAGTATTGCTAGAATCAATAATCTTTGTGAGATGAAACTACTGGTCTATGTAAAGTTAGTCAGTTTGTTTACCGTTGGGTATATATCAGTGTGGGTCCTGGGTTCCTTTCCTCTGAACAGCAGAGGGATAAGAAACGACCCGTTGATGTGCTCTCAGACGAAACTTTACATTCGAATTGTGCATTTTAAAAATGTATCTCATTAAAATAAATAACATTCGCGAGCTAACAGATGTATTGTGTAATTTAAGATAAATTATTCCAACAATCTTCAAACTATTTATTGTCAAAGTTATTCGTAAATTGATAAATTTAATTTACATTTTGTATTCACATTATATGGAACAAATAAAATATTATTAAAGTTTCTTATTGTTTCCTTAAATGAACATTTACAGTTGAAATGATGAATGAAGAGAGAGTAACGAAACAAATTTATGTCGCAAAAGTTAGTGGCAGCGTTGGTAGGGGATGCCCTAGAACTTATATCTGATTAGTGGCTTATTAAAGAAGGATTATATAAGGAGCACCCATAACCTACGAGCTGGTATGCGTAGATGTATAAATGTAGAAGAAGCGAGAGAAGTGTGCCAAATGGAAATCCATGATCGCAGCCTACCCCTATAGGTTACGGGCGTGAGCGCATATTTATTTATTCAGTTGCCACATCTTATTAGTGAAAGCGATCCAAGAGCACGGCAGGCCTCCCAATTTGGTAAAGTAACGACCCCAGCCGAGGGAGCTGATGTTACGTTACTCAAATCCGGAGTAGTTTTATATCAAAGAATTCTTATGAAGAGTTACAATAAATTGAAAATGGTCTACATTCGGGCATTGTAAGACAAGCCCGCATTTATATTTAATTACAAAAGTATACATTGACTAAGGTTCCGTAATCTTTTTTACAAAATTATAAATTGAATATTTACAACTAAAGCTATGCGAAGCTGTACAATACTTGCGCAATTCTTTATAGCATAAGTTACTTGACAAATAAATACAAATTAACTAAAGTTTATACGTCACAGTTTATAATCTCACCAGGCATTTTATGAACTCGCAGCATATTGTGAAATAAACGTAACACTATTTTTCCTCCGTTAAATATTGTTTTAAGATATAATTGTTATGTATTACTATCATGTCTAACCTAACCTATAATATTCTATTCAATTCAAAATTCATAGAAATAAAAACAAGCAAAATATCACTTCACAACTTGACTTCATACAGTTTATAAACTGTTCAGAAATAACACGTCGAATTGTGAATGATTCGTTCAATTCATGTCATTTAAAATATGCGTGAGATTATAAACTGACGTAGTTCACAATTGGTGATACATACACTAGTAGATATGCAACATTAAATTCATGGAACCTACACCCACTCTTCAGCTTCAGCTGTGGCTGGCGCAGCTGACCGCGGCGCGACACGAATTTATTAAGATGTCTGTAAATAAATGTAGTCTTCACTTATATTCCTCTTAGGTTTTCCAAGTATTGCAACAAAACAAGGTTAACTTGTTACGATCAAATAAAACAACGAAGGTTCATAGTCCTTCAAGGTAAGTGATCAGAGATCAAACTCTATGGTCACGAGCATAACGCCACAAGAGACCTATCGAGTGACGTCAGAGCGGGGAGGGGGGATCATTGTATAGATGCAGTAGTTACTGCTATTGCTGCATGATTTACCGCGTGACGTCAGAGTGCGAGTGCGTGTGCGTGACGTCAGAGTGTGATAGTGTGCCAGCTACAGCTGCGCGCGCTGCAGCAGCTTGAGCTCCTCGTGCGTGACGTAGGGACGCAGCTTGTCTACGAGCGGCGGCGGCAGGGGCCGGCGCGCGCCCGCCATGTGCCGCACCGACAGCAGCTGCTGCACCGAGGGCCGCGCCCGCGCGTTGTACGTCAGGCACCACTTCAGCGACGCTATCAGCGTCGGCGGAAGATCTGTAATGATCGGTTCGCATCACACACAAGTCCTATTAATGGTAGAAGCGTTGCTGGAGTTTCTTCCGCCACTTCTTCTCCCAGCGCTAACGCTTTCCGAAGTGGTAGTAATGTTAGTTGTAATGCTACTTGTAATCAGATAATGGCTACCGATCGAGCCGAGGCTCGGCCCTCTCGGGCACCCTCGAATCGGAAAGCTAAACGCGTATTGAGTGACAGCCCAAGCCGAGGTCCCCTCGCGGGGGCCCTTGAGCCGAGTCACTCCATGGAGCGTCCACCGAAGCGACCTAAGAGCTCGGTGGCCTCCCAATCCGGTAATAATATTAAAGTAACGGCCCGAGCCGAGGCTCCCTCTACGGAGGCAGCCCTCGAGCTTAGTTACTCTTAAAGAGGCTTAGGCTAGGTGCCCTCTGCGCCCTGCCGCCTCGTGCCCGGTGTAGCTGTAAATGCCTCCTCAAGGCAAACAGTGACCTTTCAGTCCCAAATAAAAAAAAGAAAAAAAAACACACACAAGAAAACAGTAAATATGATTATTTCCACCATCATAATCAAGTTATTAGACTTTGAAAAAATGTACATAGGATCTTTACAACGGAGTACGAGTTGCGACTCTGACTAACACACGTTAAGCTAACAGATGTTAAGCTTTGTCCTTTGTCCTCCCTTCCTTGTGCTATACAAAACGTAAAATACAAAACAGTTTTATTTAGTAGTATTAATTCGGTTAACATTTATCTAAAAGTATGAGACTTCACCCCTCACTTCTGGAATATAAATTAAATGTCCGTATACTAACGATCTGCCGGTGGATAATCGATGCGGTGGTTGGGGTCGAGTATGGCGGCCAGCTTAGCCAAGTTGGGGATGTGCGAGAACGGCGTGCGGCCGTACACCATGCTGTACAGGATGCAGCCCAGCGACCACACGTCCGACCGGAACGAGATCTGATAACGAATTAAGTTATAGTTTTAAATAGATATTTGTTTATCTAATATTGTTAACATTCAACAAAAATCACTCTAATGGAAAAAGCAGAAAGCAATCGTAAAGTCAACGACGATAAAAAGGACAGTTACCTTGATGGGTGCGGCGGAGGCATCATCGGAGCACCCGTACCCACCGGCTCCGCCCATTAGCGCCTCGGGGCTTATGTAGGAGTATGTGCCCGCGGCCTGCGAGCGCACCACGCTGGTGGCGTCGCTGCTGATCGCCGATGCGATGCCGAAGTCTATCAGCTTCAGCCGCCCCGACACTAGCACGAAGTTGGCCGGCTTCAGGTCCGCGTGGATCACTCCTGTTCGAGCATTGACATAACATAATATGTCTGTCTGTCTGTCTAGTCCGGAGGTGAGTAACCAATGGCCGTTACAGTTGAAAAAATATTGAGATTACTTTATGGCCCAGGTGTAACGACTCTTGTTCTGACTTATTTCAGTCGTGGTAGTCAGTATCAGAAGAAATACTGTGGAAGGAAGAAATACGGAAGAAACTATAAATATTAATATTGTGCTAAGCAAGATTGTGTATTTTAAAATGATTAGATATCTAACACGGCCTTGCAAATCTCAATAATAAGTTAAGCTTCTTTTTTTTAAGCTTACCATGCTCGTGTATAAAAAGCACAGCATATAGCATCTCCTCCCAATAGTGCAGAAGGAGCGCAGGGGGCAGCGCGGAGCCCCGCTCGCGCAACAGCGCCGCCAGATCCGTTTCGCCTGCCTCCAGGATCATGCGCAGTACTTGGTTGGTGCGGTCATATTCACTGTTACACATCACTTATATTAACAAAGGCAATATTTATAAAAACTTCAAGCTATAAAACATAATTCACCACCATGCTAATGTTCAGCACTATACACTCTATAACTCTCCGGTTAAACTGACAATTCCTTATGTTAAATATTACTAACTTTCCATTTCTCTCAATGGTACATAATGTTCAGGTGAAAATTAGACTACTTGAAAGACCATTTAAGCATATGTTTTGACAATAACACATTGTGTGCGAACCTAACAATAGCTAGTTCACAATTAAATAATGCCAAAATCAATATAAACAACAACAGTGGTAGAGCCCGCAACAACATCTATTGCACGAATTGGCTGGCTCGACCGGTGAAATACCACAACCTCACAGAAAACAGGCGTGAAGTAGAAGTACTCTGCGTTTCGTCTGATGAGTGAGGTGCCAGAGGCCTAATTTTAGTCCTCTTCCCCTTCCCACCCTTTCCTCATAAGGATAGGACGGGAAGGGGAAGAGGATAGGATGGGGAAGAGGATAGGATGGCGAGGGGGTTAACAGGGGAAAGGAAATATCATTTTTCCTGTCTATGCCTGCCCTCCTTTGTCCTTTAAAGGTAGGCAGCGTATCTGCAACGCATTTGTCTGTTGCGGATGTTCATGGGCGGCGCCCACTTGACATCAGGTGATCCACTTGCTTGTTTACCACCGTCTCACATAAAAAAAAACACTTACTAATCATACAAGCGTATGACTCGTACTGAGTCCTGCAACTCCCGCAGCAGCCTCACTTCATTGATGTAACCCTGAGCCAGCTCCTGGTCTGAACCGAGATATACAGTCTTCATTGCATATTCACCAGTTGTGCCTAACTCTACCACCTGCAGTAATGTAAAAAATTACTTTTATATATCTAAAAACATCCCGCTTCAGGTTCTTGCAGATAACAGAGCAGGAATATGTGGGTTTATATACCCACATATTTTCCTGTTCTAATGTCAGCCGGCCAAATACACCCTATTTGGCCAGCTGATATTAGAATTTTGACAATGATTGTCAAAGTTTAGCTAATTTACACAAAAGCTTTTAAATAATTTACCAAAATTTTTCAAGAAAACAATATAAAAATCAGTTCAATAGTTTTTGATATTATCGTATTCAGGCAGAGAGAACTTTATTTTGTTAAATATATAGTAGTGATACTCTGTCTTGTCAGGCAGGTCGTCCACTGCTGGTAATAGGCCTCCCCCATTAATCGCCACAAAGATCAGCTAATAATCAGAATTAAATTGGTGTTAATTCTCAAAATTAGTGACAAAACATTAAAGGTAACAAGAAAATTAAAATATAAGAAGTCATTTGTGTACATTACTTTGTAAACTTCACTGGATCCACCTACGCCCAACTTTTTAAGCAACAAATACTTTTTATCTTTAACTTGAATAGTATTAAATGTTACTCTTGTATTCTGCCTTTTTACACCTTCAGGGTATGAAGGTGTGGGCACACATGATACAGGCAGTTGTCTCCTGTTCAATGGTGTCTCAGGGGCTGGTGTTGAAACAGGCGCTGAGACTAGTCGAGAAACTAAAGAGGAAACCGGAGTTGAAACTGGGGCAGAAACTGGGATTGAGGTTGAAGTTGAAACTGGGACGGGAGCTGAGACTACTGCCGGAGTAGAAATTGGAAACGAACTAGTGACTGCAACCGGAGCTGGAGCAGGTGCAGGTGTAGCAAACAAATGTGCTGCCGCTTGGGTCGGCTTTGTCTGTATTGCATCTTTGCTTTGATCACTAGAAAACAACTCACATCTAACTTTATCTTTTTTATTTTGAACAACATTCTTGAGGAGTGTTTTACTTTGACTTTTTCGTGAAGACCCAGGGGTAAACCTGCGAATGCCAGTTTTAATTTTAGGTGTCGCATTTTTAATTTTCTGATTTTGTGGAATCAATGTGTCCGGAGTTTTTTTAACAGCAGTGCTTATTTTTTCTTGTATTTGTATATTTGTGTTTTGTGGGGTTAATGCAGGACGTTTGATTGCTTCCATCGATGGAACTAGATTCAGTTTTGCATACTTATTGGCACTTTGGATAATTCTATTATCTTTATTTGGGTGCGTCTTATTTGACAACCAATTTTCAAAAGTATTTTCTTTATTATTACACCTTAATTTTTTGTCCGATGCAAAGTTGTTGGTGGTGGGTTGGAATTTATGCATTGGAGTGGTATATTTAGGAACATTTGTCCGAACAGGACTTTTCGTAGCAACAGTTTCACACACTGAATCATCACTGTCGCAAGATGAAAAACTAGAATCCGGTGTAAAGTCCTGTGTTTGCAAAGGCAACAAATTTGCAATCAACGCCGACATGGGCATCGGCGCCAGTTTGATGCTGCTTATACTGGACTCCGTGTTTTCGCTCATGATTTACTGTACACTGTTCAATTATCATACAACTATCACAACACTTTTTCTTTTAATAAACTTTTTATTGCTATACATGAATGAAAACATTTATATGAAAATTCGAATACTTGCTATTTACAAGCCGTTGAACTAAAAAGCGATTTGAATAAAAAAAAAGTTGCCATGTTGTCATTGGTTGCCATTACTATTACCAGAGAGTAAAATATTATACTAGGATGCTTCATACTCTCTGCCTCTGTTGTCAATGTCAAGATTTTTTCAAATTGGCTTTTCTTGAAAATAAAAAATATTAACTAAACCATAAGAGAATATACAAGGATATAAACGAAAAGTATAAAGTACACATTATAATTATAAAGTATTATTGGTAATACGTACAAGTACTTTCGATTCGCCAGTGATCTAACTGAACTTTTACTTCTATTAGTCTATACTATTACTTCATATTATCCACAGACTTTAGGTTTAACAGTTGAGATGGCCTGGATCATATTTCATGTTTGGATAAAATTACTTTGGTGACGGCGATAAGTGACGACCGATGAAATAGTTATAACAGTTGGTGTAACTCATATTTGTTTATATAACATATAGTGTATGTATACTGTACGTTTGTTGTGTCTTTCTCTTCCGAACGTCAAACCGACTTTTGGTAAATAAAGGCTGCATTTTTAAACTGCTATTCTACCGGTGGCATTGCATTCTGTCTACAAGATATACAACAACACGTCTATCTCGGGAGCATCATCACTGTCACATCCACGCTGCAGCTCCGAAGTCATGTTACTTCACCTTGTGTGCGGTGATGCCGCACTCACCGCAACTTTTTATCTTTATCATTTATGACTTGTCCATGCTCCAAAAGCCAGCTATAGGGATATAAGTTTCACTACCTGGCAAGGCGGGCCAATCATAAAACTGTATCCATCGCGTGACTCTACCATAAATATATAGTAGGACTATAAATATCATACACTGTAGCTGTGAAGTGTACCATGACCTACCCACCGTATGTACCATGGGGGAGTGTTCCGTAGAAATGTTTGGAACTATTCCTCATCGATAAACACCTCAGAGCTCTTAACACTATCCACATCTTGATGGTTGGAACTGCACTACAGTGCGATTTTCGTGAAATTACCTACCTTGCACAACCGCTCTGTTGAGTAATCTGTCGCTAGCGATATTTCCAAACCAATACAACTTAGGTTACTTCAAGAAGCGAGCGTGCTTCCGGCTAAATGCCGGCAACGCGTCTGCAGTTCCTCTGGAGTTGCGGATGTTCATGGGCGTCGGTGATCAATTATACAACAGGCGACCTATTACTCGTTTGTCCTCTTATGATGTAAAAAAATCGATATTTTTTTTGAAAAATCGATGTCATGTTTGAAAACTACAAAACGAATTAGCTGTAAGATATTTACAGTCAGATTTTTTTACTTTTTTAAAGTATTGAGACTTTGTTAAGCATCAACTATCGGTAGCACTTGCTATCGACATTAAACCAAAGAAACCGAAAAAAAAACAATTATGTGTTATTGAGAATAAAGATAAGATAATTTTTAATCTTGGAATTAAATAAAGAGCTGTATTATCATTGTTTACTGTACAGTGACACGACGTATAACCCTCCACAAGCCCCGCGGCCGACGTCAGACCTCCATATTCATAGACAAAATTATAAGTGGTGAAACATAATTTTAGTTCTTGAAAATTGGAGTCTTAGCGTAGGTGGTTTCAATAAAAAATATTTTTGAAATTACTTATAAATATGCGTCGATTCCGTAACCCAGAGGGGTAGGCAAAGATCACGGATTTCCATGTAATGACAAGTATTATTTATTCTATGATTTTATTTCTGATGAGAATCGATATAAATATTTACAAAACTAATAAATACTGATTATATTGATAAAATATTCACAAAGCAAAAACACTTTATGCTGCTAAATAAATAATTAATCTTCAGTAGACTTGGTGGGATATCTGCAGTCCGGCGCGTCGCACTCGCATTTCATCCATTTCGACTTGACCAGCCAGAATTTGTCTCCATAATCAAATCTGAGAAAGAGATAGTTTTATTTATATACCTTCATCACGTGGATGACATTACATTATAATAAAGCGTTAATTAAATCAATCTGTGAACAGTTTGAAGGCTTATTATGAGAAGGTGATCTATTCTCTATGGTTTACAAGATCTATGGCTGATTAACCGTTCGACTCGAACTATTTTGCTACCTTTATATGAATCTTATTAGAAATACAAAGGATTTTGGTAAGTACATTCTATTTGAATGGAGGAAAACACTTACGTGAGTTCTTCACCCGCGGCGATGTCGCGCATTGCGAAGAGCGCGACGACGGGCAGGCGCAGGTCCCGCACCTCGGTGAAGACGCGCACAGGCGCCAGGCAGGGCCGGCAGCTGTGGTTGATGAACCGCGCCGCGCTGCCGTACTCCGCCGCGTCCACGCACAGCTGCTGGTTCTCTGAGCACTCCTGGCGGATAAAACAATAAGATTGCACTACCTTTCAATAAAAATGTGACTTTCATTTAACACTTATAGTAAAATTTGTTACAAAAATTATTGTGATACGTCTACATCGTATGACATCTGTCGGCAAGTAACTGGAGCGGCGGGGCGCGGCCGCATCATCTGATTTGTCCCCGCGGTGGCTGCTGCGCATGCGTAAACAGAACGGTAAGTTCACATAGTTGTTGACGTTCTAATCGTTCAAAAACGAATATAATAATACGAGTCAAAGACATGCGCTTCCAAATATATAGCAGTGGGGCGTGAGGGGGCAGGGGGAGAGCGGTACTAACTTCGAGCAGGTCCTGCTTGAGGTCGAGCGCGAACATGTAGTGGTCTTGCGCTCGAGCGTCGGCGGCCGCGTGGGGCAGCAGCTCGCCGCAGTAGAGCGCGACGGGCGCGCCGGCGGACAGCGGCTGCAGCGTGTGCAGCGCCCAGCCGCGCCGCGCCGTGCGCTGCACCGCCACGCGCGCCGCCAGCGACCCCGACTGCTGTATCCGCGATATCACGTGGTTGCCGCACTGACGCTGAACAATCAAATCATAATAATAAATAATAATAAATCGGCCTTTTCTAGAATGTTTCCCACTGCAGGGACACAGGCCTCCTCTCCGAGAGAGGGAATGAGCCATAATGCACCACGCTGGCCCAGTGCGGGTTGGTAGATGTCACATGTCTTCGAATTTGGTGGTTCTAAGAACATGCCGGTTTCCTCGCGATCTTTTCCTTCACCGATTTTGGAGCAGTGGTGATGAAATAAATTACACAAAGTAAAGCGCCTGCCTGGGTTCGAACCCGCGACCTACAGTACGTAAGTCGGGACCTACGCCGCTGAGCCACCACTGCTCCTTCTCAAATCAAATCATACTTCCAATTAAAAAACCCTTAAGATTATCCCTGATGCCCCATTAACATAGTTTTATATCGTATCTCCATAAGGTTCATATACTTTCGTCTTCCTGGAAAACTTATACTACGTATCTTAAATTTGAAGGATTTCCTCGCACGCAGCATTGGCTTGAGCAAATGCTTTAACTAATTAGGGGCGTTGGTCTTTCCTCTTTGGAATCCTTGATCAATCTTTTTAAAACCATTATAGTTATAGCATTCCTTACCAAATCTTTTGTCCATTATATTAGCATTTTGTTTGTAGTATTATTAAACAACATAAGGCGTATACCGCATTGCAGGCGCACGTCTGGTTGCACTCGAAGAGCATGGGCGGGTCGTGGTAGGGGAAGGCGCGCGGCAGGCGGCCGGCGCGGTACCAGGCGCGCACGCTCAGCGCGGCGCACGCGCAGTCGCCAGTCACGCACTCGCCGCCGCGGCAACTGCAACCCTGCCGCCGACACATGTTAAAGGCATAGCAACAAAGCGCAATTCAACAACCATCGGTAACAATTATTTGAGTTCTAAAGGCATATTCAGATCTGAGCGTTATTCGCTACTGTTGTGGGTAGGAGTTAATACCGTGTTGTATTCCACCGGGTATTGTGTATGAAGTTCCGCGGCTAGAGCGGATTTTGTACGTACCGACTACCGACTGTATCAAGTACTAACGCTTATAAAAGTAATGCTTGCTCTTACTCGGTATCCATAGCGAAATTCGCTTCACTGTGAAGTGTAGGATTATGGCATATTCAATTGGTTTTTACTATTAGCACTCAGGTCTGAATAGGGCTTAAGTAGGCTTTATAGCAATTAATGACTATCATGAGTCATGTTGGTGTTGTGGTGTACCTGCAGCGTGGCGATGGCGGTGTCGAGTGGTAGTGGTGCGGGCGTGACGTGGCGCGTCACGTATGTGAAGTCGTCGGGCGCGGGCGTGTCGTCCACATCGTTAATACATGCCACCGGATACGGCTCCCGACCCTTCGATATGTCACTGTGGAAAGGAAGTTGCTTAGGGTAGAATAAAAATATTATTTTAATACTTGCTTTACTATACTTTACTTTTGGTACTTGCCAACTTGACATGAGTGAGGGACGTTGCCGTGGAAAAGGGTGAGAAGTGGAAAGTGACGGACTGGAGGAGAAGAATTAAACTTACGGTCATGCATCACATGAAGTGCAGAAATAGTACTTTCCAACACCCGTCTGAATTCTTCGAAATCTTGATACTTCTAAAACGATCTAAAGGGAGTCGATAGCCGTACCGTTGTTAAAAGTACCATGTACACAATTCATCCGGTTTAATCCAGAACAGGGAATTTCCAGAGACAAAATAAATTGTCTATGGGTGGCAGGATTGTCGTGTTAACTTACTTGCACAGCAAACGACACCGCGCCGGTTTCTCGGAAACAGCTAGCGCCATCTGCATATTGAGCGAGATGGCGGTCTGGCACTGGCCGGCGCACACCTCTACCGGCAGCTCGCCCGCCGAGTTCTCCAGATCCGTCTGACAAATAATGACTAACTTACGTCACTATTATTATTACAACTTATCACCTTGAATTCGACATTTGATTCAAACTTCAAGTTGACTAATAGTTTTTAGTATTTTGAACTTTGTTGACATATTAAGTAAGTATAATTTTATATCTCCTTAGTTTCATAAAGAACAACTTATTTAAACTAAATGTCTATGGAAAATATAGGTTTTCCTACACCGACTCTACAATACAAGTCATTAGAGCTAAAAAATCGTGTCCATTTATGATCAAAATAAGTCAAATAGATACGGAGCATTGGGCATTTTATTTTCTGTTTTGTTTTTAATGAATTCGTCAATAGTTTTCTACTTACCCTCGCTCCACGGGCGAGCAGCATCACAACACAGGCGTAATGACCCTGTCGAGCCGCAACGTGTCTGCACAATAAATGGATGGAATATAAGAAATAACACATCCGCGATAATTTCACTCAGTACACATCTAAATAAATGTATGTTAACCTCAGATCTATATCATTAATTATAAAGCTTAGATTTGAAATTGCATCGGTTAAATTAAATTGCACCGTTTACTACTAGTTCAATCACTGGTAATATTATGACAACAACAGTACATACAGCGGCGTGTCGGCGTGCGCGTTGAGCGCGGCGTGCGCGTGCGGCGCGGCGTGCAGCAGCAGGCGCAGCGAGCGCGCGTCGCCGTGCAGCGCGCACCAGTGCACCACGCCGTTGCCCTCCGCGTCCGTCGCCGCCGCATCCGCACCGCGCTCCAACAAAAACCTTCAAAATAAGCTGACAGTCAGGCCGAAGAGATTCATAGAAGACACCTAAGATACTTACTACTTAAGTTCTCGTCTTCCTACATACAAACAACATTTAACTGTCATATATCCGTTTAATTTTAGTTAACTTGGGTAAATGAGGCGACCTCAATATTTTTTCTGTCTGCACGGACCTCTACCGCAACATCGGGACATCTCATGCAGCGTCCTAACTAGTCGAGTAAACCCCAACTTCACGTTTTATCAAACTTATGTCTATGGCGGTCACAATTTTTTTATATCTATTATTTATTTGCAATCAATCCAAGTTAATATAATACATTATCCATATACAAGTGACATACATTAAGCTAAGAATTCCTATGACACATTGAAAAATAATCCACTATAATCTGACCTGACGACATCAGCGTGTGAGTTCTCGGCGGCCCAGACGAGCGGGGTCCAGCCGCCGTGGTCGCGCGCGTCCACCAGCGCTCGGCCCTCGTCCAGCAGCAGAGAGCACGCAGCCAGGCCGCCCAGTTGCGCCGCTACGTGCAACGCAGTCATACCGTCAGGACCCTGGTTAACATAACATATGATAAAACTATATTACTGCTACTTCGTCGACTTCGGAAAGAGGAAAAAATAATTAGAGAGAGAATTAGATGACAAGATTAGGTTACATCTAAATGACAAACTGATTTTTCACTGAGGACAAGCAGAAAAACCCTCCCTCTGCCTACCCCTCTGAGTTACGGACGTGAGCGATCACCGTAAGACTCTTCCCATCGTTTTCTCATTAGAATAGGATAAGGCTTCCTTTACAATTAGGCCTCCGCTACCGCACTCATCGGACGAAGCGCAGAATAACTTGTCTCGTCTACTGTGAGGTCGTTGTATTACCAGCCGACTCATTCGTGCAGCAGAGGGTGTGAAAATTGGTTCACTTAACAAGTAATAAATAATAATACCTACTGCTGCAATGAAATACATATATACAATACATTTTCTATAATGTCTAATGATGTAAACTCACCGGAAGGTTGACATCACAGCCCGCAGCCACTAAATATCTAATAACTTTCATGAGATCTTCATCACTCGGTTTGTTCACTACAGGGCTGTCCCCGTCCGCTAATTCAATATCATCAACCACTTCTCTCATTTCTTTATCATCTTCTTTATTTTCATTATTCTCATCCACTTCCATTGCTTCTGGCTTTGCTTCTTCATTACTCTTAGCAGTCTCATTAGTTTTCGTTTCGGTCGGCTTAGATTTGTCTAGAAGTGCTGTAAATTTTTTTTTTACTTTACAGCATTAATTATTTATCTAACTATATCATTTATCTATTGACACTGATATTCAATATTTTTTGAATGCCTAAAATTCAATGTACCTAAGTGACAGAGGTAGATTAATCCAGGATTTCTTATTTTTTAGAATACATAGGTTTCTTATAAGGTGAAGTAATTTTATTTAATAAACAAACAAACAAATGGCGAAGTCCAATGCAAAAATCATATTGTTAAAAATCATTTTTGTAGCCTTTTTTATTGCTCTATTAACTAGATTCTAGTTAGACCTCTAGAAGGTTTCCAGATATCGAGGCAGCAACCCCTAACACATTAAGCACAGTATAATTACCAATAAGTGCTTTAACAAGCGGCGTCCGCTGGTCAGCATCGAGCGCGTCTAGCTTGGCGCCGGAGAAGTGGAGCAGGTACACCGCCGCCGCGCGGCCCAGGCTCGCAGCTAAACCCAGCGCCGCGTCCAAACCCTCTCCCTTCGCTGCAACTAGACATTTCATGGTAGAATTCATTTATTTATGGTACGGCTAATGAACTTACAGTTCTAGAAGAATCTCATTTGTATTTACTAATATTTTAAGAGTCGATTAAGCACTGCATTCTTTTAGTCAAAGTAGCACAGAAAAAGTGGAAATTTAACATGTGAAATTGTTATGTCATATGGCTACAACCGGTTGCCAAAACAAAATAATACACAACAACAGCCAAGCGGGACACCTGTATAACGATAATCAAAATCTAATTACCTATTTTAGGTATCAACTGTTCCACAGTCTCGCCGGCTATAACAGCATCATGTAGTTGTTCTATTTTATCAATTGGTTCGTCCTCTTCTGTACTGGCTGTCTCCTCGCTGAGCTTCTTCAGGTCTACAGGTGGTGAAGGTAGAAGGTCCTCCGGGATGACCGGACCTTGTTCTATTAAAGAAGGGTTTACTCCGGAAAAGCCGATGTAAGCTGGAGTTCTGGGAAACAATCGTTTGTTTTATTGATAAATATTGTAAGTGCATTTTACTTGCTTAAAATCAGGATCATTGTGCATAGTATTGTTGATATATTGTAAAGTAAAGGAAATAATATTAAGCAACATGGAAGTTTTGTTTTAGTGCAACTGTAAGGACACCAACTCAAAAACTCTAAGAACATCAGTCCGAGTCAAGTGTATGTGCACATTATATACCATTCTTAAGATCAGAAATTTAAAAAAAAAATACTAATTATTTCAACAAAAGCCTTTGCTATGTGTTAACATTAGAAATGTAACCAAATAGCACAATCAAATCTGCTAGTTTATGCATAGCAGATCCTATTATATCATCAATAACAATTAAAACTCACGACTGCTCCCTCTGTTCTGGCAAGTAGACTCTCTTCCCACTGCAATGCATCTCTATCTTGACACGGGCACAATCCCTGTTGGCCGGTTGCCATAGCACCGAGTGAACACCGCAGTGTGGGCAGCCGGGACCAGGCTTCGCCTCGCCACGCTCCGTGGAGCCCGGGATGCCGCACTCCATGTGGAATAAGTGACCCAGGGAACACTGGTAGAAGATACCCTGGGAAAGAAGATGGGTGTATAGAACTATAATGATGGCATGGACTAAAAGGAAAAAATATTTGTAAATACATGAAATAAGCTGACATTTTAATTTTAAATGATTTGACAATGATATCTTTTCTTATTTAACATACTACATATATATGTTACATAGTTTATGTGTCCATATCATTATATTATGTACCTCATACCTGAGCACAGAAGAGGCCGCATGCGGCGCAGCACATATGCTTCTTCAGCTGGGCGGTGTGCAGGCGGCACGTGAGGAGGTAGGGCGTGCGCGGGCCGGCACGCAGCAACGGTTGCAGCTCCCCGCCGCGCCGCGCCGCCGCGTGCGAGCACCCCACCCGCACACCGTCCACCGACTCTATCGCCTGGCAGAACACAGGCTCTGCACACAACACACCATTTCATTTTATATATTATCGATAACTGATATTATTCAAATATCAGTATTATGACTAAAAAAGTAAAACACATTTCGATTATTTAACGTCACAATATGGGTTTTATGGGAACATCATATATGCTATGATACTCCAGGGAAGAACACTAATTTAATAACAGCTCCCTCTTCTACATCGGTCAAGCTGTTTCGGCTACAGGTCACAATAGAACAAATGGACGGATATACATAAATACAATACGTAGTCAGTCGGGTAAAGCTAGATCTCATGATCATCTGATCTTAAATACACATACACATCCACATTTAACACGATTGGTTATGCGACCAGAAGCGGTGTAGATGTTACCATTACAACCCTACTTCTAATAAAATGGATGGTTCAAGAAGAAGTTACTCCCTCCCTTACCCTACATACCTTCTTGCTCTCCCTTATGTATAGACTGGCATATGCAACTACTCTGATTGTAGTGAATATTGGTAGGTAATGGTAATATGTGGTAAGTTAACAATAGAACTGTTTGAAGAAATAACTTGCCAGTAAGCTCCTCTGGCGCAGCAAACATGTTGCTGGGAGCTTCACAGTTACAAGTTGCCACAACAGGATATTCCTCTGGAGGATAGGCTGCCTCCTCGCCCTCCTCTGGCCCGGCTGCATCACTAAACAGAACAAATTTCACAGTAGAGTTATAGTATTTGTGTTGGCATTCATTTTTAAAGCATCCATTACTCATAGGTGAGGGTGATATACAGCAAAGACAAAATTTACATGATATATATTTTTGATAAATGTTGAAAGGATGAATCAATAGTTACAAGACAAATTTATGTTGGAAAGTTAGTACCAGTAACCAGCGAGCATGTTTGGATGTAGAGAAAGATAGGTGTGTACCAGGATTGCATCAAATGAAATCCATAATCTCTACCTACCCCTCTGGATTACGAGCGTGAGCGCCTTTTTTATTTAAACACACATATAGAAGTTCCGACTTGGATTCTTTGCCAAAGTCTGACAAAAGTTGTGCTGGTGCTTGAAAAGCAAATAGCAATTGCTATACCTGTCTATCCCTGTAGTTTTTAGTCTCACTGGCTTATTCTAAGTCTCAATACTATTACTGTACATAAATATCTTATGATATAGTAGTAGTATATAATATAGTAGTGCTGATGACTCAAAAATTTCGAATGCATCCATAGTTTTGTCAAAATGTACATTAGAATATGATATTTACCGGTCATAAAAATCACTGCAACTATATCTGAGTCTAGACGATCGACGCGGTGGTGCCCTGCTAAGAAAAATTTGTCAGTATTACCAACAAAGATAATATTAATTACTTCACAGCTAAACCATGCACTTCAGACATCCACAGAACTAATTTAGCTAAATTTAATTTGACAGCTGTCAATCTTTACATTGGCAATTACAGTTATGTAATAATAAAGCACCTGCTTTCTTATTGTTAAATACAAAAGTACCCACTGCGGAAGGCAACATAAGATCATTTTTACACTAAAACAAACTGTGATTCTATAATTAGTATGTTTACATTATTTCTTAAGAAACATACTTATTGTCATCCTCCCCCATAGACATTGATGACTGATCACTATCATTTCCATATGATGAACAAAGTCTAGTGGATCGTCTGGGTCGATCAGTGGGATTCCCACCAGCTGGGTACAAGAAATCCTCATCACTGCTGTCCTCATCTGCCTCAAGCAATTTGCTGATCACCTCTGTGTCATCATCAATTTCCTCATCTTCTTCGGCAGCTGTTTCATTATCTTCATCCTCTCCACTTCTGAAAATTGATATATTGATATACTATGGTAATATTTGTATGGGAAATGTTTTATTCATTAATCCTGCATTGTATAAAATAGAAAACCTGTGAATTTATCTATACTACTAATTAACTTTATATATTATACTAGCTGGCCCAGCAAACTTTGTTTGGCTCTATAATTAACAGATAGTTTACTATATGCTGTTGCAGACTTTTTTTGTAGGACTATATGAGGTAAACATTTCCATTATATAGGTGTAACTCTAACAGTTTTTTCACATGAGAATAGCTCACATAATGTTTCGGGTGTGTGTTGTGTTGTAGGGAATTTTTTTTCTCCATACTTGACACTTAACATTATATTTTGGATGGTTCACACAATAAAATAAATAAATAAATATGCGCTCACGCGCGTAAACCAGAGGGGTAGTCAGAGATCATGGATTTCCATTTGGCACGATCCTGGCACACCTCTCTTGCTTCTTCTACATTCATACATCTACATATACATGCTCGTCGGTTATGGGTGCTAATTATAACGCACTTTTTTAGTAAACCATTAATCTGATTGATATAAGTTTTCCTAGGGCCCCCCTAGGAAACACCCCCTACCAACACTGCCACTCACTTTTGCTACATAAATTTGTTTTGTTATTCTCTCTTCATTCATCCTTTCAACATGCCCAAACCACCAAAGCATACCTTTCTCAATTCTAGTCACAACATCCACTTTTAAGCCACCCTTTCTCACACAATATCTTTATAAATTAAAGCCTGTGTGTTATTTTGATGTATAAGCTATATTATTGTAAAGTTTCATTAAATTCCATTCAGTTGTTTTTGCGTGAAAGAGTAACTGACATCCATACTTACAACTTTACATTTATTATATTATTAGGATAAGTTATAGCATGATGTGGTTTATACCATCATGATATCATATATCTATATATGTAATATCATATTAGCTCTTACAATCTTAAATCAGAGGTGTAGGCAGAGGTAATGGTTTCCATCCACTACCATCGTTGCTGAATGTTCATGCATCCCAAATATACAAACCATTTCCATTTTTTACTGTTTATATCTATTTCAATAACTGGCTAAATTTTATGGAGTATAGTATATCAGTGTGCTGATATATAGATGGTTAAAATATGTAGGCTTTAAATGGTATAAATAAATAACTAGAATTTGCATTAATTGCTGTAGTTCTAGCAATTTTAGAGCATACTTGTAAAATATTATATTATACACCGTAAGATATAAGTGATAAGATGAGAAAATAAAAGTAATACAATATAGTTTTACCTATTGCCAGGTTCATGAGACTGATCATCATCAGGTGCATTGTTAATGGCTTTTAGGCCAAGTTTACACAGATGCTTAACTTTTGAATCTGTGGGTAAACTCTCCCCTTCTTCTGACTTCTCTTGTTTAATTTCTTCAGAAAGCTTATGACGTTTTACTGGTTTTTTATCAAACTCTGTGTTCTCCACATCATGATTCTTTGAATGAGCTGATCTTCTAGTACGGACGCCCTCTTCAGTAGACTTCTCAGGTTGTAACCCAAGACGTGCATTGTTTTGTGACTCAAGCCCCATTCTCAATTCTTCATTAGCTAATATCTTAGCAGTGGGCTTAATTCTCCTTGACAATCGTTGCGTTGGTCCTGAAAGAGTCTCGTTATAAAAACTCTCTTTTCTAGCTATAGCATTAGCCAGTACATTTTCTGAAAACTCCTTGCTGCGATGTCTAGTTGATCGCTTTGGTGTGGCAAGTGAGCTGTCTGAGGCTTCATCATTCTCTGACACTGACTGACTAACATTCACTCCTTTCTTAGCACTGCTCAAAGTTTCATTATCTTCATCTGATTCCCACTTCGTACTACGATTTCGATTTGATCGCCTAGGAGAGACCTCTTCGTGTTTCTCCTCAGTGGACACTATCTTCATGTTGCTATTTTTTGCTCCGGTCTTTTCAGAACGGAACGTCAACACGATACGTGGCTTGGGGTCTTTACTGTCGGCTTTTTTATCACTTCCAGGATCGGAATTTTCGATTCTAACTGTAACATCTGGGGATGTGTCACTCTTATCGTGTTTCTTCTTGGTGGTTACTGCGTCGTCGTGGTCCGAGTGCATATTGCAGGGTCAACTTTTGTTTATAGGTCAAGGTAAACACTGCCGATTCAATAACTTAAACAAACTCACACATCCTCTATTCAAAATGCTTTCAATTATTTTTCACATGTAGTTACAAGTATAAAGTAATATTGGTATGTCTTCTACTACTTATTAATAAAATATCAAACGCAAAACAAAGTTATATACAAATTACATTTTTAAATAAATTAACCTGTGCAATTTTTCACTATGTTTATGTAAGATAATAATGTTCTAAAAGTAGGCGTTATTGACTTTGTTTTTTTTCCTTTGCATTTAACATTTTCAGAAAAAAATCTAAAACTATTTTATAAATACATAACATTTAATTCATTTATATTTAGAATCAAAGTATGCACAATAGTATACAGCAAAGAGCATATTGGAGCACAAAGAGCATATAAAATAAAATATGTTTATTGTTTAATGATAAATACCATAAATACAGAGAAGATAAATAAAGTAATACAGTGAAAGATGGTCAAAGACAAAGACTACTATTGTACTTGTTGATTGTAGAATAAATAGCTAAAAACGTATCAAATAGACAGATAGCGGCGAAGTTCCTCCAAGTGCTCATGATCACGACCAACCACTACCACAATTTTTCCCATTCGACTTGTTTCCGAACGTTACAATTTCAAATGTAATTAGTAATTTAGTAATAGATGTGGAGCGTTTTGACCGTTTATGTAAATAATACTAATAGCAGTTGAAAAAATAAAGCAAGAGGTTAAGTAACAGTTTGTAAGTGTGAACAATAAACTTAAGTAATTATTGATTAACTCGATTTAGATAAAAAATAATAATTTTATATGTAACTTTAGTGAAGTACTTAATACATTGATGTATAAAGTCATAGTCATAGATATAAGTATAAGGTCATTTAGTATTTTCTGCACAGCAATAATGCTCCATAAAGTTTAAGTTTTAAAAATTCGCGCGAAATTTGTGAACTCTCACAAATACCCACATATTGAGTATCTATGGATCGTTGTGAGCAAGTGCAACCGCAAATTATACCGTCATTATTGCTGTGAACGCTTAGTGAAACGCAGCCATAATCAAATATAACAGCACAATAATGACAGTTCATAATTTGATAGTTTGACAAGTCAAAAAAGGTCAACATCAACAAAGTTTTATCTATCATTTTTAATTTATGCGATTGATAACATTCAGACTTAAATTTCTTGGAAGTCACTGACAGACAATATTTAAAATTTTGTTTAATTTAATTAGTGTAAACAAGACGACAAAGAAACAATTCAAGAATCCCCTCCATTCAAATAAAACGATTAGTCCAGTGTTTATTAATCTTTTTTTAAATATCTAGTGCAATTGTAAATTTTGCATCCACTTCTTGTCAGCGCTTTATAACTAGTGAACTTCTATACAGTGTAAAGTCTAAGCTATCGCTTTATACGTATAATAAATTAACTAGAGTTATATTGACTTGGTTTATGTGCCATTCATTCTAATACGGATAATTTACACAATTTTCAATTATATAATACAAACTTCCCGTTGAGTCTATATTCGTCCATCCAGCTTTGCTGTAATTAGTAAAATCGGCAACATTGCACAATCTAAATTGAACAAAAAAGTTTGTGAATATTTACAATAATGGAAAATCTATTTCTGGCTCCGGAGCATGTATTGCAAGGTGGATATTTTCAAGAAACCCTTCGGAAATTACAGGAACCAAATACTAGTATTGAACCTCATAACCTTATGTATCCAGTGTTTTTGCTGTAAGTTAATAAGGGAAAGTGCATGTTCAAAATGTAACACTATAAATAATATAGGGTGGCTTTAATTTACAGCTATATATTTTGTTTGGTGCTGGTGAACCTCTGTCAGTATGTAACTCGTATATATGTGACCAACTGATTATGAACTTTGTCAGTTTAGAATTAGACTAGGCATATTAGAAATGGTTGGCAAAATGTGAACTGAATGAATCATTGATAATTAGCAATTGAAAAGTCATTGAAATTATCCAATTATCTTCATTACTAATAAATAACGTAATACCCTAATATCTTAGTGTCAGTATAGCTGAACAACAAGTAATTGTTAATTTAGAAAACATAATTCGTCACATCATCATATTACCTATGACACTTCGGGGAAGAATACAAGTCTAATGACACCTCACTCGTCAAAATAAATCAAGCCATTTAGGCTACAGGAGGTCACAAAGGAACAGACATACATATAGATGTATGTTTTTAAAACATCACCCTTTTAGGTCAATTGGGTCAACAAATTACAAATTAAGTAGCTGACCTTTAGATCATCAATTGTGGTTGTTGAATTTATTGCATTTGTGTACTGCCAAAGGGTAATGTTTTGACAATATAGGGTTAACTTTTGTATTCATGAAGGACTATTGTATTACCAGCAAAATACCAAATTATCTGTACTGCCTGTATAGCTTTTGATAAACTTTAAACTTTATATCTATAGAACTGAATTTGTTTTGAGAAGAATGTAATGTATATAATTTGACAATGAACGAAATTATGTACGAGACAATATATTTTACATGATAAATTGGGTTATCAAATTATTTATTTATGCACTTACACCCATAACCCATAAGGGTCGGCAGAGATTACGGATTTCATTTTGGTACGATCCTGCCACACCTTTCTGGTTTCTGTATCCATACATCTATGTATGCATACTCATTGGTTACGGGTACTCCTTATGTCGCTTTTCTTTAGCATATCTCATCTGATCTATGTAAGTTTTTCTGTTACGGCCCCTGCCATAGGAGTCACGCCTAGCTCACTTCTCTAGGATCGCATCTCATACTACTTTTTAATGTTACAGGGAAAATGAAGATGGCTTTCAATCAGTCTCGAGCATGCCAAATGTGTACAGATATGGTATAAACAAACTCATACCAGCACTCAAAGAGCTTGTCGAGAAGGGATTGAAGTCAATTCTTATATTTGGAGTTGTGGAAACATTGGAGAAGGTATGTTCTACTATTTTTTATCCCTACTTAATATTATAAATGTGAATATAAGTTTATTTGTTACGCTTTCACGTCAAGTCATTGCACTTTAAGTTTGTGTTTTCATCACTAGACACTAAAATATCTAATAATCAATAAACACTAGACTAGCTGTGCCTCGCAGTTTCACCTACTGTGCATTTGGAATCGAATTTAAACTAATCGTTTTACAAATACATGATGATTCGTTTGTTAAAAAAATGTACAAAGGTGCGCGTGCAAAATTTTATAAAAAAAAAATTTTTTTTGCTAGTACTTTGATATTTATTATATACTATACTATAAAATAGTCCTTAGATTTCTAAAATTTTCTAATTTTCCGTGCAACTCTTAATTTTTTTCTTTCATAAGAACCTTCTCCTGGTAATAACGAATACAAAAAAAAACCAATTAGATGCCGTGACTTTTCATTTTTATGTATATAGATATGGGAACTAGCAATGGCTAATAAATACATTAATTGCTCCATACAGGATGCTATAGGCACGAATGCGGACTCTGCACTAAACCCAGTTGTGAAGGCTCTGCCCAAGCTAAGAGCCGCCTTGCCGCAGCTTTTGCTAGCTGCAGATGTGTGCCTCTGTCCATACACATCACATGGACACTGCGGACTACTAACAGATAATGGTGCCATAGATCATGGTGATTCTGTGAAGAGAATAGCCGAGGTCGCCCTTGCGTATGCTAAAGCTGGTGAGGACAGTCATTCAAGCATTATTATTATTATTATTTAAAACTCAAAATACTGCAACTATTGTATTTGCAACATAATGTGTAGTCGGAAAGGTATTAGATGTTTTTTTTATTTAGAAGTTACAGATACCCAAAATATTATATAGATTATACACTAAAATTAAGCATATTCTGCATAAATACTAAACTAAAAAACGAATGACATATTTTTTATAAGTAGGTTTAAATTTCTTTTGCAGGTGCTCATATTGTGGCGCCCTCTGACATGATGGACAATAGAATTAAAGCTATCAAGGATGCTCTGGTTGCTAACAAGCTGCAGAACCAGGTAGGAACGTTTATTCACATATTATAGAACATTACAGTGGTAGAGCCTGCAACAACTTCTGTTGCAGGCTCTACGGCTCGACCACTGAAATATCACGACTTCATAGAAGACAGGCGTGAAGTAGAAGTATTTTGTGTTTCATCTGGCGGCAATGTAAGTTTGTTTGTTACGCTTTCACGCGAAAACTACTCAACTGATCATCATGAAACTTCGTACATTTAGTTTTGGTACTAGAAGTAACATAGGATACATTTTTTTTAATGAAAAAAGCGAAGTATGTATAGACACGAACCGAAACGGCTCGATCGATTTCGATGAAATTTACAGGGATTGTCCCGATTGGCACATTCCTGTGTTTGGTAGCGATCGGATCAACATAATTAGCAGTACCCGGGCGAAGCCGGGCGGGTCACTAGTAAGGAATAAATTACCTTCCACTATAGTCGTCTCAATATTAAAGTAAAAAAACATTTCATTATTACGTGTAGGTATCGGTGCTGTCATATTCGTGCAAGTTTGCGTCGTCGATGTACGGCCCGTTCCGCGACACCATGAAGAGCTCACCGATGGCGGGCGACCGCAAGTGCTACCAGCTGCCGCCGGGGAGCGCCGGCCTCGCCATGCGGGCGGCCGTGAGTGTCACATCTGTATATATGCAGGCCGCATCATTACTTGCTTGATTGTGTAACACTAAAGTGTTCATAATTAGTTATTTTTTTACAATAGTCCATAGCTATGCCTGGCTATTCTTACGTAAAATCTAGCAGGGTGTGATGTGGTACCATCTACAGTTTTTATGTAAGAAAATTCCTTCCTTTATGTTTAATTCGTAGTAAAACAGGGCTAGGGAAATGGAATGGACGGGTAGCGCGGCGCCTGCGGATTTTTTTTAAATAATCTTTCGCTGGACCACGATCTCACCTGAAGTAGCGATGTCGTCGAAAAATGGTAGGCACTAGTTTACAGTAATTCCAATAATCAGGGAAACTTCACGCTGGTAATAAGTTAGCGGTTAGATCTTAGTACTTCATACTTAGTATTTTTTACTTTTTTTTATTAGGATTTAATACAGGAGACATGTTGATAGAATCTAGAATATATGCAATAACACTGCTATATCGTCAGTTTGACCCACCATGAATTATTTAATTGAAATTAATAAAGGTATTCCGTTACAGTTTCAGCACCGATTTAGTATTTGTTTTATTTAAATTTAAAATTTGGTGTACATTTGCTGCAGTCGCGAGACGTGGCGGAGGGCGCGGACTTCCTGATGGTGAAGCCAGGACTTCCGTACCTCGACATTGTCCGTCAGACAAAGGACAAGTTTCCGCAGCACCCGCTTTTCATTTATCAGGTATCAGAGACACGGACCTGATGTTAACATTAATGCAATCGACTATTTACTATTACTATTGTATATCGTAATATTTCGCAGGTGTCTGGTGAGTACGCGATGATCTGCCGCAGTGGCGACGACGCAGAGGTGGAGACCATCCTTATGGAGACGCTCACGTGCATGAGAAGAGCCGGTATGTAGTTCCACTAGTAACTGTCAACTTTAACGCCAAACATACACACACACACACACACACACACGTACTCTCACAAGACCATCAATCACTGTAAATGCTTCTTTCATTGTTATTTATTTGTATTTAACTGAGTACACTGTACTGCTTATATTTTATTAAATATTAGTTTTAGTTGTAAGTAGTTGTTAGTATATGGGGGAGGGGGAGCCACTGGCCACCGAAACACAGTTATATACTAACTAGTTCGGGGCCAACGGATCCATTTGCAAAACTGTAAAAATTATTTACCTAAATAAATTGATTTGAATTCGTATTATTCCTTTTGTGTTAGTAGGGTCGCGGGAATGACGTAATTCGGCTTACCGTGGGTTTCCACTGCCGAAAACATTCACATAAATATAGAAGAGAATGTTTGTTTCGATACACGATTTTACGCCAGTGGAAACCCATGGTTAGTTATACAATGTCCGTATACTCAATTCTGCGTACTGTTCTACCATACTTCATTTCTTTATGTGTCACTCAAAACAATGTTTATCCGTCCGTTTGGTATACAAAATTCGAACAGACAACGCACTATGAACTTAGTTGAGTTAGTATAGTTATTTCTTTCAGTATAAACTAACTTTCACTTTCAGTGCCGAAGGCTGCACGCTTCATCGATTCGTCTTGTTTCTTTTTTTACTTTTGCTAACGGCCAGTTACACTTTCATGATGTTTTTTTTTAAATTTAAACCTTTTTTTTTCAACAATAAGTATTTTTAAGTATGACTTAGAAATGTTTGTTCCGGAGCCACACTGTGACTTAGAAGTAATACAAAATAATAATAGTAGGTACATATTAACTACGGAACGTGAAACTTCTGTTGAATTTTGTTTTATGGAATACGGTGGCAAACGAGCAAGCGGATCACCTGATGTTAAGTGAACGCTACCCATAGACATTCTGAGCAAGCAAATGTGTTGCAGATGCATTGTCTACCTTTAATGGACAGAGACATAGAAAGGAAAAGGGTATTTCCTTTTCCCCGTTAACCCTCTCCCCGTTCCCACCCCTTATAAGGAAGGGGTGGGAATGCAAGAGGAATGAAATTAGGCCTCCGACACCTCGCTCATCGTACGAAACGCAGAGTACTTCTACTTCACGCCTGTTTTCTGTGAGATCGTTGTATTTCAGTCGAGCCGGCCCATTCGTGCTACAGATGTTGTTGCGGGAAATGAAATTAATAAAAATATCTCACATATATTTTATATTAGCTAGAATTATTCGAACCTGGGACCAAGGGAACGGTTGTTTGAACCGCTCGAATGTAAGGTTGGTTTTGTAATAAAAAAGAAATATGATATTGTTTCAGGTGCCGATTGCATAATCACATATTTCACGCCGTTAATTTTAAGCATAATAACAAGAAGACATTGAAATGTTTTTAAAACCGTTTTTTTTATATTAGACATTTAATTTTGGAATAATTTTGGTGACTGTTCTATTTTTTTTGCTCAATTCGTTTTGGGAAGTACACAAACTGTTGTTGTTGAATTCTTGAATAATTTTTAATAAAGTTTTTATATAAAAATATTTTTTGTTTCTGTCCCATTTTTTTTTAAATAACAGATCCTGCCATTGAAGGCAATATAATCAGGGAAACTAAATATATTTATTTCAATATTAATCGTTAACTACCTGATGATAATATTTCGAATATCACAGCAACGCGACCAAAGTTTCGAGTAACAGGTGTTAATACACTTTTGGCAAACCTTTAGTATTTATATCGATAACATCCGCTCGCTACTCGCTCACAGTGGTAGAGCCCGCACCAACATCTGTTGCACGAGTTGGCCGGCTCGGCCGGTGAAATACCACGACCACACAGAAGACAGGCGTGAAGTAGAAGTAATCTGCGTTTCGTCTGATGAGTGATGTGCCGGAGGCCGAATTTGAGTCCTCTTCCCCTTCCCAACCTTTCCTTATAAGGATAGGATGGGAACGGGATGGGGATTGGACGGGGAAGAGGAAATAACCTTCCAATCTATGCTCTCCTCTGTCCATTAAAGGTAAGCAACGCATCTGCAACACATTTCCTTGTTGCGGATGTCTATGGGCAACGGCCACTTAAAATCAGGTGACCCGCTTGCTCATATGCAACCTATCCAATAAAAAGAAACTTCGAAATCCTATTACTGTACACATTTTAATAAGACACACAACTTTTTTTTTATTAATACCCAATTACGCTCCTGTTGAGTGAAACGCCACTGTACACCGTTTCAGAAGTTCCTTTCTTAAAATTCAAAAGATCACAAATTGTTGTTTGGTAAATACTAAATTCTTAATATAAGTCTTAAATACCGACTTAATTTTACCGATAAAGCAGCGCTGAATTGGTGTTGTGGACCCCACAACCTATTCTGAGCGCAGTCCTATTCGTTTGTTCGTAATTGTAAATTTATAACGTGTAACTAACAATTTTCCATTGAAACGAATAATTTTTTGTCTTTCGCACATGTATGTCTTAAAAATAGACGAAAAAATTAGCTTGTTGTAGATGTCTATGGGTAGCGCTCACTTAACATCAGGTGATCCGCTTTCTCGTTTGCCACCTTCTTCTATAAAAAAAAACTCAACGGACAAACCATAACGTTGCGATCGAAAATCGTTTGGGAATAAACGGATCCAATCTTTTTAAGTTACAATGGTAGTAACAGTATGGAAATAATAACACCAAGTTACCTCATCGGAGTAAAAACCATGTATCTGTTCTAATCGGCTTAAGGGCGATCAGGTTGGCAAGAATTAATATGGGGACTAGCAGTGAAGTTTTAAGAGATAATTATTTACTTGTCATTTGTTCCGATAACAGGTTGTTACAGACAGCATCCGCAGGAAGAAATATATATACAAAAATATTACACATTGTATGTATGAAATATGGATTAAATAAAAAATGTGGCAGTGTTGGTAGGGGACTTCCCAGGAAACCTTAAGTCTATCAGATAAGTCACGTACTAAAGAAGTATAAGGAGTACGCATAACCGACAAATATGTATGCGTAGATGTATGGATGTTGGAGAAGCGAGGGAGGTTTGCCAGGACCACGGCAAATGGAAATTCGTAATCTCTGCCTACCCTTTTGGGCTACGATAGTGATCATTCTGTCTCGCTCTCATGAATCATCTTCTTTATATCGATCTTATTAGATCCAATATGATAGGTTTAGCCTGTGGAATTACAGTCCCAAACCAAATACAGAAAGGAATCAAAATAATATGAACTTTTCATATAATCGTAATTAATTTTTAAATGTGACAAATGATTATTCGATGTACAAAATCTTTGTAATCATTATGTACAAAAAGTCTGATTCACTTTGATTCATCCCAATTATTTCTCTTCTAAAATTAACCTTGTCCAAGTTATTACTTCAGTGTCATTCATAAATGTTTCAATATAAAGTTTGCCTATTATGTCCCGATAGTTTTTGTTGTAAACAATAAACATTTAAAATATACAATATATGCATTACGCAAATTCAAGAGTTTACCTAAGAATAACTTGATTAGATATTAGGTATTTTTCAATAGATGAGTGTATTACCAAAAAAAACCTTCTGAGTGTTTATATTTCTAATACCAAATTGTTGCTTTACAACTTGCTTACAACATTTAAAATTTACGCCATAAAAGTATTGACCTATTACGTGCATCTAGGGGAAACGGACCTGCCAGTTATTAACGTGTGCCAATCGGATCGCAACAAATAGGTACACTTGGACCAATCATAAATGTCTGTTGAAAACGTCATCAGTCTTCCAGCCAATAGCGTTGGCCCACGATGAGCACTAGCGCTAAATAACTGTGACGGCGGCGTGTCAAACTTCAGTTTCTCTCAAGACATCAGAAGTGAAGTACTACACTAAATCAATTTGCCATTTTTCATTTTGTGTATAAACGTGGCTGTGCGAAAAATTCAATAATTTTAAATTAATAATCGATATTTCATATATTTTGGTAAGTCTCTTCTCCTTTACTTTTTATTAAAATTTTCACACTATATTTTTTCACTTTGAGTTTTACTGGATTGTCAGTTTTTGTTGATTTGTTAAAAATTCAGATCGGTCAATTAACTAATTTCTTTAAATACTATCAAGTAAATGAATATGTTATAAGCGTGTTCCATGCAAATATCTGTTTATACATATTGGTCATTTTATCGAAATTTCTAGAAGCTTGTGTGCGTTGAGGTTAGCGGCCTATATTACTTGTTCAATATCTATGTACCGTTAGCTCACTATGTCCGTCGTAAAACCTATACTTTCGATCTCATTTACTGAATTAAGTACATGGAAGATTTACCGTTGACCGCTTTCTCAATTCTCAACGGAATAGTAAAGTGTGACGTGTCGCCGCCGCCTAGGTTACGTGCCCTTGACGTGTTGATTCGTTGATCAGTTACTGAATCTGAATACTGATCTTATAATTGTTCTTATTGTTCTAGATAAAAACGTGTCTATTGAATGGTGAAAATGCGGTGGAGCTTAGTAGCATTAGTGTGCGCGGTGGCGTTGGTTTGCGCCGAAGACAAAAAGGAAAAGGATAAAGACATCGGCACCGTCATCGGTATCGACTTGGGCACAACGTACTCATGGTAAGTTATATGTTGTAACAAATTATGTAAAAAAAAAAGATTTCTACTATGTATTTATTAAATTCACAGTCTTGTAAGACTTCTATTGGAATATGTAAGTTATTGCAATCATTGTTAATATAAAAGATAGAAATATTTCAACTTACTGCCCCATATGTTTTGATTTTAGTTCAATTATAATTATCTTTATTCTGTAAATTTATCTTTGTTCACTGTTGCTCTTATAACATAAATATTATAATTTAATAAAAAGCTGTATTAGCCAATTTTAGTAACAATAAGGAAAAATAATTGTTGCATTTTGACAACTGATTAAAAAAGAGGTAATCTTACTAATTAAACAAAAGGCAGCTAAATCTCACTTTTTTTGATAACTACAAAGCAATAAACATTTTTATGGTATTTATTTTTGTTACAAAGTATTTATCCTTATTACCACCTTTAAAAAGAAATGTCATTAAATAGTTACCATTAATTAATAAACATGGTATAGGATGCCTCCTGACCAGGACTTTAGGCATAACATTTATATGGAATTTTGTATTTACATATGGCTTTTATTTTTAAATTGAAAGCATCACAGCCATTGCTATGACTGCATAATAAATCAGTTTTTAACAATGTAAAATATCACTGGTGTATACAAAAAAATTGTGATGACGATTTGTTTGTTGGTTGTTTTGGAAAACCATGTTCGTACCATGATTGAAATGACAGTGAAAGCAACCTCCGTCCACAGTTAGTATCAATGAAGTGAGAAACTCTGGGATAGAGTGGTAGCCTGGGTTTAATGTTTAGTAGTATAGAATAGAGTACAAATTTGGCATTTCTCCAATGATGATTGTTCATATAGTGTTACTTACGAATATATTTTTGTTTGTCTACAGTGTGGGTGTATACAAAAATGGCCGTGTGGAAATCATTGCTAATGACCAGGGCAACCGTATCACTCCGTCTTACGTAGCGTTCACGAGCGACGGCGAGCGTCTTATTGGTGACGCTGCCAAGAATCAGCTCACCACTAACCCCGAGAATACGGTGTTCGATGCCAAGCGTTTGATTGGTCGCGAATGGACGGACTCGACTGTGCAACATGACGTCAAATTCTTCCCCTTCAAGGTGGTCGAAAAGAACAGCAAGCCCCATGTATCCGTCAAGACCGCTCAAGGTGACAAGATTTTCGCTCCTGAAGAAATCTCCGCCATGGTGCTCACCAAGATGAAGGAAACTGCGGAAGCCTATCTTGGAAAGAAGGTCACCCACGCTGTTGTCACCGTCCCCGCATACTTCAACGACGCTCAGCGTCAGGCCACCAAAGACGCGGGTGTCATCGCTGGACTTAACGTCATGAGGATCATCAACGAGCCCACGGCGGCCGCTATCGCTTACGGTCTCGACAAGAAAGATGGAGAGAAGAATGTGCTCGTCTTTGACTTGGGTGGCGGTACCTTCGACGTGTCTCTTCTTACCATCGACAACGGTGTCTTTGAAGTAGTTGCGACCAATGGTGACACTCATCTTGGTGGTGAAGACTTCGATCAAAGAGTGATGGAGCACTTCATCAAACTGTACAAGAAGAAGAAGGGCAAGGATATCAGGAAAGACAACCGTGCCGTCCAGAAATTGCGTCGCGAAGTCGAAAAAGCTAAGAGAGCATTGTCTTCCGGACACCAGGTCAAGATTGAGATTGAATCATTCTTTGAAGGCGAAGACTTCTCCGAAACTCTCACCAGGGCCAAGTTTGAGGAATTGAACATGGACCTGTTCAGATCTACCCTTAAACCTGTACAGAAGGTGTTGGAGGATGCCGATATGAACAAGAAGGACGTTGATGAAATCGTACTGGTTGGTGGTTCTACCCGTATCCCCAAAGTGCAGCAGCTGGTCAAAGAGTTCTTCAACGGCAAGGAGCCATCTCGGGGTATCAACCCTGATGAGGCCGTCGCTTATGGTGCGGCTGTTCAGGCTGGTGTACTTAGCGGTGAACAGGATACCGATGCCATTGTCTTGCTTGATGTCAACCCTCTTACCATGGGTATCGAGACTGTTGGCGGTGTCATGACCAAACTGATCCCACGTAACACTGTTATCCCCACCAAGAAGTCACAGATCTTCTCTACTGCCAGCGACAATCAACACACTGTCACCATTCAAGTATACGAAGGAGAGCGCCCAATGACCAAGGACAACCACTTGCTTGGTAAATTCGATCTAACTGGCATCCCACCTGCGCCAAGAGGCATTCCTCAGATCGAGGTCACCTTTGAAATTGATGCTAATGGTATCTTGCAAGTTTCTGCTGAAGATAAAGGCACCGGAAACCGCGAGAAGATCGTCATCACCAATGACCAAAACAGACTGACACCTGAAGACATTGAGAGAATGATAAAGGATGCCGAGAAGTTCGCAGATGATGACAAAAAGCTAAAGGAGCGTGTCGAGTCCAGGAACGAACTGGAGAGCTACGCATACTCTATCAAGAACCAGCTTCAAGACAAGGAGAAACTTGGCGCTAAGGTTGGTATTTTTTAATTTAAGGAATAAAAAATAGATGAGATTTGCTTATGATGCTAAATTTAGTAGTAATAACCTTATCTAAATTTCGGCTTCCATTGTTACAGGTCAGTGATGACGACAAAGCGAAGATGGAGGAAGCGATCGACGCGGCGATCAAATGGTTAGAAGATAACCAGGACACAGACGCAGAGGAATACAAGAAACAAAAGAAGAGTCTAGAAGATGTAGTCCAGCCTATCATTGCCAAGCTCTACCAGGGTCAAGGCGGAGTACCACCGCCGGGCGCGGGGGGTGATGATGATGAATTTAAAGACGAGTTGTAAACGGAATGTAACATGTGATCATAGCCAAATGTAATCTCCGCTCAGTACAGATTATACACTTGTTGTCTCGGTAATAACCAATAAGCTTCACATATAACTACTCATTCCTATATGACACCTCATAGCTCTTGTATAATCTGTATGGACGCATGGATGCGGTGTGTAGATCGTTTTGTGTATATTTATTGTTGTGTGTGCTGCGTGTCTGTGTACGCGTGCGGCGGTGTTGAAGTCACTCTCCCTAGGGCTGTCCGCTGCGCGCGGTGTGCGAGGTAGTATGATTGCGCTGTGGCTGTATAAAATGTTGCATTTTTATTTTTAGTATAATGCTAATAGTGTGAGATTTTTCTCAAATGGGTCCCGTCTGTTGCGTTTGCACAACCCTATGTATGTCTGCTGATTATCGGAGACCTACCTCTGTGTTCTGTACTGTATATTTGTTTTGAGACTGCTGAATAAATTGTTAGCTCGTAATTAATTATGTAGTAATTTAAATAATTTTGAAGGAAGTGCGGAGGAGTACATAAATAAAAGATTTTTAATAAGACCAATCTTGGTTTTCTTTTAATTACCAAAAAGATTTAAGCTAATCGCCGCGCACATTGCTCAACTGCGAGCCGAACTCGATGTTGAAGGCGGGCGCCGCCATGATTGCTGCCTGGATTTCAACCTGTACTTGATCTGCAAATGAAAAAAAATTGCTTTAGCTAAGAGGATAGACTGAAACATCATTCGACGTCCGCTTTTAGCTAGGTCTAAATTTTTATCAGATGGTGTCTTACCAATCAAACCTAACAACCATTTAAATAGATTTGATCACTAAAACAGACCCAATTACAGACATTCGACCTTTGGGAATCAAATCCAGAATATCGTATAAGTAACAACTAATGTTGTAATACGGTACATCTAATTATATGAGTGGGAGTCAATCACCTTGTTAGCGTGCTAAAAAAACTTCTCGAGTCTTCTCTGAACTTTAAAACATAAATTGACGAGATATCTAATTGTGTGTGTGCGTTGCTTAATGATATTTACCAATTGGTTTAACTGCGTCCACTTCTTCAGCGTTGATGCCGGCAGCAGCGCGCAGCTCGGCCAGCGTTTCCGAAAAATACGCATCTAACTACAAAACATTATCTAAAGTTAGAGGCCGATAGGGTATGCTACCTAATTGCTAAATGCTAATTGATAAGGTTAACAAGACGCGAGAACCAATTTCATAGGTTATATCACACATAAATGTCTGGTAATTAGAAAATTAAAATTTTGTTGGATTAAACAAGAAGGGCTTCAACTTTAAGCACGTCCTCTGAGCAAACATTACCAATATAAATATCTTAGTACTTTTTCATTCCCGTTACGTCCGTGCGCAGCATGAAACGGAAGACATTAATTCAAGAACAATACGTATTGTAGGACAAAATTTGTATATAGGTTTTTAGGTTAGCGTAACGGGAATTCACAATTTTACATGTGTTTGACGTCTTTGACTAATATTTACATGACAGTCATACCTTGAAACATATTGCCAGCTCAGTTTTGTCAGAAGAGAAGAAAAAAGGGGCTATAAAACAACATATTTTGTGTAATGTTTTTGGCAGTACGGACACGGTGATAAAACGAACCGTACCTCAGCGTCTAGCGTGGGCTCGTCATCATCCGGATGAACCAGCACGCGCGGACCGGAGCCCAGCGGCGCCGGCCGGCCGGTGCACCAGTCCACGCCGCGAGACAGCACGCGCGATTTGCACGTCTGCCAGTCGGCGTTCAAAAATATTATCCTACCATACAAACGATATTAGTGAATTACATTTAGTGATCATTTCATTCGCATGTAACCGTATGTATTGTTGTGAGGTCATATAGCAGTGACTCTCTGGGGAAGTACGAACATAATGCCGTACCTACTACATACCCGAGTACAACATTCCGAGTACTCTCCTGGTCGAGTTGGGTAAAATTATTATATCTTATACTGTCATTATCGTTCACGGGCCTTAGTCTAACTACCCTGTTTAAAGTAGTGCAAATGTGATAAAAAAATTACAAACTTTTAAATTATAAATTTCTAGGAATCGAAATAAAATCTCCCGGCATAACAACTGGTTAATCAGTAAGATTCGGTGTCGTCTTATGTTTTTATGTCACATTATTCACGGTTGTGTGTGAAATGAAATAATATTAGGCGCTAGGCCGATCCCCTGATGTATATATCGAAGTAGAACTTCCACATTACTCATGAGAATTGATTCCAGATGAATTATATGATCAAATTCACAATAAAAGTAAAATATTTAACAGAAAGTAGAGCGGAAATAATTAGGAAGCATTATTTTTGACTAAAGGCTTGATATTACTCGACCCAGTATGTGGAACGGGGACCGAGCTACTGTCTCCGTGCTTTCGCAGGTAAAGCGCTGGGCCAAGCAGTCGACGAATTGTTTATTATATATTACCTTCAAAAATGACGAACCTTTCATACAAATTTCATAACCTATTTCAAACCATTACAACCCTTTTTTAGTATTAAAAGTAGCCTATGTCCTTTCTCAGGCTCTAGAATATCTCTGTATCAAATTTCATATAAATCGGTTTAATAGTGTAGGCGTAAAAGCGTCACAGAGTTACTTTCGCATTTATAATATTACTAGTGACTCACCCGGGTACCACTAATTATATGTTGATACGATCGCTACCAACACAGGGATGTGCCGAGTTGGACCAATCCCTGTAAATTTCATCGAAATCGGTCCAACCGTTTCGGAGTCTATATCTGTAGGGATCATACATACTTCGCTTTTTTATAGTATTTTTTTTCATAAAAAGTATCCTATGTTACTTCTAATACCTCAGACTATGTGTACAAAGTTTCACGATGATCGGTTGAGTAGTTTTCGAGTGAAAGCGTAACAAACAAACTTACATTCACATTTATAATATAAGGGAAGTGGGAAATAAGTAGGGATACCATTTATACTATACATACTTGTAAAAGTATTGTGTTTCGTGGTTTATACATACACAGTTCTTGACCGAGAGCATTGTGTCGCCCGTTTTGTCAGTACGTGTAATCAAGCCTGTTACCAAGACATTTTTTGATTGTTTCAGGCGAATTTGAAACTTGTTTAATACAAAGCATAGTAGGATTTCCTACTATCTACTATTAAGAGATCCTACTATTGTTCTAATGAAAAAAAATATTAAAACAGAATAATTATTATTTAAGCCTTGCTATATATTAGCGTTTATATACATTATTATTCGTTTTAGATTATCTGAGATAATTGCATTCCTCTTTAAATTAGTAAACTTGTGTGACAATGTTTTGAGATCGTATTGAAAGAGGTCAGTAATCTAGTCCCATTTAATTGGTCGTAACTAAAGTTTCGAACAATCGCGACGGTCGCCTTTCACTTAGAAAGTGCATTATAACCGAACTGAAAGCTGTACCAGCTTCATAGTCTATGCCCCTAGCCACAGAGTAATCGCTTTCTAACAGAGCAATTGACATTAGGTGATCCGCTCCTTTCATTAAAAAAAGATCAAATATACAATAAACTGGACCCACAAATGCATTGAAATCGAAATAAATTATAGTTTAAATAACTAGGAAATACGCTTTTAACGATACAATTAATGTTACTACTTTAAAGCGTGGTTGTATGACACTTTGCCATGGCAACCGATATTGATACATGAAGGTTTTACTTTCGGGATAAAAGCTAATATCCAGAGGCGGATTATCCCTAAGGCGAAGTAGGCACGTGCCTAGGGCGCAACGCGGAAATCGAGGGCGCCAAAATTCATCGCCGTCCTGAAGTCCTTGTCACATAACTGTGACTGCTCAGAGCACCGATGAGTTTTTCTTCCCGTATGAACGAACATAGGATAGTAAGTGTTATAAATGTGACTGGTCAAGAAACGAAAAAAAAGGACAAGTCACCGGTCCTTTTTTTTCGTCGTCAGGGGCGCCTAGAACGTCTTTGCCTGTAGGCGCCTCAACAGTTAATCCGCCTCTGCTAATATCCCATGTCATTTTCTGTGTGCAAAATTTAATTATGATCGGTTGAGTTGTTAAGTAGTTGAAGCGTTACAAACTCACATTTGCATTTACGATACAAACCGATTCGGTGGCGTGGCCATGTTATCCAAGTTTTCGAAATCGGCGCCACAAGTCGGGAAGCCGGTGAGCACCCAACCGTTATCGACGCAGTCCTACCAAAATGCATACACGGATTAGGTTTACAGTGTTTAATTTCTGTCAGACACACTTTACTTTTTTAAACATTGGAGTATAAGGTAAATTATATTAGTACCTTCTTAGCCAGTCGTCGCCTCACAATCTCCGCTCTGAGTTGAGTACTCAGACCGTAGCTGCGCAGTTTTTCCCCGAGCTCGTCGTCGCCTTCCTTCGCCTCGTTGTAAAGATCATTAAAGTGCACTGAAATATAGATTTATAAAGCTGAATTCAAATATTAACCATACATCAGGTAAATCGTTTACTCGTATACCTACTGTAACCGTGGGTTTGGACTGCCGAAAACATTCACATCTTACTTTTTCACACAAAAACTACTGAATGGATTTTAATGAAACTTTACAATAAGCTTTAGCTTATACCTACATCAGAATAACATATAGGCTATAATGTATATAGATATTGTGTGAATTGTCCTGAATATAACGATAAGAGTCAAGTGGGAAAAAATAAGCGAGATATAGGTATTTTAGTCAAGGATAATAGGGTTTAGCATAGGCTGGAAAATCGTCAGTCAAATTAAATTGCACTCGACATTTGATATCAACAGACAGTGTATAATTCCAAAGCGGTCAGAGAGCGCGTCGGCGTGCAGGCTTCGGCCGCAGCCGCGCGGGCCCAGCAGCAGCACGCGGTACGCGCCGGGCGCGCCCACCGTCGTCAGAGAGCGCGCGCCGCTGTGCGCGCCCGCCGCCGCCGCCCGGATGCCCCGCACGCACTTTATCTCGATACATTTTGAGTCCTCCTCCGCGCTGACGTAAATCTCCTATGGGAGTAACACACAAGGCTTCACTTGAATGGATCTTGTTTTTATTTTTTTGCAAATGTATTGCAGATGCGTTGCCTACCTTTAATGGACAGAGGAGGGACAGACATGAAAGAGGACATTTCCTTTTCCCTGTTATCTCCCTTCCCGCCCAATCTTCTTCCCGTTCCCATGGGAAGGAGAGGAGGACTGCAAGTAGACCTCCGACCTCACTCATCAAACGAAACGGAAAGTACTTATCACGCCTGTTTTCTGTGAGGTCGTGGTATTTCACCGGTCGAGCCGGCCAATTCGGCAACAGATGTTGTTGCGGACTTTACCACTGTTAAAGGTTGTGTAAGTAGGGTTTACAAAAGTACATTTTGGTAGTTTTCATTTTAAATTGTCACTTAAGTTCAAGGCATCATTGTCATCGAACTTTACTGACGTTTCGCACCATATTTAGCCTTCTTCTTCCCGTATTTAGCCCTCTCTCCGGCTCTTATATAATATTTTCTTCCACGTTGATGGCTCTCAGGACTATCACACCTCGGCCACCTCAGGACTCAGGACACCTCGGCCATAAACATCCTTGTGGATGGTTAGTGTTGTCACTAAAGTAACCACAGACTCGCTGCCGACCTAAAGGATGCAAGGAAGTAGGATGCCCCCTTTTAAATAATGTTTCTTTTTAGCTTGAATTTTTTTTTATATTAAACTAATAATAATTTTATATCAAACGAGCAAGTGGTTCACCCGATGTCAAGTGATCGCTACCCATAGACATCTGCAACTAACTAATGAGTTGCGGATGGGTTGCCCACCTTTAATGGACATAGAAGGGGACAAACAGAAAATGGTTATTTCCAGTTCCTGTATATCCCCTCCACCGTCAAGTTTTCTTCCCCTTCCCATACTTATAAGAAAAGGGTGGGAAGGGGGAGAGACCTAGAATTAGGCCTCCCGCACCTGACTCATCAGACGAAACGCAGAATACTCTACTTCACGTCTGTCTTCTGTGCGGTCATGGTATTTCACCGGTCGAGCAGGTCAATTTGTGCAACAGATGTTGTTGCAGGCTCTACCACTGTTGAATACAAAACATTTGAAAGCATATTAAAAAATAATTTATATTAGCAATTAAAACTATACACTTTGTAATAGCAACCTTCAACGTCGCCTTATAGGCAAACTTGAGTCCCTCAAAGTCCTGCTGAAAGAAGTCGCGGTGTGCGGTGTGCGGGTTGTCGGTGGGCGGCGCTTGCGGTGGCGGCGGCGTCAGCACCAGCGTCACCGTCGGCAGCACGCCCAGCTGCTGCAGGCAGCGCGCCTCGCGCAGTGTGCACGGGTGATCTTTTATATTAACATAACGTGACATATGAAGCACATAAATCCTACTTTAGACTTTCGTATATCGCTTTCTTTTAATTATAAATTTAAGGACTAGGCCACCGTCACATCTAATTCGGCCATCATTTATTTTGGGATGGAGGTAAGTGAGGCGCTTTCAAGTCACCATCTATATCGTTTCGTGAATCTTAAAACGAGCAGACATAGTGTTCGTTATATCAGGATTATTTAGTCTTAAATTTTATGTTAACACTTTAGGGGACCTACCAAATTGTGGTTAAACATTTAAGAGAAATTTAAAATACAATTCAATCAATTTTACACCAAAGGTACATACATAATTATTTAAAATTAACAAAAATTTTAAGTTTCATTTTAAGTGACACAATAGAATTGATGTCTCGGATGTATCTAGGAAAAAAACTCGTTAAAATTACTAATAATAAAGTTATGTTTCTTTTCACCAAACATGAGCCAACCGCTTTGCGTAACCTGATTGGTCATCGTCAGAGATTTGGTAACTTCAGCCATGCGCACCGGTGAGATGCAGCCGGGCACGTAGTTATCGCTCTGGAAACGTGAACAAATCAATTTATTGTATTATCGAAATCGCTTTGTAATCGTATTTATGTTGACATTTGCCTTCTCGTAGCGATCCATCACGCAGCGGCGTGTGATAACGAAGAAACCGAGATCTTTTATCAGGTCTTTAGCTATGGTATTTATATCTGAAATAAGATAGACTGAATTAATTAAAAAAACTATTATGAGCTTCCGATATTTACAGATATTACACAGCGTCACTAACAGTCATTGTACTAGTTAGCTGCCGCTCTACCGCCGAGATTATCTAGATAGACAAAAATAACAATGTCATTTGAATTTCGACGTACCAATGTTTACTTCAGGTGAAACCAAGATAATGACTCGATCGGCATCCTTGCCGCTGAGTATGCGATTACTGAGAAAAACTTTCATATGCTTCAAGTGGTCCTGCGGTAAATTGATGACCAGGTCTTGGACCATATCCTGTGCAGGAAGGAGACAAAATAAACATCACCAAAATCGACATAGTTCTATTAGAAACCCTGTTGACTTTGTCCATTGACGCAAATCAGCGAAACGAATCGGTGCGAGGCAGTATGCGACGCCGAGTTACGGAATAGTGTGTCTGTCACACAGAACAGAATACTCTCACGAATCTGTCGACGAACGCAGAGCGGGAAAACCGAGAAGAGAAAGCGAGAGTGTAGTAAGGGGTGTCGAGCCGAGAGCTCTCTATGAGTATTTAGAAACGAGCAGATAGTTTAGCTTCTCCGCTTCGCTTAAATAATAATAATACTAAATTTATTTACAGCAAAACTATGTATAATGGTATAGACATGAAAAACATGAATGTAGGTATCAACAGTTACCCCATCGGGCGTGCAATATTATATTGGCTAGGTATAAAATTAATGTGACAATCTTAAAATTTCAATTCAAAATAAAAAACACAAGTAGCAATGCAAGCTTAGAGCAATAACTTAATATATGTAGTATTTAATTTGTGAGCTTATAATTTAAAAAAATCGCCGCTTCGCCGAAATGTATGACCGACAGTCTCAAAAATTGTGTTCTGGTTGTTTAGGCATAGACCTAGATAGAATGATTAAACGAGTATTATGTATGGAGACAAAGATAATATTAATGTAATAGAATATGTGTATTATTCTAAATATATTATAATAGATAAGCTTATTTTAGTCATCTATTGGGTATTATTGTTCATTCGGCGTTGAAATCCACAGAACCGACAAACACAATAGAAACACTTTCCTAAGGGATATAGGACGCTCTTATATATCCATTAATCTAAAATTAATTAAATCAGTACGTTAAACGTTATTTTTTATTTTATCAGTGACAATACGTAAAACGCTCACTTTAAAAAGCTTGTAAATTCTGTATTTCTCCAAGTACGGTATAAATTTGTCTGGAATTTGCAGCGGCAGCTTCGTTGCATCGGTTTCAGTCATTTTTATAATCAAATAAAAATATTCAAACCAGCTTGAGGTTTTCCTTTGACACTTTACTATAGTTTTAAAATATTGCCGACTTGTTACATTACAACCAGCACTTATTTTTCGGATCTCTATATATAAAAAGCAATTTAATATCACATTATACTATCAGCGCGCAGAAAATTTGCCCAATGACTACCTCTTCCCCATCCGCCGTTCGCGATCCGCAGAAATGGGTTAAAAATTACAACGACGGTCAGGGTCAAGCTCTTCTTGATGCAAAGTGAAAAAAAAGTTTGTAATTTGTTCTGCGCTGTTCACGATACAATGTTTGTTTTAAAAGAGTAAATACTAATAATAACATGAATAGCACTAGTAATAATAAATAAAGTGTAATTTTTGCCTCTTAAAGTTTTATTTAATTTGATTTTTCGCTTTTTTTTCCTTTAAATTAAAATGAGAAATAGGTCAGATGCTAAAAAGTACTTTTAAAGGCTCTGGTTTTAAACGTTTTTAAACATTCAAAAACTTTGGTTAGCCATATATTCTATAATAAAATTTCACAAACAGCTGATTGTCAAACAAACTTTTTGAGGTTATGTTTAGCTTATTACTGTATGTAGATATAGATATAGTACCACAATTAATTATAAGCAATTATTTCTGGATATATTCGGTGTATTGTCGTACGTATTCGCGGGATCAGAGGTTAAATAGATTGATAATAGATGATGATGTTGTGTGCTTCATATAATATGACAATAATATGATTTGGCTTGGTCGTGTGGACTGGACACACGAACCGAGGTCATTTTTTGCTACAACTGCAAAATTTATCTTAGCCAGGCACCGTCTTATTCACATGTAGTACGCCGATGACTTTTGTCGGCTTACGACGTTATTTAGTAGTGAGTAGAGTAATAGTAAGGATGTCTTCCAATAAATTCACTTACGAGGTTAGTGATGTGATATTAGATAGATTTACCTAATTAATTATTTATACGAGTTCTTTGTCGCACTTCTTCCTTAAATTAATAACTTCGTAGTGTAAGAGAATTAAAGTTATAGTAATAAGTGTTATTTTTCTGTACAAAAACTTTAATAACTGGTTTACTAATTTTTTAATAACTTTAATAATTATTTAATACCAATATTTGCTAATATTGCATGCTTAGGATTATAAGCTAATGAAAAGACTATTCAACCTATTATTATTATTTCCATGTAAATATTAATCTATGTTTTAGGAGGCTGTGAAGAAATTAAATTTACTGCAATCAAACAAGTCAACTATAGAACAAATAAGAAGAGATATAAAATTAGGTCAAGTGCGTATGATTTTAAGCCATTTAAGTATACCAAAATGACGTTAAAATTTATAACTTATTAATGACATTGATAATTTAAAAAAAAAACACTACTTTTATTCAATTATAGTAATGCATTGTCTCATATTCAGCATGGTGTTTCTTAAATTTGAAATTACCCAACTAATCATTCCTTCCGTTCCGTTTTGCATTGCAAGAAATAAAACAGGTATTTTAACCACGCACAAAATATGCACTAGTCAGTAGTAGTAGTGGTAGTCAGTTATTTGTAGTTTAAATTATAATTGACAATAATTCCAGAAATGTACAAACATAGAGCAAATGGAGAAATACTTATGCAGGACCGGGATAACTCCATCAATGTTGGACCAGCTCTCTGTTATACATGTAGCGGGTACCAAAGGAAAGGTAAATAATTAATTTTTTTTAAAATTTAAGATATTAAAGTATACATATACGTGGTGTGTCATTTTTTTTAACTGAAGCTTTTAAGTATGTTATGAAAAATGCTGCTTTGATTGACTGATGATAGTGGCCACTGGTACCCATCAATGTCTGCAATATTCAGAAGTGTTAGTCTAGAGTAGCTCAGTACCTAGTAGTAGTCTAGGGTACAGTTGGTCTCAACGCCCTTTTTTCGTTGTGTAAGAAAATAATATTTTATCCGACAATATGAAAATAAAAAAAGGATGATATAAAAATGTTATTTCATCGTTGAAGTTTTTTCGTAAATTACAATGGTTCTTTTGCAAAGTCATGTTTGCTAATTATTATGTAATATGTATACAATCATGAATCTGGTGGAATAAACACAAGGAGGAAATCTGTAAATTGTAATAAAGTCAAACCAACTAATTTGATTACTGTGATTTCAATTCTCATGACTATGGCAAGTCTTGTAGTTTTTTTTACAATAAACTGCAATTTACTCAATATAATGTCTAGCCATACCCTGGTTTAAGTATAAAAGGGTAAAGGATCCTGTGTTAAAGATAAAAGAATTATATATGAACCTATGTGGTTGTCACTTAACATCTAAGAATTATTTTGGAATTTTTTTTTTTTTCGCTTTTTAGTTTGATTTGCTTTATAACAATTTTTTACAACAAATTTGCAAGTAGCGACATCTAGTATGTCAAGTTATCGTAAAGTTGTTCCTAAGTATGTAGTAGCCTAATAGATGTCGCTTATTTCAACTAAAAATAAAAGGTATGAAAATAAATTTATAAATCCTGGCGAATCTAATCAGGATAATCGGATGTTTTGATCGAATTATTTCATTGTCATGGGTCTTCAATGAGTGTGCAAAGTTCGATTCAAATCTGATTGTTCAAACTGGGACAAAATTATGTTCAAATATTCCGTTACATTCATACATGTGAAACTAAAATAAGCATGTTAACAGATGAGATTGTAGCGTAGTACTATAATTAGACAATTAGAAGTTAAATCTATCTTGGTAATTAATTAAACATTTTCTATATTTAGGGGTCGACGAGTGCGATGTGTGAGTCGGTGCTGCGTCAACACGGCTACAGGACCGGCTTCTACTCCTCGCCTCACCTGGTGGCAGTACGCGAACGCATCCGTCTCGACGGCTGTATAGTCGACAAGGGCACCTTTACACGGCATTTCCATGACATCTACGACCGCTTGCATGCCACTCAGGTATCAGGTACAGGAGTCATAAATTATTATTATCCTTGAATATCATAAACTTACCACTATGTTAAACTGAATTGTTACAGAGCTATGAAGGTGACATGCCGAAGTACTTTGCGTTCCTTACGGTGCTAGCTTATAACGTGTTCATAAAAGAGAAGGTGGACGTGGCAATTGTGGAAGTGGGTATTGGTGGTATCGTGGACTATACTAACGTGCTCAGGTTATTCCTTGAATACTATTATTTAATTATCTTATTTAAACATAAACAGAAAAAACTTGCATAAAAAATATAGTTATAAAGTAAATGTCTCAATTTACAAATAATCCAAACAATTAATAATATAATAATAATAAATCAGCCTTTTATAGAATGTTTCCCACTGCAGGGATACAGGGCCTCATCTCCGAGAGAGGGAATGAGCCTTAATCCACCACACTGGCTCAGTGCGGGTTGGTGGATGTCACATGTCTTCGAATTTGGTTGTTCTAAGAACATGCCGGTTTCCTCACGATGTTTTCCTTCACTGTTTTTGGAGCAGTGGTGATGAAATAAATTACACAAAGTAAAGCGCCTGCCTGGGTTCGAACCCGCAACCTACAGTCGGGGCCTAAATCGCTGAGCCACCACTGCTTCAAACAATTGTGACATGAAATTCAGATAATGTCTAAGATTCTATTGGTATTTGTATTAACACAAGTATTATTGTCATAGGAAAGTTCCAGTGGTGGGAATAACTGCTCTAGGCCTTGACCACACATCGATTTTGGGCAACACACTGTCAGAGATAGCGGAGGCGAAGGCCGGAATCATGAAACGAGGTTGCGAGGCATACACTGTAAAGCAACCGCCAGACGCCATGGAGGTACTTCAGAAAGTTGCCAGTAATGTCCAGGTATTAACACTATCATGTTCTATTTTTATTCCACTTCGCAGTGCTAAATTGATAATTAGAAATTGTTAAATATCTTTTGTTTCAGTGTTCTTTAAATATAGTTCCAGATTATAAATCATATACCTTTGAAAACGGCCTGAAACTGCAACTTCCAGTAGATATTGAAGCATATCGCACGAACGCATCTCTAGCTATACAACTGGCACATGCTTGGATGCGTAAACTTACAACGGACAGACCAAATAATGCAACTAGCTTAATAAATGGTGCTTTATATGAAAAGGGATGTAAAGAAAATAGAGTTGTTAATGGCAACATTGATGGTATAATTACAAAGCTACCAAATAAAACTATAAAGGGATTGTCTGGATGTAAAGAAAATCATGTTGTTAATGGCAACATTGATTGTATAATTACAAAGCTACCAAATAAAACTATTAAGGGATTGTCTGGATGTAGATGGCCGGGGAGATACCAAGTGATTGAAACTGAATATTCCACTTTCTATCTAGATGGCGCGCATACAAAAGAATCTATGGAAATTTGCGCACAATGGTTCAAAGACAATAGCCGGTAAGGTTCTCCTAGTTTTTCTTTACAATTATTAGCCCTCAGGTATTGAATTACTTAAGCAAAATGTTAACACATACTTTCCATCTTTTACCAAGCCCCTGGAAACACAACAGGACAGTATACCAAGATTAAGTTTTTAAGCGTAATTTTTAAATGGTTAATTCCAACTTGTGCTTTACACTAACCATTTGGTTTTAATTTTTAAGCATAAGGGGTGTTGAGTGGGTCACTTGATGTTGAATAACCACAATGGAGCACCAGGAGAATTGAGATAGTTACCAACAATTTAGATGTAGCATACTCCAAGGTCCATACACTCTTTGGTATTGATTCAACTTCAAATCTTATATCATACTTAGTAAAATATTGCAATGAGTTATTACAACCAATGCAATGAATAAGTAATAAAGTCTTCTAACTCTTTAATTTTTTGACCCATTTGACTCCCTTGTAAAGTAAGTCAATATAGAAAATTTAAATAAGGTAAACTACAATCTTACTTTTATAAAACTAATTTATTGTTATAAAATTTTTTAACTGAAAACTCATAAGTGTAAAAAAAAATATATAACATATATTTATAAATAGTATCACAATATACAAAATAATAACAATATAATTTTGTATTTTTCAATGTTAAGTACTTATAAGTATTTATAAATATACTATCTCCTAGTAGTACCACCAAGTAGAACAAGCAATAGTTGTGAAAAAACTGACTGACTGTTCTTCTATAACACTCTGGGTAAGTGTCAAACACAACCGGGAACTGGGGAACAAAACAAATGACTCCCAAATCGGTCAAACCCAGGTAGGTATAAGAGGTTACATTAATAATGACATACTTGTACATACATACCAACAAAAACATTACCATACTGACAGTCAGGAGGTGAGAGGCAATAAGCTCTTGATATTGTATTATCATAGACAATGCTTATATGTTGTAGCAATTGTAAATAGTTAAATGAAGACAAAACTTTTATCGATTTTAATCACTCATTGTATTACGAAAAATTTATATCTTATTGGAAACCTAAATCAACTAGCAAGTACATTTTTGAGAGCTGTATATTGAGTAATGACAGATTTAAAACAAATAATATTATCTATGACTCTACAGTGAGTTGTGTGTCATTAACATCTAAAAGTCTATCAATATCTGTTAACCATGATATTAAACGGTCCAAGTATCCACCATCTTGTTTATAACTAAGTAATAGTAGCTGCATATGTTTGAATGCAGTTGGCTGCTCCAGCAAATAATTCAGTCTCTTATCTCTAAGAGAAAGCAACTTTATAAAAATAATGGCTATAAGATTCCATTGGATAAGCTTAAACATTATGTTGTTTGACCTTAACTTGAATGTGTTAACAAGCAGCCGTATGTCAGAACTAATAGTTAATGCTGACAAGTTCAAAGATCTAAGTAAATCAGGAAGGATTTTATTTAGATGCTGACACACAATCTTTCTTCGTAATGCATTTTGTGCGTTCTTATCAACTAATGGCAGTTGGGTTGTTGGAATCTCTTTCTCTGTAGAATCAGTTCTAGAAACTTCTGATATACTTTCTGCAGGTATGGGAATTGCTATATCACCAGAGAAAAAAGCTTTAACTTTCAATTGCATTTTCTTACTTTCCTCTTGTAATATAGAATAATCTGGCAAAGGCTTCATTTCTCGTTGTAGTGTTTGAGCATCATATTTCTTGTCCTCCAGTTCTAACATGTTTAATTTCCGACACAGAGCTTGATATTGGTCATATGTGTTGGAATTGTAGAATATACTCTGTGTATAATTTTTTAAATATTCTTTGATACATTCTCCTTTGTCTGCTACCATTTCTCTTACTCTTTCCTCTCCAAATATAAAGATCATTGTGTCCACAGTAAACCATTCAGCTAAACATTTTTCCACATCAATTGTAAGTGTTGTCACTGAAGGTTGCTTTCTTTGCTGTAGCTTTTTGGCAGGTGTTGTATCTTTTTTATCTTTAATTTTACTCGGTGGATTTATTATTATAGGATCCATTTTTCTTTCAGGCTTTTCAACAATTTCACCCACTATATTTAAAGGATTAACTTTTTCTGCGTTCAATTTTGTTCCTGTATCATATCTTGTCACATCCATGTTTTTTTCTCTACCTGTATCCAGTGTTATATTTTCAATTGTAACACTATTGCCACTCTCATTATTGTCAATCACTTTTTCTTCACTGCTCCTTACAGTAGTGTCCATGCAGTTTAATTTTGGCTCATTACTGGAAGTGTCCACATTAATATGTAGGTCATCCTTATTAATTTCTTTCAGACTAGCATGAGTAAAATCATTTACTGATATAAATGTTTGTATTTCTGGTAGCATTTTTACTCGTTCAATTCGTCCAAGGTCTACTTCTAATCCCAAACTGCCTACAGTATCTAGAGGCAATAGGTGAAATTTTGGCATTTCTTCATATTCCCTAAACCATAATGGACTTGTCAGCATCTGCTTCTTGATATGCATTGCAGATTTGAAACAGCTATTGCTGCAAAAACTTTTCCTTGCTGTTATATCGTAGACTTTGTTTGTTTTTATTGATATTTTATACTTTTGTTTCGGTATCTCTTTTTCAAGTAACGGGCTTTGACACAATGGATATCCACAAATCTGTATAATGCACCGCTCTTCTATTACATCATCGAAGTGACATTGATTTATTTCTGACAAACACTGCAAGAAATATGTTTCCGTGATGTCTTTCTCCAGTAAATTTTCGACAATTTTTTGAGCTCTAGCGTCACATTCCTGTTTTTTTATGATTGCCTCGCGTATTTGCTCTCTGGTCATTTCTTCAATCTTAGTAGGTCTTTTCTTTGGCTTAACCTTAGTTTCCTCCATTATTAATAATTAATATTTTTACACAATAACAAATAGTAGTATAAACTCAATTTGTCGCACTATTCGTTTGAAAAAAAAAACAGGTTTTTGTAGATAAAATGACATGACAGATATAAACAAAAATGACGACATAACTTTGTAGAAATTTTTGACGTTTGAACTATTTTGGCACACGTATTTTTTTTATTTGTATTGCATAGAAAAAACGCTTAGTATAAAAAATTACCTATACAACCTATACCAATTTGGATAATTAATAATTTTATTTATTTTTATGATTATGAATACATAATCATAAAAATAAATAAAATTACTACACCTTAAGGTTATGTCACATTGCAGAAATCTTAGGGATGCGGATGCATATCGATAATTGTTTCCATAAAAATAAATGGCCCTTCCAGTTCGGCATAACTAATGGGCTTTCGTAATGATCCGCCATCTTTTTTATTGTTGAAATATGAATGTCAGTTTTCGATTGTAAGAGTACGTTTAACATTACTATCCTTAATTTATTTAAATATTATTGTTTCGTTTTCTGATCGTTCACTAGCTAATAAATTATTTTTTTCGTAAAAATGAATCCAACTAAAGGTATCCATAACTAGTCAAATTCTTTAATGATTTTATAGTTTTTGTAATCTTAAATTTTTACCAATAATAGCCATTATATAATTGTGACTGTATTCACATATATAACACAACCAATTTGTCAGTAATCTAGCATTAGTCACATCAGTTTGACATCTGTCATTGTAATCAAGTTATGCAAGTTATGATAAACTATAATGAAGAATTATATTATTATTATAATCATACTATTTTTTGTTACAGGTGTCATGACAAAAGCTTAATTTTTAGTGCAACTGGTGATAGAGATTCGGAAGTTTTATTAACACCTTTGAAGTCCGTAGATTTTAAGACAGTATATTTTGTTATTCCAACTGCGCTTAAAGAAATAAGTCATAAAAATGATAATTTTTCCATTATGGAATACAGAGATTTGATTGCCAGATGTCAAAAAAATGCAGTAACGTGGAATATGCTGCAAGATAATTGTAAACGTAGTAAAGTGATCATTTTAGAATGTGTATCAGACGCTTTATCTTGTATAAAAGAAACTAAAAACAGTAAATCCGTTTTGATCACTGGTTCATTACATTTAGTGGGAGCAGCACTTTCTTTTATTGATCCTAATTTAAGTGAAAATTAGTTTTACAAAAACTAACCGTAAACCGAATTAAGAACGTTTTTTTTATATATATATATTTCCTTTCTGCTTTTGATCATTTTAAATTTCAGACTATAAATTGGAGTTTTATTTTTATTCTTTTCATTAACGGGTAAGTTGGTATTTTCGAATCCATTGCATACTTGAACTATAGTAAGATAAAGGAGGGATACGAGATAAAACAGATGAAGCGTAACTTTGGAGTCGAATACACACACACAAACATATATATTTATACGAGGATGTATGCATAGATGTGTGGATGTAGAAAAAGCGAAGATGTGCGCTGAAAAGATCGCGCCAAATAATAATCAATAATCTCTTACGTTACGGGCGTGAGCGCAACATTGATTGATATATAACAGATATGTTAACGTATGGAAGGAAATTTTGACTTATTAAATTAATGTCTCCAAGTATAATTAAATGTTAAGCGGTGATATTCCTAAAAGAAAGATAGTTTATTTGTTCCAAATCGAGATGACAATTTTGTAAGCAAAATAACGTCACTTATCTTACGTGGCGGTAATTACAGTTGGTATTCAAACTTTCATCGGAAATTCTGCTGAGATCGTGAGAAAGTGAAGTGAAATTGTATAGTAGATAATGTTACACGGTTAACACATTAGTGTTAAAAAGTTGTTTTCGAAAATATGTTACGAATTTCAGCTTACCCTTTATTAACAAACTTTCAATTTTTATTTAGAACAAACTATTGAATTAATTTTGCATTCCCATATCCTCTCAATAATGCATAAAAAACATTTTTTTATTATTAATTATCGCCTAATCCATCGTCACGCATAAATTCTAAATTCCATCACATATAATCTAAAGGAATTTAATAATGCAGTAACTAATACGGCAAATTTGGATATCGTTGAGTTGTGAGTGATATTTATTTTAAAATTTCTTTGCAGACATTAGAAGCATCATAAAACTATTATACCTACCTATTGCTAGCTACTAGCTACGTTCAAAGTAGTGGTGGGCTCACAAAGTGAAATGAATTGAAGGCAATGTCGATAATTCGTAGTGACAGATGGCTTTACAAAGTTACAGCTGTCACATGCTGTGTGTTGTCCTTTCTGTTCTGTCATTTGTCTTCTGTCATTCACATAGTTCAGGTTCAGTGCAGTTTAGTGATAATTTCGCGTTATTTTCTCTTCAAAAGTAATTTAGTTTTCGTTTTTACAAATGTTCCAATTCTGCACATGTAATTAATCTTCCTCGTCATTTCATATAATGTAGTTATGACTTCCGACTGCGCATTTGCTTTTTACTTTTTATCGAACATTATCAGTAGAGTATAAGTATTTAGATTTTATTTAATTTGTTTATTTTTTGTTCACGATGCTTCTATCGAATTCCAATAGAGGTAATGATTAGAAAACTAATTTAAAAGGATTTTCGCACAGCAAAGCTGAAATAAGGATGATTTAAATAAAGGTATTGTGAAATTTATTTATTTTATTAATTCTTTATTTATTGATTATCGGAGCATTAATTCTTTCAAAACTATTTATGTGTTCATTTATTTTCTTTCCTTTTCAACAGACTTTACATTGTATATATATTACATAGTCTGTTGTATATATATGTACGCATAATAGAAAACTTTAAATTGTCTATCACTTCTTATATCTTTTTTGTAAGTGTGATTTAAGTCGTTGTTCATTTTGTGTATGCCAAAGGATAGGAACAAGTTTCCATCTAACTATTGCGTTGTCTAAAGTAGTGCATACCATTTTTCCACCACATAGTCGATTAACATCATTGCCACTCAACAACATTTATTGTGTTCAAGTGCTAGTTTTTATACAATATAAAAACAATGGACAAAGGTAACATCTTGTCTCTCCCAAGCTTTGCTATGTTGTTTTGTATGCTGCATTATTATGAAATTACTGTCCATTAAGATCTATCATCCTAGTTTGAGGTGATAGGTCAAACATCATTAAACATCTATATGTTAATAACTGAGGATATATATTGACAGTATATGTCCTCACTTTCTACTACACTACCATTTTTTTTTAGAGTCAAGGCATCTTCCACTCTTTTGTTATTTTAGATACTTAGCCCATTACAATTTCTTTCAATAATAACTACAAGTCATGCCATGGTATTTAGATGTGTCATTCATCAGATCTGGGTGATTGGTTAATATAAAATATGCATGTGTTACATTAACATTATATAATCATTTTATTGATAAAAATCATAAATTGGCAACTCAAAAGGCTGCAATGTCTTAGAAAAGGGAGCTCTGATAATTTGGGCTAATGCCATTGATAAACAATGGCAAATGTCCTAATAGTTCAGCTTGTCAATTCAAAAATAATTTTTAAAATTTTAAGGTTCCTAAGATTAGCATGTTCAAAGAAACCAACTCTTACACTTAATAATATTAGTGTAGAAGGGTAGAGTTTAGCTGTGATTATGTTAAAATTATGCAGTTTTAGAACTGCTTTTTATTAAAAAAATATCATATAGATTAATAGGTCTCCTTACAATATATTTTTTTACAGCTCCCTCTATAAAAAATTCAGTTAGGATTTTTATTGGTGTTGGCACCGGATAAAAATACTTAGATAAAATTATTGGCTTGCTATAAAACATTGGGAGGAAGTTCAACTGATGGTTGGCTGGATATGCCTGCGCATGACAACACACACAACATTACTTTACTATTTCAGGACAATATCCAATGTAAAATGTCAATGAATGACAATGACATGAAGCTTATTGCTGGTACTTTGCAATAGCCCATAAAATTCACCAGCTATGAAACTGTTTCAGATGGCAGTAATATTTAAACATTAAATCTTGGCTCTAGGATAGGAAGTTGCAAATTTTGGTAGACTTGTCTCAGGAGCTTTTTTTACATACATTAAAAAAGAAAGATAGAGATACTCTTTGTCTCTGAAAAAAATCAGATGTCAAAATGTTGTCACATACAACTGTTTTTGGCAGTGTGATCCCACGGTAATTTCGTGTTTCTTCTTTTTTCTCTTTCTTTCTTTTGCAATTGATTCCTCATCTTTTTCTGGCGATATCCAAGTAATAAATAGTTGTAACTAGGTTGTTAGATTCGTATTCACGCGACAGTGACATTTACAATTGGTATTGTAAAATCTATTAGACCATAGATACCTGTAATGAATGAGAGAATCTTGCCAGGTTCATTCATTGTGTTGGAAAAAAACATGTCCTACAATAAAGCTTATAGAAGTTTACTTTGTATTTACTTTACAGTGCAACTAACTATGCTGTGTGCATGTCCAATTTGTAAATTTTAGTCACGAGGCAGAGTGGAAGGTGAAACGACTTATAGTTTGTCTCCCTCCCGCACTGTCTCGTCTGTACTTGATGGAATGGAAATTGTTGGGTATCGTCCTGAAGGAACGCCGTGCCTACTCAATTGCTAATCACAAATGCGCTCTCTCGCTAGGCTCGTCTAGGCTTGTTGATAGACTTTAAATTTCAATTAGTGATGGACTAGCTGGTATACTTTGTTCCGCCCTATATTTAATAGATGGTTCACTATTCTGGTGATAATGGCTTATACATAAAAGATAGATATATGCTGTCGCGGGCTTTTTTGTAGGACTATTTAAGGTAAATATTCCATTATACATTATATACGTGTCACTCTTAACGGTTTTTGTAGCGCACACCAGAGTAGCTCGCATAGCGCGGAATTTTTTGCTCCTTACTTAACACTTATCCTTATATTTAGGACAATTCACACAATATCTTTATAAATTATAGCCTAAATGTTATTCTGATGTATAAGCTATATTATTTTAAAGTTTCATTAAAATCCATTCAGTAGTTTTTGCGTGAAAAAATAACAATCCATACATCCATACTTACAAACCTTAGGATTTATGATATTAGTAGGATTTGCGTAACTAAGTAAAATTGGCTAATTAAGGCTATGGCGAAAAATATAACATTTCAGTCTAAGAATAATAATTTTCTAAATTACTAGGAACCCGCGCCAACATGCAGACAGGTGATGGAAATTTTAGATTTGGGTATTGGATTAATTTGGATGTCGCAAAAGTTTTTTTTACCAAAGCCATATCAATGGTTTTAATTCTTGAACAAAATGGACAATTTACACTTTCATATGCTTCCTAGCTATTGACGAAAAATATAATTGAAGCTTGTGCTTATTTTTTATTTAAATAAAAATTTCGTATGTACACAGACAGATAACATTTTTATAAAAATATATATAGGCATCATACGATCGCCCAATTTCTATATCACTTATCCTTCGAAGAAATTACCTTAAATCTTGATCCTGCGATAATATTTTTGTTTGGGGGGGGGGATGTTAACAAAGCTTCTTCTTTCTGGGGGAAAGAAATTGTTATGTGAAGTTTGTCTCACTTAAACCCCCTCGGTGGCTATCCTCGGGTGCGACGGGAAAGGGTTCGGGCATCGTTTCAAAGAAACACACAGCAGCCCTCTCCACTGCGGTTTTGCACTACTCCACGGCATATTGCCGTCCTCCCAAATTTAGTGATACCTGCCGTCAGAAATATTGAACGAATCACCGAGTTATTACGAAGAATATACACACGAAATCTGGTTCGCAGGATTGTAATTTTAAATCGAGTTTTTGCATAAAGCTCTTACGTTACTTAACACCGCTTGTGTTCATTAATATTTGCTGTGGGGGAACTTAGTTCGCGTTACAATTTGACACCAGTGTCTGTTGACTGCACAACAATGATGATACCACTACAATATCCTTGTAACTAACTATCAGGAGGAATTTATTTAGTCGGGCCACCATTGTCCATTATCGAAAATATTGTACATACAAAATTTATTCCACTATTATCGCTATACAAACAAGACTTTTACAAGTGGATCACCTGATGTGAAGTGAGCGCTACCCATAGACATCCGCAAATGTGTTGCAGATGCATTGTCTACCTTTAATGGACAGAGGAGGGCATAGACAGGAAAAAGGATATTTTCTTTTCCCCGTTAACCCCTCCTCGTCCAATTCTCTTCGCGTTCCCATCCCATCGTTATGAGGAAAGAGTGGGAAGGGGAAGAGGACTGACGAGGCCTCTGGCTTCTCACCCATCAGACGAAACGCAGAGTACTTCTATTTCGCGCTTGTCTTCTTTGAGGTCGTGGTATTTCACAGTTCGAGCTGGCCCAGTCGTGCAACAGATGTTGTGTTTGTGGGCTCTACCACTGTTATTATATTGAATGAAGTTTTATGACATAAAAAATACAATCGAGTTATGGATCGATTCATTTTATTATGATAAATAGAAAGAACTTTTGTTTATTTTCTTATAGTCAATGATGTGCGTAGACCGAGTGAGTCAAATCTTCGAGTACGTTAGTATTATTGTAAACACGGTAGGAACAATAGTTCAGTTGTTATTTGTTTGAAATAGATTGTGCGGTTTAATTGAATCACTATATTAGTGTGTTATCACGAGTTATCGCTTCGCTACGCAGTGAACTCGTCCGATGCTCAATATGTTTTGATTGTATGTGTATGTTCTGCAAATATATTATTATAAACCACGTGACAGGTACTAACCAAGCGTAAAACAATATCAAGGTGCCAAGCCATAGAGGCATTCCAGACGTAGTTACCGACCTCATTGGTGACAAAACAGGCGGAAAGAAGTAGTGAACACAGCTAAAGGTGTGTTATTTGCTTGCCGAATAGAATTTGTAATCTTTGCCTACGCCTCTTAAGTTAGCGCTTAAGTGCTTCTTTGCTTATTTATGAACCCCAGAGTAATTAAATTTCTTTTTTTTTAAATCTTTATTTCAAAAAATTTCCAATATGGTCGCAGACTGACACATGCCGTCTGGAATTCAATTTGTAGTTATAACCTTGAAACTGGATAAAGCTGGATAGTATAAGATTTATAAAAGCTCTATTTAATGCCAATCTAAATGCCATCAATCCCCACGGCGACACTGTGGCGCACTTTACATTGACATAATGCCCTGACACGCCCCCTTATGCTACAAATGTAACTATGGGAATTTTTAGCAACTATGCGAAAAGGGCTGCATGTAAACCCATTCTGTGTTGCTTACTTCCATAAATTATTTTATCATATCGAAATTAAAAAAAAATAGACAATGGGGTTTATATACCTTTATTATTTATTAAAAAAACTATATTTTTTGAACGTACTTTCACTTTATTTAAATATGTAACATGTAACAAATTAATTAACCTATTCGCCATAACCTGTTTGGATAAAATATCAATTTAGTAAATTCATAAAAGCATTTTTTATATATTTTTTGTAATGTTTGTAACGTCTTACAATATTATTAAAATATATTAACCGAAGTAACGTTATTGCATGAACCAGTTACGTTACATTGAAACGTCACTCACACCATGCTAGAAACGAGTGGGTGTAACACATTTTGATACAGCTATTATTGGGTGGTTGCAGTATGTCCATGCTTGTATAGGACGGTTATCAACAATAGGACCCATAGTTCCATCTCTTTCTTACAACCTCTATTGCTCTCGTTCTGTCTTGCACTCTCACACATCGTTTATTTTTAATTATTAAATTGTTTTTTTATCAATACAAATAATGTAAGCTAAGTAAAATGTTTAATATTTAAGACAATTTTTTTATTTATTGTAAATTAAATATAAAATGAAATAATATATAAATTATTAATGACCCGCCCCGGCTTCGCCCGGGTACCACTAATTTGTGAATTTAAACCATCCTCGAATCCACTTGAACATACACAAAAATTCATTCAAGTCGGTTCAGAAGAATCCCTACTAATATTATAAATGTGAATTTAAGTTTGTTTGTTACGCTTTCACGCGAAAACTACTCAACCGATCATCGTGAAACTTTGTACACATATTCTTGGAGGTATTAGAAGTAACATAGGATACTTTTACGAAAAAAAATAGCATATAAAATGCGAAGTCTGTGTAGACTCTGAAACGGCTGGATCGATTTCGATGAAATTTACAGGGATTGTCCAGATTGGCACATTCCTAAGTTTGGTGGCGATCGGATCGATATAATTAGTGTTATCCGGGCGAACCCGGGGCGGGTGACTAGTTATATATCTAAAGATGCTGCATAAAGTAAATTAAATATAACATTAAATTAAATAAATGTAATGTAATTAAATGTTTATTTATTAATGAAAATACTTATTAAATACAGACCTTCGGTATCGATCGCCAATCATTATTCCGGTCGCATATCAATTTAAAAATACTTGGGAATTCCTTTACTTGCTCGAAGTCCAACTGCTAATAGATCTGACAGGCTTTCTTTTGTTAATCTCTGCACAGTTGGTAAGGATATTTTGATAAATTCATCTGCAGGTATTAACGTTTCCATTGTTATGTTCGACTGTATTTGTGTGAGGTGAAAGGCGACTATAGCCCTATGATTAGCGTGGTAAGGACTTCAGTCGTTTCATTGACGTTTATGTGCCGGTTATTATACCGTGAACTATTGTTTATGATCAGTGAGTAAGCTTGATGAATGAAACTGCACTTACTAGCTCAGGTCTATTTTACACTAGTTTTTGCAAGACTTCGCGTGAAAAGCGCGTATGTTGGGCTTGGCCGACTTTTTGGGAACTACTATTCTGGGTGGCATTAAAAATGTCTATGTTCTATTTCATCATTACAAGAAATATCTATCAAAACTTAAGTATTTATTATCGTATTAGGATTCCTATATTTTTGTGCAGGTTATCGGCCGATGGTATCTTGCAACAATGATGCACATGTGGATGTGGTTCGGCTATGACATCGGCGAGTTCCTCTTCCCCGGGCTGGAGGTCAGCTCGCGCTGGGCCTTCGCCCTCACCTGGATCGTGCTCTTCTTCGTTGCGTTTCTATTCGAGGGCTCTAAGGTTGGTCCCTATACCTACGTGTTCACGTATTCCATGTACTCGTAATATGTTATTTATGTTACGCAGACAGGAACCTTCTGTAATGGAGCTTACTATGTCACAAGTACTATACGGCATTACACTTTCGCCATGCAGTGAGAATAAATGACACCTGTAACCAAGCAATTCTTATATATTTTTAATTTTTATGTACAGGTGTACCTCGCTAAGGTGCAGCGCGAAGGGCACAAGAAGCTCTATCCCTACAGATCGGATGAGAGAAGGAACTTGTTATGCGATCGGTAAGTACCTTTATATCGATAGATACGATTATTATTTGGCTTTCGAGGATTCAGTATTTCTTCATGAAGTGAGAGAGGTGAGCCAGGACCGCACCAAATGGAAATCCTGCTCACCCCTCTGGGCTACGGGCGTGTTTTTGTAATATTCTTTGCTAGAATAACTGACCATTGTGTCGGCAGTCTTTCCCAGCGCTACGTTTAATATTTTATATACTGTGTCAAACAAATAGCCGTCCGCCGGGCCGCCCGGCGCACAGACAGGGTTAGATTTGCTTTCATTGTTTAGGAAGGGAAAATTAGATTATATTTTTATATCAATATTTATACAGAGAAGAATAATACGACACTGACTGATTAAGATGATATATTACATCATCAGCAGATGTACAGGTGGCAGAACAACATCTGTTACACGAACAGGCCCGCTTGACCTGTCAAATACCACCACATCACAGACAGGCGTCAAGTAGTCTCAGGTATGCTTGATGGGTGAAGTGACCTCTTCTTCTTCCCATCCTTTTGCCTGACCTTTCTAGATTTTTAAAAGTAAAGTTTTTGATAATGCTTACTTAGCATATGGTCATTCAGAACGGAATTGTTTTTATGATAGTGCGAAAAATACATACAAATGTACCAACATTTTAATATTGTGTTTAAATAATACGGTATACTATTGAAATGGACTTTGGTTTTCTGAAGAGGACTCTTTTTTAACAGTGGTAGAGCTCGCAACAACATCTGTTGCACGAATGGGCCGCCTCGACCGGTGGACCACGACCTCGCAGAACACAGGCGTGAAGTAGAAGTATTCTGCATTTCGTCTGATGAGTGAGGTGCCGGAGGCCTAATTCTGCTTCTTTTCCCCTTCCCACCCTTTTCTTATAAGGAAAGTATGGGAAGGGAAAGAGAACTTGACGGTGGAGGGGATGTATAGGAATTGGAAATAAAAAGTCCCCTCCTCTGTCCATTAAAGGTGGGCAACGCATCTGCAACTCATTAGTTAGTTGCAGATGTCTATGGGTAGCGATCACTTGACATCGGGTGAACCGCTTGCTCGTTTGCTACCTATTAGTATATAAAAAAAGGGGAATGTGGTGTTGATTAATGAAACAGTATACAACACGTGAGTTGGTTTTTGGGTGTTAAAAATCACGTATTACATGATTCACTTGTTTGTTTTATTGCTTTTTTATCGTAAATATCGAGATATAATAATTGATAACATTTCATGTCATCAATGATAGTGACACACTCGCACAAATGTGACTAAGTCTGAGTAAAGTGCCTAATAACTAATTGACAAATAAATTAACTGATAAAACATTCAAATAGCTTGCGTTTCACGAACGATGTTTATGTGATTTGTTACTTGTATGTTCGAGATGGCAACATCGCTTTTGACGTTGTTAAAGAACATGTGACAACATATATTTTTTTTAATTTAATCACTTTCAAAAGTCCAAATGCATCTTTTATGCATTCTTTTGTGTTACGTATTAATACGATTACTTTAAATGCATGTACTGTAAAAAATATATAATTTCCAGTCAAAACTATATCCACTACGTTGGCTCAGTGCTGGTTGGTGGTATCACATGTGTTCGAATTAAATGGTTCTAAGACATCCCGGTTTCCTCACGATGTTTTCCTTCGCCGTTTTTGGAGCAGTGGTGATGAAATAAATTACACAAAGCTAAGCGCGCCTGCCTGGGTTCGACCCGCAACCTACAGTACTTAAGTCGGCGCCTAAATCCCTGAGCTATCACTGCTCCGACTTTAGACCTGTAGGGTATAAATTTAGAAAAATGCTTCCTTGGTCGAGCACTAAGGAAGCAGGGGCAAGAGGGGGGGGGGGGGGAGCGTCCGCGAACTACTCCCAATTCCCTTGACGAATGACCTCCCACAGGTTCAATTTGTCGGTACCTGCACCGGAGCGTGAACGTGAACTCTTTGGAACTTCGTTACTTTAACTATTCTAATGTAAATTGTTCCATTTAATTTTCATTGTCGCTATTTAAATTGTAAAATAGTGACACAAAGCTATTATACTTTTACATTTGTGATATCTTTGTAGTAGCATATTTCCATTCTAATAAACTTGGAATTTCCGTCCAGCCTAGATCCGGTTGTGAATATAGAATAACTTTCACACAGTTCTAAACAGTTGATATGATGACGCCATGCGTAATCGATTGCAAAGACAATTGTGGTTGGCAGTTTGATAGATTACTTTCTGGTCCATTCGGATAATATCTCACGTCATTTGCAACTTGTACCGTCAGCAACAATATTAAAATACCAGTAGCCGTTTCAGAATCCATAGGCAACATCGCCTTTTATACTTAGACAAAAACCAAAAAAGTTATCCCACGGGAACTGTACATTTTTCCGGGATAAAAAGTAGCCTATGTGCTATATCAGCCTGTAATCTATCTCTGTGCCACATTTTATTCAGATCCGTACAGCCGTTTTTGCGTGAAAGAATAACAAACATCCATACTTCAAACTTTCGCATTCATAATATTACTAGTGACCCGCTTCGTCTTTGCCCGGATACCACTAATTATGTTGATCCGATCGCTACCAAACACCAGAATGTGTGAATCTGGACAATCCCTGTAAATTTCATCGAAATCGGTCCAGCCGTTTAGGAGTCTGTAGCTCTATAAATATATGTACTTTTTTTCATAAAAACCCGCCCCGGCTTCGTCCGGGTACCACTACCACTGTACCAATCTGGAAAATCGCTGTAAATTTCATCGAAATCGGGCCATCCGTTTCGGAGTCTATAGGGAACATATGTACTTTGCTTTTTATATACTATTTATTTTTTATAAAAGGAAACCTATGTTACTTCTAATACCTCCAAGAATATGTGTACAAAGTTTCATGATGATCGGTTGAGTAGTCGAGTGAAAGCGTAACAAACAAACTTACATTCACATTTATAATGTTAGTAGGGAAGAAGGGATAAGTAGGATTGTACGTTTTTTAATGGTGTATAGGTTTTCATTTTACTGATACGCTAGCCGTGCCCCACGGTTTCACCTCCGCGTAGTTTAATTTAAAAGAATCCGGATATCTATTTCTAAAGAATTACATCTACTTATTTCGGAAATGTCAATATTTTTATTTATATTTTCCTGCGGCATTAGCATACGCTGTTGCTATTACCGTATCATGAAGTAACATAAGTCATTGATTGCAAGAACAGTACTCTTAAAATTCCAACACGAGTAGCATTTTTTCCCTGTGCTTTTTGTATACGTATTGCACATAATACCTTTACAGGAAGTTGTATTTTTTTCTACTAAATGGTAAATCTGTGGATCATGGTCACAAGGAGAGGTATCAGCTTACCGTCCGAACTGCTGACAAAGTCAAAACTATAACCACTATATGTGACATGATTTTTTATATTTACGCAAATTTCATTCCAGTACTACCAATATCAAGAAAAACATCGCATTTTGATTTTCATTTTGTACCCTTGCTTGCGCGCACTCATAGTTAATCTCGCGAGAATAGCGCGTTCAAACACACAAACTCTACGACTTTATTGTATTAGTATACATTTACCTAGAACACTTATATAATTTTGGAGTTTTTCCATTTGTTTCGTTTTTTTTAATATTAAGAACTTATACAGCAAAAAAAGAAAGCGCTAGTTTTGCTCTGTGATTAATTGTAATTATTCATAGATTTATGTTAATTATATTATTCTCGCTAATTAGTCACTTCAACGTTTATATCGTAACCGGATTTATTACCGGTACTGTTTTGTCACCAGTACATAATCAATGCCGCGGAACAAAATTTCAAAATGGCCGTTCTAAATAGTATGTGAGGCGGATATAATGAAATTTTATTGCGAGCGCGTAGCGCGCTTACTGGCGGCATTGACATTGTTACTATTTCGACCCCGTGAGAAACTTACCACAAGTTTTTTTTTGTGACTGAAAGGTCACTGTTTGCCTTGAGGAGGCATTTACAGCTACACCGGGCACGAGGCGGCAGGGCGCAGAGGGCACCTAGCCTAAGCCTCTTTAAGAGTAACTAAGCTCGAGGGCTGCCTCCGTAGAGGGAGCCTCGGCTCGGGCCGTTACTTTAATATTATTACCGGATTGGGTTACCACAAGTAAATAGTACAATAACAATTAGCCTTTCAGTCGTTTCAAATCTTAGTCAACTTTATTAACCTACCTCCTCCAGTGGTAGGGTTGACTCGCACTGGGTAAAACCGGCATCGCTATGTATCCCAAAACAAGGAAAGTCGTCGCTCAGTGGTTTCAGTATCAATGAAGAAAGTATTGTATTTTATCGGAGGTATAAACCCCTGTTGTGGTTAAACACCATTCACCGTTATTGCTTTAGAAGCACAAAATTCGGGATCTTCGGGAAGACAAACAAAGGAATATCACCTCTTTTTAACTGAACAATATGATAGAATATGTAGAAAAATAAATAATCCAGTCTTGTCCAGGAATACATATTGATGTTGGAAAAACGAAGTCCCTGAAGAAATTATGCATAATTTAGAGCGGCTTAAAGTCTATGGCCGATTATTTATGGTACGCAGTTGAATATAGGCTCAATCTCAATGCGTTTGTTTCCAGACCCACGTGTGCGGATCCATTATGTTTCCCGCCGCAACGTCGCGGTTCGACGGTGGCGTATGTTGTTTCATTTGTACTGCTAATTCATACCTTTTTATGCGTCTTTATTTGCGTATCGTGTTACCGTGGTAGACTTTATATTTGAATATCATACATTTTATTGTATCTTTAATAGTGTAACGTTGTAATATGGTTACGTAAATGTACTACATAAAGTTTTCGTAGTTTTAGGTACAATACCGAGACGGAATAAAATATTGTACAAACACAACACTTCCACATAGACTTATTATATGTTTTGTGTTGACGAGTATATCAGGTGTTTATATTCTACTAGCGACCCGCCCCGGCTTCGCTCGGTTAGCCGTTTCGGAATCTACAGGTAACATCGCCTTTTATATACGTAGACTAATTAAATGCATTGAATGAATGCATACACAAAAGTTCATTCAAGTCGATTCAGCAGTTTACTTGCAATATAGATTGCAGCGCCATCTGGTGTGTTTATTTGTCAATCTTAACCATCCTCGAAACCACTTGAACATACACCAAAATTTATTCAAATCCGTTCAGCCGTTTAGGTTTCTGTCAACACACGTACAGAAGAATTATATATATAGTTATTCCTGCGATTTTTTTTAAATGAGTTAAAACCTTTTTAGATAATTGTTACTTATTTCACGTATCTGTTACTTGTTTACTGGTAGAATAGAAGTTAGTTTTTATTCCACCGTTACCTTTAGTTTGATTAACAACACTTATGTATACTTTTGTACGAAATCATTCTGTATTCAAGACAGTATTGCGACAGGTTTTTATATCATGATCAAGATGGTTTTATTCTCGCACCAACAATTATATGTTGTTATTATGTTATGTACAAACTCTACGCTCATATGTATTTTAAAGACAGCAACAAATGTCAAATGACGTGAAACGGACACGGTAGCGTAAGTAAAATAAAAAGGTGACAGCTAGTGTTTGTCACTTCGCACTCGTCGCCCTGCGTGACGTGAGAAAAGAAGTCCCAATTAGGACGTTTTCCGATCTTCACTTTTTTGTATTACTTTGTTTGTGAATTGATTCATTGAATGATTATAAATGCTGGGGAACGTAGGCCTCCCACGAGATGACCGGCGATCTGCCCCTATCGTGTAACTTTGACATTTCCAGAATGTTCTACACTTGTACACATCGCCAATCGTTGCCAGCAAACTGTCTGACAGCGAAAGCTATCTTTGAATTTCGTGGTGTACGGTGCTTACAGTACTCTTCAGTCCGTTTAACGATTCAAATTTCTCTATTCTATATTCTTTTTCTATGCAATCTAAGCTGACTCAGACTCAGGACAGACAGACATGTTCATGCACACAAATATCTGTGTCCTGGGTGGGAATCGAACCCACGACTGCGGCGTGAAAAGCAAGTATCTTACATACCACGCCAACCGGCCCGTTTTATATCTGCAATTAAATAAATATAAAATTCGAATATAAATAAATATACAGTACAGTATCGATAAAATTATATCCTTAATAATACAGTACGAAGTAAACAAAATTCAACCGAAGGGATTCTTTTGGCCAGAAGAAAACAAAATGGCTGATAATTAGAGGGAAAAGGATAGAAATCGACTGACGATACTGGTAGTATTTAGTAGTAATTCGTTTATGTAATAAATGTATATACTCCTTGGTGGCCTAGATCCTTGAGTAAAATATAGTTTAAAGGTATAAGTATACGTATCATTTGTTCAGCTTGTATGCACTAGTATCCGTTGTTCGGCTGATAATGTGGTCTTTAACAACTGTACGGATTGATTGCAGAGAGCAGGGCGGCGCGATGGAGCCCACCACCAGCCGCAACGCCAGCACCGGCCAGGTCAGCCGCTGGGCCTCGCTCCGAGTACGGTGAGTTGCTACTTGTTGCAATGTTCCCGAAGATATCACCATAATTTAACATCGCTGGCTGGCAACACCCGCTCCGATGTTGTTTTTTTTAAATATATAATAATTTATTTGTATTTAATTATATTCGTTTGACTAAAAGAGAACACTAGACTACATATCATTGTTTATATGCCTGTGTGTTTTGGGCTGCAGCGTGGCGGTGACGGCGCAGCAGTCGGCGGTGTTCGTGCTCCACAACACGGTGGGCTACCTGCTCATGCTGGCCGTCATGATCTACAACGTGCACCTGCTGCTCGCGGTCGTCTTCGGCATGATGCTAGGTCACAACAACACATTAGTAAACTGACATGAATGGAAGTGCTGTGTCCTTTCGTTGGGAGTTGTGCCCTTAAGCGGAGGATCGCATGCTGTGGAAGGCTGATGATGATGAGGAATGGAAGTGTGGTTTTTATAATAAAAGTACGTATCGCAACATTCTCTCGTGTTCATCAACTTCTGCAAGTGTCAGGCTATTGTACGGAAGCGTTGACAGATTTTTTTTCTAAGATAGCAGGATGAGAGGAATAGAAAATTAGAAGTGGGTGGAACCTTTTCAAACAAAACCTAAAAGTCTTAGGCTGTCTTATTATCGGCTTACACTTATATAATGCAGTTGTTGATAAATTAATATGTGGTGAGTTTTTACAGGTTACTTCCTATTCGGCACGAAGCTGACCCGGCTGCAGATGCAGTGCTTCCGCACCAAGCGAGTCGTGATCTGCACGCCCGAGTGCGACGACACCGGTGAGCACCACTCACTTAGCGCCTCTTCTAATTAATCTTATAGTTTTATTATTTAATAACATTTGTGGTTTCCTAAAAGCTTTAGGAGTCGATTACATCATCAAGCTATGTGTACACCAACTGTTTCAACAAATCCCATTCCATCTTCCTCTCCTGCATTTTTTCTCCGACCCACTAAAGCATAGTAAAGCATCTGCTGTTAAACTGGTCGTTGATGACTACGGGTAGCAGAGCTTTTGCCTTTTACTTTTATAAGGAAATCCCTGATTAACGTATCCGGTCCGTTTGGGTTGGCAAGAGCGATGCAAGCGCGAGAAGTGCAGCTGGGAGGTGTGCGAGGGCAAGCTGTGCAAGGAGCTCGACGCGCTCGAGCTGCGCCACACGTACGCAGCGGTCGCCGTCGAGCCGCGCTCGCACAAGTACCACATCACCACCACCATCCTTACCATGCGATCACCATTACCTTGCCTTCGCCATTACCATATTAGAATTTGTTCGTAGGATATGTACTGCCTATTTATTTTCTTTATCTAATTTGCTGGTATTGCATATGTACAAAATCCTGAATCATTAGCTAAATATTTAGTTTATTATTGCAAGGAATACTTTGCTGTTGTTAATTTAGGATGGTATTATGTACGATTTAATTTTGAGTTCACCACTTTTATAATTAATATAAAGTCTAGCTTCCTTATTGAAATGTAAATTAAACTGAAGATATTTTCAAAATTCTAATATTCTCGATTAATGTATTTGTATTATAATTAATCTGTATATTTTTTATTTATTTCTCTTTTTTTTAATTATATGAGAGGATACAGATGTGTGAGAATATTGATCAATATTTACAATGGAACCATTTTAAATCAAATATGGATGCAATGAATCAATTGTGTTGAGATACAAAATGATTTTTTGTTTAATTTTTTTCTGTCATGTAAATGTCAAATGAGATCTATTGTTGGCTGTATGAATTGTAAACCATTGTCTTTTTCATATTGTAAAAAGTTACCGAGTAACTTTTATAACCTTACTTTTTAGAGTGATAGACACTTACAATAAATTGACATGTTTTCCAATTGGTAATATTTTGCTCTGGAACTGGAATTTGTGCAGTATATAATTTTTTTTCTTTTAATTTTTCAGCAGCTTTGTTTGTAGAACAACGATACGACGCACCAATAAATTCTTTACTGTCGGCCGCGCGAACTTGCAAGCCGTTAACTGACGGTCCTTTTTTTTCCTTATTACATTATTGTATTTAAACAATGTTGTTAGTGTTCGTAGATCGTAGCAGTAATTTGACAACAGTAAAGAAATTTTAAACCTTTTCTTGTATAAATACATTGTTTGTTCCAGCTGACAATACCACTCCGCCTCTGCTAAATACATCAACGGAATCAGAAGACGATTTCTTTATTTGCCGCACGCGCACCTGCATACAACCGTCCCATTACTTCCCGGCGAGCACCTCCAGAGACTCGTCCAACGATCTGGCCAATGCGACTTGCTACTACGGCGCAAAAAAGTGCCCTTCGAAAGTTGCCAGAGCTAAAAAGATTCAAGCGGTCGCCCAAACGCACTGCCATCACGTAGAGAGTGAAAAAGAAGATAGCCCCAGCGTAGAAGACGTTCAGCTTTTAAGAACAGAACGACAGGGCTGCTGCAAGAAGAAGCAGGAGCCGCCGCCTGAAGACAAGTGTTGTAAATCTAGTCAGAGCGAGGCAGTTGCCGTGACACACGAACAGAGTCAGTCCTGTTGCAAAATGGCGGAGAGCCAAGACAAAGTTGAAGTCAAGTTACGAGAGGACAGCCCTCAAATAACTTGCTGCAACAGTCCCATGTCCTCCACAACGGAGAGTCAGGAACAAATAATGAATCAATGATCTTCCGGACAATGGATCTTACGAGGCTCAAAATTAGATAATAATATAATAAAGACAAGAGACATTGACATTTTTACAACGAGATGTTTGTTAAATTGATAGGACGTTTCTAAATGTCACAACACATGCCAAGTGCGAGCGGATGTATCCGTTTGCTATATCTAGTCCACAAAACCAGACTCTCGTACTGAACTGAACGCGTACGTGACATCTGTCATGTCAACGTTTGTGAAGCCGTTCCGAAATTAATTTGTATGGACAACATTAATATCGCGAAGGAAAATTATTTGTTATCTATTTTTTTACGCGCGTTCGTAGAAAGGGGTTACGAACAAACTTTCATACTTTTATAGGTTATTTAGAATTAGACATATCATAAAATGTTTACTTTAGCAATAATGTGTGTAGTTAAAGTAATTCGATTATTTTGCTCAAAATAAATACGTAAAGTATTGTTATTATGATTTAGTTTTTATCGTATGGACTCTAAATGTATTTTTTTAACATGACATTTAGTGTTACAACAGTTTATTTGCCAGTTGGAGCCCTGATAAATATTTTTTTTGGAATGTCGCCGACTGTGAGCCCCAGTGTGAATGCGATCAGATTGCATTTTTAGCAGCAAGTACGCCTTGCGTTGATTCAGGAATTATATAAATTTAGGTCTAAAAGATTTTTTGTGATTCATGTATTAGCTTAAAATTGTTGCCATGTGCCAAAAAAAATTGAAATTATTTTTATAGTTTTTTCACTGTTTATCCTAGTGTTGTTATTGTAATAAATTAGTTGTGACTTGTTTTTATTGTAATTTATTTTTAACGTATCCCTTACTACTTCATAAGTTAATATTATCTAGAAGTTTTTAACTGCATTTCCTTTACCATACCAAAATAATCGGGAGCCGAGAAAGAGAAATATAAATTCGGAACATATACATAAAATCAGTGAGCACTCCACGCTAACGGCGACACAACTCGAGGAAGTCAAGCAGAAACAACAAAATCCATCAATATCGTTTATTTTATAATAGAACGTTCAAATTAATAATATTAAAATAATCTTACAACTATCTTACAGGTAATTGTTTTGTTTGAAATAATCACATGATGCGGCGGGTGCGGGGCGCGGGGCGGCGGGCCGGCGGGCCGGCGACTGTCTTCATACTCTCATACAACTATGAGATTCAATACTCAATTACCAATCGTATACATAACATTAAATAATTAACAAAAAACATATAAAAGCAACATTGATACTGACACTAATTTCATCCTGGACCAAGGACTTTAAAATAAATAAAATGTGTAATAAATGTTCCATCCATGACTTACTTTACGGTACGTAAATTGCAACAATTCTGGGAAGCGTATTCACAAAACGACGTGATAAACTAAAATGTGCACTTAATCTACACGGATTATAATTAATTAAATTTTAATCAATTTAAAACATGTCGCTTTGTTAACGAGGTGAGGTTTTTGAATTGGCTGCAAGTACTACAATAACAAAGAAATTGAACCCACGAACTTTTGTACCGCACCCTCAACTGCGAGGTCACAATAAAAAAAATATAATTACATAAACATGGCTGCTGTCAAAGTAGCCACAAATAAAATCTTATTTTAAACTCATACTTACAAAATATATAAAAAAATTAAAAAGGGTCAGTTAACGAAACTGGAATGAAACAAGGAAAGTGGTAAAACAAACTTAAAAGCGAGCTCAGAGGTCGGTTTATACATTTACACATTTCAAAATTTCATTCCCTTATACAATTTTTATTCGCAAAATTAAAGCAGCATTGGTTTAGTTAAACAATATTATCCGTTGACATCGAAAAACTATCAAAGAAAATAAATCAATTTAAATTGCAAATTAAAATTAAAAAAAATCTACAATCAAGCATTGACACAAAGATCGCCTTGTCCAGACCAATGGTCTAGGCCTAATTACATTACACCAACGTGTTCGTTCCAAATGAAGGTGGAAAGTTTGTAAACAAACATGGCGGCCATTACGCTTTTATAATTTCTTTGGAAATGCTTTAATTTTGTGGAAATTGTAAAATAAATACGTATATAAATAGAATTTACGTATTTTAGCGTAATAAGTAAGGTGTGCCCCTTTATTTACAAAATTTCCATCTCGATTCGGAACATACTATAATTAACCGAGAACTCAAAATACATGTAGACGAGATGAGACACTGGCCAATTACTTCGATCCAATTTCTTTGGTAATTTTTTAAACTAGTGAATAATTTTCTCATGAACCAATGCTGCACTAACTTTAGCGAAGTATCTTACCCTCGGATCACAGACTGGTGCACTGGCTTTCGTAAAAAAATTAAATTAACCAAACTACAGCAAACCTTATTCACCTACATTTTACTTTAACATTACAGTGCAAAATGTATTTCAATTTAATACTTATTATATCAATATAAATTAGTTTTTTTTGCTTTAAATAAATTAACACCATTATATGTATAAATGCAATAAACATACAAATATGTTTAGGCTTTTCAATTCACCGAAAATTTAATTTAAATAGTTTTGTCACCGTTTCATCATTTAGTCGCATTAAAACATTTTTTTTAAATCATAGATTAAAAATGACGTCCCGTTATTTAGTTTTAATGCCAAAAAATAAGTTTTAAATTTTGTATTGAAAATATTTTCTTACTTCAAAATGAACAATTCTAATCTTTGTTTTGTTATGAGGCGGAAAATGTTTTCTATTCACCATTTTTGTCGGTCAACATATAAATGTGTATGAAATAAGGACCAGTAATAAGTTATTCTTAGGGATGTTATGGAGTACTCATTAAATTAAAACGGATAAATGTTGCAAGGTTTTCAAACAATTTTTACAATTATTATTTATTGTAGGTGTCAACATAATTTCTTAACTGTTACCAAAAATTCCAAAATTTTGATTTGATAAAACGATTTCTTTTTCCAATTAAATTTTAAAATTAAACATCCACTAATTCTTCAATACGACACATTGTTTAATATTTGAAAACAAACTGTTACCTTTGACTGTACAATAAAAAAACTATTTCAAAACAAATTGAATTTTGACATAAGGGACATTGTAATTGTAGACTATGACGTCACCTGTGTGTTGTTAGCGGGGAGCGTATTCAGGCCATAAGCTCCCAGTAGTGCGCGAGGCGCTCGCCCGACGGCAGCGCCATGCCCTGCGGCCGAATGAAGTTTATCTCTATGGTCTTGAACCGTTTCTTTAGTTCTGCATCGAACATCTGAGCATACAAAACAATATATTAAAGAATTAAAAATTACTGAACACCCTCAGACCTCAAACTAACGAGAATTAATCATTAAAATCTAAACACTGCATCATATATTGGTTCTTTGCGCAATTAATCCCACTATCATCACCAGACGTGGGAGTAGATTTATATGTACACATATAATACAATCAGTGTGTTCGTATGTTGTCTGATGAAGGAGGGATATATGAGTGTTTGCGTTCGTATACCTGTGCGTCGGGGGGCGCGAGCACGCTGGCGTTAGCACGCTGGTCGGCAGCTCCGAGCACGGCGGCGGCGGCGCGCGCCACGCCGGGCGCAGCGTGCCGCCGCAGCGCGCTCACCTCCCACAGCGAGGAGCCCAGCGCACGCGACGCCATCGCACTCGTCTCCTCCATCACGTACGGATCACCCGACACTACAAACACAAATACTGACGTTAACCGTTTGCTTATGAAGAGCTTACCAATTCAGTTTTGGCACAGTCCTGGCACACTTTTCTTGCTTCTTTTATATTCATACATTTACACATACATGCTCATCGGTTACAGGTACTCTTAATACCGTATACCAGTATATCACGAAGTCATCTCACAGTTCATGGGTGTGCAGTATAGTTAAAGTTATGTAGACATATGCATTTCGCCTGAATAATGTTTAATCAGTAACTATAACTCACTGATGGCGGGCGCGTCCTCGTAGCAGATCATGCGCTTGAGCGCGGGGTGGCGCAGCAGCAGGTTGGCGAGCAGCTGCAGCAGGGACATCGCGTCGTCTGGCGACGCTACCAGTGCCAGCCGGGACAGACGCTTCGCGAACGCCGCCACCAGACCTTCCGGTAGGTGACTGCAATAAAAACAAACATTTATTTAAATAAATAGTTCGGGCATGTTGAAAGGATGAATGAAGAGAGAATAACAAAACAAATTTATGTTGCAAAAGTGAGTGGCAGTGTTAGTGGGGGACGCCCTAGGAGAACTTATATCGATCAGATTAGCGACTAACTAAAAAGGGGCGATATAACGAGCACCCATAATCTACAAGCATGTATGCGTAGATGTATGAATGTGGAAGCGAGAGAGGTGTGCCAGGATCGCGCCAAATGGAAATCCATGATCTCTGCCTACTGGGTTACGGGCATGAGCGCATATTTATTTATTTTAATACAAAGACTTAGGCTAGGTTCACACGATGTTATTACTGCAAAAAGCAAACGTACATCGTTTATACGTTAAAACGATAACTCAACGGACTTTTCAAGCAAATTGAATTAACTTTAACGTATTCGGCTCCGTGTGAACCGAGCCTTACGCGTTCAGCAGACATTTTTTCACTATAAGTATACTTCTACCTTTTCAAAATTAAGTGCATTTATAACCTAAAGAAATATGTAAATACTCATGCATATGTATGTAATAAGAATGTAAATACTCTCTACCATAAAAATGCATACTGATCATTTACGTTTAGATTTACAGGAGCCATCGTCAAGTGACAGACGGATAGACTTAGTAAAAGTAGACTTCCCCATATGTAATATGTTAGAGTTCTTGTAAGTGAGATATATAAAATGTTAGAGTTGCAATACTCACGTGGAGCTGAGGAATATATCCGCGAGGTGGAGCAGGCGACGCTTGTAGCGCGTCGCAAACATCTCGGGCTCGAACATAGCGTAGAGGCGGTCGTACAGGTCGGGGTAGCTCACGTTGTGCCGCCGCACCAGCTCCAGCACACCCTGCAGCGCCAGCATACTGATAGGACCCCCTGAGATATCACCACAAAAAACTTACGACACAAAATCGCCAAGGACTAAACAAAAGCAAAAACTATTTAAATTATTACATTTTATGAACAAACAGACAAACATGTTAAATTACCAAACACAATCTTGGTACTGCCCGGTACGAGTCAGCCGATTCATTCAACAAACAGCAGGTTAGAGGTATAGTATGCCTACCAGCATCGAGGCTGTCACACAGCATATCAGTAGCGAGGTGGGGCCGCGCCAGCAGCGGCATGAGGCGCTCCACCAGCAGCAGTAGCGCGCGGCGATGCGCCCGCGGAGATCCGCACAACGACCACTGGCACGCGAAGCCCCAGCAACGGTTCGCGTGGCGGCGGCACACACCCGCGTGGTACTGGAACTTTCCTTTGCCTAACAACATTTATATATTATCAATAAATAATCAGAAGGAAGAAACAAAATGTATTCTACTGGCTGTTGCCAGCGTTCATTTTCCTGGCTGAAATTAATTGTAATTATTTTGTTATATATAATAAATAAAGCCCATGTCAGTAGTTTTTGAGTTCATGACAAACATACAAATCCTTCCTATTTATAATATTAGTTTAAAAACTTTCAAGCTCCAAACCCGGGCAGAGATTACGGATCCCTACTGGATTTCACATACCTCTCTCACTTCTACATTCATATAACAACACATTCATGCTCATCCGTTATGGGTACACTCAAAGCCGCATTTCTTTAAAATGCTATCAATCTAATCAGTATAAGTTTGCCTAGGACGACCCCTACCAACACTCTCATTGACTTTCTCAACACAAAATGTCTTTACTTGTTTTGTCACATTATCCAAAATACTGAATCCCATTTATCACAACATCCTGTAATAATATCATACATTGTACATATGGAAAACATTATAATCACCTTCAGTGGCACACAGCACCTTTTCCTCCTTATCCTCGTCCCTCTCCTTAGCCTTGTTCTTCACCTCCGTGGGGATCTCGACAGCGAGCAGTTTGTCCAGTAGCTCCAAGTAATTCTGCATGTAAATTGATGTTGGCGTTCTGGAAAAATATTTATATTTTATCAAGTATAACTACAGTGGTGCCTTTGTAAATAATCAGTACCCTTCAATTATTATAGAAAACTAGTGACCCGCCCCGGCTTCACACGGTTAGGCGTTAGATATACGTAAACTAATTAAATGCATTGAATGAGTACATACACAAAATGAATGAAATAAATGCATACACAAAAGTTCATTCAAGTCGATTCAGCAGTTTACTTGCAGTATAGATTGCAGTGCCATCTGCTGGGTTTATTTGTGAATCTAAACCATCCTCAAATCCACTTGAACACATACACAAAAACTCATTCAAAACAACAGATTGATAATATTGAATTATTTGATTCAAGAATGACCCAATGAAACAATTGACAAAGATGTCTTCAAAAATGAAGCAAAACAATTAATTTTGTTCAACACTTATTTGTTACAAAAAAGCATAAGAATATCCTTTTTGTATGTGTATGTGTATCTCAAAAATTAAAAAAAAAAATCAAATATTTAGAATAAGCGATATTAAATAGTTATAAATTATTGTTAAGTATCCCTTACTTCTTATAGCCAATGCTGGAGAGTACTTTGAGACCATACTGCTGCACATCCTTGTACTCGGTGAACTCCTGGAAGCGTGCAATCAGTGCTGACATCGACATCTCCGAGTCCAGTAGCACAGTAAATATGTTCTGAAAAATAGATTATATTTAGGAAAATACTTTTAAAATGTTTAGGTAACATATAACTTCAGCCATTGGAAAATAACATTACAAGCTTTTTAAACCTAGAAACATTCAGCTTCATGGTAACTAGAAGGTAACGTAAAAAAAAAGCAAACTTTTTTATTATTTATATATTACTAGCTGTGCGTGACTCTGTCCGTGTGAAATAGTGACATTGGCCAGCATTTTTAACTTTGTAGCCCAACCCTTTTTCACATTAAAAAGTAGCCTATGTCCTTCCTCAGGCTCTAAACTATGTCTGCACCAAATTTCGTTTAAATCAGTTTAGTAGTTTAGCCATGAAAGCATAACAGACATATAGTGTTACTTTCGCATTTATAATATTATGTAGATACTTTTTAAAAGAATCAATTGTATATTACATTTTATCATACTATATTAAGCAACAAGGGATGCCAATTTTTATCCTTTTTCCATACAAGCAATTACATAAGAATGTATAGTAAAATAAAATTGAATAAATACGTTATTACAATACAATACAATTAAATTAATATAATATAATTTTACGAAAAAAACTCACCTTCAGACGTACTGATGGGAAGTAGTAACCAGTGGTAGGCTCTAGAGGGTGTCTCCCCTCAGCCTGCAGCAACTTGCAAGCAGTGACGAGCGCCTGGAGACGGGAGCTCAGGCGGCCGTGACGGATACACTCCAAACATCGTGTTAGAGCCGCCTCGTAACACTCCCGCAGCCATCGCGTGTACTCAGCTTCAGGACTGTGGTCTTGAGAAGATGAATTGGAAATTAAAACATTGTCATCTACCAGTCCTTTACCCACTCATGTGGTATGCACACAGTATGCACTGCAGTATGACTGCGTTCCACTACAGTATGATTGCAGTGCATACTGATATATTTTGGCTACAGTATGCCGGCCTAACCCTCCTTGGGAATAATTGTTGTACTTAAGTCTTGTTTTATCAGTGTGATCAAAGACTATTCCATTGCCGAGATAGTTAAATTTCTCGAGGACAGTTATTGGTCGGGCACACCCCTTTCCCTCAGGTTCGTCATTCATCTCTTTTGTGATATTAATTACGCATAATTTAAAAAGCAATATATATTTTTTGTATATAACTAAAACAAATAAAAACTCCATGTTATGATGTATAATAAGCATAATGATCTCTGTGTCATTTAAACTAGAGATTGAATTAAATAAAGACAGGTTATGTGAAATTGCAGCAATTCACTGACAAATATACACAATCTCGACAACATAACAATCAAGTCCATTTCAAAATCACAGTGACAAGTTACAATTAAAAGTACAACATGATCAAATTGCACATGTTTACAGTATACTGTTGTCACAAACTATCACTCCCATACCATACAATTTCACATACATTTTCTTGATACCTTCCACCTTTTTCTTTATTTTCATTCGATTCAATATTAGATATATATTCATATCGCCACCAATCACACCATCTTTCTAAGTAAACTTTTATCGGAAATCGGATCAGCACCAGTTCATGGGAACAAATTAATATACATTCAATTGTGAATAGTCCTTAATGCATTTATATCTTTTTCACAGACGATTGAATTTTTGTGAACAAAAGTTAAAAGTCGTACATTCATTTAACTTTATCTCACTATTTCCACAAAATTACAATGGTCACTTAAAATCAGATGATGCGATTGCTTGTTTGCTACCTTTTGCCATATCCAAAAATCTGAAATGTACAGTTGGCCTAGCAGGTGTCCCTGTGAGGTTTGGTAGCAATCGGATCAACATAATTAGTGCTACCCGACCAAAGTTAGGTGGACCTTTAGTATGGAATACAAATATGATTATTTTAAATTGACATTACAATATATTATTTATCTATACTATTATTATAAAGAGGAAAGATTTAGTTGTTTGTACTGGACCAATTTGAAAAATTCTTTCACCATTAGAATCCTATATAGTCCCTGATGAACATAGATAATAATTAATTGACTTTGAAAAAAGTTAGGGCTAAAACAAAATGTGAAAAAACACAAAAAAAATGTTATATCACTTTGCTCTTTTGTTAAAGTGATGTACTACATTGTATATTGTTGTTAGACAACACAATCTTAATCTTTTTTAACTAAATAGCACAGTTTGGTCTTGTTTGCATATGGTAACTTCATGAATAGCATGTATCAGAGCATACAAAACTAAATTAGCAGATAAAAAGTAGGAAAACACAAAAATTCAAATAATTATTGTGACATAAATGTAATCGTTAGACATATGGTATCGCAGACTTTTTGTAGATATGGATATCCTCTATATAATCTGTACTATATCACTTTGCTCTATTGTCAATAATTTCCACAGAGTAAGTGATATATCTATTTCAGGGTCTTTCACACACTGCTACATTATCAATGTTTTCATATGGATCCCTAACTTTATATTCTATCGCCTATGTTCATCATGTATAATGTCAGATTCTAATGGTAAACGAATTTTTAAAATAGGTCCAGTAGTTTCAGAGCCTATTCTATGCAAACAACAATCAAATCTTTCCTCTTTATAGTATTAGTATAGATTCCCTAAAGTATTTGCAAAGTCTATGAATTATGTAAAGATTTTTACAACACCGTAAGTAACATTCCGCAATAACAAGTTGTTCTAAGTCTGTCATTTAAATATTATAAGGCAAAAATGTCACATGTTACAAAATGAGACACTGTATCAAACCACAAATTAACATTTTCAAATAACAAACACATGTTAGTCAGTAATGACGTAAACCGACGAGAGCTATCAAGCTATTGCGCGCAAAATCAATATTATTTAAGATCGACATAATTGTATAGGACTCACAACATACCTATAGGTTTTAATGGTATGATTTCTTGCACCAAATCGCCTCTTTTCAGTAGTTCAGTAAATATTACTTCTAAAGTAAGTAAAAGCGGCGTATAATTGTCAGATTCGGCCTGAAATTTATAAAATGAAGCGATCAATTCATAAACGTAACCTAAGACATTAATTTTATAAATTATATTTTCGGTATAAAACTTAGTGCATACTTACATCAAACATTTGTAAGATATCGGCAACATTGTTTGCATGTTTTCTAGAGTTTAAAAACTCATTTGCTTTATTACGTAGCTGTGCTGATATCATTTTTGTTAAATTTTGTTGTACTGCAGCCATTTTTGTATTGAAAAAGATTGATTTACAGATCACTAAGACTGACATTCAAAAAGTCACTTTATATTTACTCTGTGGTTTTGCGTTTCAATTAACGGAGTTTTTTCATTAACTTGTAATTTAACATATTCCTAAACAATTTTTTTTCTACTATCATGTAAGTTTTGGTTTAAATTTGAAATTTTCAATTATTATTAAATTATATGGGAATATTCCAACAAATGTCGAAACACAGTGTTTTAGCATGCCGTTGTCAATTATTATTTTATCTATTAACAATTTTTTAGGTTATCTTTCAAAGTCAAACTTAAAAGCGGCATCATAGATAGTGTTCAATTGTTTTAGTTAGAAACTTTAATAATTTATACATGTTATTAATTGTAAACTTTAATAGTTTTTATTGATTTCGACTGTAAAAATGGACGGAGATCTATATGATGAATTTGGTAATTACATCGGACCTGACTTAGAATCAGATTCAGACGACGAACAGAGTGTTTATGGGCAGGATAATCGCGATGTTGATGAGGACGCGATGGATGAAGATGAAGAGGGTGATGCCGAACCCGAAGCCGCTCCAATGTCCGTGGTATTACATGAAGACAAAAGGTAATACATGGTTAAACATCGATAAACTTAGCTTATGTATTCTACAATTTACTAATACTATAATACTAATTTCTACAATTTTGTTCATATATTTTTTACGTCGTGTGTAGATACTATCCACAAGCCGTAGAAGTGTATGGTCCGGACGTGGAGACAGTAGTTCAAGAAGAGGACACTCAAGCTCTGGACAAACCCCTAGTTGAACCAGTAAAGCAGAAAAAATTTCAAGTGCAAGAACAACAGCTCCCTGAGACTACATATGATATGGAGTACATGGCAGATATGCTGGATAACACTAATTTGATGAGAAATATTACTTTGATGGGGCACTTGCATAATGGTATAGTAGAACTTTTGTTACAATAAGTACTTTTGCTGATAATTATATGATAACTAAAATTATGACTCTTAGGTATTATATATAATAGGTGCGAAAAATATTCTTCTCATGATTTGAGTGAACGAGCATATAACTATGAAAAAAAAATATGTAGAATGTAAGAAGAGAGAGAGGTGGTGGGATTGTGCCAAATGGAAATCCATGATCTCTGCCTACCCCTTGGTGTTATGGTCGTGAGCGCATAGTTATTTTTAGAATTCAATGGGTTTATAATATTTATCAAATAGTGAATTTCCTATTGCCTCAGAAATATTTAAAAAAATATTTGCTGAATGTCCTATTATTGTAATCATTCCATCTAATTTGAAAACAAGATCGGACATTTTAACTGATTTCTAAGCAAGAGTAAATAAAAGCTGTTTTTATTGTTTTGCTTTAGGAAAAACATCGTTTGTTGACTGTTTGATGAGACAGACACATCCCAGCACAATAAACAATGAAACTACAATACCAATGCGCTATACTGATACACTGTTTGTTGAACAAGAGAGAGGTGTGTCTATCAAGTCTATGCCTGTCACACTCCTACTGAAGAATATCAAGGGGAAGTCACACCTACTGAATATAATGGATACACCAGGCCATGTTAATTTTAGCGATGAGGTTACTGCAGCATTGAGGATATCAGATGGTGAGTGGTAATACTTTAATTAACTTATTTCATTGTGTTAATTATACCAGTAAGGTTGGCATTGAATAATACTATGGCCAGTCCCATTTTTACAATATTATCCAGATAAATTTATATACTTCAAGAAAAGGGCATACTCCTTAAAGCCCTGCATCCTTTTGTTTTGCTGATGTCCATTGGTGGCAGTGAACACTTAACTTTAGACAATCTGTTGCTTATTTAATCCCTGGTCATATAATAAAGTAAAATATGACATATAGTAAGAAAATGTGTGTGATACTAACAAATATTGTCTTTCTTAATAGTTAGAGATATGGTAAATATCAATTCTATTTGCACATCATAATGTACAAATTATACCACATTTTTATTGTGAAACAAGATGGCAAATGGGCGAGCAGTTCACCATATTAGGTGACCAATGCCCCATAGACATCAGCAACAACCTTATAAGTTCCAGATGTATTGTCTACCTTTAATTGAATTGAGAAGGGTAAAGTATGGAAAAAGGATATTACCTTTGCCTATCCATTCTAATATAAAAAGTTTAAATAAATAATGCATTTACAGGAGCTGTACTGTTTGTTGATGCGGCGGAAGGCATCATGCTGAACACAGAGCGCCTCCTCCGGCATGCTGTCCAAGAACGGGTGCCACTTACAATATGCATCAATAAAATTGATAGACTCATCCTTGAACTGAAGTTACCCCCTGCGGATGCTTATTACAAGCTTCGGCATATTATTGATGAATTGAACTCATTGGTGGAGACCAACCAGCCACAGGATAATCCTGATGAACCGCCAACCATATTCTCACCATTGCTAGGTATGTAAAAAAAACCATATTCTTTATGTTCAAGAAGGAATATATGACATTAGAGATTGTACAAATACTTATCTATAAAGACGATCACCTTTGAAATACATAGACTAAAAACAATAAATTATTCTAATATTATATAAAAAGTCCTATATGCTATTCCAGACTGTAATCTATCTCTGTGCCGAATTTCATCCAGATCCGCTCAGCCGTTTTTGTGAGAAAGAATAACAAACATCCATACATATACTTGCAAACTTTCACATTAATAATGTTAGGATGTTCAATTGTACATAAATTACATGTACAACTAAATAGCCATCTAATATTTTTCTAATAAATTCTGAGTTATTGTGTGCAGCACTTTGAAAGAGGTTTTTGTTACAAACAGATCAATAAGTAAGAAATATTTGTTATCTTCTCCCAGGCAATGTGTGCTTTGCATCATCTCTGTATGATGTATGCTTCACTCTGGAATCATTCGCGGCGATGTACGTGTCCGCGCACTCCAGCAGTGGGCTGCGCGCCGCCGACATGGCAGCCTGGCTGTGGGGTGATGTGTACTTTAATGCCAAGACCAGACGCTTCACAAAGAAGTCGCCACATGCGTCTGCACAAAGGAGCTTCGTGGAATTTATATTGGAGCCGTTGTATAAAATCTTTGCACAGGTATGATGATTCTGTCTGTGTCTTTAGTATATCTAAAAATAAACAATAAAATAAGGGAAACGAAGAGAAAAAAAAACATTTATTCTCCAAGTATAAGATGTTGTATCTCATCAAGGAAGTCAAAAGGTACAATTAAAGTGCTCCACTGCGAGTCGGTGATGAAGTTATTTTGAAACCTATATTATTACTAGTGACCCGCCCGGCTACGCCCGGGTACCACTAATTATGTTGATCCGATCGCTACCAAACACAGGAATGTGCCAATCTGGACAATCCCTGTAAATTTCATCGAAATCGGTCCAGCCGTTTCAGAGTCTATAGGGAACATACATACTTCGCTTTTTATATTTAGAAAAAGTATTTTATGTTACTTCTAATACCTCCAAGAATATTCTTGGAGGTATAAGAAGTGTACAAAGTTTCATGATGATCGGTTGAGTAGTTTTCGCGTTAAAGAGTAACAAACAAACTTACATTCACATTTATAATATTATGTATATGCAAAAATTTCATTGTATTCGGTAAAGCCGTTTCGGAGGAGTATGGCGACTAACACTGTGACAGGAGAATTTTAAATATATAGATTGTTAAGCTTAATTAATTTATCTATGTAACACTTAATTTTATAGAAAGTCATTTACGTGTTGATAGATATTAAATAGTTTTGTATGGATGTTTATTGCAGGTGGTTGGTGACGTGGATGACACCTTACCAGCAGTTCTTGCGGAGCTCGGTATTAAGTTAACGAAGCAAGAGTCAAAGCTCAATGTTCGCCCCTTACTGAGACTTGTCTGCAGCCGATTCTTTGGAGACTTTTGGTCAGTGTATACATTTGACAATAAAGTGCTGTTTATATTGATTGGATATACAATTATTTAAATGGCTTGTATCTAGGCTTATCTAAAGATTGGTACCGATTGATTGCATCAAATATTGATTTTTTGGTGGACTTTGACCTTTGCCCCATCATATAGAATGTTTACTCATACTGTGTCTTCGTATACTGAGTGGTCTTTCTAGAACCTACTGCTTTGTACTCTGCCCTTAAAATTGTTAACATTTTGTTACCTATACTGTTTTTTACGGACGGTCACCTTCCGGATCCCAACCCTCCTAGAACATAGAATGTATGAAATAACAATAAATATAACAATGAGTCACAGTCTCTCTCTGAACATCTGAGGCTACTGGGACTCCGGGACGGTGCTTCTCGACACCGCCCGAATTGTCCGCCGGTTTCTCTCCCTTTCCCCCTAACCCTCGGCCGTCTGGTCGCCCCTGTCGAGGGAATCCCGTCTAGTTGGGATTTATTTATCTGTGTGTTTATATATTGTGTATACTATATGTATTTGTTTTATGTAATGTATTGTATATATTCACACCCAACCAGAGACCGGAGACAAGGTGTTAACCACCACATAATAATGATAATGAAATAATAGTAATTAATATTCCTTTTAACCATTTTTTTTTATGTGAGAAGGTGGCAAACGAGCAAGCGGATCACCTGATGTCAAGTGAGCGCCGCCCATAGACATCCGCAACAGACAAATGCGTTGCAGATGCGTTGCCTACCTTTAAAGGACAAAGGAGGGAGGGGGTTAACGGGGGAAAGGATAATTCCTTTCCCCCGTTAAACCCCTCCCCATCCTATCCTCTTCCCCTTCCCATCCTATCCTTATGAGGAAAGGGTGGGAAGGGGAAGAGGACTAAATTTAGGCCTCCGGTACCTCACTCATTAGACGAAACGCAGAGTACTTCTACTTCACGCCTGTTTTCTGTGAGGTCGTGGTATTTCACCGGTCGAGCAGGCCATTCGGCAACAGATGTTGTTGTTGCGGGCTCTACCACTGTTACCATTTTTACTAAGCTTATATTTATGCTAGGACATGGTCAGACAACGGTCGAATTTCGGGTTCGCACCCACAACCATGTTGTGCATGTTTCACAGTCCATACTCTTAACTAATGGGCTATTGGCGTTTAAATGTCTTATATTTCACGACTAAGTCATTGTGACAATATTTTTGTAGCGGTTTCGTCGAGATGGTGACCCGCCACATCCCGTCGCCGCTGGACGCGGCTGAGCGCAAGGTGGCGCACTGCTACCGCGGCGGCGAGGGCGCGCTGCGTGACAGCATGCTTGGCTGCGACCAGAGCGGCCCGCTCGTCGCCCACACCACCAAGATGTACCCCACAGACGACTGCACCTTCTTCTTGGTAAGTATCTGCAGTATAACATGTCGCATTTCAATGTAGTCATGCCAATGCTAAGATGGGGATGCGCTAGAGTACAGAGGTCTACACCGAGCTCGAGGTATTACAATTTCTAACTTATCTCCCATGCGGTTAACCGAATGCTCTTCTTGAAAGTTCCTTTTCGTCTCTTTTCCATTGAATTGCCACATAGCATCCGTCTAGAATCTAGACGTTACTGGGTGTTATTATATCACAACTAGATGTTACAATAATTCGTCTTAAATAAATAAAGCTTGATGTAGTACACTTATTAATTTCATCCAGCCGTAATGGATGTAAATATTCTTCCTGATTAAGTTATATAACTTACTTTTTACTTATTGTTGTATCTGTGAAGGTGCTGGCGCGTATAATGTCGGGCACGCTGTACGCGGGGCAGGCGGTGCGCGTACTGGGCGAGAATTACAGCTCGCAGGACGAGGAGGACTCGCGCCTCATGAACGTCGGCCGCCTCTGGATATACGAGGCCAGGTACAAGGTCAGTCGCAACTACACGTAACTGTAGATGCCTAAGTATAAGTGCCTCATCGAGGCAGCGATGTCATATCGAAGCAGCCTGTCAAGTATTCTTCTTAAAGGAAGTTTTATTTACATAGGTGGAACTAAACCGAGTGCCGGCCGGATGCTGGGCGCTGATCGAGGGCGTCGACCAGCCGATAGTGAAGACGTGCACGCTGGTGGCGGCGGACGAGGCGGAGACGCTGCACACGTTCCGCCCGCTGCGCTTTAACACGCACGCCGTCGTCAAGATCGCCGTCGAGCCCGTCAATCCCTCCGAGCTGCCAAAGATGCTGGATGGTCTGAGGAAGGTGACTATTTCAGCTGTATATTCGATTGATCGACTTGAGTGTCTTATGCTGTTCAGGGGCAGAGTGGGTAGCACAGGCGATGAGCATAATGATGTAATATTTGCAGGTAAATAAATCGTACCCGTTGCTGTCGACGCGCGTGGAGGAGAGTGGTGAGCATGTGGTGCTCGGCACGGGCGAGCTGTACCTGGACTGCGTCATGCACGATCTTCGTAACATGTACTCCGAGATCGATATCAAGGGTAACTAAATATTAGAAAAACATATGTCTATATGTGTATATCATTACTAAGTATCTTGTGGCGTGTGGTACCAGTTGCGGACCCGGTGGTGTCGTTCTGCGAGACGGTGGTGGAGACGTCGTCGCTGAAGTGCTTCGCGGAGACGCCCAACAAGCGCAACAAGCTGACGATGATCGCGGAGCCGCTGGAGCGCGGCCTGGCCGAGGACATCGAGGCGGGCGCAGTTTGCGTCACATGGGACCGGAAGCGCCTCGGCGAGTTCTTCCAGAACAAGTCAGTTTCGCAATTTTGTTATATTAATACGTGATACGACGGAAACTTCGGGATTTTCCATCCACATTTTTCCATGGAGAAGCAGAGAAAGCTAATATTTATTAATATATTTTACAAGTATAGGTACGACTGGGATCTGTTGGCGGCGCGTTCCATCTGGGCGTTCGGGCCGGACGCGACGGGGCCCAACATCCTGGTAGACGACACGCTGCCCTCCGAGGTGGACAAGCACCTACTCGCCTCCGTCAAGGACAGCATCGTGCAAGGTACAGCACACATACAGCTCTAAATCAATTCAGGATATTTATAATGATTGTTTTTCAACTGTATCATTTTCGCGCAATTGAACCGAACCGTTACAAGTCCTTCAGAGCCTCGTAAGGCTGGCAAGTCTCACTAATATAACTACAAGAAAATCACAAAAATAAGTAATATTAATGACTGGTTATAAGGAATCACATATAAAAATCGTCTACACAGGTTTTCCATTTTTTTTGGTTTTTTATTAGAGTGCAACTATCTCTTTCTATAGCGAATACGTTTATTTGTTGTAATTAATTTCTGTTTAATAATAAAATACTTTATTGCCATAAAAAATATTTACATAAAAGGTAAGATAACATTGGAGTATAACTATGGCAAAAGGGCGTGGCTGTACCGACTTAGGATCAAGATCCCGTGTCGCGCTGGTCACCCATCTTTCCCTAAGATGTTTGTGGGAATATCGAGTACGAGGAGTTTGCAATAAGGGGCATCTCACATTACACTTAAATTTAAATTGACAATTGTTAAAATTATAACCTAAAACCTACAAATAAAATATGGAGAAAAAAATATGTAAGTATAAAGTAATGCTAATAATTGCATTAAATATCCCAACTCTCTTTTTATTTCGAATCATTTGAACAAAGCTAGAGTTTTATTTTATTAATTAATATTGGTCTAAATTTTGTATCCAGGTTTCCAGTGGGGCACACGCGAGGGCCCGCTGTGCGAGGAGCCCATACGCAACGTCAAGTTCAAGATACTGGACGCGGTGATCGCGCAAGAGCCCCTGCACCGCGGCGGCGGACAGATCATTCCCACGGCGAGACGGGTAGGCGTCGAATATAGGATTTAAATTATCCCCTACTTTTGTTTTGTTACTGACTTGGCACATAGCTACACCGGAGTTGAGGCGGCAGAAGACGGCTAGCCTGAACCTCTTCAAAAGTATCCTTCCTCGAGTCCGAGGACTCACAAGAGCCTCGGCTAGGATCGTTAATAATAATAAATCAGCATTTTTTAAATATGTTTCCACCCCTTCAAGGACAAAGGCCTCCTCTCCGAGAGAAGGTAGGGGCGGTAATCCACCACGCTGGCCCGGTGCGGGTTGGTGGATGTCACATGTTTACCAATTTGGTGGTTCTAAGACATGCCGGTGTCCTCACGATGATATCCTTCGCCGTTTTTGGTGTTGAAATAAATTACACAAAGTAAAGCGCCTGCCTGGGTTCGAACCCGCGACCTACCAATCTTTCAGCGTTTGTGTATCTCATTAGCGTGTCCGAGGCATCTAGAATGGTAGAGGAACAACCGAAAAATGAGGAACAACCGAAAAATGAGGAACAACTATAGAAAACTTAATAAAAATAACTTAGTTGCCCGCTATTTTTAAGAGGTAAGATCTGACTACCGCTTTTTGTTTCTGCTAATTTAACACTTCCCACAGGTGGCATATTCAGCGTTCCTGATGGCGACTCCACGCCTGATGGAGCCCTACCTGTTCGTGGAGGTACAGGCGCCAGCGGACTGCGTTTCCGCTGTATACACAGTGCTCGCTAAACGAAGAGGTACGTAAAACATACATCTAAAGTAAATATCAAGAAAATATATTAAAAAGAGACAAAAAAATATGTTGACCGTTTTGCATCATAGAGATATAAGTTATGACAATAACATCTTGTAAACGAAATCATAATTATGATAGTAAGTTGGCAGTGTTGGTAACTGGCTGAATCTCAGTCTTCAAATATTCTCATCGGATCTAAATTTTAAAAAAAAACTTTATTTGTGGTCAGGTCACGTGACTCAGGACGCGCCGGTGCCGGGTTCGCCGCTGTACACAATCAAGGCGTTCGTGCCCGCCATAGACTCCTTCGGCTTCGAGACGGACCTACGCACGCACACGCAGGGCCAGGCCTTCTGCCTACAGACCTTCCACCACTGGCAGATCGTGCCCGGCGATCCGCTAGACAAGAGTATTGTTATAAGGTAACAATTATATTTAATAATATAATTAAAATATTGCAATAAAAATGATAATCAGCCAAACGATTTATTGTTTGTTTGACAAACACACATACAAGTTTCTCACTGTACAAGAATAACTACACCTTGGTTCATTTCGGGTCAAACTAAAAACACTTCCCAAACAAAACAACAACTTTATTTCGCAGTAAGGACTTCGGTCCTTTAGGAAGTTTATTTTCTGTGTGTCTTAAATTTTTTTTCTATCTGTTTTTTGTATTTAGAGTTTTACAAGGGCTCTGGAGGACAAAATAACTGTGTATTGTAATTTTATAGTCAACTGTGGGTGATAAAATTTTGTTGAAATATATTTTTGTATATTTAGACCCTTGGAGCCCCAACCGGCGACCCATCTGGCTCGTGAGTTCATGATCAAGACGAGGCGACGCAAAGGCCTCAGCGAGGACGTCTCCATCAACAAGTTCTTTGACGACCCCATGTTGCTGGAACTTGCCAGACAAGATGTACAGCTCAATTAGATTCCGCATTTCAATTGTGCTTGAGTTTGTTTTTAAATAACAATAAAATATTCTTAAGTCATTGAGCTGTTTTTTTGTTATACATTTCCAAATAGCTATTATGTCTTATTGATTATTGCATACAGATGAAATCTCAAGTAGCATGTTGAAAACGAGGTTTTATTTTATTCTTTTTCAATTTGTACAGAAATATACTAGAATAATTTGAGAGATAATTGCTCCCTACGCGTGCGCAGGATATAAATATATCCCTTCGACTATTTTCGAGATATTTACATGAATCATTGTTTTAGGATTAGGTTTCACAGTCCATGGTGTAATGATGATAATAAACTTTGATCAAAGTCAAGGCTTACCTACAATATATTTAATCTTTGATCATTCATGACTTTTTTTAAATTCTCTATGGATATGTCATCCAAAAATCAAATGTTCGCGTTTCATTCCCATTCATTCATCGTTTTCGTAGTTTCTCGATTCATTCATGACATTTTCATTTCTTAACAATTCTTCCAGTGAGAAGTTGTGTTTGGCCATTATTTGTTCGCTTACACTAGTATAATTAACACTTTAGTATAAAATATAGAAGCTGAGGTGTAGTAAAACATCTTTTCTATCTGATAATAGTCTATATTGGCCATAACATCCGAAGAATATTACGATGGAAATGGATGAAGACGAACGTGTTGGCGCCAATGGTGACCGTTTCGTCCATCGCCTGAAAGAGTTGACCGCTGAAGAAAAACTGAATTTAGAAAATCAAAATTCGCGTATTGTCCCTGAAGCAAAAGCGGTCAAATTAGAGGCAGATGCTAAACGTCACTGGGATATTTTCTACAAACGGAACGAAACAAAGTTTTTTCGAGACCGGCATTGGACAACACGTGAGTTTCAGGAACTTATTAACTTCGATTCTGATGAGCGTATAATTTACTTAGAGCTTGGCTGCGGTGTTGGAAATATGGTATTTCCCCTGGTCGAAGAAGGGTTTTCAAACTTTTATTTTTACGCATGTGATTTTTCTCCACGTGCTGTTGAATTCGTAAAACAAAACAAGTTGTACGACGAAAGCCGAATGAAAGCATTTTGTGCTGATTTGACTACGGATGATTTATTTGACAATGTGACTGAAAGCAGCGTGGACATTACGAGTCTTATTTTTGTATTGTCAGCAATTCATCCCGAGAAATGGTTGCACGTTGCAAAATTAGCGTTTAGGGCATTACGGCCCGGAGGCGTGCTTTTGTTTCGAGATTATGGCCGATACGATATGGCTCAGCTACGTTTCAAGGCGGGTCATAAGATATCTGATAATTTTTATATGCGCCAAGATGGCACAAGGTAATTATTTTGCATTTCTGTTAATTCTGTATTCTATTCAATGATGCTTGAATGAACTTAAATTCACTTGTAATTTATTATCACATGGTTAAAGTTTGTTAGCATAACTTGTAGTTGTATATTATAAAAGTTCTGGTTAATATTATTTTGTAACCCTTTTTTAAATGAAACATTTAGTTTTACTTATTTACACACACTTAAGAAACCAATAATTACAGGAGCTACTATTTCACGGAGGAGGAACTATCTCGGCTGTTCATTACCGCAGGCTTCGAAATTGTCATGAACACATATGTTCAAAGACGAACAGTTAACTTTAAGGAAGGCATTGATGTGCCTCGCATCTTTGTCCAAGGAAAATATAGAAAACCAGCTAAAGGTAACAATAATAGATTTATTCAGGAAAAAGTACCATTTAGGCAAAGTTTAATATTTTAATATAAAATTTATTTTCCATTTAATGATGAAAAGTGCTAACCATTGAAATAATAATGATTTTGCATGTATATTAGCTCTATCTGAATATAATTTATACGTATTTTATGTGGTGTCTGTTGTCAAAAACACTAATATTGAATTTGTTTTTGTTGCAGGATGAACTTGCATGAACATTCCATGACAGTTAACTAAATGTAAGTCTCACCTAGATAATATAGTAGCTTATTCATTTTTAGTTTAGGGCCACAATGTTCATTGTGCTTACGGATGATGAGTGTTGATGGTCTTGCTAGTGGTTGCATAATCCTCGTGTGCAAAGGTCCAAGTAAAAGTTTCATGTGGACCTCTTGTAGCAACTGATAGTCTAATTTCAACTGTCTTGTTTATCAACCACTTTTATCGTATTTAAATGCTTATGATGACAGCGCAGTGCAGCTGAATACTTTACCTCACAACGGGTATATTATTAGCTTAGGGTTTTTCAAATTTTAGCAATATTTTGTTCATAAGTTGGTAACTTTTTAATCTTTATTTTTTAGATTAGGGCCACCAGTTGTGAGGGTTGATGCCAAGCTTTGCCATTGAGCAATCTGACTCACCCTTTAAAAAGTTTTATTATGAAATTTTCATGCTATATAACTAACCAATATTCTTTTTCTTGACAGCTCTTCCTGCTTGCTAAGATAATATTTTGGTAAGCCTTTTTGCTACTTTTCATTGTACAAGTACTTTTTCATATGTTTAGTTTAGCTTTTCGAATATTTACAACACATTGGGGAAGCCTATCCACAAATGGACTTATATAGGGTGACAAAGGGGCTCCCAACAGTTATTTATCCACTGCACTTAGCTCTGTACTAGTAAAATTTTTTAAAAATTACCCCGGAATGCCAAAATTAAATTTTGAGGCATATTTTTCTCCAAAATTAAATTCTTTTAAATAATTTGTTCCAAATGATGATAACATAGTTCATCTGAATGCTATGATGCATTTACTTTATGTCTTTCGCTCCTATCTGATCTAAATGTAAATTGAAGGCAATAAGTTCCTCCTGGGGCCATTATAACTACAATTCAATGGTTTTGTTACAGGCAATGGAAAATATATAGAATTAATATCGGGATTAGGATACAGATGGACAATAATGTAAGTAAATAAAACAAAATTATTTATTTTATACTTAACTTATAGAAAACTTATATCGATCAGATTAATGACTTATTATAAAAGGGCGATATAATGAGCACTCATAACCGATGAGCATGTATGTGTATGTATGAATGTGGAAGAAGTGAGAGGTGTGCCAGGATCGCGCCAAATGGATATCCATGATCTCTGCCTACCCCTCTGGGTTACGGGCGTGAGCGCAGATTTATTTATTAATAAACTTAAATAAAAAACAATAAATGCTGGTGTTCAAGTATGATAAAAATTGAAATAATAATAACTAAACAATTTTATTGTATTGGTTGCATATTTTCATGATGACTTCATAGTTCATCTGATTGCCATGATGCACTTTGCATTGTCTTTCGCTCCTATCTGAGTCAAACTTATAATATAAATATTTTCCACACTATAAGACTGTCTACAATATTTTTATTTGTCATTGCAGAAGGCGAAATGAAAATGGTTAACTACATTAATATAACCTAAACCATTTAAGAGTTGTTGGAAGTTATATGCCAAGACTATGAAGGTGAGATTCTGATTTAAATTGTCTTTATAAATACTAGCTACCCATCCTGGCTTTGCTCTGGTAGATAGACAAAAAAAATGCCAATGTTACTTGGTGGAATCATTTTTTAAATTGGTTCAGTAGTTTTTGAGTTTTTCAAAACTAATCAAATCTTTTCTCTTTATAATATAGTTTATCTTAAAATTAGTGGGAAGTTTACGTCAAGGTGACATGTATTACTAAACGAAAGTTTAGGGTATTAAACACCACATGGACAATGTACCATCAATTGTCTGTTTTGATGTGGTCGGGTTAACATGTGAATATTTGCCCCTTCTTATCTTACAACATATAATGATGATTTCAGATAGGGACATCTGATTATAATGCTGTTGCAAAACTATCAATACTGATATCGTTGAAAATATTAACGAGTTGACTCTTGTTTTTTCCATGTTTTTAATTATTTAAATTGTCATTTCAGTTGAAAATGGAGTTTAAATTCTGACCGATTAATGTAAGTTATACATTATAAATACTAGTAAATTCATCAAAAAGTTATTCCAATACATTTATATTAAATGATGACTTTAGATAGGGACATCTGAACAATTGTGCTGTTAAAATAACTATCTCTACTGATAAACAAATATATTACTAAGAAATATATGTATTTCTATATTTATTAAATGCTGCTACTGTTTGTTTCAGAATGCTTGCTGTCATAAATATTTGGAAAAGGTAACTTTTTAATATATCTTAAAAAAAAAGTAAATGTAACATTTTACTAAATGATGATTGCATAGTTCACCTGAACGGTTTTGATGAACAATACATTTACGTGTTCCGCTGTCTGATTTAATCTTCCACTTGGTGATTTAATCATTTAAACTTGCTTTTTTATATATTTATTTAACTTTGTTACAGGTAAAAGTAACAAGAGAAAGGAAGATTGAATAATATGTAAGTTTAGTATTGACAATGTACTTAAATATTTAGTTATTGTGTGAATATAGTTATTTTTAAATGATGACTCGACCTTCAGGTCTCCCTCAACAGAGAGAACCCATTAAACCATGTTGACCAACCTTTCACGTCTGATTTAATTCCATTGCAACTTGATAATATTTCACTTAATTCAAGTTTACTAAAGAGATTGTATATTCCAGGATGGGGATCATTTCTGGCCCGAGAGAACACAGATATCTTCAAATATGATTGTAAGTATAGTATTTTTGATAAATTTCATAGACAAAGTCTCATACCACCTCCGTAGCTAATAACCACAACTTTTTTTACAAAAGTTACAACAATCTGACAGGTTTGGAATAAGTGCTAATAATATACACAGACCAGTAAATATTCAGTTCACAACCCTCATATTTTAAAACAACCAGCTAAAAAGATATCAACTAAAAGTTACTTGAAATTAATGGAAAGTTTAAATACCTAAAAATTAAATGATGACTCGACCTTCAGGTCTCCCTCAACAGAGAGAACCCATTAAACCATGTTGACCAACCTTACGTCTGACATATATGTATATATATATATACATATAATAATTAATAATATTATTGGTTATTGAGGTAACTTTTTTGTTTACAGGGTTGCAGATGTGAATTTTCATATTTGGGTTTCACAGTGACAAGTGTAAGTATTGAATTAAATTGTCTTAAAGTAGTAACATTCCCTTTCATAGCGGAGAAACCTTCAACTCCTTATGATAGAAAACCTTATGTTTATTCTGAATCTGTGAAAGCTGTCTGTGATCATATGAGAATGCAATAACATTGTGCATGCTTTGTAAGTCAAAGATCGCAGTGGTTTAAACTGCCTGGGGCATTGGTGTGATGTCTTCGGTTATATGAACTCACTACAAAATTACAAGGCTTGTAAATACATACCATTTTGTTTTTGATAATGCAAATAAAAGGATTTTACAGGAAGAATTAAGTGTTTAAAATAAACTATAGTGAATGGAAATATTGTTACAGAATTGCCCACTGCCTACAAAATAACTGGAAATGCAGAAGTAACGAGGTCACAGTCAAAAGGCGAAGTTTCGAGGAATTGAGGAATATTCTGCAAATTTTATTTTAATTGACATGTCACTTTTTGTCTTAAAGCACCTGCTGTTATTTTAAATATAAAATAAATACAGAAGTTGTTGTTTTATTTAGATGATTTATTATATTTAATTCTAATAATGTCCGGATTATATTTTGTTATCGATGCTAGGCTTGGAAGCTGTAATTTATCAAAGCTAACTAATCCAGTACATTATGACTGAATGCTCCAAAAGAGTGAAGTATATTCTGGAGTATGGGGCCCGCATGCGGTGTGTGAGAGATTTATGGAAGTCGTGTCACAGGAGCCGCATTCTTGGAACCATTTTCACTAAGTTTATACAATACCCAGACAAGTTTATAAACTTAAAAGCCACTATGAGAAAACAAAGATGACATGTTTCGGTTGTGTATACTCAGTTATATTGACAGCTGTGTGGCCTGTATATTGTGTCAACACTATAGCTAAGTTCTGCTGTGGGTTCACAACGCGTAAAATATAAAATTTTGCTGATCCACATGACGACCAAGATCTTTGGGATCGCGCAACAAGCTCAGAACGCCCCATCTGGATAGGTAGGTCGTTGGAGTAACTTTTAAAATTAAGATAACAAAAAATAAGTATGCAGCACAATAAATGCCAGACATCGCCATAAAAGATATTTTGATTATAGTACGACGTAAATTAATTAAATATCCCACTATACTTATAAAATTATAATTTTTATATTTGATTAAGCCAATTATTATTGAAGTTTATTGTTTACTTATAAATGGTAGCCTAACCTTTTACTTTTTCAATATTAACTTTCAAAACTGCTCAAAACCTCAAAACGCTCTTTTACCATTGATTAAGGAATATTAGTCTAATACCTATACTACCTGAATTTACAATTGCAATTTGTAATGCCTAGAAACGAGTGAGAACGGGAAAAAGCGCGGCATGAGCGTGATTTACATGATTGCTTACTAGAACGTAGCCAGAGACGAAGCAAATAGCAACATTGTATTGTTTTGTTTTGCTAATGTCACGATGTCACATCTGTCATAATCATAATTCATAAGTAAGCTCATCATGTGTTGATATTGAAACATTATTTTAATTCGAATGTGAATTGTGTTATTCAGTTTCTTTTGTGTAACTACTAATTATATAATTAGTACCATTTGAATTAACGCTTTTATATTTACTGACTTAGCGTTAAAATGGCACGCGGCAAGGATAAGAAAAAGTAGGTTATCACGTGTAATATTTTTCTTTAATATAATCTTTTTGTGTAAAACCTGGGAAGTATTTATTATACATACTTCTGATGTTGAAGATATTATTGGTATCTGTAGTATTATTTAATCCTGAAGTAGGTTAAAATTAAAAATAATGTGATATGTAACCTCATTTTCATTTTTATTAACACGGCTTAATAAATCATGCACTTTAAAAAAAATAATTATATAATGTAATTTTTTAATAATTATGTCATATTCCCTTATTTTCAGGCGTAAATTGGAGAAGAAGCAAGAAGGAGATGATGTTCCAAAGAAGATACCGCATACTCTGGAAACTTTACGAGAGAAAGATGAAACAATGCTTGCTAATGTGGACGAAGAGGAGAAAGAGGAGGTTGGTAATACGGAATTTGGGGCAAACACTTTAAATAACTTTCGTGCCCACTCACTAAGTTGTTTATGGAAACAACATGAGGTTGTGAATTTAAACCCCTTAGTGTCACTTTTGCAATCGTCGGCCACTACCACGGCATACTTACTTTGCTTGCTCAAATTGGGAGTGTGGTTTCTATACGCATAACGCACACGGAGCAACTGAAGAGAGCTCCTTGCAACCTATCTGTAGCAAGCCAGTTTGACGTATTCTTTATGTTAGCAACCAAAAACAATTAACAAATTTTAGTTTTAAATTTGCTAATATTGGATTTACTTTATAATTATGTAAATGAGGTTATTTTCTGTCATAAAATATTATATTTACGGTTAATGTGCATGAAAATTTTCAGACGTAGAACATAGCCCAAATGAATTTATTTTGTAATATTTTAATTACATATTGTCTTTTGTAATGTTACATACTGTAAATCAATTACATTTCAAATGCAGATTGTGTTCAAAAATAAGAACTTGCTTGATATACGCTAAAGTGCCAATGAACTCAAAATATTAATTCTTGATACTATATTTTTTACTATACCTCTTTAATCATAAATTTAATAAAGCACCTGTTTTATTACTGCAATACATTTTGTAGTTATAGAAAACTAGCCAAATGGCTACATATTCAAGATGTTTTAAGTTAACTTCTTAAATGATGGGAGGAATTCTTATTAATAAACGTTTCTTTATTTCCAGGCACAAAAAGACATGGAGTTGGATGAACTTTCCTCATACTTTCAAAACTCATACGAGCCCAAAGTGCTCATCACATATTCAGACAACCCACACACCAAGACTCGGATATTCGGCAAAGAACTTATGAGAATAATACCTAATTCCTTATCTCGGTACAGACAGAGGTATGATTTATTTATTTATTATTTTTAGAAATAAAAAAAACAAGATTTATGAAGATGATAAAATGTATTTTGAAGAACATGAAAAACAAGGAAGCAGTTTACTTGATGTTAAATGACAGCTACCCATAAGTAATGTGTAGTATTCACATATATATTTCCAATTAATTCGCTCCCCATCTAATCCTCTTCCCTGTCCCATCCTATCCTTATTAGGAAAAGATGGGAAAGAGTCCTGAAATTCGGCCTCTGGCCCCTCACTCATCATCATGCATAATTATATTTCTTCTTTATGCTTGTTTTCTGTGAGGACGTGGTATTTTAATGGTCGAGTTGACCTATCCATGAAACAGATTACGACAGTTACCATTCTAATCCTACAAGAATCCCATTAATTTTCATTATAGGTCCTCAGTAAAACGCATAGTCCAGTCGGCAATAAGAGAAACTTACACGGATGTAGTGATAGTCAATGAGAATCAGAAGCAGCCGAATGGGTTTCTATTGATCCACCTGCCCAGTGGTCCCACCGCTCACTTCAGATTGTCCAGCTGTAAAATCACACCGGAACTGAGAAAGGATTACAAAGAAATCACTAATCACAGGCCAGAGGTATGAAAGTGTGTAAACTTTTATCTCTAACTAGTGACCTGCTCCTGCTTCGCCCCGGGACCAGTAATTATGTTAATCCAATCCCTACCAAACAGGAATTTGCCAATCTAGACAATCTCTGTAAATTCCGTTTAAGAGTCTATGCATACATACTCTACATTTCTAAGGAAAGTATTTTTGTAAATAATTATTCAAGCGATTCAAAGAAGATACTTTCTGAAAGTAGTTATGCCACAAGTGACACTATAAATAATTATTACCTAGTGGCCAGTTTGATAAGAGATTATTTACATTATTTTCCTTGTTCCACAATATTAAAGAAGAGATAAGAAAGTCTGCAAAACTATATAGAACTCGACTTGCAAGGCATCCAAATGAGTTGGCATCTGAACTTTTATACATGACATATCTGAAACAATTGAAACGCTATGATGTCAAAAACCTTGAGACAAGACAATAATTGCACCTACTATTATTATTGAATGGAAAAGTGGTAACCCTGAAAGGAGGGTATTCTCTAAAAAAACCTTTACGTCGAACGCATCTACTTATAATTAGTGTAAAACTGACCGTAGACGATCCTAGAAAAAAAAAACCCTTGTTCCGTGGAACAATTAGGGAAATATAAATATTACTTATAAGCCGTTATGAACTACTGTAAAATACTACCATTGTACCTTTGTTCTAGACACTGTAGTTTCATGGATTACATTGCCCAAATCAATTTTTTTGCATGATTGGTGTCGAAGTTAAAATTTTATCTGTTGGTTTTGGTATCCGCAGATGTGATTTGTTTTTAATTTTCACTGTTCCCTTGTAGGTAATATTAAACAACTTTAACACGCGCCTGGGGCTGACGGTGGGGCGCATGCTGGGCGCTCTGTTCCACTACGAGCCCCAGTTCAAGGGCCGCCGCGTAGTCACCTTCCACAACCAGCGCGACTACATATTCTTCAGGCATCACAGGTCAGCATTCATTTCTTATAATCATGCTCTAGTGTTTATTTGTTAACTAAACATAAACATCTGACATTAGTCAGTCAGTCAGTGAAGTTTTGAAGAACTAATGTTCACACATCAAACTTCACTATAGTTTTTTACAAATTAAGATAAAAATTTTGCAAACAAGAAGATATTTCCTTTTTCCCGCCAACTTTTGTCTTTTTAAATCCATAGATATGAATTCACGTCGGATGGCAAACGCGCTAAACTGCGGGAGCTCGGACCACGCTTTACCCTCAAGCTGGTCTCCCTGCAACAAGGCACCTTCGACTCAAAGCACGGTGACTACGAATGGATCATCGCCGGCCGTCGACACTTCATGGAGACTTCGAGAAGAAAATTCTTTTTATAAAAATAATACACAAAATAAAACAATCTTTGCTGAATAAAATAATGATATTAAAAAAACTGTTTCTTTTTTATACCCAACTAGACCCCGCCCCGGCTTCGCTCGGGTATCACTAATTATGTTGATCCGATCGCTACCAAACAGAAACACCTGCTGTGCCAATCTGAACAATCCCTTAAATTTAGGTCTACAGGGAACATACATACATCCCCTTTTATGTACTATAAATATAGAAAAATCCCAAACAGCTGAAACTATAGTCAATTGAATTGGATATTGACGTGACCGTCGATAATACAGTGCAACAGTACTCAAGGTTGGAACTTCATTACTGCACTGCTAGATGGCGTTGAAGTAGCTATATTTTTTGATTTTATGACAAACATTTTTTTTGTTTTTTTTAAATAAATGCCAACAAAAATAAACACTTGTGTCCTAAACCCTACCAAATATCGTCTAACGCGGCTAAAGAAGTTTTCACTTCAAAACTACTTAAGCGAATGAATAAAAAACTATGGACTAGTTAAACGCATAGCTCATTTTTAAAGAAAGTCGTAGTATGTGTTAAATTTTAGTAATTTCAGTTATGATTAAAAAAATAACGGTTTAAAAAACATTTAAGCATTGTCGTTTGGTGGGGATGGTAATCTGAGATCGACGGTCAAGTCTCAAGGTTTTCATAGAAGCCAGCAGTCGTACTGCAAAATTTAAAACGAAATCTCGATCATTTTCAACAAATTATAAATAGCAAATATGTCAAATAAGATTATATTTGCCGCCTATAGCCACGCACTTGGTGCTAATTTTGAACCACAACGTCAGACTACATATACATTGTGACTCGAATAAAATATTAATAATTCTGCTATAATATATATAAAGCTAAATAAAATAGGAACTAAGAAGCCCTTAGCATGGTCTTCAATGTGTCTCCAATCCGTCGGCTATTAATGATTGCATGCAGACTGCAATAAACTCGTTAATGGCGGCCAGTTGGCTGTCGTCAGGCGATGCCAATGAAACTTAACGTTGTGATGTACAACAAAGTATCGATACTTTTTCATAAATAATGGAGACGTCATTTGGCCATAAACTATCGAAAAAAAAACTAATTTAAATTGTAAATGGACAGTTAAGAGGTGTTAAAAATTAACGCTGTTCACAATATTATGGTTTCATAAAAAAACGGGGGCAGAAAGTATTACCGACAGAAGTGAAAACTCAAAACAGACTACAATTGTTTAATAATAAATAAAAATCCCTTGTATCTTAACAATAGAATACAGGAAAATTAAATGTAAAAAAGTTCATCGAAATTGTTCTAAATTCAAACCACTTCCGATCGCCTCGTGCGATCACACTTTTCGTAACGCTCTTGTCGCGCATTAACCAGCTTACTCCCTAAGTCAAGCGTGCCTAATAATTACTAACTAATAATAATAAATAACTGAAAATGGTATTTATCGACTCTTTTTTGGTAGACTAGGTAGAATTCATCTATAGTTGTCAACTACGGAAATCAGAACTAACAAATGCGCTGCTTTTTATGGAAAAGACGAGTGGATCTTAACTTGTAATGATAAGACGTGGAAGGGATAGTAGCACCAGACGCACAATCCTTTTAATATGTACATGTTTAATATTTCAGTAACATAAACATCGATAAATCGACACGGCACATCCCTAGAAAAACCTACATCGTATTTTTGATTCAATACTAATAACGAACTATTTTTATGACGTAAACAAACTGTCGATGCAGAAGAAAATAAACACTAATTAGTTTATATCGTTCATAAACATTAACACGAGGCACATGGTCACTTGATTTGTACTAGATGCAGACATGCAGAGCTACATGACGATGGAGATTAAATATTACACTATTGCAGTCAGAAATTATTTACCTTCGGCAAAACTCGTATCTTCATCGGAATACGATGACACCCGAACTGTGATTGAATGATTGTATTAAATGAGTGACATTTTCGTGTCTATTAATGTGGAACTTTATTGTTTAGTGTCAAATGTCAAATTAAAAATGTCATTGTATAATATAGAGACACAGAGTTACAAGAGATTCGAGAGAGCACGATAAATACCAACTTTTTCGAAAAATTACTAAGGAAAATCTTTTCTTACTATATCTGTATATAGTATAGATAGTATATGGTTAAAAACCATATACTTCGGAATTTTACAAATTGAATTTGATTTGTAAAAGTTAAGGCAATGTTCGAACTGTACTTTTAAATGGCTGAATTTCAAATGTAGAAGTCTGAATTTTAATTTAAAAACGTGTAATAATAAAATAGGTTGGTGCTTACAAATTCTCAACAACAATTGACAGGTCATGTCACACGTATAATACTTTGAAGGTATTCAATGTCATCGTATTATTCCCAGTATTTCCGTTGACTCAGAAAGCGGTTACTGAATTCAGCATTTTATATCAACCATTTTACATCGAATCGAGCGCGGGAATGCTGACATTGCGATATGAATCATTTGCCTTTGATGAAATCGTTACACAAATCGTATTCAGATTTTTTTTGTTATTTGAATTTTGAACCTTAAATAATGTTGCTTTATTACTTTACGAGCGACCCGCCCCGGCTTCGCAAAATAAGTATTTCTCCAGGTAAACTTTTATCCCGAAAGGAATGAATTTAGAACATCATTTTTTGGTCCTAGCCTGCGTAATAACAGAAAAAATCTAGTGGGTATGCCCAGGAGTTAGGGGTGTGCGTTGCGATCAGTCAGTTAGTATCTTCTTATCCCACTTAAAAAAGGAAGAGGTTATCCATTCGTCTATGTCTTATAATATAAGTAAGTTAATCTACATAGATGTCAGTAAAACTCTGCTGAGTGTTGGTCTCTTTTGACTCTATAAGGTATCACTCCATTTATTCTAGGAACATATGGCGAGGGTTGAGCCTATCTCATTTATTGACTATCGCGATCACACCTTTTGCGGTCATTGAGTGGTCATGGTGTGTCCAGGCCGTCTCTACCCGGGGGTCCAAGGGGTGCGGGGCACCCGGGCGCAGAGTTCTAGGGGCCGCGGGCACATATTTGTGAAGCATTGGAAATGACAACATCTTGTTATTCCGAAATATATTATTATTTATTAGTATAATATGATTTAAGAAGCATCTTAATGAAATACTATATGGCGAAGCTTTCCTTAGCTTTAATTTATAATTATATATATGTGTGTTTGTGTGTGTGTATGTATATATAAATCAGCCTTTTTTAGAATGTTCACCACTGCTGGGACACAGGCCTCCTTTCCGAGAGAGGGAATGAGCCGTAATCCCGGTGGATTGGTTAATCGCTGGTCCAGTGCGGGTTGGAGGATGGATTTCTTTAATTGGCCAGTGGTAATTAAAAAGATATAAGTAAGAAATAAAAGCTAAGATCAATAACAAAGAAACAACAATGATATAATTATAATTTTGTCTTTTATTTGTAACTCATAATCAACTCTTTCTTTCTCGAAAACTGGACAATCTACAATGGCATGCAATACGGATTCAGCCCGTGCATCACAGATACACGAGGGCCTCTATTTGCACTTGAACCTGTGCAAGTATTACAAGAATCCATGCACCGAAAAGACTTGTACCAGCACGGGATCCAACTCTATCCTGCGGAGTGCTGGGTAGGCGCCTACTGCGTCTGGGAAGGAGACCCTCGTTGTCGAGGATGTTTGTCCTTTTGAACCGCCTGTTCCATTAGGCAACCGATTCCAACCTAAGTTATCGCTTGACGATTGAAATAAGAACCATATAGTAAACTTTGCGATCGAGTTACCGGTTGATAATGTTTACTTCTAGGAATTCATAAAAGATTTATGCAACAACAGGTTGCGTATCGTATGTCCGTCCCGTCAGCTAGCGCTGCGCAGCGCGCTACGTGACACTTACATAAACACGCACCGTAACACTTTCGTAAACACGTCGCCGTGACACTCGCATAAACATTTCGCCGTTACAGAACCGGTTTCGCGCCAATATAATCATTCGACGATTGTTATGAACTGTCAAAGATTAATTAAAACAATGAAGAGAGAATAACAAAACAAATTTATGTAGCAAAAGTGAGCGGTAGTGTTGGTAGGGGACGCCCTAGGAGAACTTATATCGATCAGATTAGTGGTTTATTAAAAAAGGGCGATATAAGGAGTACCCATAACCGACGTGCATGTATGCGTAAATGTAGGAATGTAGAAGCGAGAGGTGTGCCAGGATCGTGCCAAATGGAAATTAAATATCATGATCAGATTGTGTTGGCCGAAAGAAAAGAGCTTTAGACACATTAGAAAACGATATATTTATCTCTATGGCATTACGGAAATCCGCTTTACAAAAACAAACTCGCTTCCGTCTGTTCCCTGATACCTTTCAAACAATGCATGGATTTTAAATAGGCTTTTTATTAATAGACAGAGTTATATGCATATGATAGTGGAGAAATAAGAGAATTTCAAAGATTTGTCGTCAATGTTTATTTTTGTGCGCTTACATTGCATTGGCTAAATTGACATAGATCAAAATAATTTTACTACGGAATTGGCGATGGTATATCTTTTAAGGTTAGCCTCATTCTAACTTTTAAAAATATGGTCACGTACAATGCGGTAATAGAAAAGACATTTAGACGGATACAGTAACAATCCATATCAACGTAAATACGTTAATTACCAGCATTTCATGCGTATTAAGTTAAACTTTTACACCATAGTTACAAACACACACAAAAAAATACTGAAACTAGTATTTTTCTACTAGTTTCAGGTGTATAATTTACTAGATTGACGGAAATGTAAAGATGATTTTCGAAAAAGACTACGTCTACGATATTAGGCAGAAAAGAAAAAAAATGCCGTATTATGTTCTGCTATGCTGTTAAAGATACCAAAACCTTGTGTTAAATCCGTGTGTACAATACGAATGACTTTTGAAAGTATCGGATAAAACATTGTTTTTATAACACTGTTATATGGTTACCATAGACCACTTTGGCAATAAAAACTGGAAAATATGAAGAACTTAATTAACCAATTCCATTAAAATAGGCAATGCCAGACGAAAGATTTTGGCCAACTTAACCAACGTAATTTAATTGTGAGCTGCCGACTGTGAGCGAGCGTTGCGCAGTTTATTATTATTACGCAATTCAATACATAACACGACTTTGTTGACGTCGACCCTACGCCGTTACGTTATGCGTCGTCGCCGGCCAGTAGCGGTCGGTTATTTGTGCTGCAGCTCTAGGCTTCGCGGTCGCTGATTGGCTACGCGGCGGAACGTAATGGCGTATTGGACCCCAGTTCAGCTGTTTATTCCTTTGAGAATTTGTCAGGTACGCGCACGTGTTTCATGTTCGATACGGAGAAATTTATTGCAGAAGTACATTCGAAGGAATGTATTTGGAATGTAAATGTAAGAGATTACAGCGATAGAAATTTACGTCTTCAGGCTTGGAAAGACATAGCGTCCGTCATGCATGGAAATTGGGGGGAGTATGGAACAAAGAAGAAAAATCAGACTAGTAAGTAACTACGAATTCTGTAATAAAATGTTAAACAGTTAGTTAGTTGTGTAAAAAAATTGTTAGGTGCATATTTTAATATTTTTGGTAGTCATCTAAGTATCTTGTAATATGATTGACACGATAATAATTGTATAGGCAGCAAAATAAAGTTTGTATTTACTCAAATACACTACGAAAACAAGGTTATTTCTGCGGTTTTCAAACTAAGTTTACCGTACATAGCGCCTAGACAGTTCGGATATAGTCAGTTTCATTATAAAACTTGTTTGACAGACTTAACCATGTTACCCATAAAATCGAGCGGGTTTCACAAACAATCGCTCATTTTATTTTCCCATCAGAAAATAAAGGGGTAATATTATACGTAACTTTTCATTTCAGTTCAAGAACTTCAAAAAAAATGGAAACATCTAAGGGATTATTTCGTGCGGGAAAAAAATAAAGAACGTAAGATCAGTAGTGAAAGTGGAGCACTAAGGAAGCGCAGAACACCATATTTAGATATGTTAAATTTTTTACAAAACTCACGGGGTTGGAGATTAGCTGCCGCAAAAATACCAGTACCTAGAGCCAGTTCAATAGAGAGCAACAGTTCTAAAACTGACCAAGACAATAATTATCCTAATTCAAATATAGATCAAGAACCTTTATTTAAATTGGAACAATCACAGCAGTCATTTAATGCCAAATCAAATGAAAACGGTTTGACACTATTTCATGAGTGTTTGCTAAAGTCTATGAGTATACTGGAACGAAATAATAAAAACCCTCACTTGAATTTTTTTCTATCTTTGTTGCCAGAAATGCAAACAATGACCGAAAGGCAAGTGTTCGAATTGAAATTTGAAATTATGAAACTAATAAAAAAAATTAAATACGACCAACCTATTTAAAATAAATAAAAAGATGTGACGATGGCGTGCGTCGCAATGCATGTTCGATCAAAGTAACGTGCAACGTGAATGACGCTGCTACGTTTACATAATCTATGACAAAGTGAGTTGACATAATCTATTACAAATTGGGTTGACATAACCTCTAAGCAATGAACAACGAGGATTCCGATTAGAAAGACGAACGTGTCGAGAGACAAGAGAGCGCACAGCTTTAGAAATAAATTATTTACCTAAATACAAACGCGTCATTTGTGCGGACCTGCCATTCCATATTTTAGGACCATTTGTAGTTGTACCTTTTTATAGTTGTACCTATTTGATTGTGGTAGTATGTTAAGCATTTAGTTTTTTAAAATAGAAAAAGATTTAATAATCTAAATAAAATATATATTTTTTGTTGTGAAGGCTCGATATGTTTTTGGAAGTTTTGCTTTCTTTTAATAAAGTTAAATGTTGAGTCTGTGCATTTTATTTATATCCTCCAGTCCTCTCTAAAATTGATTATCCGTTATTTTACTGAACCGTATTGAGCTACGAGACGCTCTGTATTTATTATAGTATTAGTATTTATGAAGAATAGTCAGCTGCCTCAACGCACATCCAATATGAAATCAACCGAGACAACTCTTTGAATAAATGCAGTCTGAACTTACCGTGGCTTTCCACTGCCGAAAACATTCACACAAAACATATCAGTTTTTTCAGAGAGAAAGATACAGAGGAAGCTTGTATCACAAGTTTATACTCTAGTGTAAACCCGTTACGTCTACACTGTTGCTCACAGTGAGCTTGCTCAGAGTCGGCGGCTGATAATACGTTTGGTGTGAACATTAGAGCGGCAAAAATAAAACAAGTCTTGTGTTTTTGCTAATTTATTTTACATTTACCTAAAACTTGATATACCTAAATGAGCTATTAAATGTCTATAAAGTGAACTAATTAAAATCATTTTAATATTGAGAGCTGAATGTGCTACATTTATTTTTGTTGGATACAGATTAAGTAATAACCACACACGCCCGTATGCCAGAGAGGCAAAGATTAGCGATTTCAATTCATCATGATACCGGCACATACATCTCTTGTTGGTCACGAGTATTCCTAATTCAGTCTGTCTTTAGCCAATCATGCTCTTATATATATCATGTACTTTGAGACTTCAGATGACCCACCCGTAGTGTTGTAACAAAAAGCTATGAGGTCTAACTGTATGGGTTATAGGAGTCAACGATGCTTCTTGTTTTATGTGTGAAGAGATTTTAAATAAGGACCTGTCAAAGCCTTTGTTTGAAGTTTGAGGTTAGGATAATGTATGTAGATGAAGGCGGTTGTCGGTTCGAGAGTCGTTATCTATGTATGACGGTCGCGGAAGCGTCAATTGCCCGTCGCCCTTGAATGCAGCCACGAGTAATCGTAATTTGTTTCCCGCGTCACATCGAATGCAATTGTGACGCTGTTTACATGGGGTCGACAGAGAATTGTATAATTACGTTTAGTAAAGTTGATGGACGCTTTATTAAATGGGCGTTTCGTTAGTGTATTAGTACATAAACAATTATTAATTGTATAGGGATCTGTATGGTGATAAGTATCACTAGGAATATTTTATGATGACCGCGTAGATTAACATATCATTATTATCCAATATCGAGTACAATCAAAAGATTTCTTCCTATTACTAAAAACATAAAATTTGTTTTTAATAAGCCAGCCGATTTGTTCGCGAAAAAAGTAGGCTGGGATTTTTAGCGGGTACGGGTAAGCGCATCCGTTTGCCGCTGGTATTTTGTGAGGTTAGAGCTCTCTAGTCAAGTCAACATGCTTGCAACTTCTATTATTCCTGTATCAATCAATATTGTTCCAATTAAATGTTCAAAAAGGGTTGATTCATAGCCAATGGTAGGAACTTTTTGATTTACTCTATGGTAGGATAATCCGAATAAAACATTCATGAGGTGTCACCATAACCCTCGTGAGTTCTCAGAAATCTTAATTTTATATCTTGTTTATGGTTGGAGTTAATCACAACTACGATTTTGGAATAAAATAATTAATAAATGACTTAACTAGAACTCTGATTTAATTAGAATTTAAACGGTTATTTCCTTTTTCAGTTACGTAATTAATTAAACTGATTGAAGCAATCACCAATCTTTCCTTCTGCCTTCCTTTTGACATCCTGATTCGTATCGTTGTATCTTTACAACGTCTTTTCTGTTTTCAGATGGCAAACGAGCACGCGGTTCACGTGATATCAAGTGTACGCTACCCATAAGCATCCGCAGCACGAGTTGCAGATGCGTTCACCCCCTCCACAGTCAATTCCTCTTCCCCTTCCCATCCTTTCCTTATTATCAAAGGATGGAAAGGGGAAGAGGACCATAATTAGGCCTCCGGCACTTCATTCATCACACGAAACGCAGAAAACTCTACTTCACGCCTGTCTTCTGTGAGGTCGTGGTATTTCACCGGTCACATTCGTGCAACAGATGTTGTTGCGGACTCTACCACTGTCAATTTTTTTTCCATAAAAGATCTTGTCGCCCTTCCTCTCTTTCTTTTCCCTTCTATGATTGCGTTTATAAGATCGTCGTGTGGTATCCCGTAACCCAACAATTTCCCCTTATCTTGTTTTATCAACTTTCTTTTTCCACTCTGTTCATATTACTTTCTCCGTCCAAGTAATTCTTTCACTTCTGCAACACATCCTTTCCTTACCCCTCTGAGTATACCCAAACCGAGTCGAAGTCGAGTCCTCCCTTAAGGGCCGAAAACGCGTCAGCAGTTTCTATGGTGTTGCACTGGCAACATCATAGAAACCATTCATGGGCGTCAGTGATTACTTAATATTAGGCGACTCGTTGATCGTTTGCCGCATTATTCTATAAAAAAAGATTTCTATGCGTTTTCTGTCTAATTAGAGAAAAACGCCTTAGATTAAGTTGAAGTGGATACAAGAAATGATAATATTTATTCCTCATTAAATCACTTTCATCATCTCACAAGGATCACTACAACGATTAAACTCACTTGGCTAATAATTGACGGGCCGGTTGGCGTGGTTTGTAAGGTACTTACTTTTCACGCTGCAGGTCGTGGGTTCGATTCCCACCCAGGACAGACATATGTGTGCATGAATTGTTTGTCCTGAGTCTGGATGTAATTATCTATTTATAGTATGTATTTACGAAAGAAAAGTAGTATATGTTGTACATCAGCTATCTGGTTGTCATAGCACATGCTCTGCTTAGTTTCGGATCAGATGGCCGTGTAAATATATATATATGTAAATATATGCATCGGTTATCGACCAGGCTTAAAAACTAATCGCTATATATACTCTTGTAAGCTAGTGTCTAAAAGATGCGAAAATATTTTGTCTTATTATTACGTCTGTGGCCGCGAGCTGAGCCGGCAAAGGGCCAGCGCAAACAGTTTGGCAGCTCTCATTGTGCCGCGGACAAATAGGCTTTGTTCCACATAATGCGCCGCTTCTCCGAACCTTGTTATTTGTTCTACGCCCGTGTCCGAACTTACACAAGAAACAAAAAGCACACCCAACACTACGTTCACCAATTCCTATCCATAAAATCATGGATAATAATTTATACTTCAAATAAATACAGAATTTTCTTATTTAAGGTCCACGATTTTTAGACATCAACCCTGTATAAAATACTTCTACGGGTTTTTCTCGTGTGCGTATAAATCCGAGTTTCTGTCGCCCGAAACCTCGAGCGTTGGTCGCCATCTTTTATATACTATTTTTTTTTTCATAAAAAGTATGTTACTTCTAATCCCTCCAAGAATATGTGTACAAAGTTTCATGATAATCGGTTGAGTAGTTTTCGCGTGAAAGCGTTACATACAAACTTACATTCATATTTATATTATTAGTAGGGATATGTAAATTTTTTAAAATGTATGGACTCATGTATGTTAATTACAATTTCATGAAGACACACACTGACAAGGTTGTCTGTCTTAAACAGTTCTAAAATTTGGACACATCGCAAAAAAAATGAGTTACTTATTTCGAAAGATTCATCCCTTAAACTGAGAAGGTACTAAATATGAGAAAATGCGATGTCTACCAAAGAGCTGGTTACCCTACATAGAACTGTCTGTGTGAGTCGGCGTTGTACAAACTGGTCAGGATCGTCGAGTCCCAGCGACGCGGTGTACATTTTTAAACTGTTCCCACCGCCATACATGATAATTATTTCAAATAATAATTTAAATATGTGAGAATAATAACAGTAAATATGTTAATATTTATTGTAAACCATTACTTAGGCATTGTGTGATATAGGAGTTTTGTTATGCAATCTCTGCGTACCCATGTATTTTCTGGCGTTGATATTTACCGTGGGTTTCCACTGATGTAAAATCGTGTCATAATACAAGTTTTCTGTCTGAAAAAACTGAGACAATGATATGTTTTGTGGGAATGTTTTTGTCAGTTTAAGCCCACTGTTACGTTGTCATGTTAATTCTATAGTTATATCGTGACTGAATAGTACGGCCTGTGTACTAAAGAACAAAGCTGCAAAAAATGAAAAGGTTCCCAATCCGAAAGATCCCATTTTAATTTTATCAGGATCCGATAAGTGTGTCCAGAATTATTCAGGATTTTCGTTGATTCAAGTCGGTTTCTTTTAGTTTTACTGCGTTTTTAGTAAACAACAGACACGTACAATAAAATCGAATACGATTCAGAATGATTTAACTTCAGGTTAAAGTGTGAATTAGCTCTTCAGAACGTTTTGCAAGCAACCAGAGCAAGGTTGCAGTCGATAACTTTTGTGATAACAAAAATAGGAAAAGATTAAGAATATGCTGAGAAGGAGGAGGAGGAGGAGGGGAAATACCTGTATTTCATTGGTATTTCGATTTTTTTTAATCTGCAGACATTTCTCATTTTATTTGTTTCAGATTTCATTACCCTCTTAATGTTTTACGCATATATTTTTCCCTGCTTGTGGTATATTTCTCTGGTTATCATTTAAAGATATATTAAACCTTTTGCATGTTAGAAGGTAAACCGTGGAATGGGTTCCGAATGTTAAATTATTTAACCCGGTACCCATTAACATGCAACATCAGATTACAATGGCGCATCCAGAATTGTGATTTCTGGGAACAATTCGCTCAACACGACAGAGCTGCAAGCGCCATCTACACCATGTTGATGGTCGGTATTCCACCACCGTGCGATCTTCGCGTAACTTCCCTTCCCGTCTCGCACAACCGCGTTGGAGAATGAGCCGTCGCCAGCGGTACTTCCAATCACTTATTCATACAATACTTTCAAACTCCTTCCTTAAAGTTCCTTTGGTGTTGTAGATGTGCATGGGCGAATCGTTGATCGTTTGCCCCCTTGTGCTAGAAAAAAATATGCAACTGAACATGCAGCGTACCCGTTTATTTACAATATAAATACTTATCTTTGATGACTCGGTTTGCTCTTGCAGCGCTTAATATCTTTAATGTAGTATAATGCGTCACATGAGGTCCTTAAGACTGTCGCATTTACAAAAAGTATACGTTCGTTCTTATTAAAATACATATACAATATAAATATTATCTAAGCATTTCTTTTTAAATAACGCGTCGTATTATGCTTAAAATTAAGGTTCATAGATGTCGCTATTATCAAATTATCGTATAGCTTATTTCGCATCCCTTATTGGTCAACAATAAAATTGGGGATAGATTAAGTGGATGTTTTTAGAGAATTTTGAGTTTTTCAATTTAAATAGTTATAATTAATTTTGTAGTAAAACATTTTTCGTAATAACCCACTTGCATGAAAAACTAAAAGATTACTGGGATCCACAAATTTCTATTTATAACCTAATGCTCATTTAAATACATGCTTGCGTCTTATTAATTTTGTGAAGAGCGTTTCATAAATCACTAATAATTATTAGTGATTTATGAATCACTAGTAAAGTAGGTATTTTAGGAATGAGTTATTTCGCAACTTACGATATTGACTTCATTATAACTTTTTTCAGTGAATTTTGTTAATCACACAAGAAAAACTAATTAATATAAGTGGCATCTATTGTGGTTATTGTGTAAACTATTAATCTACGCATTAGGTAGATGGCGCCACGTGTTCGAAAGCGTGTACTTTTGAGTCATGGACAGCGTGCGGGCTTTGTTTTAGTGCAAGAACGAAGTTAGTATTAGAGTGAGATTATAAATAATAAAACAACATAAAATATAATGTGGCAGTAAATATATTCAGAAAATATTAACCATGATCGACTCGATTTCGTCCGTAAAAAAGTATAGACACATATCATTATAATTATTATATTGTCTAACCATTGTCAATAGTAATCGATTTCTTAATAATAATTCATTATTGCTTTATACAATATCGTATCGAGTAAAACATTCGATAACAAAGACGTTACAATAGATAACTATCTAAGACTTACGAATAAGCCATCGGCCACTCGGTCACCCTCGTACACGTAAACACTTAATTTAGATACAATAATAATTACATATCACAATGAGACGTCTCTTCAACGCTGTTCACTCGCACACAAATAATACAAAAAATTCAAAAAACGAAGGCACGAGATCTACCTACATCTACGACTAAATGTAAACATGCCCTAAAAATGTTATACTAAATGCTTGCGCGGCGGCGCGCCTCAGTCGAGTTGCGTTTGGAACTAACATAATTTCTTGTCTTATCAGCGTTTTATTTTAAAGCGGTCCTGGAATACAATGTCTGGCCCGGCGGGGCTGCTGCCCGCGCGGGCTGCGGCTAATGGAATGTGGCGTGCAGCCCCGGCCCCGCGCCGGCGCGACCCATCGCGGACTACACCGTGTCCTTGCCCTCGAACTTCTCCGCCAGGTCTGCCATCAGCTCCTTGTAAATCAGTGGGTCGATGTTCTTGCCCAACTGGTAGAGAACGAACCAGTCCCCAATTTGGAGCTTCCGTGCTACCGCTTCGACCTGATCCTGCGGAGCGAGACGGCTGCGCGCACGCAACAGGTACAGACGTACACGCGGCCCGGCCACCACGGCTGCGCGGTATACCAACGAGATCGCGCTCAGGATCGACAGGATCACGAACCAGAACCACAGGAACACGTATATCTTCTCGTTGACAATGTTCAGCGGCAGTACGCATAAGCCGTCGAACTTCTGCACGGTTCCCGATGGACCGTATTTGTGGAAGGTGCATTTCGTCACTTTAGGGAACACACGCGCCATGGGGTCTTCACGCTCTTCCGGTTCCATTTCGGTGAAGCGCACCACATCCCTACCGTACGTGGAGAACTCGCCATCGAGGAAGAAATCCATAAAGTATATCTGTCCGACCACGTTGATAAAATTCAACACTTCGCAGATAAAGAAACGGAATGCATAAAAGTTCTGAGTGTGCAAGTTCGTAAAGAAATAGTCGACGAGGAGCTTCTTGCGGTCTTGTTTACATTCCTCCCCGACCACTGGGCAATTCAAGTCCAGCACGAGCATCTTTACCCGGCCTCCCTCCCACGTTTTCCATAGGTAACGCGGAACGTAGAACAGGATAGCTTGGAAGAACAGCACGAAACACACCCACTGGTAGTATTTGTGGTACTTGACCTCGTCCTGGCCCTCGACGTGCGGCGCCACGCCAGGTTGCACCATATCCTTGCCGACTCGGCCCACGAGCCGGTTAGGTATGGTGAATGTCGAGTAGATCCAGCAGTAGGTGTCCATTACGGCGTACGGTATCTCGTCCACGATGCAGTCGATGGGGTCGCCGATGTACTGGCGCGAGGTGACGAGCAGGGAGAACGCGATCAAGATGATCACGGTAGCCTTGTAGTGTAAGCGGAACACATTGTTGTCGATGCACACGGAGTCGAGCTTGAGAAGCCCCTTCACGGAGCCGAAAACGTCAAACATGGCGGTCACCTAGCCGCGGGCGCGCGGCGCGTCGGTCGCGGTCGGTAAAGAACAGGGCGTGCGCTTCGCCCTCGCGTCGAGTGCGGAATGCGAGGGGCGAGCGCAGCAGAGGGGACCGCGGCAGCGGCGCGGCGGCGAGCCCCCGCCCCGCCCCGTGCACCGCACGCCGCGCTCCCCGTGCAGTCTCCGCGCCTCGGATCAACGACACAGCACTGACCCTATTTCCACCTATATTCGTGGCGTCATCTGGTAGCCGTCGCCGCCAGAGGCTACGTCTCAAAACAAGCATTCAAATTACTTGCGGCAAATGCTACAATTAAATAGGCACTTATCTATTGATTGCATCATTTAACAGCTCGCCGGTGAAATGTTAATGTAGCCTGCGACGGCTGGCGTCTATTCAGTCACGGGGAGAATATTATTACCGATTCCGAGGCGCGTCTTTGTCTCAGTTCAGTGTGTTGTCATCTGATTATATAAACTAATAAACCGAAGGGGGTCAAATGAAACATACGCTGTGAACTGATAGCGTTATATCTAATTATGTAAATAATGAAGATTTCCGATGCTTTTCGTGCGCGACATGATATTGTGAAGGGCACACGCAGGTACAGTCGAGAGTTAACATTAATATTTCTATTGTGTTTTTGCAACAAGGACTGTTTGTTCAAAATGTAAACAGGGAAGCGCTTGCCTTACCGTCCTTCTAGTTTATATTGTTCATTGTTCCACTTTCACAACGGAATTTTGTAGAACCGAAAGACTTGAATGTTTTAACAAATTTACGTCAAAACTAACCAAAATATGGCGCGTTACTTAATTATGTTTTGGACATTATACGATCTAAAGATACGAATTCTTCAATGACAACCGCGGAACAGTTATTTTCTTCGCAGTTTTTTCTTTTTTACTTATCCTTACACCAAAGTTTACAACAAATCATAAACTTCGTAAATGTCGCTTGCACGAGTGGGTCACTTACATACATAAATAACTTCTCTTGTGCATACTATTATAGAAGGTGTTAAGTTGTTTGGGGAGTTCTTTTTATGGCAGAAGGTGACAAATGCGCACCAAGCTAAAGAGTTACACATGCGTTGCCTACCTTTAATGGACAGACGAGGGAACAAACAGGAAAAATGAGTATATTTTGCAATGTATGCATTATCCAACATTATCAATACTTACACGAAAGACACAAGAAAAAAATACGAAAGTACAAGAATAAATCAACACTATTTCAACCCTAATGATTCAACCTGTGCAATGAAAGTGTACTTTATTTTAATCGCATGCAAATATTGTTAGTAATTGGTAATTGGACAAAAGATTAAGCTTAATTACATACACAGGCCATTTGACCTGCAAACGTAGGGTAACAGACAGTGATGCGACGTGACACCAATATATTAAGTAGTCTGTAGTGACCAGAGGCGGATTAACTATTTAGGCGCCTGTAGGCAAATACGTTCCTAGGCACGTCCCTACTATATCTTTATAATATAGACAATCCGCCTCTGTGTTTGAGAATTGTGTGTGTGGATTCACCCGCTTAGTAGGCTTAGGCCTAGGGTGACCAGACTAGGGGCCGCCAATGTGACAACAGAATGCTTACGGAAAGGTGCCTTTTATGGCGTCATTAAAACAGATAAAATTGTGTAATATTTTACTATTATAACAAAATTATAATTTACATAACACATTTAAAATCAGAACTACTACAGGAGCTAGGGTAGTCAAGTCTGCAAACCCCCATTTGTAGCTACGTTGCCACGTGGTCGCATCACATCGCATGGTATCGCCGCGTCACGACGCGTTTCGTCGCTCACCTAGGACAACGGTAAAATGTTATAACGGGGATTCTAAGCTCGATTCCATTGTTAAACTAAGAAAGTCTGATGCTTTTAAATTTAAGCCTTAGACCCGCCGCCGACCGCAAAACGACTGCAAGGGGTATATAACAGCGTGGCTCAAACCATGTCATATATGAGACCTTATAAGCTGGATATCCTAACCCAACGAACATGCAAGCCGATTCTTGCTATATCTTATTTATTTGTAATTTTTATTTTTTTATTAATGTATAAGAGGCTACTGTATTTTTAGGTATATTAGTTTACCTCTTAAACTGTATTGGACGTGACAGATGATTAATGGACATAATTATTCATGTGACAAAAGGCACGTACGCAAAAAACTGCAAACGAATAGGTATCAAAGCGAAATTTTACTTTGAAGCCTTTGTACGATTTATTTAATTGAACCAGAACAGTTTCCATTTTAATTTTTTGTACCGCACAGAAGTTCTTTTGTGTATATTCAAGAAGGAAAGTTGAGATATAATTGTATATTGTCTTGCTTAAGCCCCGTGCAAAATAACATGAGACTGAGTGCGATGACGTCACACCCGTGTGCATGTACAGTGTACAAAAATGTAATATGTCGTGAAATAACGCCGTGTTTACAACACCGAAAATATTCACATAAAACTCTGTTATCTCACTCTTTCTCTGCGAAAAGACTGAGATGACAGTATTTCTTATGTCAATGTTTTCGGTAGTGTGAACTAACAAACATATAGCTTCGTCGCACGTTGTCGAAGGATGGTGTAGCACGCGGGTAGTGGGTAGTGGACGCGAGCGTGCGCACAGAGTAAGTAACGTGCCTTAAAACCTTCGTACACTCGTTGAACTTTATCCGTCCAGAAATAACTCCATTAATAGTCGTTTACTTTTGTCAATATGTGAGTTTCACTTAATGACGGTCAAGATTAGATAGTTTGTGGTGACATTTTGAATGTTTACGTACGCTTTCTTGTACCTACGGTACGATTTGACTTTTGAAACGATATTTAACGTCTAGCGACAAGAAAAAAAAAATGTGCGCTCACGCCCGTAACCCAGAGGGGTAGGCAGAGGTCATGGATTTCCATTTGGCGCGATCCTGACACACCTCTCCCGCTTCTTCAACATTCAAACATCTACGCATGCATGCTCGTCGGTTATGGGTGCAAGAAGAACAGAATATATGTACGTGCTGGTAGACTTTTGATACTTGACAATAAGTACTGCGTTGGGATTTTTCGCCCTCGGTTAATCAGCATATGAATTTAAATAGCATAAATAAATCATTTTTTAAATTGAAATGTAGTTATGTTTAGGTTGTCATGAGATATAGGCATCACTGTTGTATCGTATGACCTCCCTGTTGTTGCCTACTCTATGAATTCGATGTCTTATTGACACATAGATAATAGACTAGAAACATGACAGACGCACGTCAAATATAAAAGTAAATGGAACGAATGGTGATAGAATAAGCTCTCAACTTCACAAAAAATATTAGGCTAACAATCAAATCTATAATCCTCATTGGCCTTCCTTAAACCACCCGCAGCATGCAGTATCTTAATTCCACATATGACAGTAATAAATGTCGATTTTAACCGCAATTCTCTTTTAAAACATAAATAAAGTTATATAAAGACAATAAATGCACGATCGACAGGCGGTTGGTAGATTCTCAGATTACACAATGGAGTTACTGGAAGTTACCACGAGAATGGCTTTATTACAATACCTAAATAATTTTAATTTAAAAACACAGCCAAAGTTTATTATTAATTACGTGTCCGTATTTTAATTTATGCTAATAAATCTGTGACGTTATTAGTTAACGCATCTCCTGGAAACTAATATAATCCACGGATAATTAGAGGATACGGGAAAAATAATCGAGCGTTTTTCAAGATGGCGGCTAACGCTCGCAGTTTCGGACGACAGAAACTCGCCATATGTAACTTCCTTTCATACGGACCTTTGGTGGCCAAACACTAAGATCCAGACAGGTCTTACGACCGACTTGTAGACCTGTCCTTGCTGCATTCAGCAGGGACAGGTCTACAAGTCACGGGTCATGAGTGATCCCATTCGTTGGATCACAAGTTGTTCTTTGTCGCCATTTCATGCAACCTGAATGTATTCGTCTTTTCATTTAAAATCGAAGCCACTTTCTTCCATTAAAAAAATAACAATAAAATTTAAACTATTGTTAATAAAAGGTTAATTATTTAACTAGAAATTATTAATGTATATAATAAGATGGATACAGTTCTTGTGCAGTAGAATAAAGCGGCGTAATGCTTCCCTAACAAATTATTTCATTGCATTCCTAACAAATCTCTCCTCTTTATGACATATATCAATAATGTTATTAATAATATAAAAAACAATACATATAAGTAATTATTTAACTGCAAGATTTCCCGGAAATAGTAAGTTCCGTGCCGTTGATTGCTGAGAGTATCTGTAACCTAAAAAACAACAATATAACAGTTATTAATAATTATTTAATGGCTGCGTGATTCAGTATACCCTCACCGGGCGTCGCCTTTTTTTCGTCTTTTTTTTTAAATTAATTTTAACAGCTTTGGTTTCTTGTCCTTTTATGCCTGTCATTTGCTAAATAAAAAAACAAGCGATAAGATTTAAATGATGGGAATAAAATAGATTGTTCTATAAAATTAAATATGTGTGTTGTGACTCAATTGAATAATTGGAAATTACAATAACTTTAATGTGGGAGGGCGACTTTATAATAATTATTGTAATAATAAAATTGCTCGGTTGGATTGTCGTCCAAACCGGTTAATAATAATAATAATAAAACAGCCTTTTCTAGAATGTTTCGCACAGCTGGGACACAGGCCTCCTCTCCGAGAGAGGGAAGGGGTTCCGGTTTGGCGGATGTCACATGTCTTCGAATTTGGTGGTTCTAAGGACATTCCGGTTTCCTCACGATGTTTTCCTTCACCATTTTCGGAGCAGTGGTGATGAAATAAATTACACAAAGTAAAGCGCCTGCCTTCGAACCCGCGACAAGTACATAAGTCGGGGCCTAAACCGCTGAGCCACCACTGCTCCTTGTATTAAGGTTTAGATCTTTATATTATTTGTTTTGTATTAAAACCAAAACCGACATCACACACCGTGATGTGACGTCAATGTTACATACAGATGAATTTAGTGGTCGTGGGCGCTCTTCGTTAGGCCGTAGCCGGGCCAGCTTTTGTTTTTAATTTTAATCTGTGGCCATTGACAAAAGTATAAAACATTTAGTAAAGTAGAATCATATACATATACGTTATATTTGTCATGATAATTATGTTATTATAAAAAATCACACTATTTTTTGCTTATTAAAAGTGTTTAACAGTCCTATTCCCCTTCTTACCCTTTTCTAATAAGAAAAAGTGGAGAAGGGGAAGAGGGTTGGCCCGGGAAAATAAAATATTCTTTTTCCTGTCTATAACCTCCTCTGTCCATTAAAGGTTAACGCATCTGCAAGTCATTAGCTTGTTGCAGATGTCTATGGGTCGGTCACTTGACATCACGTGACCAGATTACTCGTTTGTCACCTCTTTAAATAAAAAAAGAAGTATAGAATGTAATTAAAAATACTTGTTACAGTTACAACTATTTTTAGATTTATTTCTGTTTACTTTTTTGTTGTTTTTTTAAGTTTTGCCTGATTAGTCTTGGCTTAAAGGTCTGGATACCAGGCCACAAAATCTTAATTTTTTTTTATTAAAAAAAATACAGGTACTACAAACTTGACTGTTTGCATGATCTGGATAGATGGCGTGATTCGAATTTGATTGAGTCATTGTTCTTTAGTTTTCTTTTCCTCTTGATTCGTGCGATTGTTTTTCGAGAAGCGGTGACAGGCTTAGCTTATCGTCTGTTGCCGATATCAGGCGAGCTCACTGTCATAGATATGAAAATATCGGGTTTGTTTCAAGGCGGAGTGATAGCTTATGTTTTGGAAAGTGTATGACGAACAAATAATTACGTCTTTTCGTATCTTAATCGAGACGCACATTAGTTGTGACAGTTCAGTGTTGGCTCATGCAATTTGTGTTCAATATCAAATTTTAAGTATATTTTTTCATGATATATGGTATGTAAAGGGTCGTACACATTAACAGTCCGCCGGCCGATATTAGTCTGTCAATTAATCGCAATAGACCACAGTTTTCTCACAGGTTTTGTGAATATTATCAACTTAAATTGAGTGGGCGATATAGATGGCAGGCTACTTGATACGACCAGAGGCTGCAGGCGAACTGTTCATGTGTGGGACCCTTAAGTTCCGAGGATGGTTGGCGTCAGGCAGGCGGCCGTAAAATCTGTAGCCAAAACTTATACAGTAGACTACGGCCAATCTGCCGAGCCAACCACACATAACGTGCGAAAAGGACAGGGAGGCGTGGATGTTTGTATGTATGGCCATTGAATTTCGAAGACTGAGGTGTCATTAGATTCGTAATGTTTCATGAATGATGACAATTGGGTTTTTTGTTTTTTTTAGATTAACTTACATTAACCCTTTACATACTGTTTTGAAACAATGATTCACTAGTTCTTAATACATATAGCCCCAATTAAAATCAAAAGTTATTTTTTCAGTTGGTGTACGTTGCTTGGCGATTCCATTTGCGACATATAGTGAAAGCTGTGCATGTACAATTGAAATGAAATATTTAGGTACCTATCAAATACCAAAAGCTGAAGCATTCTCACGTTCAGTATGTTTATATAATCTTTGTTTGCGAAGACCATGGGACTTTGAATGGTCACTACATTGTCATCTATTGTCTCTGTTTACCCGGTTTTCCTTATTTGGCAATGACGTAGCCTATTTCAGTAAGTATATTATAGTTACAGAAATGCCAGGAGTTTTTTTTTATTCAATAAACTTGCGTTAAGATTTTCCTTATATGTATTTCAATGAATGCTAATAAAATACCCGCAAAAACCGCGAAACCAAGTTCTACGTGACCGGAGTCAACGCATCTGCTCCACCGCATGCATGATGCATGCACTAGGTTATATAGGATAGCTGTCCATCCAGCTTGTTTTTTCAATTAATTCTACTAATATGAATAAATGAGAAAGTTTTTAAGTATGGATGTATGTAATTCTTTTACGCAAAAACTACTGAACGGATCTGGGCGAAATTTGGCACAGAGATAGATTATAGGCTGGAATAGCACAATTTTTATCCCAGAAAAATGTACGGTTCCCGTGGGATATTTTTTTTTGTTTTTTGTCTACTCTTATAAAAGGCGATGTTACCTATGGATTTCCAAGCGACGACCCAGGCGAGGCCGATTTTAAAAAATCTTTCACTAATACAAAAATACCAGATTCTACCAGCGTGTATCCTAGGCTGTACTTTCGTCTTTCTTACCAGAGCGTAGGTTTGTTGAAACCAAACTAACGCGTGCCATCTCCCGACTACAACACTACTAAACATGAGGTCCGATTGTGGTCCAGGGTTACTTTATTAAATCGCACGCATTCGTTTCAGTCTAATTTACTTCGCTGAAATAGTTTTTTTTAATCTCCCGATTTTTTTCTATTAATAAATACAATCTTAGTTATTCAGGGATAGGGATGAGCAGTGGTTGCTACTGTAGGTTGCGGGTTCGAACCCAGACAGGCGCTTTACTTTGTGTAATCTATTTCATCACCACTGCTCCAAAAACGATGAAGGAAACCGGCATGTTCTTAGAACCACCAAATTCGAAGACCTGTGACATCCACCAACTTGCAATGGGTCAGCATGGTGGATTACGGCTCATTCCCTCTCTCGGAGAGGAGGCCTGTGTCCCTGCAGTGGGCAACATTCTAGTATAGGCTGATTTATTATTATTATTTATTATTATTCAGGGATAATGTAGCATTCTAATGGGGAAATAACTTTTGGAAAATCGGTCCAGTAGTTTTTTGAAAAAAAAAGGATGCCTTAGGAGAACTTATATCGATCAGATTAGTAGTTGACTAAAAAAGGGTGATATAAGGAGCAACCATAATCGACGAGCATGTATGCGTTTATGTATGAATGTAGAAGCGAGAGAGGTGTGCCAGGATCGCGCCAAATTGAAATCCATGATCTCTGCCTACCCCTCTGGGTTACGGGCGTGAAAACATATTTTATTATTATTTAGTTCTTCAGTTTATTCCTTACAAACATATAGAAACACAAATCTTTTCTGTTTATAATATATTTGTACTTAACTCATTAATATGAAATGTGAAGATAGAATGTCATAAGAAATACTTTATGGTAAAATTAAGTTTCCCAATAGGATAGTAAGCGTGTGAACTAGTTGGTTATTCATGGGGGCATGGTGCATGCGGCATGCGTGGCAGCGGGCGGTCAGGTAACGGTGCGTATGCTAATAGGCAGGCTCACACTTTTCTACGAATGTTTTGCATACCAAACTTGGGTCTTATCAAAAGACGGTATATACTTTTTTAATTAAAGTATTTGATACGCTCTAAAACCAAGATAAATAGAGGTTACTTAGCCATGGCTTAGCCTAGTTTTTTTTTTTTTTAAAGTGGCAAACGAGCGAGCGGCACATGACATAAGTACCGCTACTCATAGGCATCTGCAGCAAGCTAATGAGTTGCAGATGCGTTGCCTAGATTATGGACAAAGGAGGGGACAAACAGAAAAAAGGATATTTCCATTCCCTGTCCATCCCCTCCTCATCCGTCAAAACCTCTTCCCATTCCCATCCTTTCCTTATTAGAAGAGGACTACAATTAGGCCTCCGGCACCTCACTCATCAGACGAAACGCAGAATCTACTTCACGCCTGTTTTCTGTGTATTAGGTAGTATTTCACCGGTCGAGGACGCCCAGTGCAACAGATGTTGTTGCGGGCTCTACCACTGTTAAAAATTGGGTTAAGAATACCAGAATACATGGGAAATCGCAAGTATGCTAAAACAATTATACATTAATGAAATTTTCACTTTTCTAACTAACCGAGGCAATCTTCATTCCGCCAAATTTATTATGGCGCCCTTTAGTTTTTGTTTTATAATAACTCCCAAGATACTAATTTAAATTATATATAAAGGGTTATCACAATGTGCATGACATGCTTAGTGTAACTAACGTACTTACATTGATAAGGATCGATACTGTATCCATCTGAATTGCTTACCAATTACGGCATTGTACGTGACCATTTTTTTAGAAGTTAAAATGGATATAGTAAGCTATCTTTAAAAGATAGATATGTGCTATATTTAGACTTTTTGTTGATCTTTTCAAGATGTACAATTGCTCAGTAGTCTATTTTGATCTTACACGTAAGATTTGGCCAGCGTTTGCAATGTTACTAAAAACATATTTTTTATGATATCGCATTACAGACCTTGAAATTCTTTGCTTTTCTCAATCATAATTTACGTGTATTATATATATTGACCTTTTTTTTATAGAAGTATGTGGCAAGCGAGCAAGCGGATCACCTGATGTTAAGCGAACGCTACCCATAGACATCCGCAACAAGCAGATGTGTTGCATATACGTTGCCTACCTTAATGGACAGAGGTGAGAATGGATATACAGGAAAAAGGATATTTCCTTTTCACCGTTAACCCCCTTCCCGTCCAATCGTCTTCCCTTTCCCGTCCTATCCTTATGAGGAAAGGGTAGAGAGGGGAAGAGGACTGAAATTAGGCCTCCAGTACCATCATACGAAACGCAGAATACTTCTACCTCACTGCTATTTTCTGTGAGGTCGTGGTATTTCACCGATCGAGCCGGCACATTTGTGCAACAGATGTTGTTGCGGGCTCTATCACTGTTAAACCTTTCTATTAAATCCCTGTCCATTGATGAAAACCGCATTAAAATCTGTTGCTTTGTTTGAAAGATCTAAAGGCGACAGCGAAAGTAAATTTTGTTTTAAACTATAAAGTATGTGAGTTGCTCTGAACGGACTGGACAGATTCACAATTGTTTTTTTTATATGAACATTAGCTGAACCCACTAATCCCAGACAAGACAACGTTTATGCGAGGAACTGGATCTACTAATACGTGTACAAATTTGGTGCATGTATGTAATATTGTGTAATATGCGTACAGTGAGTCAATGTTGTTGACAGCGGATGGAGCTACATTCATATTGATTGGGGGTTTTTACATGGAAATTAACAAACTGATAGCGTGGATATGCATTCATATGATTGTGTCTTCGTCAAAAAGTTTTGTATTAATTATGTGTTACCACTAAAAAAAACTATTCGATCCTTACAAAATTACACTTAGTGGCCAAATTCCAAAGCCAAGAATACATTAGGTAATTTTTTTACACCTTGAGTTACATTATTGGAGTTTTATTAAGGATCCCTAATTTTTTGTAAATATGTCATTGCCTATGTCACCCGGGGACCTTGTAGCTTCCCAACCGTGATTTTTTTTCAAATTCAAGACAAATACTAGGATGAGGCCTCGATCGTCACTTTGGTAAGTGACGCTCGAGGCCTAATCCTAATCTAAATCTAAATCCTAATGTCTGGTGACAAAACTCAGAAAGACTTTCACACCTGTGTTCTGAGAGGTCGTGCTATTTCACCGGCCGAGCCGGCTCATACGTGCTATGGATTGCCTGTTGCGGGCTCTGCCACATTTAATAACCTATAACCTTCCGTAATAATAGGGTTGTCAAAGGCAAAAATATTTTTTAAATCGATTGATAATTTATATAAGCGCAGGGTATATATTTATTTTATAAAACACCATTATTGTGACCTTTGATCGAACAGATAAATGTCATAAATAACATACCATCAGAAGTTACGATTGGCATAACTTTTATGAAGCGATAAGCTATTATCCTTATCACTGGTCTGATAACGACCGTACGACTATCGCATGCTTGCTTTTCTTATCCATTGCTTTTTAAAGGAACAAGTGCAGACAAGTATAAAGCTGTGAGTTACTTACAATCTTGGAATATCAATTCATCATTGTAAAATCACAAGGCTTCTGAACCCTCTAACATCACCTATCTTTTTAATATCTTTGTATTCCATTTCTCGATCTACAATTCTAGGGTATTATGACGTCAGCGCAAACGCTGGGGATGTAGGGAAAACCCAAAGTTTTTCCCCATTGGGTTACTAAGAATTTACATACTTAAAATACTAGATTCGACATGGTGGAGTCACACAGAGGCCTTTTAAAGATCCAAACTTCACCAGTCCTCTAAACATCTTAATTTTTCCACTACCAGTCCCAATTCTTCTTTGATATACGTGTTATTTATGAATGCATTAATATGCTATAATTTTGTGTACATTGGTCAACGATTGCTATTTTCTTTAGCTGGTTATTGTTCGTGAAATATCTGATGAGAACTGGCCCAAAGAATGCTCCTTGTGGTACCCCGTGTATACTAGACAGCGCTGTCCTTGATGTGTCTATCTATGCCAAGAAGATAGTGTCACGATTAATATACATTCTATTTCAAGGGTATCTTTGATTCGAAACACGTACTCTTCACTTGACGCGTAATTCGGCACACATATCAGAATGATCTAACGCATGCCGACACGTTTATTGTCAGCATATCAATCCAATAAAACGATAAAACATTGCTCTGTGACAGTTTAATGCTAGTTTACTGTGCAGGGTGAGAGACAAGGCGTGTGTTGATAACACTGTATGAATTTAGACTGTCCTAATGCCTAAGCCTAATCTGCCGTACTATTCTTTCATCGGATGGTCGATAGATTTGCACGAGATTCGTGCTTCCAGGTTGCTCTCGGAAGGTAATTGTAAACAGGCTATGCCGTGGGATCAACATCTAATATTTGCACAAGATCTTTTAAATACTAAACCTCCTTTACCTATTTATCGTTCCTACAGCAAACAAATTCGAAATAGCTCGATTGTAGATCAGTTGAACTTATGTTAACTTATACGACATTTTCACAACTTGATTAAAAAGTAATTTTTAAGATGGCGTTTGTATCATTAGAGTGGAGTACAGATATTCACTGCCGTCTATGTCTCCTCACATTCGTTCTTCAGCATGCCATCAATCTGGTCGGCATAAGTTCGTCTGGGGTGACTCTTTCCTCCTAGTGTTGGTAAGGGGTCAATTTTCTTTCATTCATCCTTTCAACACTTTTCCCTAACACCGCTATTTCTAATCCGATTTAGTGTAATAATCTTTTGCTTACGTGTTATCATGATTCTTGCAAAGAACTAAATCTTATCAAAATGTGTAATGTCAGTATAAAGTAGTGTAATTATTATCGGGTGTCATTGAGCCGCACCTAAGTGAATTATCGAAACGAAATCGCCTTAATAATAATTAGTGTGGTTATCAAATCTTACACATTGTCCTGACATTTGGAGATCGATGTAAAAAAAGCAATAATAATTAATTCGTAGGCTTCCCACACGAGATCTATCCCAAGCAGTCCTCAGCAGTGGATTCCCGCAACGTTGACCAGATCGTTCGGTCCCTTTTGTAGGGGGCCTATCTGTATTGTCCTGTACGTAGCCTGCATTAAAGAACTTTGTGCCATTGGCTACCCGTTTCGCAAGCAATATGTCTAGCCCATTGACACTTAATGTTAATAATTCTCCAGGCAATGTAGGCCATCTTGATTTGGTGCGGATTACATTATTCCTGCGATCTCGATCTTGGCTGAATTATTTAGTTGTTATCGAGATTCTGGGTTCGATTCCCAATGCTGTAAAAGTGTTTTGCAACAGTTTATCGAATCGAATCGAATCCTTATTGTGGGACCGATTTCCCAGCAACGATAAGAAAGCGAAGTAATATACGAGTATAGAGGATGACTTACTCGTAATACTAGTACACTTTAACATGGTAGGTAAATTTTAAAATGGTACACTATTAAGATACTTTAAATAAGAAAAAGTATAACCCATTTGTTACTAAGGCAGCGCGAACAAACCTGGGCTTACATTCACTTCGTAACGGCCTTATGACACAATGAATTACATAATTCTTGTGTTAATGAGCCCCCTAAGCAATCTCATGGATTTGTAAATTTGGTCATATTGATGCGGAAATTCTCATTGTAGTTAGTCGCTTAGTTTTTGTTGTTAAGTTTACTGATTTTTGTTGCACAAATAGTTTTGAAGTTATTTTGGCGTTTAATTTTTTACACTGTGGTTTGCACTTATAATTGAGATAGCACCCGCCAAGCCTGTAACATATGTGTATCCAATCGTCTAAAATTAGTCCATCTTGTTGGTGTAACGTAATTAAATTAATTAATCCCTAATAATATTATAAATGTGCGTCAGTTTGTTTGTTACGCTTTCACGCGAAAACTATTCAACCGATCACCATGAAATTGTACACATATTATTGGAGGTACTAGAAGTAACATAGGAAATAAAAAAAATGTTTGTCAAAAAATCAAAATCTGGCTACTTCAATGCCATAGTATTATAAATGCGAATGATTATATGTATGGATATTTGTTACTCTTTCACTCCAAAGTGGCTCAACGGATTTGGATGAAATTTGGTACAAGGATAGATTATAATCTGGAATAGCACATAGGCTATTTCTTATCCCGGACAAATGTACGGTTCCCGTGGGATACGTTTTGTATTTTTACGGGTGCATATCTACATATATAGAAGACGATGTTCCGTATAGATTCCGAAACAGGTACCCGGGCGAAGCCAGCTCAAATCATGCTTTATCTCTCCGAACCTTGCAATTTAAGCTATAAGCAACCCACATACGTGAGACACAACATTAGTTTCATGTTACCAAACGTCTAGCTGACCACGTTAAAACAGGACCGATATCTCGCACCTGCAAAGTCCAAAGTCCGGAGACGTTATCTCGGCGTCGTGTCAATGATATTGGTCGACATTACTTAGTACGGTACTATTAAAAACTGTTCCATACTCTCAGAATCATACATAACAACTCTTTGAAGATTTGATTCGTCGTTTATTAAGTTACGAAAATATTGCCGATTGCAAGCATAACTCACAGGATCACCTACTAGGCCAATTTGAAGATTTCCTGAACATTTCATTGTAATCAGTCCAGCTGTTCGTGTTATTAAGCGCACCGCGGTAGCGAGGTCTGAAATAGAGGATGAGAAGTTATATCCAAGGTGGATTGCAGTTGTGTAAAACGACTCTTCCAGTCGTTCTAACGAGATCATCGGTGTATACCTAAAATTATTCCATTCAAAAGTGTTACTAAGTCATTATCGTATGAACAGTTTACGACAATGATATCAGATAAAATTGGAAATGCAACAAATGATACAACAAACACACTTAACCTCAAAATTTCGTTTGACGTTTACCGAAAAATTGCATTTAATAAGAAAACGTAGATTATCTGTGTAAAAATCATAGATATAGCTGTGACTGACTCAGGTAACATTGATGTAGCGGTAAATATAAAGTATACGTATATTTTTTTCATTTCCATGAAGAAATGCAAATGTTACATATAGATTTATATGCCTAAGAAATTAGTAAAGCAGAAAGTTCTGGTAACAAGTTACACTATTTTGCCAATTTACCAAGCATAACAAAAGATCAGGGTCGCTTCTACACCTCGTCCGTGAACTCTACAACAGAGGATCTGTAAATCCAATGTTGGCTTTCAAAGGACTACTTTTCTCCGTTAACCTCCTCCCCGTCCAATCCTCTTCCTTTTCCCAACCTATCCTTATGAGAAAAGGGTGGGAAGCGGAAGTGGACTGAAATTAGGCCTCCGGCACCTCACTCATCAGACGAAACGCAGAGTATTTCTACTTCACGACTGTTTCCTGTGAGGTCGTGGTATTTCACTGGTCGAGCCGGCCCATTCGTGCAACAGATGTTATTGCGGGCTCTACCACTGTAATCGTGAAGGGGTTTAATAACTCATGATTTAGTCATTCATGACGTACTAAAAGGAATCCACGATGCCTTGGAGTACGCCCTGCAATCATAGTCATTGGTCAGTCATGACTTCACAATCATAAATATATGTTTACTGATAATGTATTTGTTCATGTCTTATCTCAGTGCAGTTGATTGTTGTTTGATACACGCATTAGTATTTTCGACGAACTCGGCTGGTTTTACTAAAACTAATGATAGTCGATTAATCGATTTTCCTCCCGAAATCGATTCATGATTCAAGTAATTTCTTTATTTTAAAGTTTTTATGCGTTCACGCTGTGATAACAATTTTTGAATGAATGTTGTGTGGTAGGAATTGAAGTGCCTAGAATTAAAATTTGACTTCCATGTACTAATCTCCTTTTACGTAACCTCTCGTCTGTCGCTATAAAGACTTGCAAGATTCAGATTTCTAGCTGATTCTAATATTAATAGGTTCCGGTGTTTATATAATTATATTGAATCTAAAGTTTCAACTAGACTAGGAAGTGTGAACATCTGTTGCACTACAGGGCCAGGTCGACCGGTGAAATACCATGACGTCACAGAAGACAGGCGTGAAGTAATAGTATTTTGCGTTTTGTTTGATAAGTGACACGCCGCCTAATTCTAGTCTTTCCCTAATAAGGTGAAGATGGGAAGCGGAAATGGATTTGAAGGGACAGGGAAATATAATTTTTTCTGTCTGTTCCCTTCGCTGTCGATTAAATGTAGGCAACAAATCTGCAATTCAACAGTTGGTTGCAGATGACTATAGGTAGTGGTCACTTAATACAGCAGCCAGCCATAGACAATTTTCAAGACAAATTTCATTAGAGTCGTGTGCGTGTTATTGCTGTATCTATGTATTATTGTGTTGTCTCACACATTTCCGGTTTGCCAGAAATGTATGAGTACGGTACTGAAACGTGAAGTTGCGTAGCTGACTTTAGACAGCAAGAGTCTTTATAAGCACTTGTCAAAGGAAGGAGCCTTGCCTGATTGTTATAAGTAGTCGTATATAGTGTGTACAGTATATTGTGTTATGGAAATATTAAGCTACAACCAGTGAGAAATATCAATTGATAAATACATAGACAAATAGAAGAAACTGACTGATGTATCAACGCACAGAGATCACGCTACACTACTTCTGTCATTGGCGAGCACTAAAAATGATATTAACTAAATTCATCCTCTAACGGGGGACGAAAGTTTGTATGGAGAAATATTTTTATCCGATGTAAGTTAACCTCAGATCTATATGACTAATCGTATTAAATAGGGTTCAGCTTGGGCTGGTACTTCGTTGGTTGAATTAAATTTCACGACAGGTGAAACCGCAGGGCACTGGTTAGTTTCTTTAAGTGAAAAAAACTTTTTAGAGATTCATTTTTAAATTCGTATTTTTTACTCTTTGATTTGCGACAAATGACAAAGATTAAAGACGGTTGCAGATAGTAAAAATACGCGTTGAAATTGTCACATAAATATTATCTTTTATTCGATTGTGGCACGTTATTGTGAAATGTGGCGAAGGTCGACTTCTCAGGACTTATCGGGCGTAATCAGAAGCAGTATATCGAATGGGTACCTTCTTGTTAATCTAGCACAAGGCTTCTGGTGGTATTAATGTTTATTACATATAAGTGTTGCTTGCTATAAAAACAGAAGCCTTTATTACCTACAAGCGTAGGATATATTGACTAATGTTGATGTTGCACACTGCCGAAAACTACTACAAAATGTTCTCTGAAAAACAGATTACATGTTTTCAGTAGTGTGAACTCACATATCATATGATATAGCAATGTTAATTAATATTTAATATATTGTCAGAAATTGAATTTTTAATTTAAAAATTGATTAAAAAAATTGTTGCAGTTTTTCGATCACTTTTTTTTAAAATTTCATAAAAATATATTACAATGAAGACCTTGCATGTTCGAATCATTATTTGATTTAATCAAAATGGTATAATAGAAGTGGTTAAAAAGAACATACGAATGCGTTCTCGACTCAGGAAATCGGGGATGGATTTGAATTCGATGCGCACGGTTAATCCACATAATTACGAGACCACGATACGAGATACGAGTAGCCTGCAGACGGGTAGAGGGGGAGATGCGACGCGCGGGGGGAGGGCACGGGTAACACGGAACCCGTCAAACCTGCAGCCATACCCCCGACCACTTGCGAAATGCCAACAGAAATCATTAAGCTAATTTATACTTTATTGTAAAACTTTAGAGTATAAAATCGATTACAAAGACATGCGGTCATCAACGATGTACCTCTCTTTCCCTTCACTACTTACTTCCAGCTAAACGGTCTTAAATGACGTATTCAGCGTTCGAACTTAACTGTTCATGCTTTTGACATAAGCGCCTTATTAATCTGTGATAGATATGTCTTAGCGATAATGCAGTCTACACCTTAAATAATTAGTGTTAAAGCTTATAATTGCTTGCATTGTGATCGTGCTTATACGTTTTGAAATGCACACACGGTAATGCACAAGACGTGTACAAGTTTGGGACTTCTTGGAATCTCCGTGACACTGGTTGCTAGGTCCGCTTACCTTTTTTTTTTAAATCCAGTCGTTATTTTTAAACTTTTGCCAGTTCTAAACTATTAATCGGCCAATGTTCGAAATTTGACCGTTATTAATTTAGTTAGTTTATTATTATTAATAAGTAATCCTACTAATGTTATAAATACGAATGTTTGTAAGTATGGACGTTTGTTATTCTTTCACGCAAAAACGGCTGAACGGATCTGGATGAAATTTGGCACAGAGATAGATTACAGTCTGGAATAGTATATAGGCTACTTTTTATCCTGGATAAATGTACCGTTCCCGTGGGACACATTTTTTAGTTTTTTGTCTACGTATACGTACGTTTATATATAAAAGGCGTGTTCCCTGTGGATTCAGAAACGGCTACCAGGATGAAGCCAGGTAGATCACTAATCAATATTACTAAGTAATAATTACCTTTGCGGAAGAATTGTAATCAAATCTAACATATTTTGTGTCTAAAATGTAAGATTCTTTGAATCTCCTTATAGGAACTATGCCAAATACTAAAAACCTACGTATAAATTAATAGATATTGCTATTCTTACAATTTACCGGTATATTTTTTATCTACTACGAGCCCCGATGCAAAATGTCGACCGTTTTTCTTCAAGCAAGAAGTCTTTCTATTGATTGTGGACCTAGGAAGTATCAAGTCTTTTGATTTGCCAGCATCGACCCGACCGACCGACACACGGGTTTGCCACGACCCATTGTTATTTGAAAACTAATGAAAAAAACTGCAATTTTCAGAATTGATACTGTCTCACTTGACAAGTGACACATAATTACTTTGGCAAATTTAAATTATGCAACATTGTACAAAAAAGGAACAATGTTATTTAAATCACCGATAGACGAACTGTTTTGCTTATAATTTCTTCGTATTTAAAACAGGATATGTATAAATTTAAGAAGCTAAAATTATTGGTTCATAATTAAAAAATGGCATAAGTAACGCGACATGTGATAGTAAAACAGATTAATATTTTATATAGATATACAAAAATAATGAAGCTATAAAAATCTCACAGAGAAAATTTCACACCAAACGAAGTATTTTGCATGAGGCTCGTATATTATAAAGTTTTGCTAATATATTTTGAGGTTACAGTTTTAGTATTATTTTATTGCAGGTTGCATTGTCGTAATGAATTGGTTGGACTGGTTTTAGTCGGCGTTTCGTGTCAATCACCTCATTATGCATAATGAATATAGAATCAAAGATCAAGTCTCCCACTAGAGTATAAACTTGATTTTAAATTAGTAACGACAATTTGTCTGGATTAAAAAAAACCCATAATATTGGAATAAATATTGATATGCTCCATAGGGCTTTGATGCGTTATTTATGAAATAAGTATGCAAGAAAGTAATAATCCTGACATGTTCCTTGTATAGTAATGGGACCGAATGTCGAATCTTCCTACTTATGGTTAACGTAATGATGTAATGTCAATATTGGTTGCCAGGGCCGCATTGATTTCGAATGTAGTGACGTAACAGTGACTTATACAGAATTAAAAATAGTACAATGAACTCAATACATAACGAACAGGTTTTATGATAATTTAATTTGTTGAGTTTTTAAGTGAAAAATTAGACGATATTTGGTAGGTAGGAAATCTTATAGGCTCGCGTGAACAACATAATATAATAATATTTGATTTTAGGTTTATTTTTGTTAATTATTTATTTTTGAAGTATTGCCCCACCCATTTTGAGTTTACACATCTGTCAGCAGTCGTTATGATTGGCTGTTTTTTTTCTTTTGCAAGGTCAAAACGCACAGCAACTGAGCACCAAGAAGGTTATATGACATTTTAACACATTTACAATTCAAAATAATATTGTTATAAATCGTTTCGCCGCGCCGTCGTCGACTCGTTTCCGAACGTGCGTTGCATTTTTACTTATGCTGGACTCCGGTCGCACGACTCGATTAAAAAACTGTAGAAAAAATGGTCGGCCGACGAAACCAGTCGCGCAGCGCACAACGTTATGATTTTACCCAGCAATTTCATACGCGTAGATAAGTGGCCAGTGACTAAAGCGTGTGTAAACGCTTCATCGGTCGAATTACATTTTTTTTAATCTATGTAAATTTTATAACCAAGAAAAAGCTTACAAGGAATACATAACTTGAAAGTTATATTATGCAATTTTTGCATTAGAAATAAATAAAATAATTTTGAACGATTTATAATGGCCAGCGTATCTTGGCGAATGTGAACATAGCCTCTGCCAACTTTAGCGCATGTACACTCGTGAAGAAAATTGATGGTCAATCTCTAGCCTAGACCACCGCCCCCCGTTACGCCGCCTTATGCCACCATATTGTTCCTAAAAAAAGTTATTGCACAACCATCTGCGCGAAGTTCAGACTCGCCAAGATACGTCGGCCATCCCTACTAATATTATAAATGTTAATGGAAGTTTGTTTGTTACGCTTTCACGCGAAAACTACTCAACCGATCATCATGTAACTTTGTACACATATTCTTGGAGGTATTAGAAGTAACATAGGATACTTTTTATGAAAAAAAAATAGTATATAAAAAGCGAAGTATGTATGTTCCCCATAAACCTATAGACTGAAACCGCTGGACCGATTTCGATGAAATTTACAGGGATTGTCCAGATTGGCACAGCGGGTGTTCCTGTGTTTGGTAGCGACCGGATCAACATATTTAGTGGTACCCGGGCGACGTCGGGGCGGGTCACTAGTCACTATAATAAAACGTCTTTGTGTAACAAGACATAGATAAAGATTCAATAACAATTAAAGCAATTAACATTTTAAGAAATTAATTTGACAGAACCGCTGTCAGCGTCGACCTTCGAAATATATTATTTTGTTATAATAAATCTTAAACAGTGACTTGAAATGCAATAATGTTACAAGTAAGGATAATTAAATAATGTAAATTTCAACGAATCACACTCCCGCGTATTTCTACGAACAAAAAGTCATAATGAAACCTCTGTCGTTGGGTTTTAAATGCAAAGCGAGAAACCGCATGACGAAGGTTTAAAGTTTCATTATAATACATTCAGTAGTTTTGCGTGAAAGAATAACAAACATGCATACATCATATTCAAAAGTCACTAGTGCTTATACCTCAGGATTCGTTCCTTTTTAAGTACTAGTTGACATAATAATGGAGTGTGTACATTTGTATTTTTATTGTAATATAATAAATAAATTTATTAAAAAAGCAGTAGTAATTAGTGTTGGATACAATTAACTCCATTTCACAAAGGGTTAGACTGCAAGATCTAACGATAGCTGATTCATAGTAAAATGTATACTAATATTATAAATGTGAATGTAAGTTTGTTTGTTACGCTTTCACGCGGAAACTACTCAACCGATCATCATGAAACTTTGTACACATATTCTTGGAGGTATTAGAAGTAACATAGGATACTTTTTATGAAAAAAATAGTATATAAAGGCGAAGTATGTATGATCCCAATAGACCTATATAATCCGAAACGACTGGACCGATTTCGATGAAATTTACGGAGATTGTCCAAATTGGCACAGCGGGTGTTCCTGTGTTTGTTAGCGATCGGATCAACATAATTAGTGGTAACCAGGCAAAGCAAGGGCGTGTCACTAGTAATTTAATAATTGAACCGGTATTTTAAAATATGCTTTATTATCTAATATTACATTGACTTATGATTAATTAATTATGTGATATTGCAAACTGATACTGAGACGATTTACTAAGATAATAAAATACGTAATAAATTTTATGTTACACATCTCCTATGCTGGTGGACGGATTTTGGTGGTTTTTTGTGTGCTTGAGTGAGTCGTGGTGTGTTCCAGATTGAAAATTGGATCCGGTAGATGGCACTGCTAATTCAATATTCATTCAAGACAATGTGTGCTCGGTCGGTATAAAAAGCAATTTTTAATTAGTATGTCATTTAACTTGATTCTTTAATGTTCTTCGTTTACGGAACATAACTTGTTCTGCCGGACCGGTTGCACAACTTTCAAGTAAATTTTGTGTCGCCTAGGTTACCTAACACGTCGGTGACATGGCCCTGGCTCGTAGCATGGCTGAGAGATGGATGTAGATTATCTTGGAAAAAACATTTAGAGAATTATAAAACATTGGAACAGAAAAAAACGATTGGCAACTGGCCTTAAATAATTTTAATATATACATAAATTTGCTATCATTAAACATACTTATTTATCTTTTAAAAGCTAAATATAATTTTCAATAACAAATTTTACAATTTTTTCAAGTAAAACTATAAATTAGTTTAATATTATGTAAAACCGTTAACGTAATTCTGAACGAAACTATAATATTGGCGGGAACTTCTCGTTGGTGACGAGTCCTGCGGTTTTCGCGGTCTTTTAGCGCGGGACGCGCATCTCACGCGTGCTGGACGCCATCTTGCGAATTTATAACGGTCGGTCTGGTATTAATTATTATATAAGATGTATGGAATTACGGTTGCTTGTGGTTAATACAATGTAGCGTAGATCGGATTTAGCCGTTATTAATATCGTTTATAGTACCAGTAGTTATAAATTTAGATAAATGTTTCTAGTTCCTACGAAATCAAGAAAAAATTGATAGGTCAATTTCCATTGATTGTTTCAACTCGTATTTCCAGCAGTTATATCGTCGAAACACGATTCTTTACATCCTAATCCACTTGAACCTACTAAAGTGGTTCAACAATTTTGGACAACATTAAAGATACTAGCTAATTCGCCCAATGTAAACTTCCTTTCCTTCCATCGGAGCTCATGCAGTAATTTATTATTTTGCTTAAAATGGCATAATTTATTTACAGATTTTGCTAAACGTTGACATATCGAGTCACGTTCAGTTTTGTCGTCACTTGGCTAAGACAAAAGTTGGCTTCGAAGCTTAGCGTGCACAGTGGAGCGAAGCAGTGATTCTTGTCGGCCCACAGCTTGTATCAGTCAGTTCAGTTCCCCTGGTGTTGCGGATGTTCATGGGTGTCGGTGTTCACTTATATTAGGCGACCCGCTGCTCCTTTGCTATAAAAAAATGTTGTTGGGAAAATAATATTAATATATCGGAACGGGTTTTTATAATCTCTGATGTAAGCGGTCATTTAACAAGATGGCGCCATAAATAACTGGTTCTGTGTTAATGTCGCAAATGACATTTTGTTGTGAATTGGATACGTTCGTATCATGGCAAGGAGTACTTGACCCACATCACCTCTGAGGAATCATTTTATCTGACGATATCGCTGTACATTTGAATTTGGCGTGTACATTTTTAACTTGAACAGAATTAATTTGTTGCGTCAAATGTCAATTCTAAAATATCTCACACTAGTGTTGCGCTTCAACTTTGCTTGGTTACTGAATAATTATTATGTATATTTTATTTACGAATATAAATAAATAAATTATACATTATGTTGTGTTTATTTTAAAAATGAATCAGACACACATCGCTCGCCATTGAAAAGGTTCGTCGTCTTCGATTCGTCCACTGTTTGACGTAGGCCTCCATTGATCGCCACTAAGATCCATCGTCTGCCATCCTCATCCAGTGGGCTCCAGCAACTTTGACCAGATCATCGGTCCATGGTGTGGGAGGGCTACCTATGACCTGTACGTGGCCGCCACTTTAGGACCTTTCGGCCCCATCGGCAATCCGTTCTGCGCGCAATGTGTCCGGCCCATTGCCACTTAAGGTTTACAATTCTTCAGTATATGTCGATTACCTTGGTTCTTGGCTGAGAGACTCCGAGCATTGTCCTCTCCATTGCCCGTTGGGTGACCTGGAGCCGTCTAACAGTGCTCCTAATGAGTAAATATTTATTGAAAATGTTATTTAGATTGATTCCTTTTCAATATAAATATTTGTTTGTACATTTTAAAATAATAATAATGATTGTGTTAATTTAATTTAAGATTAATTTAAAATGGACGGGCCGGTTGGCGTGGTTTGTAAGATACTTGCTCTTCACGCTGCAGGTCATGGGTTCGATTGCCACCCAGGAGAGACATTGGTGTGCATGAACATGTCTGTTTGTCCGGAGTCTGGGTGTAATTATCTATTTAAGTATGTATTTACGAAAGAAAAGTAGTTTATGTAGTATATCAGTTATCTGGTTGCCATAGCACAAGCTCTGCTTAGTTTGGGATCAGATGGCCGCGTGTCAATATGTAAAAAAAAACTTCAAAGTTTCAAACGCGTTTTTTTTAAAACAAGTCACACTGCCCCTCATGATTGCGCAACAGACGGCACAATTTAGTGGAATGACTGCTTAAGTAACATTTATCTCGATTCGTGTGACGAAACACGAACTACCAACTATCTTGAATGATATGGTAAGATGTCTTAGAAATCTGATGGATTTCCGTTCTGTTAAACTCTTGGGAAAAAACACTAAAATTGTACTCATAATTTAAAACAAAAGATTAACTTGTAACCAATTTTAAAATTATCTGTATTGAGTCTTTCTTTGGTGTCGCTAGGTTTTATAAGAGCCACTTCACACGACTACTGCATCGACAAGAGGAAGTTTAACACTGGTGTTGTGAAGTTGCTCTAAGCTGTAACACTACAATTACGCATATAATTATAATGAATGATTTCTTACTAAAGTCTCGTATGTTCGCGGTTGATTAAGCAAAACAATTCAAAGAATTACAATTGCAAGTCATTGTCCCCATTTTGCATTGTCCCTCGCTTGACAAAGTATATGTACATGGTAAACATTGGACGTGAACTAAGCCGGCCGTAAAAATTGCAGCCAAAACCTATACAGTTTGGACTGCCGACGACAAATAACGTGGGAAAAGGGATGGGACATGATGATTAGATATGAAGTAATATGATAAGCCAAAAATTGATCATAGAATATATACAAGTTCTTGTGTATTTTATCTTAAGTTTCATTTATTATATATTATACTCGATTAAGTGACATTTAATTTTGACAATATGTTATTTATTTATATGTACATTTACTGTGTATCTATTTGTTGCCATAAATAAAGTTTTAACATAACAACATCTAAAAACAGTGAGGTGCCGGAGGCTTAATTTCAGACTTCTTCCTCTTCCCACTCTTTCCTCATATGGATAGGAAGGTAACGGGGAGGGGGTTGGCGGGGAAAAGGAAATATCTTTTTTCCTGTCTATGCCCTCCACTGTCCACTAAAGTTAGGCAACGCATCTGCAACACATTTGCTTGTTGCGGATGTCTATGGGTAGCGTTCACTTAGCTTCAGGTGATCGGCCTGCTCGTTTGCCACCTTATTCCATAAAAAAAGTTAACCACCACGTCTTTGGTTTATACGGAATAGCCGTTTAAGGGAGGTACTTAATTGTACTATATTGTAAAAACGAACCGGAACACGTGAGCAAATTAAAATACTAATGATATGGAATCTTGGAGAATCGTGCGGATTAATTGAACTCGAAGTGAATTTGTCCGTAATTGCCATTACACGGAATAAACGATCCGTTATGCCAATTTCATATGACGAATATTCTCTTTGTATACTTCATTTTTGTCTTCGTGCAATTTTCGCTGAAATTTCAATTGTTTTAATAGGTTTGTTTACAATTACAACATTTTATTTTAAACTTAACTTATTATAAATTGTCTTATTATGTGTTTTAATTGAATTGCATGCAGTTATAGGTTATGTTCGGTTAATCCCCGTGCGGTGAACCTTGCGGTCTACTCGACAATGGACTTGCGCCAAGCACTTTACAACGTCACATAAGTGGATACTTCCACGCTAGTTCCAGATACAACTGACAATTGGCGAAGATAGACGGGACGGTTTCATCACCCGCCACCACCACTTTTGCCGTACAAATCTCAATCTTTCTTCATCAGTTCGAAGAAAAGTTTTAAAGGCACTGATTTTAATGATTTTCAACATAAGAAATCTACAAAAACTTCGGTTTTTGACGTGACAACGTCCTGTAAATTAATGGATAGTAGGTGACATTCGCTAGAAATGTAGCGTTACGGTCGGGTCCCGCTGCGTTTGAGGCGAGAGTAACCGATCATGCACGATCGATGTGCGTGTCTGAATGTGTGTGAGCGAGAGCGCGAAACGTCACGAATTTAATGTCCGAGCGCCTTGCGCCAGGCATCTTTTTTTTTTCTTAAAAAATGTTGAATTTGATTTTTTCTTATACCGCCGCCCATGAACATCCGCAACACCAGGGGAACTGCGGATGCGTTGCTGGCCTGAGTAAATTTGTTCGAATATGAACTTACCACTTGCTATGTGCTACCTGAGAATACATTCTAGAATCACTGATGTTTATCTAAGATTGAACACAATCAACTGTATATTGTTATGTATATATCTAATTAGTAAAATTGTTTAAAAAACAGTGCAGCAATCGCACAGATTATAAAATAATATTGTATTATTTAAATATTTCAACACAAGCACAACAAGTTTATTGTCTCACTGATGTTAACAAACACTTCAATAGTTTCTTTCATACACATGTCTCCTTTGGCGCACAAACTGCGAGGTATTTTAGCGCTGTCTTTGCACGGTATTTAAGACTGCCTCACATTCCCCGACGAATGTGAGTGCTTAGGGTACAGGTCAAACAGTAATCTACATCACAAAGGCAGTCTCACACGATGATACACTTAATCTAAATGAGAGACCTCAATTGATGTATTTCGCTCCATAAAAGTCGAGATATTCAGCTTATGTCACTGTTTTTTTTTAATTTAGTACCTATTCGTTTGTGTCTGTGCAAATAATATGTGTTTTCTTTTCTGACTTTATTGCCGACTTTGACCCGACAGACGTCCTGTTTTAAGTATCAATGTTGAATTCAAATTGGTATATATATTTTTAAACATTGTGCTTATCATTTTAATGCTTGTGGCGCGTATATGAATAGTTTTTGTGCATTCTGTCAATCGCGACAACTGTCAAACGATTGACAATTATGTCAAAAGTGCTAAGGTTACATTAGAGAAGTTGCCCCTTAGTTTAAAATTTCTAATTGTCCGTCCAACTTTCTTAATTTTTTCCCTTCATTACAAACTTCTGACAAAACCAAACACATAAAAAAAGAATTAGCGAAATCACGATGCCGTGCCGCGCGTACAACAAACTCTTCTATTATATTTTCGAAAGCCTGTCTTCTTTGACCAACAAGAATTTCTAGATAACTATGGCTTCAAGTTATTTTATTACATTTGTAGCTATGCCCATTCGTCATTGCGTCATCTTTATAGTATGTAGATAGGAACGATAGGAAAAAGGCACTGCGGCTTGGGTCCATTCTTGTTCTTTTTTTATAGAAAAAGATTTATATAAGTAGGTGGTAAACAAGCAAGCGGTTCAAAACGTCTACAACAAAAATTGAGTTGCAGATACGTTGCCTACGTTTAATAGACAGAAAAATATTTCCTTTTTATCCACCTCGCCCCCCTCCATTAAATCTTCTACTCCTGCCTATCTTTAAAAGGACCGATAAGAATGAGAAATACAATTGGGTTTCCGGCACCTCATTCATCAGACGAAACGCAGAATGCTTCTACTTCACACCTGTCTTCTGTAAGTGGTATAAGTCCGATCGAGCCACTACAATTGTTAAATTTAGTTGTATTAATGACTAAGATAGTTGACGCTAAAAGATGTTTCTGCTTAATTTGCGTAGTGCATACGTAAATTATCGTAATTTTATGTTACGTCAGCTGCGTCGACTTTAATGTTGATCGTGTGGTACAAAGTCCGACCCTGTGACCCGAGGCGCACGCATTGTTGACTGAGTCCTGTACTGTTTTATAATGTGTAACGTTTTACGTTATCTGTGCCTTTATTACTGTTTAATCTGTGACTCTGCGGTGACAGTCTAATGTTTAGTTAAGGAATTTTGTTTATCTCATTGTTTAAGCTGGGCGTTAATTCTATGTGGGTTTATTGCTGTTTTAAATGAATTTATATTAACTTTGACGAGTGACTTAGTGAAAATCCTAGTCATGCAGTATCGATTTAGTATCGTTCGGATTTACATGTCTGTCTATCATGTTTTATAGTACTAAGTGGCTAACGAGCAAACGGTTCACCCGATGTCAAGTGATCGCTACCCATAGACATCTGCAACTAACTAATGAGTTGCGGATGCGTTGCCCTTAATGATTTGATATTTCCAATTTTATGAGGTCGTAGTATTTCACCGGTCCATCCTCTGCATACCATACATACCACTCTAACCTCTTGCTCCTCAATTTCTCTGTCACTGGCGCAACTGTCAGACTTTCTCTAATATATTCTTAATTTTATCCATACATCATCACACAACACATCCATCTTAACATGCACATCTCGTATCTCCGGCTTCTTTCACTTGACATCGAAGCTGGTTGGTAGAAATTAGACAATTTAAGGCGATTGGCGAAAAACTGAAGGGACAGCCAAGGCCCACAGATAAAATGTCCTGCTGATCTTAGACCACTCTCGCTATGCACCTTCCGTTCATGTTCCCCTACATGTACGATGCCGAAGGCAAAAAGAGCAGAGCATCCATTACCAGAAGGAAGAGATACGGGCTTAATTCACAGATGTAGAATATTAAGTGAGTATATCTAACTTAAAGTAACTTAGTGTAAAACAAAGGAAACGTTTTTAAATCCTTTAATCTAAGCTAAGTAAACTTACTTAAGTGTTTCTATTGGATATAAATGTCAGAGAAGTCGCAATTCTACTGAATTTTTGCGGATTCTTAATTCGCTAAATTGTTACATATTAAAATTAAATTAAATTAATTGACTATGTAGGTATTGGGACTATTATTTCATGTGCTTCTTTTAGAAAAGCAGTTGGTATATTATCGCACCTGGAAGCACTAGTTGATTTTAAACTCCTTAGAACAAAGAGAACGAAGGATGTAATTGGAGTTATAGAATTTGGAGATTGGTTGTGAAGTATGACATGATAAGACAGCATTAGCCAATTGCTCGCCAACTTCAACAAAATGTTTGTTTGCCTCATGAGGATCGTGGGTCATATCCAATAAATCGATATTTTGGGTCTTAACTAGTTTACGATTTGCTAATTCATGCTCTTAGGGTCTGTACGAGCAGCGCAGTCTTTCACGATCGAATTTACGCTTAAACTTTTCAATTAAACAATTACAATATTTCATATACCTTTTGAATATATATATATATATATATATATATATATATATATATATATATATATATATATATATATATATATATATATATATATATATATATGTATATATCAATTCTTAAATCTTTTAATTATTTACACGTTATAAGCCATGAAAAGTTGCTGCAAAGCATAGATTTACCGTGGGTTTCCACTGGTATATAAACTTGTCCCGATACAAGGTTTCTCTCTATCTATCTTTCAAAGAAAACTGAGATAACAATGTTTTGTTTGAATGTTTTCGGCAGTGGAAACCCACGGTTATATAACTCCATATATCGTTTCACTTCCGCAGGTTTTTTTTCTAATTATACAATAATAAATAACAATAATTATTATATATATTGAAAAATATATTTTCAGCGTTCAAGGATGAATGAAGAGAGAATAACAAAACAAATTTATATTTCAAAAGTGAGTGGCAGTGTTGGTAGGGGACGCCCAAAGAACTTATATCGATTAGATTAGAGGTTTACTAAAAGAAGGCTATATAAGGAGTACCCGACGGGCTTGTATGCGTAGATGTATGAATGTAGAAGAACCGAGAGAGGTGTGCCAGGATCGCCCCCTTATTTATTTTTTTATTTACACATGGGAATGTTGATCTACAACCACCCACAATCATAACCACTCTGTGATGTGAAGTTATTGCTAAAAAGTGAAATATATGTACACACCTATTTTTATATATATTAGACAATAATGAATTTTTACAGTGAGAACATTGAACTTGTAGCTATCTATACCGATTTAAATAAAGTGAATGTTTACTAATGTAGTTATTATTTATTTATTTGGTTGTCAGTAACTCGAAGCATGTCGCGCCGCGTGCTATCGCTCGCCCTAATATTTGTTATTTGATACCCAATTCCGGGATAGATAACTTAGGACTGGCAAATAAATGAACTAGACGAAATAATGCGACGCGACGTCCGAAACATTTCCTATTCTGTTAATGATTTAAATTTATACTAATATGTATGAATGAAGATGGGACCACAAGCGGAGGCACAATCAATGGACGAGATAAAACCTTTTTGTTTTTTTAGTGACTGAAATGTCACTGTTTGCCTAGAAAGCATTTACACCGGGCTCAAGGCGGCGGGGCGCAGTGGGGGCCTAGCCTAAGCCTCTTGAAGAGTAACTTGGCTCGATGGCTCCTTCCGTGGAAGGGGCGTCCGCTCGGGCCGTTACTCATAACGCGATCCTCGGATCGATCGTTAGTTTTTATCCGATTCCAGAAAAAACCTCACAGAAGGTAGACCCGCGGACTTGTTTTTTTGTATGTAAGGGGGAGATTGAAAGGGGGTTTCCCATCACGACACTAATTGAAAGGAAACGTACTGTTCTTGAGTAAATTGAAATAGAAATTTCGTAAACATAGTGTCTTTATGTCACTCGCGAGTAGCTGCCGCGGCACGCTCACGTCGTACGGCTCTGGTGTATGGTATTTGTTCAATCAATCTAACACGCCAGGAGCTTATCCGTAAGCGTGACGGTTGCATAACCTAAAAAAGTATGCAATGCTAAAAAAATCACAACATCTTTTGTGAAGTAAGACTGGGGCTTAGCTTATAAGTTGCGAGAGAGGGCCTCTGCTCAGTCTGGGGCAGATGTAGGTTAATTGTTGGGAAAAAACGAATTGAATGTAAGTACTAAATATTACTACATTCTTCGCTACCCGGCTGTCTTAGTGTCAAATGTCAGCGTGTGTAATGGCGTTCAATATGGGATTGGTATGTGTAACGAAACTCGCTGTCGGCGGACACCGCTACGCACAATTGAGCGCTCTTACCATCGTTTAATTCTTGTAATAATTTTTTTTCGTTAATATAACATGCATGGTTCTCCTGGGATAACCAGCGTAATAGCTCTGCTTGGTATTGTTACATTAGTCAATATTATTGGAAAAAAAATATTAGAAGAATTGAATAATACCCAGGTCCATTGTCACGGGCCAAAGACAAGCCGAAAATATTTATAAAATGTTTTTAAAAACACTGAAAATACAAAATATTTTTCAGCTCGTAAGTACGAATGGAAGTGGATACAAAGTTAGGGAATTCACATAATAAACGAAAGGCCAGTCCCAGCAATAGATTGGTACCTGATGACAATGTACATAGATAATAATGAAGCCGTGTCACATGAACCACACGAGACAATAATTCGACGTCGGATACATTCAGTGGAGATTTCCAGTTCCCGCGCAATTTTATAGCAGTTATACGGTCAAAGATTATACAAACAAATGACCATAGATTATGTAATCGATAGAATAACCGCGTGGGTGTGCCGTGTCGCGGGCAAGCTGGAATAGAAACGTGCCGCGCGGGCGAATGCGCAAGGCCGAAGCAATTGGCCGTGCCCCTGCCGCATCCCGCGGGACCCCGGCTTCTCAATTAGTTGGAGCATTGTGACCACTCCAGAAACGGTGGCCACCAGTCGGAGTAATCAAGGGACAGACTATATAACAAACGAGACAAGACAGAACCAAACAACAGGTATACAAAATTTATGCGTGTTTTATTTTAATTTACTTCATTCGAATAATTTTTAGTATTACCGACCGACCGCCGACATTACGATAATACTAAAAGCATCGTTATAAATGAAAAATAACCCAATGATTGCATATTTTAAAACAAAATACCATCGTAACATCAGTCTATCTGGCAAGGACCAACTACTGAACGGATATTCGTACAGTTTTTACTATTTCCAGACCATTCTAGCTAAGCGCACTCGCGTATTTGCAATATATTTAACGTTTATCGTTTTCTGACGTCTAACAACGCTACGTGCCTGTTCTCGCTGCAAAGAATTATTATTAATTCAAGTCTTAAATGGAAACGTGCGAGATATCTAGAGATTTAGCTATTTCATATTGCCTGCCTTTTAAAGTTAGGTACGTGACTGGACTGGAAGCGAGTTGCCTTTGACGGAGCGAAGGAAAATTTAAAAAAATATATGTCATACGTCGCGATTTTAAGATTCTTTACTGGAAGACATTTTAAGACGACCGATTGACAACAGCTGTCTTTTTTCTAATATTTACCAAATTTGTATTTTTTTAATAATTATTATTGGAAATCAAAAAAGTGCTTAAAGCGCGATTGGCTGCTAGTGAAAACCAACGGTGAGGGCTAATTAAATATTTGCATTTGACAGATGTCAAAAGTTAGGTTAGGATTTTTACTGGTAGAATCGATTACGAGTAATTCGGCTAAAACCTCTATTTTATTAATTTTACATCGCTCGATTTTAAAAACTGATTTTTTTGCTAGGTTTTGAGTTAAAAATTATATTTTATATTATATTTCAGTATAAGATAAGGCCTTGAAACACACTAGAAATGAAACTTATTAAACATGGGTTTGCACTGCAAAACATTAACACAAAACATATTTTTATCTCAGTTTTTTCAAAGAGAAAGATAGAGATAAATATAGTAAGAATGTGTTTTCACTATTTGGATTTACATGTATGTTTATAGTTTTATATATATATATATATATATATATAAACAAAGAAAAGATGTAAATGTCTGCCATATTGCCTTATATGTTATCATTAAAGGAGGAATTTTATCAACAGTAAGTAAAACGTATAGTTCTTTGTTTTATTTGGCGACCCTAGTCCGTGTAAGATGTCAACAAAAACTCTTAAATGGACAACTCGTGTTTCAATGACTGCATATCCGATGTACGCGATCTAAATGCCACGAGAATACCGTTACACGTTCTGTTATTCGTTTAAACATGTACAATCTTTGTTACATTATTTTTATCCAATGAAATTCTATATTAATATTTAATAAATAATAATAATAAATCGGCCTTTATTAGAATGTTCCCCACTGCGGGGACATAGACATACTCCTCCGAGAGAGGGTAAAAGCCGTAATCCACCCACGCCGGCTCAGTGCGGGTTGGTGGATGTCACGTCTTCGAATTTGGTAGTTCTAAGAACCTCGCAAATTTCTCCGCGATGTTTTCCTTCGCCATTTTTGGAGCAGTGGTGGTGAAATAAATAACACAAAGTAAAGCGCCTGCCTGGGTTCGAACCCGCGACCTACAGTACGTAAGTCAGGGCCTAAACCGCTGAGCCACAACTGCTCCCTTTATTGTAATCTATACTGTAAATATGTTATATTCATGTAAAATCGCCGGAAAGTGTTAAAAAGACAGTGACAGCACGTATGTCGAATGGTGTGAAAAGGACAACGTATTTAAAGTATTAGAAAAAAGAGGACAGCTAGTGCAAAAATGCGTCCCAATTGGATCGTTGTCGAGTCTTCACTTTTTACCCAATAATAACGTATCTGATCTAGTTTGGTATTATATAATGGCTGTATCTCAGACAGGAGAATCATAATGTGTCCAAAATAGCCGATGTACCTCTTTAAAAAATCAGAGAATACAATATTTTATGCAATGGCACTATCTGAACCTTTGGAGACTCTTGCCCAGCTGTGTCTTTCTGATGTTTGAATGGTATTGAGAATTTTTTTTGTATAGTAATTAAAAGAAAGGTATTGTAAAGGTTCCGAGTAATGTGAGTAAACACTTAGCTAGCGCTGTATCCGCGTGACAATACCACCTGCCTGAGTCACGTCGCCGCCTTACGGAATACGCTTTAAAACAGTACCTATCCGTGACTTCTACACTGCCAAAAACGTTCAATAAAACATGATTTTACCTTATTTTTTTCGTTGAAAGTTTCTTCAGAAGATATTGAAATTTTGTCATAACATTGCGTTGTATTACATATGCAAAATCCTATTTAATTAATGTATTATCTATGTTGATTTCATGGGTTTTAAAAAGAAAAATATTTTTAACTAACTATATGTATTGCGGAATGTAACAATAAAAATTGGATAAGAATTATATTACAAGAACATAAAAACTATTTTCTTCTTAAATATGTATACAAGATGTTTATTCTAAGCGGCCAGCACGTATAACCTCTTTAGATCTATCGACCAAAATGCAAAAACTCCTTAGACGATCTATGTAACTACCATATTATATTTTAAAAAAAAACAACGTATAGAAAAGGAGGGAAAAGGAGCACGATCTATACCTATATTAAAAACTATTTGAAATTAGAAAAATGACAATTTGAATGAACCTTTAGCACACTTTAATTACTCTACTTCTGGGTCAGTGATTAAAAAATGACTAATGTTGTGTTCCAGTTCTCGTGTTACGCCGCGGGTAACATCGATTCAATAATGAAACCATAACTTTTATGTAACAGAAATAAAATGAAAACAGAAAATTACTCTATTACATTCGAATATCTATGGTAAAGATCTAGTTACTGAGAGGCTGCCGCGGCCGCGGAGGAATGCAATTAATTTCCGTTGATCTCATATAAAACAAACTTTGAAAGCCGTCTCGCACCTCGGTTGAAACGGACAAAAAAAATATCCCGCGACGCAGCGCGCAGACAGTGTGAGAAAAAGGAGTGCAACCTACACTAAAGTCGCATAGCAACAGTCACACGCACGGAGATTTCACCTCTAACTTCCAGTGAAAAAGGGTGTAATTCCTGTAATATTTTAGGTATATAGAAGCAAGTTTGGATAGATGTACCTCTTAAGGCATGATGAATCGCCCGTGAGTCATCGCGACCAATAATATTCAGGTAAAAACTTGCTTAATATAACCCGTATACCCTCTAGCTGTAGTGACGTATGAGGGTCGATAAATTTAAAAACTATCTAAATAAATATTTATTTATTTATGTATTTAATTTGGCTTGCCAACGAAATATGAAATTATAATTAACTTATAACACACACTTAATTTTAGGAAGTAATACCATATTTCTTTTACAGGCAAACACAACACTTACAGAAAACAAAGATAGCAAAAAGATACAAAACAAAACTGTGTGACTAATTAGTAACGTAATAAGTATTAAGTGAGTAGTTAGGACTGTGTTTGAGCAAAACAATCATTAAATTTGTTAATAACTATAGTGCATAACATAAATATAAATTAATCTGGATTATAAAAAACAACCACGGCTAATTTTTTATAAAATATAGTCGCAGAATTGGATAAAATGTCTATCTCCGCTATTTTATGCAGCATTTCATTACATTTACATGCGATTCTGTTCAAAGGTGCATTTTTGCCAACATTCGTACGATATCGGTAAATGTTAAACGTATCTCGTCTCCTTATAGATGTGTTACGAGGGACTACTAAATTGATTTCGCTGATTAACTCGGGAACTATTACTAAACCATTTATTACTTTATATAGCAACATTATATCGGTAACAGTCCTACGTTGATCTAAGGATGTCATTTTTTTATTGAATACAGCTTGACCACAGATTATTTTAAAACATGTAATTTAATGCTTTCTTGTGGTTGTTTCTCATTAAAGTGTCTTTTGCTTGTCATAGACAATACATACATATTTATTGTAATGTTTTTGAACGCTGAAAACAACAAGTTAAGGTTCTGGGGTCAAAACATAATTAGTTAAACTTTATTACCGACAAATTCGCTAAAACTGTATCGATTTTTAAAATTCAATTTCTTCTTTTACATGGCTATAACCTAAAACTCATGAGTTAAGTCAATTATTATGTCTTGTCATGAACAAAATACAATAAAATAAATAAATACACCATCTATGTGTTGCGGTAGTCTCTGTGTAATTTCCAATGAAACGCAGAGTGCAGTGCAGCAAAATATAATGATCAAAATCTATTTACAACTAGCTGTTTCCTGCGATTTCGTCCGCGTGGAAATAAATTGGAGAAAACAATTTCGAGGGTTTTTCACTTTTTGCGCGGAACCCTAAATATTAAATTAGCCTTTTGAATCCCGACAATATTAGCTATCTTCCAGTAAAAGTCCTATCCGAATCGGTTCAGCCATTTCGGAGATAACCCGGAATAAACAGACAGACAATAATTTTAAAAATTGTATATTCGATATATAAGTACCGTACATACATCATGTGTATTGAGTATGGAAATGTTATTTTGATATTACATACAGACACTTCAATTTTATTTATCAGTATAGATTTTACATCTTGAATGTTCGTTCGACTCTTTTCACATTCCCTATTTTTTCATTGCAATGTCTAATCTTTTCCTTTCAAATGTGTTTTTTTATTGGTTCTTTCTTAGCGGCCAGTTCGACCTCTTTGGTAATCAAACTCTTTAGCTACCAAAGAGGTCGAACATGTCAATTTCGATTGAACAGTCTCCGCCTACATAACGTACGTGTTGTGAAGGTTTATTTATATATCTTTGTAATATTGTAAATTAATATATCCCTACTTAATATTATAAATGTGAATGTAAGTTTGTTTGTTACGCTTTCACGCGAAAACTACTCAATCGATCATCATGAAACTTTGTACACATATTTTTGGAGGTATTAGAAGTAACATAGGATACTTTTTATGATAAAAATACATAAAAAGCGAAGTATGTATGTTCCCTATAGACCTATAGACTCCGAAACGGCTGGACCATATTTCGATGAAATTTGCAGGGATTGTCCAGATTGGCACGTTCCTGTTTGGTAGCGATCGGATCAACATAATTAGTGGTACCCGGGCGACGCCGCGGCGGCTCACTAGTATTCAATAAGACGCTGGCATGCAATGTTCTGTTATGATTCATACATATTTATAAGCAGTATATATTGTCATAGATGTTTGTTCCAGCGATGTCTTTATACAGAAGTGGTAATTAAACACGGTATTGCATTTCTATACAATCCGCTTTGTCGACGTCATGGAATTGGTATTGCCTCCAACTTAATCATCGATAACAACATGTCGTTTGTAAATCAACATTGTTCATGTTAAGACTTAAACGTTATTTTGATTTTATATCGTCAATGTTACTTAAATCTGGGAGATGTTATATCCCTACTAATATTATAAATGTGACTGTAAGTTTGTTTGTTACGCTTTCACGCGAAAACTACTCAACCGATCATCATGAAACTTTGTACACATATTCTTGGAGGTATTAGAAGTAACATAGGATATTTTTCATGAAAAAAATGGTATACAAAAATCGAAGTATGTATGTTCCCTATAGACAAATAGACTCCGAAACGGCTGAACCGATTTCGATGACATTTACAGGGATTGTCCAGATTGGCACATTCCTGTGTTTGGTAGCGATCGGATCAACATACCTAGTGGTACCCGGGCGAAGCCGGGGCGGGTTACTAGTATCTATATAAAATAATAAACTGTCTGATTGAAATATGAAAGCACAGCACTATTAAGGCTAGGAACTTGAAATTTTACACGGAGTTATTGCCTAGGTTAGCACAAGAAGGGATTTGTCTAATTCCTCCTAAAAGGTCCGAAGTAGGGGATGAAAGTGTGTATGGAGAACTATTATAATCCAATGTAAGTTAACCTCAGATCTATATGATCTGATAAATTACATTAAATAGGGTTCAGTTTACGCTGGACTGTAAATAGCAGCGTGGCTGAATCCGCGGGGCTACCAGGTGAACCTTGATATAAATGGCCGTCATGATAGCTCATTTTGCTATGTAGTAACACCGTGTTTCCTTTTAGCTTCAACATTCAATCTAGACAACTAGATTATATTTTTATTGTAAATGCAAGGTATGATAAACACTGTTCAAAGACCTTAATGTGGTATATGGAGACCGAACTCAATATAAGTTTCATGGATTTCCAGTGCACATTACCCGAAAAATATTGTAAACGAAGCCAAAAGCGGTCTATTAACAAATGATGTATTACTTTGCTGCTTGAAGTCCTAAGTGGCTAGTTAATAAATGGTCGCATTTGTCTAAATGTGACACCAAATACGTTGCGTTAAATTACCATTTATGGAATGAAAACTGCACAAATACATATGACATTCTAACCTCAAATTATATTTTTTCTAGATTTAACGAAATGAACAAGATAGATAAATATAACAGTGGTCAAAATATGACAAATAAATGACACGTCAATGTTACACATTCAAAGACACGGAGATACTCGACCTTTGGCCCTGGCTGGGTCTCTATAATTGTTCAATTAGTCTCAAGTCTCGGTATGTTTAATGGCCGCTGAAACTTTATTATTGTCTTTGTACGTTTTGCAATCCTGTCCTTAGACGGCATCCACATTAAAATGGTTTCAAGTATATTTAACTGGTTTTCTAATTAATATATTGGTCAAATTTAAAGTAATAATTATTCGTTTCTTAAGACAATTTTTAATTTAACGGTAACCTCACAGAAGACATGCGTGAAGTACAATTATGCTGCTGCGTTTCGTCTGAGGAGGGAGGGGACAGTCAGTCGGTTTCTCGTTTGGCTCCTTATTCAAAAAGACGTTTGCTTGGAGATATTCGTTTAGATTTGAATTGCTCGCATTACAGTTACGGTGATCTGGTTGTTCCTTGAATAAAACAAATGGCACGCGTCAATTGTTTTTTACTAAAATAGTACAATAGTATCGATATTATGCCGATACGTTATTTGAACACTCACATCACATCACTAATAGCGCGTAACCGTAGTAGTCGTGTCTACTTTCCTAACGGGTCCTATCGCTCTCTCCCTTTTACCTTTTAAAAATCATCTCCCATCCCATTCTCGTGTGGGTGTAGCCCAAATAACTGGGCACAGATTAGGCAAAAAGGTGGGAAGATGGCCGGTGAGGGCCTAAGGGCCTTAATTGAGTATTCTTTGTTGATGTTGGAATTCGGGCCTCGATAGATTGTTAAGGCGCTCGCCTGTCAGCCGAGCCGAAAGCAATTCTCCTTGTGTACGCGTCATCAGTATTTATTAATCAGAGTTGGATTCAGGATGACTGGCTACTTTATTATTTTTGGCTTTTATTTCTTTTTTGACTGACACATGAAATCTATTGCTGTTAAAGAGTAACATATGTATAGGCTATGTTATCGTTTCAAGGAACTTTCTGTTTTTCAATATTCCATCTAATTTATTAACTTTCATCAAAACTGTCAATATAGGTTATGATTTTCAATCAATCCATTTTATTTTCTTCCAAAATCAATTAAATTATTTAAAAGTTAAAGTATTAAAAGCTATATCAGAAAATGTAAGTTCAAAAATAAACTTTTATTAAATCCAAATATTACATTAAGAATGGCGGTTGGCTCCTCACTATTAGCAATTTACATATCAAATACTCGGCTGAATTCAACGAGTAATAATGGTGGACGTGTGCTCGTACGTGCACATGTGTACACGGTGCGGGCGTGTGCGTGAGGCGCGGGTCAAACCTTGGTCAGCCAAGACGGGCGCTGTCCCAGTATTTTGTTACTAATGACGTGGCAACAATGCGCGAATAAAGATACATACATTTGTATGCTGTAGCGTTTAAGCTTAGGTTTGATATATGACAAATGGCTCTTAAATCTTTTTGATAAATTTTAGACTAGACACATCTGTACAGGCTGCAATGAAGAAGGAAGCCTATGTGGACCACGTGTGGGAAAAAGAAGTGTGAACTTCTGTCAGAAAATGACTATTGGAAGCGCTAACCGGAGCACCAAACATGTTGGACGTCGGTAGAAATCTTTTCCTGAATATTATTATTGAATACGATAATTTGAAGACTTGGACAATGTTCTTGGCATAGATTCATATACCTCCAGACACCACGTTCCATAAAAATTGAACATACAAAAGTGAAGCTAGATTTTTACCGCTAATGTTTACCAGCGTATACATATATAATTAAAAATGTTAGTCAAAATTAAATTAAATGACAAAACATATTTTACAAACACTTTCTTAATCTATCGTCTTTTATATTTCGTTGTATTTTTAAGGTTAATATAATTTTGTAATGTAATTGACAACACTTATAACATGTCATGGCGTCGCATTGTTATTGTTAAAATTTATTATTTAGTTGTTTATTAAATATTCAGGATGCATCGTAAAATGTATTAAATACTTGTGAAATGTGCTTTTCGTACACTTATCTTTGTACTTGGTACTAGTTTCATAGAGAAACCGATATTTTTTTAAGTTATGATCGCGGATTTTGTAATACTATGGCGAGAAACGAATGTCTGAGCTGGATTTTACGAAGTCGTCAATTGGCAAGTTAAGGAGGCTTCGCTTTTGGGTGCCGGATGCTCCATTTTGAGGTACGTAACATCCTTGGTTCTTGCATTGTAATGATCACGGAACACTGCTGTTACCCCATTACTTTTATTAGGTTTACGAGGAATATACTATATCCTGCCATCTTCACACCTTACAGAAATCACGCTTGAACAATATTATTACACGAATACAAATCTCTTCACAAAACCGATTGTTCGGTTTGACTGTGGACTTTATTTTCGTGCTTAGACCCGCTTGCTCATTAGCCTATATCGGACATAAGAAAATCTCTTTTAAAAAAAAAATCAGGTGATATGAGGTAGGCCAGAAGTACGGTCTGAATAGACTGCAAGGTGAGCCAAGTGCGGGTTGCCTGACCGTGATCCGACAATAACCGGGCGCGGCTCTCACCTGACTGGTCGCCGCGGCACGAGCGCGAGTGTCAAGGCGCGCCTTAATATCATTAACATACTAAGCACTGGATTAAACATCTACAAAAATATAGTTTTTTTATAACCTATAAATTGGTGGTATCAATATTCCAACTGATATTAAATAGCAGTATGCACGCGTTTGGCATTATTCACTCTTCTCTTGAAGGTGACGCCATAAAAGTACAAAATACTGACGCTGGCAACTTGCTTTTTTATGGTAGAAGATTGTAAACGAGCAAACTGATGTTAAGAAATCGTTAGGTAAATGAAACAAACAATGGAGTTGCAGATGTTTCGTCTACCTTAGGACAGAGGATAGATGGGAAAAAGGATATTTCCCTCAATACATGAACATTCAAACAAGTATAAAAACTCTATAGTAGGTATAACACGTCCACGCAATAAGTATACTAAGATGACGAAATTCGTATAGTAGTAATTGGTTTCCCTAATATTTAAAGAACTGAGAAACCTATGAAGGAATAATGAAAGAGTGAGTGAGTGAATTATTTTAATTGAATTTGTAGTTATGCAGCCGTCAGTCAGATGCAATGATATTTTATTTTATAACTGGCCAGTATCAAGGTCTTAATTTTTTTAGTTTTTATTTTTTACAAAGCTGCAAGTAATTAAAACCTCTTTGTTTCGAGAAGTTTATTTTAGTTTTGGTTTCTGTATTGGTGTACCTAGAATTGATGTGGTCACAATCGAAAACTTTGCAATTGGCAAATTTCAACTGTAATTCCTTTCTTACTCGGTAACTTCAAGAAGAAAGTATGACATTTACTTGGTTTAAAGGTAATACTATAAGATTTTGAAATACTTTCAAATAAGTACAAGTAAGATTTGCACATTGTTTAATGACAAAACTGGGCATCACTTCAGTATCTACCTATTCGCCCTACAAGGCACTATAAAGTTCTTTCGAGATTTTGATATTTAAGCTTGGAGTCTTGTCTTGTCTTTGAGACATGACATAGAGCATTAATCTTTTTAAAATAATCTATATTATCTATGTGTTAAAAGTTAAGTGTAAAAAATGTTGACGTGTAAGCGTCCCGGCGCGGGAGGCGAGGAATGCAGTTCTACTGGGTCCGGCCTAGCCGCGCAGCCCGCCCGCTCTGACGGCCTGACACACAACGCCAACCCACTCTTGTGTGCGTGTTGATACCATGGAAACTCACTCGAATGTCGTTTGCGTGTATATTCGAATTACTGTCGAGAATGTCTGTACTGAACTTAAATCGCGAGAAAGGATTTCATTTATATTACATGCTTATATACTTTACTGTTATACATAAATATTTAAATTCAAAAATAAAATTATGATACTTATTTCTTTTCTTTATTTGTAAAAAATATCTATTATAAAGAGACAAGACAACTAACAAAGATATAATGATATAGAAGTAACTGAAATTAAAAGATCTTTTGCAAGAGTCTGTACATTTAAATACAAATAAAATTCAACAAGTCTCAAGTAAGGAATTTTCTATCGAGTTTCAAACGAGTTTTAACATTGGTAGTAGTTCTTCTGCTGTGTGAGTGAGTAATAATACATACACTAGCGCATTTTTAGCAAGGATCGGTCCACGAAATCGCTAATTCGACCGGCTTTATTATAACATTACTTAATAAGCGGCCAGCGACGTTGCCGTGATGCAATAACAGTAATAACCGCGCTGAGCTGTAGGTTCAAATTAAATGGACTAAGTTAACAAATAAAATGAAGACCGGTTAAGGGATTGTCTCTTTTGGTTGGTCTTTGAATGTTGAATGTTGGTTTAATATAAATGTCTGCAGACTTTAAAACTTATGTGCCATTACTCATATGTCAGAACTTACTTAGATTGGTTAGAACCTTATGAAAAACTATAGTTTAGGTAGTAGGCAGAATACATAGATTTTCAAAGGTTATAAATATGCTTATATCTCTGATCTATATATGTGGTGGGGTCGGCACGTCGTCATCGCTTCAGCCGATATTCCACTGCTGGACGCAGTCCCCCCCCCATTGATCGCCACAAAGATCCATCCTCTGCCATCCTCATCCAGTGGGCTCCAGCAACATTGACCAGAGCATCGGTCCATCATGTGGGAGGCCTACCAACTAACTTTACGTGCTACTCTAGAACCTTTCCATCGGCTGTCCGTTCTGCGCGCAATGTGTCCGGCTCATTGCTACTTAATGTATGCACAACCACCTTGGTTCTACTGCGCATCATATCATTTCTCATGCGATCCCGCAGATTCCGACTATTGCTCTATGAGTGACTTTGAGCCGTCTTATAGTGCTTGCAGGTCGGCACAGTATGATTGTAGTCCATACTGTATAAGTTTTGGCTACAGTTTTTACGGCCGGTCTGACGCCAAATATCGGCGACACAAGTATGTACATATGTAGTTATAATAATAAATGCATTTATAACAAAAACTAGAATATAAAACAGGTTATATAATGAATGTTCATACACCAATGATACGACCATACATTATTGAATCATACGTGGACGTGCAATATCTCTGTAGGATTCAGTCTGGTGAATCATTAGCGAATCATCAGAAACAATACAATAATTACTAATACAAGACTCGTCACAAAGTAAATACTCGGCTGTTGAGGAAGCGAGGCTTTATCAGGACGCTATCAGCTGCAGACGTCGTTATCGATAAGCTTGTCGATGAAAACTCAACTAAAAATATTCGTGACACAATTTCCCGAATGGCGCGTGGATTGTAAGAAAACCAAGTCATCGATGTGTTCAATATTTCACTCAAAAGTGTAATGTCAAGATATGTTAGGAAGATGTGACGCAATCATGGATTAAAATAGAAACATTTGAAATCGTAGGCAGAGGTTTAAGAAGAAGCTATAAGAAAATAAAAAGCTATAAGAATAAATAGCTATAAGAACGCTAAACCTCTGTTTAGCATTCTTATAGCTATTGTACAGAAGACTCACAACTTTATTTTAAGCGTTTCACTCTTTTTTTGTGACTGACTTGTCACTGTTAGCTTGGAAGAGGCTTTCACAGTTTTACCGGGCTTGAGGCGGCAGAGCGCAGAGGACGCTTAGCCTAAACAGCTTTGCAGTAACTAAGCTCGAGGGCTCCCTCGGAAGCCTCGGCTCGGGCCGTTACATTATTAATATTATCGGATTGGGAGGCCGCCGGGCTCTTAAGTCCCTTCGGCGGACGCTCCATGGAGTCACTGGGCTCAAGGGACCTCGAGAGGGGAGCTCGGCTTGAGCTGTCACTCAATACGCTTTTAGCATTCCGATTCGAGGGTGCCCGAGAGGGCCGAGCCTCGGCTCGATCTCTATCACTGTTTAATATGTCCATATAATAAAATATGACCACCTAAGTAATAAAATAATTTTCCAAGATATTTCGATACCTGTGTCCTGGCATCAATGCTTAATTTGACACTCTCTCTCTTTTCAGCTATGTTTGTTCGTCAAGTAATATTTTATAGTGTTTTAAACTGACTTTATCTTCCTTTATTTAGTGTGTTTTTTCAACAACAGCATCCAGCCCGTAAACATCGCGCATGCAACTGTGCCGAAATACCGGGAGCTCAAAAAGGCTAATCGTGGTAAGAATCCTGTCTTTTACAAATCTTAAGTTAATAAAATATTGTAATAATTTTGTTTTGTTATTTATATGTAAGTAACTGTTCCCTACTTCTCAACTAATATTATAAATGTGAATGTAAGTTGGTTTGTTACGCTTCCACGCGAAAACTACTCAACCGATCATCATGAAACTTTGTACACATATACTTGGAGGTATTAGAAGTAACATAGGGATACTTTTTATGAAAAAAATAGTATATAAAAGCGACGCATGTATGTTCCCTATAGACCTATAGACTCCGAAACGGCCGGATCGATTTCGATGAAATTTACAGGGATTGTCCAGATTGGCACATTCCTGTGTCGATCGCGATCGCATCAACATAATAAGTGGTACCCGGGCGAAGCGGGTCACTAGCATATAATAAATAAATATGTCCCATTTGGTGATGGGGTCAGCTTCCCTTACTCACTCCTTCACTTGGCTCTGTCCTCGCAGTCATCTATCACTACTTAAAAATACGAGGCAATTTTATCAAAATTGAAATTATATATATGGTTAAAAGTCTGTGTGACTGTGAAGTCGTATTTGGTCTGCGATAGTAGCTTCAGATAACGTCGATAACCCAAATAACGATCGCTAAGTGGGCTAGGTGCGAGCGCTGCGGTCGGTTCACTGAATTTCTAAGATGACGTTAGAGTAACAAGTATCGTCTAATCAGTGACAGCCTAGATACTTTCACGATTATTAGACCAGTTCATAACGGATTCACTTGAAAAAAAGATACGATACGATGGCCCTAGCTTCCTGGTTATTGCTTACAACTCAAAAAATTTAAATATAAAAAATAATTTAAAATAATTGAAATGTGTGATGGGTACACACAGTAGAAGTGAACCTTCAACGGATAAGTGCTATCATTATTACGTGTTATTTCATTTCTCAGTTGGGAGTATTTTTAATCTTGTGATATCTTCTCAACTATTGGTCAGAATTGTATAGTTCAAAGGGCAATTATAATCTACATTAAATTCTCTTGATAATTAACATAGTTATATGTATAAGTATTCATACCAAGCACGAATATTAGCGTAGTAAGTGGCATATGCCTTTTAATTAATGTTTCTTAAACAAAAGTGGTTATTGTGGGACAACCATAGAAGACAGATATATGTCATTACGGACTTTTATTTAGCTTATTTAAAGAGCTACAATTGTTTCTTACAACATTTTAATGTACGTCCTATAGTTTAGCCTACGTAAGCCAAGGAAGTAAAATTATCCTATTTTTAACCGACTTTACGGTACGTATTATCTATGTATACATATAATAAAAATTTAACTGACCGCTGTCTGTGTATGGAAGATTAAAAAAAACTATTATCGGGGGCCTTCATATATTAAGAATAACTCAAAAACTACTTACCAGGTTTTGATTTTAAAAAATGGGACCACGCGACAAGCACTACCCGTCACGAACAAAAAACACGATTGAAAACGCTTCATTGATTTCGAAATCTTGTCATCCAGTGCTTTATATTCTTTTTATCTTGTGTAATGTTGTCTTTGGATATTTCTGCTTCAGAATTACAGGCTTTGGGATTACATTGCAGCAATTTACGTAATATTCCTCATTGCGTATCATTAGTCCAGGCAACAGTGGTGGCTCAGCGGCTTAGACCCCGACTTACGTACTGTTGGACGCGGGTTCGAACCCAGGCAGGCGCTTTACTTTGTGTAATTTATTTCATCACCACTGCTCCAAAAGCGATGAAGGAAAACATCGTGAGGAAACCGGAATGTCCTTAGAAACACCAACTTCGATGACATGTGATATCCACCAACCCGCATTGGGTCACCGTGGTGGATTACGGCTCATTCCCTCTCTCTGAGATGAGGCCTGTGTCCCATCAGTGGGAAGCGTTATAGAAAAGGCTGATTTATTATTTATTATTATTAGTCCGAAGGCCTAGAGAACGAGCCATTGGTCTCATGACTGGCCATCAGCTCAAAGCGATTTGTGTCTTGATAAAATCACTACATTATCAAGTAAAACATTCAATGAACATATGTTATCAATTAGGAATGCTTAGAAGTTGATGTATCGTGGCATAGATTTTTTTTTATCGTGTAATCTGCAAGATTAAAAATGTTTTCTTAAATCACACGATAAGCTGTCTGTTTTAATGTTGCTATGTTGTATCTATGTTCATTTAATTCTTCAAACTACATTGCAGTAGAAATGGCGGACTGAACCATAGACATTCTGTGCCGGTAGACCTTGCAAGAGAAAACAATAGGGCGCTAGATGAAAAGGAGAGTTTTGTTTTATTTAAGGTAAAAGTAGTTGAATATAAAGCATATATACATAATATGCATTTCTTCAGACAAGATAAAGCCATCCTAATGGACAGTTTACACTCTTATCAATAAATACTTTATTTTTCAGGGTGTAACGTTGTCGGGCGGGCGGAAAGAATGCTATACCTGAAAATACCATCTTTAAATATTAATACCTAATATATGTATCAAAACAATAACTTCTGTGAGGAAAAAGATAAAAAATATGAAGAAAAAATCTTTAGGTATTTCTTAGTATGTTTCAAAAAACGCCATCTATTGTCAGATATTTGCAGATATTCAATTTTTAGTGTCATGGCAATATATTTTGTAAGGGGGTATTGTAAATCTTGTTATTTATAGGATAAAGAGGCAATCGAGCAACGGGTCACGTGAAACTAAGTGATCATCGCCGCCCATGAACATCCGCCACACCAGAGGAATTACAGACGCGTTGTTGTTAAGGAAGGAGTTTGCTTCTTGAAGGACCCTAAGTCGTATTTGCTTGGAAGTACCACTGGCGACAGATCATTCCACAACCTGCTACTGTGAATCAGGTGTTCAGATCCATGAGGACGGAACAACCTGACTATGTACATCAAACTCCAGTGCACCCTGGGCAATGCTGTGTTATGGCTTAGACTGCTTTCCTGCTGCCTGAAGCCCTCGGGGTCTGTCAGATGATGGAGTCCCTGGGCAGTTAAAACAAGCGCCACAAGGGTTAATGACGAATCGAAACTGTTACTTGTAGTTTTCTAGATATAGGTAAATACTTTATAATTTATCAACTTGGTAATTCAAAACGAATCAACACATTGTTTTTATTTCAAACATGCACGCCAATATGGCGTCACGTTGAATTCTCGAAAGTAGTATTGTGTTATTTGAAGTCCGATTAACGTAATCTGACGAAGCTATACGATACGCGGACTGCACACAATCACATCGACACATTTTGCCTTTTACATGTGCAATTATCGAGAATTACATATACGTATTGTTTTTATAAACACGTAATCGCCGACAATATAAAATATCTATCCTTTTGAAGGCTTTAATTCCATTAATATCATATTATTTTCATACGTCAGCGGACGAATTTGATATATAAACACTAGCGACCCACCCCGGCTTCGCCCGGTTAGCCGTTTCAGAATCTACAGGTAACATCGCCTTTTTTCGTTCGTTCGCAGTAGAGATTGCAGCGCCATCTGCTGGGTTTATTTGTGAATCTTAACCATCCTCGAATCCATTTGAACACATACATAAAAAATTATTCAAATCGGTTCAGCCGTTTAGGAGGAGTTCACTGTCAACACACGTGCAGGAGAATTATAAAACTAAGTAAATGGCACATTTTAGTGTATTGTAAACCAATAACTTACCGAGTCAAGTTAAGTGAAAGACAATAACCGTAAAAACTGTTTTTATCTTTAAAACCGATATTAATAGTGTTCGAATTAGAAGCCGAAAACCGAAATACCACGACCTCACAGAATAACTGTATCGATATTCGTACCATGGAGGTATTTAGAAACATAACCGCTAGCCGCTTTTTCTGTCAAGCGTTTTTAACTTCTCTTACTTGTCTGCCTGTCGGTGTACAGTGTGTCTTTAAATGTCTGCGATTCGTATGATGTGTCACTCTGTTACTTGCAGTGACAGGATATACAGGATATGACGGGCCGGTTGGTGTCGTTTGTAAGATACTTGCTAAAAATCAAATCGTTAACCAATAACATTACCACCGGTCTACTGAAGAAATTATCTGAGTTATGTCAAGTTAATTACTGGAGAAAAAAAAGAAACCCCTTCTGGCAGCGGTTTATGATAAAGTTAAAGGTACTTGCATATACTCTTCAGACCCGCTCCCTATGTATTGTCTAAATACCTGGGTATCTAAAATTAATATAATAGTTCAGCCGTAATAAAGCCTTTCTAAGATTGCTTGGATAGTGCCAAAACGGGTCAGGAGGTTAATGTATTGAAGTCAAATGTTGCTGCAGAACTTAGCAGCAAATATGAGGAGTGGCAAAAAATGTATACCGACGGATCTAAAGGTAGTGATAGTTTAGGTGCCGCATATACATGTCCACTTCTAGATCACCAATACATTATCAAAATTTCTAACCCTATCACAATAATGTCAGCAGAAATGGTTGCTATTTTAGAAGCCTTAATATATGCCAATGCAAGCAACTTTTTAAAGGTAGTCATAATAACGGACAGTCGAAGTGCCCTACAACACATTGCTCGATGCACCTCTGGAGTCAGAGGAGTATCGATAGCATACTCTATTTTAGATGAAATCTTAAAATTTCATATAAGTAACCGGAGTGTAAAATTACAATGGGTACCTTCACATATCGGTTTAAAAGGAAATGAGAAGGCCGATAGTTTAGCAAAGCTCGCAGTTTTAGATGGAACAGAGTATGAAGTACTTCCTGATTACTCTGAAGTTTTGCCCTATTATTTGGCCGGAACACTTTGATCAAAGGTCGAAGGAGAAAGGTATTTGGTACAAAACAATACAGAGTCAACTCCCCCAAGTGCCTTGGTTTGATAGGTGTGGACTAAACAGGTCATCAGTTGTATTGAATCTGCGCCTTCGTTCCGGACATATTCCGTGTGGTAGGTTTGCCTTCCTGATGAAGAAGAAGCAATCACCTAATTGTGAGTCGTGCGACACTATCCAGGATGCTTGCTTGCTTGCGGAATGTGTCCTAAATAAGGATGCGAGAGAAGCACTGCTTAAAAAATACAATATAACCAGGTACAATGTGGGGGAGTACCAATCCATCTTATCTCAGCCTTTGACTGAAAGATCAAAAGCAGTGCGCAGTATGGTTCTCGGGCTGATTTAAATTTTATAATTGTATAATGTTAATGCATGAGTTGTGGTGTATGGGGAACAATGGGACTGACATGTCTTCTAAGACAAAAGTCCCTAATAAAAAAAAGAAGGAAAAAAAAAGATACTTGCTTTTCACTCCACAGTTCGTAGGTTCGATTCCCACCCAGGACAGATATTTGTGTGCATGAACATGTCTGTTTGTCCTGAGTCTGGGTGCAATTATCTATTTAAGTATGTATTTACAAAGGGCAAGTAGTATATGTAGTATATCAGTTATCTGGTTGCCATAGCACAAGCTCTGCTTAGTTTGGGATCAGATGGCCGTGTGTGAATATGTCCCAGGATATTATTATTATATTATAATAATATAGTAACTCTAGAGCTTTTCCCATAGCAAGCAAAGTAGGTAATGTTTAATACCACGAAGAACGGATGGAAGATGGAGCTGAAAGTTTCGGAATGGCAGCCACGTACAGGTCCAATGCAGCAGATCTCACAAGATGTACCAATGATCTGGAAGGCTGTGAGAGATGTATGACGATGGTACGGGTTTTATCGTTGTGGCGTTTGTTAGTTAATGGCGACGAAATTCGATATAAAATTGGTCTATAAGTTATCGCGACAGGTTCGTTATCATATCGCGGCTGATAGCCGGTGACATGTTCAGTCGGCGACGCAGGTGCGGAGCATACGTTGTGTTGCAAGTATATATTTTTTTTTAATTAATTGCAGTGTTTGGAATTCGAATTCGATGTAAGTCGTACGTCATAAAAGATAATGCATATATTAATTGAGTGCATAAACTAATTTAGTACATATGTTAAATTTGCGTACAAAGAAACGGATTCCTTGTTTGTGTCAAGTCTTCTCACTTATATTTAGCTTATTTTTTGGGTTGCGCAATGAACCTCACTGATGTCTGCAGTGTGAAGGCATGTCTGTTGGAATATTTAAGAATTGAAATCTAAAAATCACTAAATATAAATATTTTATAGGGGTTCCTATCTATACATAGAATAAAACTGTAACTGATCGCTGTCTGTACATGAAGATATTTGAGAAAAAATATTATTGGGGGCCTTTATAAATGCAATAAAACGCAAAACAATGTTTTTTTTATTATATCTTTAAAATGATGATGATTGAAAGTTTACATAAAGTTCAAAACAGGTCAGTGTCGTAGATATCGCAAGCTTCAGCTAGATACACTATGCATTGAGATATTCATAGCACTCTCTTGTTTCGGAGACGCACGACGCTCCTGGTAATTATGGTATTTACACGTATGTAGTAGATTTTAGGAATGACGTGTGTATTATTTTTAATAGGTTTTGTTAGCTTAGGTTAGTAGCTTATTATTCCCGAGTAAGGTTGGCGTTAGGCAGGCGGCCGGCTTTAAAAACTGTCCCAGAACCTATATAGTATAGACTTTGGTCACAGTTTAAGCAATCGTTTGTGATTGTTAAGCTTTGCTACGGTCATGTCGATGTCCCCACATGCGCGGGAAAAGGGCAGGGTGACGATGAGTTTAGGGTGGTATTTAAGTAGGTAATAAGTAATATCATTTCGTTTTAAAAAAAATTGTAGGGCGGGTGAAACGGCGGGGCACAGCTAGTATCACATAATAAACTAAACAGTTTCAACTAAAGAGTTGAGAAATCGATGAAAGGTGTGTCCAAGAGGTTCTCATTGGTCACTAATAGTCTATGACCTGTGTCATAGAAGTTAAATTATTCGTCTGCTTTTGTAAATGTACTTAAGTATTTAAAGAGGTTAGGCTATCCTAACCTCTTTATAAGTTCCTATGAACAGTCCTCCATATTGACTGTCCGTCTGTTCATTTTACAGTAGTAACATATCGCTGGTTATTATCTTTCATAGGAGATATCTCGTATTTAAATAAAGCCTTTTAGTTCTTTGATCAGTTTCGCAGTTACTTTTATGAGTCAGTGTGACAGCTGTTTAACTAGTGCCGACCATCCTTCGGTAAGATTGCTAAGGTGAAGTGACTTTAAGGATTACCTGTGGTAGAGCCCACAATAACATCTGTTGCACGAATTGGCCGACCGGTGAAATACCATGACCTCACAGAAAACGTAGAAGTATGCGTTTCTTCCGGTGAGTGAGGTGCCGGAGGCCTAATTTCAGTCCTCTTCCCCTTCCCACTCGTTCCTCGTAAGGGGATAGGATGGGAAAGGGAAGAGGATTGGACGGGGAGGGGATTAACGGGGAAAATGAAATATCCTTTTCCCCGTCTATGGTAAAGGTAGGTAACGCATCTGCAGCACATTTGCTTGTTGCGGATGTCTATGGGCAGCGCTCACTTTACATCAGGTCCGCTTGCTTGTTTGCCACCTTCTGTCTGCCTAGTACTAAATCTGGGGGTTATATGCGATAAAGCTATCCTAAATCTATTAAATTATTTGATTCCAGACAATTACCAATTGATTAAGAAGCGAAAGGATAAATAAGCGAAGATGTTGGCGGCAACGCTCACGACGTTAACGCCGCGTATGAAGTTCAGCTTCTCGAAGCCCAATATAGAGAACATAGTGTTCAAGATGCACTACAAGGTGACGGTCACGCTCCTGCTCGCGTTCGTCATCCTGGTCTGCGCGCGGGAGTACTTCGGGGAGCACATCAAGTGTATCTCTGACCAGGGAGTCCCCGACCATGTTATCCAGACGTACTGCTTCTTCATGGCTACGTTCACGATTGTAAGTTTAGAAATTGTTTTATTCTATATACACTTCATTGGATGGATTGACACGTATTTGTACAGATTTACAGAAGTAATGTTTAGTATCACTATTGTGTAGATGTATGACAGTCGCTATTTGAATTCATATGTGACAATGATATAATTCAAATAGTAACAGAGTAGCGGTCGAAAAGTGAAGACTAGAAAGCGTCATAATTGGAACGCTTTTTCTTCAGCTTACGTCATGCGTTTACATTTACGCTTAAGTGACAAACACTAGCTGTCCTCTTTTGTCTTTTTATTTCAGTCACGCTATCCTTTTCACACCATTTGACGTGTGTGTTGCTGTCACTGTCTTTGGAACACATTTGACTGGTGAATTTGTATATAAAATATCTATAGTATAAAATATTACGCCCAATCCGGTAATAATAATAAAGTAACGGCCCGAGCCGAGGTTCCCTCTACGGAGGGAGCCCTTGACCTTAGTTACTCTTAAAGAGGCTTAGGCTAGGCGCCCTCTGCGCCCTGCCGCCTCGTGCCCGGTGCAGCTGTAAATGCCTCCTCAAGGCAAACAGTGACCTTTCAGTCACAAAAAAAAAACATCACGCTCCAGTTCGAGGTGGAGTTGGCTGATCACAGAAGACGCTTTGCTTGAACCTTAATTCGTTTTACTATACGATAACTATTTCAGATTGTTTTAAAGAGACAGCAAGTGTATAGTTCATACATTTTGTATCCGTCCAGGTTCGACATTACAACGAGAGCCTGCTGCAGCACGGCTTCCTGCCGCACCCCGGCGTGGGCCCCATGATGGAGAGCGACAGGACGCTGCACCACACCTACTACCAGTGGGTGCCCTTCGTGCTTTTCATCCAGTCTATATGCTTCTACATGCCGCATTACATATGGAAGAAAAAAGAAGGTAATGAAATATATATATATAAGCTACCGCTCCTATAACCCAGGGTGATAGGCATAGTTCTACATTCCGTGGTACTCATGCTGGTCGGTTACGGGCACTCTTATTGCCTTTCTTTAAGGTAATATTTTTTTTATCGAAGCAGGAGGTTACAAAAATATGTATTTTAACTGATGCCAAGTTACCATAGCTTCCTAATCATTTGCAACAATCACAAAGAAATTTAATGATAGAGGAAGATGGAACGGGAAGAGAATATAGCTTGTTCACCTTGCCTTCATGCTTCACACATCACTTCCTTACTTGTGAAATAGCATCTAATAAATGAGAATTGATAAGCAGCAAGTATGAACATAGTGAACTAAATATTATTTCTGTCATTCCCGAGGCGGCCGGTACACACAGTATCCAAAACGTACAGTGTGGAATTCGGTCATACTGTGCCCGACCCCACATAAATGGGAAAAAAGGTTGGTTGTTGGCGCTAGGTGCGTACAAAGGTTACACGTTGGCGCGCACAAAATCGGCGTGTAAGAAGGCCCTTAGATACAATAACCTAAAGATTGACAAGTTACGAATATTTCATTTTAAACAGTATAGAACAATTCGATATATACGAAATATGTTGCTGAAATTTTAACTTAATAATTTTATTATAATGTGTCAAGTATTCAATGACATTATACTTAAACAAAGCAGATAACACGAGTGGCTGATAGCGGAGGAGGCGATATGGCTCGGCCACTCGGCTACTACATACAAAGGCAGCCGATTTGCCTAATAATAGTAAAATTCGAATCTACTGTCTAGATTTTATACCGATCTCAAGCCTTTGTCTCGGAAAACAAGCCTTTGTTGCCTTTGTGAACATACCAATTCTACGTTTTTCTTTAACCAAATCAAAGATTAGTTGGGGTCTGGCTCTCAATTGAAAATTAACTAATTATTTAGTGAAGTATTGTAGAATCTAGACTAGGATAAGGGATAGGCTACTCACAACATGGTGCGAATAATTACACTGCAATACTCGTAGTTCGCAACGCCATTATTAAAATTGACTCTGACCGGAAAATATATAGTAGACCAGTTCTTAAGGAAGAACGAGATGAGATTGGTGTTAGTATTGTGTTAGATGGAGCTGGGGCTGCTGAGGAACTGTTCTGTTGTAAATCGTGATTGATTTTGTAATATTAAGTTTACAATTGGTTTGTAGGCGGAAGAATCAAAGCTCTTGTTGACGGCCTGCAGTACGCCGGTCTCGCGCTTCACGCCGAGGACATGAAGGTGGGAGACACGACCGTGCCGTCCAGAACGACCATAGACAACCAGATAAATCTCATCAGGAAAGATATTATATTGAGGTAATTCATGTTGAATCAATACGTATTGTTTTATTTAATTCTTTTCTCATTTAGAAGCACTGCAAATTTTTGTACCATGATCCGAGTATAATAATTTTGATTTATACATGCTTCAAAAAGTTATTGTCAAAAGATTACCATGGCAACCGATATTCTTAATGAAAGTTTTTTATACCTCGGGAACTATTTTGTTGTTAGGATATAAGGTAAGTACCCCACGTCTCTTTACATACACGTGGCAAATTGTGTGTAAAATTTAATAATGATTAGTTGTTAAGGAGTTAAAGCGTAACAAACAAAAATATACATATTTGCATTGTAATATTATATATACGCTCACGCCCGTAACCCAGAGGAGTAGGCAGAGATAATGGATTTCCATTTAGCGCGATCCTGGTACACCTCGCCTCTTCGTTATCCATACATCTACGCATACAAGCTCATCGGTTACGAGTACTCCTTATATCGCCCTTCTTTAGTATGTCACTAATCGATATAAGTTTGTCCCCTACCGACACCGCCACTCACTTTTGCAACGTAAATTTGTTTCGTTACTCCCCCTTCATTAATTCCTTCAACGTGCCTGAACCAGTTTTATAATATTAGGAAGTTTAGTCTTTTAAAAAAATCTAGTTTTCATTAGATTCTTACAATTGTAACTTTTTTTCATTATTTACATGTTCTCTTAATTATTCTTCATTCTAATATTGGAATTGTATATGTAAAGAACACAATGGTCTTTCGGTTTTTAGTTATACTTACTGTAAGCACTGGATTCTTTTAAATATACTTTTATCTATATAAAACTAAAAACCATCGCAACAGTTTGTTGCAAATTGTTTTATCAACACAGTATTTTCAGCAAGAATCAGTTAAAACTATACTTTTAAGATAATCTCTTTTGAATAACTAGATTGCGGGTGACCCGGACGTGGTCGACATGGCTGGTGGCGATGGAGGTGGTCAACTTGTTGCACCTGATGCTGCAGATCTGGCTGATAGACATCTTCCTAAACGGAGAGTTCATAAGCCTGGGCTCGAACGTGCTGTCCTACAACGACTGGGAACAAATCTCCGATCCTTTAGAGACAATATTTCCAAAGGTAAAATTATAAAAAAAATAGTTTGTTGTATGGGGGCCCCGTTTTATGTGAAAATTTCAACTGTCTAACTATCACGGTTCATGATATGCCTGGCGACGGACGGACAGACAGCGGAGTCTTACTAATAGGGTCCTGTTTTGCCATTAGGGTAAGTAGGTAAGGGTTGTGGAAGTAAGCTGTCGTATTTCCTTCGTATACGGATGTCAATTTATTACGGCATGTATTACATGTTCTTTTGGATTTCGAAAGCAGCAAATCGGAAGTCTTCCGAGGAAATACTATTTATAAAGTCTAATTCTTCATCGACACTTCAGTAATATGTTAATTACCATCTGAACAAGATTATTTGTACTATACGTCAAATTGTAAATGATTCGTTTAGTTTCTAATTTGCTTATAGTCCGAATGTCATAAACGGTGAGAGGCATACATGAAGCACTTCATGATGGTGTTACAGGTGACGAAATGCCTGTTCCACAAGTACGGTCCCAGCGGCTCCATCCAGCAGCACGACGCGCTCTGCGTGATGGCCCTCAACATCATCCACGAGAAGATCTACACCATACTCTGGTTCTGGTTTCTGTTCCTGTTCATCGCCTCGTTACTCGGTAAGTTGGTTGTTATTGAACGGTGTTCTTCGCACGTTGTTCTTTTGTCGCGGACCGAGGGGCTAGACCAAAAAAAGTGTGACAACTCAAAACGCCTTCCGACATCTCTTTGCAGTGATTTCCCGATCAGCTAGGAAACTAAAATTGCTTCAATCGATTCAGATTTTGAGATTAAATATCCTTTTTTTGGTTAATAATTACTTAAACAATAACAAAAAAAATGGCGAAAAAACTCTTTTCCAATCAGATTGTTTTTGTTAATTTTGTCTATGGTTCTTGAATATATCAATTATGGGGCGTTTACAATTTTTTCACTTCAATTTCACGTGCGCGGAAGAAGCATAGCTAGGCTAGGATCTGCGTAGGCATTTGATATGAATGTATGGGGATATGTTGATGGGTAGATCTAAGAAAAGAGGAATGGATTGGGAAAAGGATGACATGAGCAAGAATAGAGTGACTACTAAGAAGATGGTTCATATAAAGGCGTGAAAAAACGTGTCGTGCCCACCCCACGTAGGGCTGGAATAGGACCGGTAATTGAAAGACAGAAGAAGACGAAGGAGTACGGAATACAAGCAAAAGAGGAAGAAATTTAAAAGAATTAAGATGATAATATCAACGCTGACGTTTCTTAGGTTTATACGATCTTAAAGAAGATTCTAGTCGAGAAATGACTTGATTAATCCATCAAGTTTTGCTTGGTGCTTGATATTTCGCAATTCCGTTAGTAAATTTGTGAGTTAAATTGATAAGCCGAAAATCTTACGGTATGGCTTCCGTCAGCATCGCGCAGCTGGTGACCTTCTTGCGTACCTCACGCATCGATGGTCGGTGGCAATCGAGGGCAAGGGGGAGGCCCTGGCGGTTAGTTTGAACGTGGCCAAGGCCTTTGATCGGGTGTGGCACAAAGCACTTCTTTCGAAGTTGCCTTCCTACGGGCTGCCCGAGAAACTATGCGCCTGGATTTCCAGCTTTTTCGAGGGTCGGAGCATTAAGGTCGTTGTCGACGGTGCATGCTCTGACCCGAAACCAATTAACGCTGGTGTCCCACAGGGCTGTGTACTGTCGCCCACCCTGTTTCTTCTGCATATCAATGACATGCTGCAAACTAGCAACATCCATTGTTGTGCAGACGATAGCACGTGTGATGCACTGTACACAGCCCGCGCTAACGTTTCTCGGGCTACTGCCGCTGAGAACCGGACCAAACTTGTGTCTGAAGTGGAGATCCTATTAGGTGAAGTCTCGGATTGGGGTCGACAAAATCTTGTTGATTTCAATCCCAAAAAGACACAAGTCTGCGCCATTACCGCTAAAAAAGAACCCTTTGTCACGAATGTACGTTTTGAGGGCACTCCTCTGGTTGCCACAGTCAGCATCGGTATTCTCGGAGTTGACATATCGAGTGACGTTCAGTTGCGTGGTCACTTGGAAGACAAGGCCAAGTTGGCCTCAAAAAAGCTGGGTGTACTCAGTAGAGCGAAGCAGTATTTCCAGCCGGGCCACCGCCTTCAGCTATACAAGGCGCAAGTTCGGCCCCACATGGAATACTGCTCGCATCTCTGGGCGGGAGCACCCCAATACCAGCTTCTTCCATTTGACCGCATACAACGGAGAGCGACTCGAATCGTCAACGACCGAGCTCTTACCGATCGGCTTGATACTCTGGCCTTGCGGAGGGACGTCAGCTCCCTCTGCATTTTTTACCATATGTACCACGGGGAGTGTTCCGAAGAACTGTTTGGAACGATTCCTGCCGCCGTGTTTTGTCATCGTACGACACGGCAGACCGCCAGGTACCATCCACACCATCTGGATGGCTGGCATTCCTCAACAGTGCGGTTCTCTCGACATTTCCTGCCACGCACAGCCGCGTTGTGGAAAGGTCTGTCCTCGGCGGTATTTCCAAACTAGTACGACTTAGGGCCCTTCAAAAAGCGAGCCTATCTTTTCCTAAAAGGCCGGCAACGCATCTGCAGTTCCTCTGGTGTTGCGGGTGTCCATGGGCGTCGTTGATCACCTGGGTGTTCCCGCCGCCCGTTTGCCCTCTTCTCTTATAAAAAAAATCTAACGTCCTCATTAAACGTAGTAGTTTAGTTTCTTTTCCGGCCTTGACTGTAACACTAAATCTACTCACCGTTTTAATTTGTCTTCCAGCTGTAATTTGGCGCGTGATATCGTTCTTCATGTACCGCCGCTCCCTCAAGTTCAACCAGATGGTCTTCCGGCAGGTGTCCGCGGGCAAGTTCGACGCGCACAACGTGCTGCACGTCGTCAACGGCTGCCAGTTCGCCGACTGGCTATTCCTCTACTACCTCGCCAAGAACATGAAGACCTCCGTGTTCCAGTCAGTCTTTCCTATTTTCTTCTATTATATTCTACTGAAACTTTTCTATTCTATTCATCTGAAACGATTTCTTAATAGAGATTTCAAAAATAGCGTTATAAGGGAAAACTGTGGCTTAAAAGTGGATATTGTGACTAGAATTGAGAAAGGTATGCTTCGGTGGTTTGGGCACTTGAAAGGATGAATGAAGAGAGAATAACGAAACAGATTTATGTTGCAAAAGTGAGTGGCAGTGTTGGTAGGGGACGCCCTAGGAGAACTTATATCGATCAGATAAGTGGCTAATTAAAAACGGGCGATATAAGGAGCACCCGTAACCAATGAGCATGAATGTGTAGATGTATGAATGTAGAAGCGAGAGGTGTGCCAGGATCGCGCCAAATGGAAATCCATGATCTCTGCCTACCCCTCTGGGTTACGGCCGTGAGCGCATATTTATTTATTTTATTATACTTCACTCATTTTGTTAAAAGTTGGTTGTAGTACTTGTAAATCCAGTCTCCTCATTTCATTGAAAAAGTGCGCAATACCAAATGTTGTATAGAACTGCCATAGACATCAGAAATTGATGATTGTATCTGTATGTATGATAATAATATTACAGACAACTGTACGCCCGCGTGGCTGAGGAGTTGGAGAAACGGGAGCTGCCTATGGATCAGGACGGCCACGAGGAGAAGGGCGCCGAGCCCATATTGCTGGGTAAAATCGACTATGCCGATGAGACTCTGCCGCTGAAAGGCGAGAAGAAATCTTCATAGTAAGCAGATGTCTGGAGGAAAGACTTTGGACTGTGATTTACTTAGTGTTAATTCGTAAGCTGTGCTCAAGTTATATGAGATTTAAAGTTAGAAGTCATTTAACTTAATAGAATTTATGTGAAGTTGTATATTGTTCACGTTATGCATAGGAGAATGCATTCATTGTTCATGTCACCAGTGAAAACAACGTTGGACGTATTGTAACATGTGGTAGAGCCGGCAACAAGACCTGTTGCACGATGAAAGACCACGACCTAACAGTAGACAGGCGTGAAGAAGTATCCTGCGCTTCGCGTGACGAGTGAGGTCCTATACTGTTCTCAAAAGGAATGGATGATAAGGGGTAGAGGATATACCAGGGGAGGAGATAGATTTGAAAAGGCAATATCCTTTTATCTTTTCAACCCCTCTTCTGTTTATTAAAGGTAACAACGCATCTGCAACTCACTAGCTTGTTACAGATGTATGTAGCGCCCACTTAATATTGGGTGCACTGCTCGGTGCAACTTTAAATTAGTAAACGGTGGCCACTAATTTAAAGTTACATCGATATTTTATATGTTGAATTGTATGAAACAGCTAAGGTATGTTTTATCTGTGTATCTACTGGTACTGGTACTGTGTATATTCACTGGTAAAATACTGTTGTATTGAAGTATTAAGGTCGAATTTAAGAATTGAAATTAATAATTATTTATTTTTATAGTTTTTCTGTGAATTTGGCTTCAAAAATATGCAAATTCTACGTAAACTTGTATAATTTACTGTAACATTCCTTCATTTGTAGATGCAAGTGGAGATATATGTTGACAAATTGTAAATTTTGTACAATTTTTTTATGAAAATTTGTTTGTATGTGTATGAAAGAAGAAAAAAAATGTAATTGTATATAACATGGCTTTTATTTTTTCACATTCTATATGCATTGTTAAATACAGACGTTTACACTTCAAGTACAGACAGAAAGAAAAAATCACCTGCACCCGCCTCTAAAATGGATAGCGTATGTTATCATCCACTTCCGGGACCACTACAGCGCCAAGGAAATATTAGACGCAATCGGAACACCAGTGTATAAATTAATGAAATAATGTACAAATCGCTTATTTAGCAATTTGATTCAGAACGTATAAATATTTAACTTGAATTTATTTTATATTAATGTAATTAAAGAGTAGCTTTTTGTAAATTTTGTAGTTGAAGTAATTATGTTGACTTCGGTAGTTTAGCCTTTAAAAGCAAGATGCATCGGCTGAGGAGGCACTTTACTGTCGGACTTAGTGTAAGGCGAAGTTCTGCCCGAATAAACAGGAAAAGTAAATCCGAAGTACTCACTAAACCCCTCCGACCTGATCTTCTGTAATACGTAATTAACATTATAATAAATAAAAAACGGCCAAGTGCGATTCGGAGAAGAAGCGTTCCGTACATTATTTATAAAAATCACGTTTGTTGTATGGGAGCCCCCTTAAATATTAATTTAATTCTGTATTTTAGTATTTCATGTTATAGCGGCAACAGAAAGACATCGTCTGTAAGAATTTCAAATATCTAACTATCACGGTTCATGAGATACAGCCTGGTGACAGACAAACGGTACCCTTTGGGTACGGAACCCGGAAAAAGAGGACAGATAGGCGACCGATGCTCGTTTTCATCCTTCTATAAAAAAAGTTAGTGTTTGTCACGTAAGCGTGTACACAACGTAACGCTAAAGAAAAAACAGGTGTCTGGGCGCAAGGCGTTCGGACGTTAAATTCGTGACAACGTTACCTAACACAATGAGCATTTTCTATCGACGCTACTATCTCTCTTTCTATCATGTCGCGCGCTCGCTCACACACATTCAGACACGCGGCACATCGATCGTGCATGATCGGTTACTCTCGGCTCAAGCGTAGCGGGACCCGACCGTAACGCTACATTTCTAGCGAATGCCATCCATCAATTTATAAAGACGTTGTCACGTCAAAAACGTTCCAACTGGGCTTTTTCTTCCTATATAATAAAATAATTAGTTCAAACTATCGTTGACCGTAATGAAAAAGTATTATTTATGAATCAAGGCACTACATGAACTTGATAAGTTTTAAAGATTTCACAAGTTCGTGAACAAAGCGATGACGTCAATGTAATTAAAGCCGGCGTGATATAACCGTGAGCACATTGTTAATTCGGCGGCTGATGTAATTTAAAATTGTGCTCCTAACATCACTCCATGTTTAACAAATAAGTTAACTTAACCATTTGTCGAATATTTAACGTATTTTGTGTTAACGTCAACTTATTTGCTGTAGAATTAACATAATTTAATGACCAGCGAGTCATACTGGGTACATGTATGCGATGACGGAATTAGCAATAAGTTGCCATTTTCTGAGAAAAATATGACAATTAATTCGTGGACAAGTCCTCAAGGAAAGGTCCGTTTTAAAACAAAGCATTGTACTGATTATGTTAAGTGTCAACCACGACCAGTAATGTCTACCTACTGCTGTCATCTCAGATATTAATTCCAGCGAGTTAAATATAATTGGGATCCAATTTGGATTTAAAACTGTGACAAGATTTGTGACAGCTACAGCTGAACAAAGAATGTATGGTGACCTCATTTGTTTTTAACAGAAGGTGGCAAACGAGCAAGCGGTTATCCTGACTTCAAGCGACCACCAACCATAGGCATCTGCAACAACCTAACGAGTTGCAGACGCGTTGCCTACCTTTAACGGACAGAGGGGGGATAAACAGACCCCTTCCCATCGTCTCCTTATTAGAAATGGATAGGAAGGGCTCCGGGACCTCTCTTATACGAAACACAGAATACTCCTACTTCACGCCTGTCTTCTGTGAGGTCGTGGTATTTCACCGATTGAGCCTGCCCATTCGTGCAACAGATGTTGCGGGTTCTACCACTGTTAATACCATCATACCAGCGCGACATAAAAATGAATCAGCTTTCCGTACACAAGCCCAGAGTAAAAGTATAGTCAATAGCTTGAACTTATCTTTTAATTTTTAAGTTCTACTTATGTATACTTAAAGTTAGTGTAAGGAACCCTGGGATGTCAACAGGATGTTATTGAACATAAGTTAAGAGATAAACATTTTGTTGGTTATTTTGGTGTATTCTTATCCCACGACTTTGTGTTCAAATTAAGTAAAACCAATTATTGAATTTCGTATACACGCGTCGTTTTTGCGAATCTAATTAAATAGTACAATTGCATTATTGCATATAATTATGGACATATTTAAAAAATATTTGAGGTTATGTCAAATTGACATATGAACATAAGAATACATAAATAAAATAAATATGCGCTCACGCCCGTAACCCAGAGGGGTAGGCAGAGATCATTGATTTCCATTTAGCGCGATCCTGCCACACTCCTCTCGCTTCTTCCACATTCATAGATCTACGCATGCGTGCTCGTCGGTTATGGGTGCTCCTTATATCCTTTTTTAGTAAGTCATTAATCTGATCTAACATAAGAACTGTTTAAGTTTAACCAAAGACATAACATACCTCCAGATATAGGATCCAGGATCCAGGATCCAAAAGTGAAGCCACCTTGAAGTCGCCAGTTGACTTCGTAAATTCCAGCTCAGTCATTCGTTTCGCGCTACACGAATACAAAATCTCTAAATATAGTATTTGTTTTATAAACACCGTTTAAATAGTCCTACAAATAAATTTTAACTCGAAACTATTTTTTTATGTTTGTCATACTCCCCCTCACTACTAGACCCCTACTAGATCTTGGGGTATCGTCGACGCGTTGACATACATTCGAGGCAAATGTTTAACAGTGGTAGAGTCCGCAACAACAACATCTGTTGCCAAATGACCTGCTCGACCGTTGAAATACCACGACCTCACAGAAAACAGGCGTGAAGTAGAAGTACTCTGCGTTTCGTCTGATGAGTGAGGTGCCGGAGGCCTAATTTTAGTCCTCTTCCCCTGCCCACCCTTTCGTCATAAGGATAGGACGGGAAGGGGAAGAGGATAGGATGGGGAGGGGGTTACCGGGGGAAAGGAATTATCCTTTTTCCTGTCTATGCCCTCCTTTGTCCTTTGTCCAAAGGTAGGCAACGCATCTGCAACTCATTTGTCTGTTGCGGATGTTGATGGGCGGCGCTCACTTGACATCAAGTGATACGCTTGCTCGTTTGCGACCTTCTCACATAAAAAAAAATTTGTGAAGAAAATGAATTTAAAATACCGTTCAATAAACTTCGCCTAATTTTCACATAACCATAATGAAGGATACAATAATATTTAAACCTTCTTCATAAATCATTCCGTATACTAGTAGAAACTGTGTGAAAATCTGTTCATTTTTATATCAGTTCATTTCATTCCGACAGACAAACACGACACCTTTGTTTTATAAATATGTGGAGATCATAGTGTTGGTAGGGGGCGCCCTAGTAGAACTTACATCGATCAGATTAGTGGCTTACTAAGAAAGGGCGATATACGGACCCATAACCGACGAGCATTATGCGTAGTATTAATGTAGAAGAAGCGAGAGAGGTATGCATGATCTCTGCCAACCACTCTGGGTTACAGGCGTGAGCGTATATTTATATTTATTTATTCAATGTACATATAACTAATATACGTGTCTAGGTTAGTTCCCACATATCTAAAAAGACGCTTGAATTTGTATATCCATGCATTTAAGAATGTATACAATTTATCCCATTTCGAGTTAACACGTAAACACGCTTAGTATAAACGTGATAAGGTTAGGAAGTTGTATTTGACTTGTGATTAAGTAAGAGCCGAGCGTGCCGTGGCTCCGAGCTTCGATTTGTTAGCCAGAAGCGCGGCGGTGCGGTCTGTTGACCTGTCGCTGATGCTTCGGGACGCAGCATTCACGCGGAAGTAAAAAAATATATCAGTTTACGACTACTTTAATATATCTTTACATAGTATTAAACAGAGTTGTGTCTTCTGTCTGTTCCCTTAGATCTTCTACGCAGCAGATTTTAATATGGTAATATGTATTGTAATATGGACAGAGCGATTCAAGCGGAATATCTCAGTATAACCCTTTTTTTCTTTAGAACAATCAATTATAAATAATATGCTATTTTTACGTATTCAGTATTAACCTTTATCTAAATAAATATGTTTGTAAGCTAGATTATTAAATGTTGATTATAATTGTCTTTTACACTATAACATTCTGACAGATAGCTTAAAAGATATCAAAAGCTTAAAAACCTTGAAAGTTTAAAAGGTGTGTAGATAGATGCTTACACTGCCGCGTCGCGCCCTTTGCTGTCGCTTACTGTGCGTTCAATAAAGGGTATAACCCATCCAACAATTAATACTGCTAAACATTTAATTAATTCTGAGACAGAACGAAGTTTGCCGGTAAATGAGCCTTTTTCTAGAATGTTTCCCACTGCTGGGACACAAGCCTCCTCTTCGAGAGAGGGAATGAGCCGTAATCCACCACGCTGGCCCAGTGCGGGTTGGTGGATGTCACATGTCTTCGAATTTGGTAGTTCTAAGAACATGCCGGTTTCCTCACGATGTTTTCCTTCGCCGTTTTTGTCACACAATAGTACTTATTAATTTAATAGTGAACAATCAAAAGTCAAACCCGACCTTCACCAAGGAGCATGTGTGAACGTAAAAGCGAGAAAGATTTGACAGTAATCTGTGCTGATCACGCCCGTAATTTCCATCCACTAATTGTTGTATAGTGTTAACTCGGTTGTAATGACTTTTAAATTTAATAAGTAAATTTTTTTTACAGGCGACGCGAAAGGGAGGTTTGTCTTTACATAGACACAAGAAGTTTATTTTCATTCCTAATAATTGCTTGTAACGAATTGTGTGTTGCAACTAGAGTCCAGAACACTCATAGTAATAAAAATAACCTCAATTGTCTGTTAGTCCACAGACAAAATAAATGTACGCCGTTGCGAGAGAGAAAGAGAGAGAGAGAGGTGGGGGGGGGGGGGTTTGAAATAACGGATTTTATTTAGACTTACTGCCTTCCTGCTCTTAACGTAGATGCTATAGAAATACTAGTTGCAAACACCAGCTCTAGCTCTTCTAGTTTTTTTCTAAGTACAATTTTTAATAACATATTATCAAAAAATAATTGTACGACCCCCTACCTTTAACACCCCTATAGCCATCTACATTCAACCACCATACTGATACGCAGATACCTCGAGGCTACAACCACGCACATTCACAGTCGCTCTGTTGGGCTAAAAATGGATTTTTTTTATTATAAAAAAAATGCAACTTTGTGGCACAACAGCTGAAATATCTCACCGCTAGGGACCAATGTAGGTACAATAAATGAGGGATAAATTTGTCATAATTATATTAATGAACGGCTAGCGTCCCGAAGCATTCGCGGGATACCTGGAATTTCGTCGCACAGGTAGCGGGGACCGACTGGTTTGGAGCGCCTCGCGCTGCACCCACACACGCTCGCTCGTCAAACTTGTGTCCGTGACCTTAGCGCTTCTCAAACTATACGACTAGTTGATTTTAGTAATATTACATATTAAAGGGTAATTAACACGATTACTCTTAAAATAGTCGACTTAAATTAGTCGGCAACCGATGTACCAACTATTAATGCTTTGTTTATAAAAATCATGGATACATACATCTTTACAGTGGTCACAACATCTGTTCCACGAATGGCCCAGCCCGACCTGCGGCCAGTGAGGTGCCTGAGGACCAATTTCAGCCCTTTTTCCCTTCCATCCTGCCCTAACAAAGGTAGGATTGAAAGGGGAAAAGTATTGGACGGGGTGGGGATATATGTATAGGAAAAGAAAATGTACTTTTTCCTGTCTATCCTTTCCTATCCTCTGTCCATTAAAGGTAGGTAACACATTTGTTACTCATTTGCATATTGCGGATGTTTATGGGTAGCCATAAAACAATAACAAGACGCTTTGAATATCACTGGTCTAGACATCATTGTAATTCTCCGTAAGTCGCAAGATGGTCCATATTTCTTTAAATGCTTTTACAAATTGTTGTCATATCAATTAAAACCTTATTATGTTGACCACAAAGACTATATTAAAATGTACACGTGAGAACAAATGAACGGGTCAAAAGGTTCTTATGGCAGCGGGAAAGTATTTGAATAATTTTGTATTGCATTATCATTATGGCGTTTTACTGTTCATACTTTCGAGGTCTTCGTACGTTCTTTAGCTAGGCAAGTTCTTTGAAAAAAGCAATTGAGTTTTTTTTTGTGGCTGAAAGGTCACTGTTTGCTGCTGTTTATCAAGTGATTTTTTTGTATTCCCAAAAATACAATAAAACCAGTTTTATTTCTAATCAACTAGTGACCCGCCCCGGCTTCGCTCGGGTACCACTAATTATGTTGATCCGATCGCTACCAAACACAGGAATGTGCCAATCTGGACAATCCCTGTAAATTTCATCGAAATCGGTCCAGCCGTTTCGGAGTCTATAGGTCTATAGGGAACATACATACTTCGCTTTTTATATACTATTTTTTTCATAAAAAGTATCCTATGTTACTTCTAATACCTCAGCGAATATGTGTACAAAGTTTCATGATGATCGGTTGAGTAGTTGTCGCGTGAAAGCGTAACAAACAAACTTACATTCACATTTATAATATCAGTAGGGATTACGTCAAAGTTGAGATTTGGATGCGATAGGTAACAGATTTTCTGAGATTCTATAAAGAGATAAAACGTCGAAAATAAATAGAATCGGGAGAAACATAGTAAATCGTCAGATAATGTAAGCCAATGCCAACAACTGTTGATGCAACACAGTCTTGTTACTGCAATCGTTCTTTGCGTTTCACGAATAACTTCCGTGTATTGCTCAAGGAACGATCTTTTTCCTAGAAATCGTAGAATAAGCAAGCGACTTCTGTTTATTTATTTCAAATAATTAAAAATATGGCTTCGTTGTTTATTTATTATTAAACTATTCACAGTCACGTTTTAATATTAGAAATTTAGGTTAAAGCAAAAAAGGTCACTTTATTGCATCATTGCTTGTGATAAAGTTTTTTTTTACATTACAATAATAGCACTGGCATTACAATCAGCATTACCCAAAAACGTCAAAAGAAACAAGCTCCCATGGTCGTATTAATTATAATAATTTAAGCCTACTTTTTGTTCTTTATTTCACATTTACTTAATTATTGTTAAGCACGTTGAAATTGTTTTCCTTAAAAATACCGTTTAATTTTAATTGCCGATAAGATTTATAGGCTTATTATTGGAGGTCGGGATGATCGAGGAACAGCTGTTCAGATACAATTTCTTTTCGAACTAGCTATTTCCTGCGACCTTCATTTACATTAATTAATATGCAATTACATAGTAAAATAAATGAAAACTACGAAATCATTACTATTTATTTAGATATTATATTTAAAGGGATAATTGACCAGAAGGCTTTCTGGCTCTCTGGAAGGAAACTCGAGCCCCTACACAATAGACATGTCTATAATGCAGCTTCAAGCGGTCGCTGCTGAACAAACTGCAGTTTCGATACAAGATTTTCGACATTCGCAATTCACGTACCGCTCAAGCAGTTCGTTTGCAGTCGCAGATAAAAATACAGATGGCGAGCGGTCGAATTTCGTCGTGCTGCCGGCAGCAAAGAGCTCCACCCGTCGTACAAGGTCCGCTTGAAGCGGTTCGCTGCGCCTGCTCACCACTTCTTTTGAATGTAAGTAGCCGAGTTGGGGCCGATCACAACTGGGGCAATTGGATTGAAGTCTACTGCAACCGTAACACGACTGATCTCGTGCAGTGCAGTGCTTGGGTTTGACTGCTCAAAGCAGTCCGTCTGTGGCAGCCCTTGTTTTAAATTTTGTGCAGTAGGAAAGTATTGTGAAAAATTTTAACCGGCCGATTCGTATGTCGGCCTAGCGATCTAGCAAGTTTAAATATACCCTAGCTTGCATTTGATTTTAACTATTTCCTTTCATTCATTGGGTTTAATAGTTTGCCAGTCATATTTTTTTAATCCGATTATTTTGATAATTATTAACAGACAGATATTATATAATTAGAATCATTTAATCTTTAATGTATTTCCGCTAATGTCAAAATAATACTTATGTCATTAACTATTGGTAAAACGGAACGTTAAACGTAGTATAAAACACTCTGGCAACATTTTTACTAAATTATGTCGACGACGCACAGCTTATTAAGAGTAGAAGCTGGCTAGTATTAGTTCTTTCGGTCACACTCGTACTAAACTTGTATAGCCGTCTTACTTTAACCTACGGCCGCAATACGCTCCGATGTAGGGCTAGGGTTACGGTAGTGAAACAAAATAAGATTTTAGACAGCCGCACGGATCAGCCGTGTGTCGCAGAATAAATTTTGTAATCGTGTGTAAGTTTTTTATTTATTATTTTTTATTAATGTTACCAAAACAAATATGTACGTTTTTAAGTGGAAAATCTTATGAACTTCTAAATACAGTTTTTGTATTAATGAATTAATAAATACTAACAAGGTAGTGTCAAAACAAAACATTACAAGTGACGAAGATCAAAAAGTTCTAAAACCTGCAGAGTGGTAAGTAATACATCAATTAAAAAGTTCTTTAATAAGCAAATAAAACGTTGATAATATCACAGGTTAAATTGTTTTTTTTCGCATCTTTAAAAAATATGCTAAAACATGAATGAACAATTAAATAGGTGGCTACTGTATGTGTATATAATCTCAAAATTAGTAAAAATGAAAAATGTATGAATTATAAAAAAAATTGTACAAAATTGTCTATCAATTTGTTTTTTTTTCTTATAAGCTTGATAAATTCTTAAATACGCCAATAATTGCTGGTATTATTATTCATCTCTTATTGCCTATTTCCAAGTTTAAATTTTGTATTTAAGAAAATTGTATTCATGAATGTTTATGTTTCACCAAAACTCACCAATAGCCAGTTTAAAAAAAACATTGAAATTAACAAATCACCTACTATAATAAAATGAAGATAAATTAAACTTGAACATTTATTTCTCGGCATTGTAGTATTTCTATTTAATGCTTACTTTACAAATAAGGCAGTTAACAAGACTGGTTTAATGTACTTTCTAGCCTGACACAGATATACTCTCTGGGACACACAAAATCTTACACGGCCAATGTTTTGTGTGAATGAATAAAGTATCTAATCATGAATGTATTTTCTTTTAAGAAAATGTTTATGCAAGAAACTGTATAACATACAATCAGAATGTCTTTAAATTGGATTGGACACAATTTTGTTATAGACTTATCTAGTGAAAGACTACAATAACATTGGAGTAATGTACAACATCTTAAAGCTTTTTATATCATGTGTTTTAGAAAGTTAACAAAAATCAGATTATACATATAAATTATATAATAAATGAACCATTACATTTGTAAACTTATCTCCTTGATATAAAACAAAGTTTTATGTCCATACAATGAATAGTACAGTTAACATTTAATATATGATGATTCTTACATCATTGATGACATGAGTATGAGCTGTCAATATCTATTTGGCTTAGAAAGCAAAGAGATACATTTATATTTCAGTATTGCCATGTTGGGGGCCTGTATTAAATTTTACATCTTTTTATTAAGAAATATTCTTATGAGTATTTCACACACCTTGAGAACTTACACGATTTTTCACTGATTTCATTTGAATTTGACATTAGTGTCTGTCTTCTTGAGTAGTAGAGGCTGAAATTTAGATTAACTTAAAAAAAACGAGGGAATATGCAATGAAAATCGGAATGATAATTTACTTCATGTATTTTAACAAGATATGGTTTTTGGGTGGGAAAATACCGTTAAATTCGAATTTCGAATGTACGATTTCTTTAAATATTCGATTTCAATGTGACCAACATAGTTAACCAGCCAGCATACGTCGGTATAATGACCGCGGTAAGGCCAAAAGAGCGGTACTGCCGACCGTATAATTTGGTCCATCCTGCAGCAAGCTTTAATCACCGATAATGCCGGACCGGGGAGGGCGGCGTGTTTTGATTTATAACTAACAATTTTCTAGGCTTACAACTGCTTGTTTAAAAGTGCTCTATAGCAGATGTCGGCTAGTTTTAGGTGAGGCCAGATACAGTTGAAAATCGAGGTTCAGAAAATCATGGGGTTTCAAATGTGGTAATATAAATTTAAAGTAATATGTATGTAGATACATTTAACAATATATGGCGCTCGGACCACGTTTCTACCGTTCGCACTCGAGGTCCGCCTGTAGCCGACGCCTGCTCCGAAGTTTGGCGTTTTGAAATACACGCTTGAGGTTTTAAAACGATACATGAAGTATTTCGTCTGCGGTAGTCGATGGTGTGGTAAAGGAATATCCATTTGTAATAATTTGAACTTAGTGGAATACATAATTTTATTTTGTCCTTTCTGAAAAGTGGTAAACGGTTCGGGAGGCTGGAAAAAAATTGTTTTCCGTAAATATAATTCGTTATTTCATTCATGAATTGACCACGAATACGAATTGATAAGGAAATCATTTAAAGAGGGTAACTTGCAACTTTCGCATCGGACTTCAGACACCTCCCAGTGACCACGAGTTCTGTAAAGTACTTCAAACATGGAGAACAGAAATTAAAAATATTTATTAATACATTTGATTTCTAAATTTCGTAAATATTTTTATACTAATATGGTTTGCGTTTTTTTCTGCAATTCTGGCAACACTGAAATCGTATTTTTTTACGGAATACTGTGATAATTATTTAAATACGTTAAAGTATAAAGACATTGTATAAAGACATGTGGGCAGCTCATCGACTTCGTATCAATATTTAATTTTCTGATACAATTATTTACACTATAATTCAATAGCTACTGTGTAACTTCCTGCGTAATTGTTCACATAATTGCAATTTTTTTTTCGAAAACGGACATAAGCATAGATACCGCGTTCCATACAAATTGAATATTAAAAAAGGAAGTCACTAATTCTAATCGATCGTCTTTCATAAATAAATAAATAAATATGCGCTCATGCCCGTAACCCAGAGGGGTAGGCAGAGATCATGGATTTCCATTTGGCGCGATCCTGGCATACCTCTCGCTTCTACATTCATACATCTACGCATACATGCACGTCGGTTATGGGTGCTCCTTATATCGCCCTTTTTTAGTAAGTCATTAATCTGATCGATATAAGTTCTCCTAGGGCGTTCCCTAACAACAGCACCGTTCACTTTTGCGACATAAATCTGTCTCGTTATTCTCTCTTCATTCATCCTTCCACCATGTCCGAATGTCTTTTATTTTTAAGGTTAATATAATTTTGTGATGTGGTTAACACTTATAATATGTTATGACGTCACATTTTTATAATTTAATATTTAGTTGTATACAAAATATTCAGGATACATCATAAAATTAATTAATTACTTGTGAAATGTTATGTCCATAGCACAAATCGCCATTTTCTAAATTACAAAGATTATGTATTCGCGTGGCGGGAAGAGAAACTTAAGGTGTGTTCACTTTTTGGTTCCGGATGGTACATCTTGTTTATGTCACCGATAAAACTAGCCTCGTGTCTACGTCTGTCGTAAAAGACGTGGGAGTAATTATCCCCACCACTTTTACATATAACGCGCAACAATGATTCTAGGTTCGTAACACTTAATATGCGGGTAGCCATTGATAACTATCCGCATAAAAAAAGATGATTGAGGACCCACACGCACGCCGTTTATTATGTTACGCTAGACGGAACACTGGTTGAGGTTAACAGTTTACAATGTTCACGCAATTGGCGGGAAAAGTGACATCTTGTTGACGATTTTTATGTAAATCAGTGCTGCCATAAACAATATATCAATATCGGAAACATAAATAAACGACGACCGCGATGTTTTAAGATGGAAAATATCAAACGGCAATTAAATTAACAGATAAAATATTATCGTTATATTTAATTTAAAACAATTAATCATTGGCCGTTTTATTTAAATTGCATAGTAAAACATTTTAGAACCATACATGTAACCGTACATCCGCCCTGGCTTCGACCGTGTAGCTGTTTTGGAATCTATAGGGAAAATAAATACGTACATACATCGCCATTTATTTACGTAGATGCACCTATAAAAAACAAAAATATGTATCCCACGGGAACCGTACATTTTACCGGGATAAAAATAGCCTATTTGCTATTGCAGATTATAATCTATCTCTGTGCCCAATGTCACCAAGATCTGTTCAGCCGTTTTTGAGTGAAAGGGTTACAAACATCCCTACATACAAACTTTTGCATTTATAATATTATATAAGTGTGGATGTCGTAGATAATTTTTAATTGATCCTTTTTTGGCGCCTTTCTGGGTTTAATCGTAGACCTGGGTCCATTATAACACTACGAGAAATAAATATCGTGCAAAGAAAAGTCAATGTTTCGCGATATTTTAAATTCAAAACTTGCCTATTAATAGGCCGTTATCCGTTACAAATTGATCTTGCACGCGTTTGTAGGATCTGCAAATTTTGCTGGCATTGTGGATGTTCATGAGTGGCGATCACTTAACTTTAGGGTGCGTCCACATGTGGCGAATGCGCCGCGAAAGCGCAGCTCATGTTTTAAACTGTACGCAGTGTGTTTAATATAATTGTATATGGATTTGTCTTGTGACTACATCGTATGTTACATTTTCTTTGACTTGTATCGGTGAGAAAGGCTAGGACCCGAACGGCTTAATAATGCTTGAGCCATTAGACTACTTATTTCAAAGTCGACCGACTGCATCTCTGTGTTCAACGATGTTACATTACATTAGGCGACAGATGACGTCCCCCTTGCCTGCTACGTAGCTACGCTAGTGACGTATGTGAGGGTTTATGATGCAATAACTGCGTCATTACGTCATAGTTTTTGTTTTTAATTTTAAAAGCGATAAATGAAATGTTACAAGGGCAATAAGATCAAGCTATTATCATAGTTGTAGTGTGAACCCGCTCTTGTTGCGATATCACTTAGAATCTTTATAAAACAATATTCAACTGTCTTGCTACAGTTATACTAAACATGGGAAAAAAATAATTGTGTACATTGGATTAGATTGCATAAAGCAAAAGTTATTATTGGAACTAATATTATAAATGTGAATGTAAGTTTGTTTGTTACGCTTTCACGCGAAAACTACTCAACTGATCATCATGAAACTTTGTACACATATTCTTGGAGGTACTAGAAGTAACATAGGATGTTTTTTATGAAAAAAAATATATAAAAAGCGAAGTATGTATGTTCCCTATAGACTCCGAAACCCGTGGTCCGATTTCGATGAAATTCACAGGGATTGTTCACATTGGCACATTCCTTTCGAGTTGCAGTTTTTGAGTCTTCACTTTTTGACCGCTTATAAATCTGCTTCATCCAATTTTCTAATATTATAAATGCGAAAGTTTATGAGTATGGATGTATGTTATTCTTTAGCGCAAAGATGGCCGATCAGATCTGGATGAAATTTGGCACACAGATAGATTACAGTCTGGAATAGCATATAGGCTTTTTATCCCGGAAAAATTTACGGTTCCCTTGGGATAGTTAAAACAAAAACGAAACCGCTACCCGGGCGAAGCGGGATCACTTGTTGTACACAAAATATTTTTAACTAATTTAAGATATCTTTTCTTACGTTTACATGTCTACTTACCCTTCTTATAACTTAAAAGGGAACATGTGTTAAGTCTAGATGCCCTTTCAATTGGCCTGAAAGTCTAAGACTGGTTACCATTGAGAAATGCAGAGCCTGTGTACAGTCGTCACCCGCTCGCCTTGACCGCAGTAGGACCACGTCGTAAACTTAATGTCTCGCTACTGGTATTTCTGTAATGATTGATTACGGATTCTGTGAGAAATTTGTTGTTGGTTAATTGAATTTGATCGTTACGTCTGTCGGTCACGCAAAGTTTTTCTGTAATGTGTTCTGTACGTATTTGTAGTCTGTGCAGGCACGACAGGCAAACGTTAATTATTGGGTTAGTCCAGATGATATAAAAATATGTGTCTCGTTATACGTAAAACATTACACCCATACATTAAAAACCGCTTAGTGCCATCCTTCGAATTCCTGTCGGGATTGTGAGCATTCCTCACTTTATTTACAAAACATCTCGATTCATATTGTAGTAGTGATGCAATCTCCCTGTTTAGAATTCAATATTGTTTGTCAATTATTGTGACGGCTGACAAACAGACCTATGTTTAGTAAATAGTGTATTTATTAAAATGAATTCTATTGTCGGGATTTAAAAAAAATATGCGCTCACGTCCTTAATCCAGAGGGGTAGGAGATCACGGATTTCCATTTGGCGCGATCTTGGCACACCTTTCTCGCTTCTTCTACATTCATACATCTACGCATACATGCTCGTCGGTTATGGGTGCTCGTTATATCGCCATTTTTTAGTAAGTCATTAATCTGATCGATATAAGTTCTCCTTGGACGTCCCCTACCAACACTGCCACTCACTTTTGCAACATAAATTCGTGTCGTGATTTATTTAGCATATGATTGTTGATTGACCTCTGGGTGGATGACGACCTATGATACCTTGTAATTGCTTCCAATTTGCTCGGAGCATATGCGATGCATTCTTAACAAGGTGGCTCTGTCAATTACTAAAGTTTCAACGTCACAGGACAAACAGACTCAACTCCAATTGTTTTTTCTAGGGCATATATGTTGAATTTGTTAAGCAGTGGTGGCTCAGCGGTTTAGGCCCCGACTTACGTACTTTAGGTTGCTGGTTTGAACCCAGGCAGGCGCTTTAATTTGTGTAATTTATCTCATAACCACTGTTCCGAAAACGGTGAAGGGAAACATCGTGAGGAAACCGGTATGTCTTAGAATCGCCAAATTCGAAGACATGTGACATCCACCAACCCGCACTGGGCCAGCGTGGTGGATTACGGCTCATTCCCTCTCTCGGAGAGGAGGCCTGTGTCCCTGGAGTGGGGAACATTCTAGAAAAGGCCGATATTGTTATTATTAGATGTTAAAATTGTGCTGTAGTTATCAGTTAACTGATAATTTAAAAGGGTATTGAAGATTTCAAGTACCTGCTAACAGACTTTTAACGGTTTTAATGATTAATTTAGACAAATTCCTTGCCGTGCACATTACACCGTGTATTCTTTTGTTATATAGTACGAGGAAGCAAACGAGCAAGCGGTTCACAGTGATCGCTACCCATAGACATCTGCAACTAACTAATAAGTTGCAGATGCGCTGCCTACCTTTAATGGACAGAGGAGGGGACAAACAGAAAATGGCTATTTCCAAATCCCATATATCCCTCCACCGTCAAGTATTCTTCCCCTTCCCATCCTTTTCTTATAAGGAAAGGGTGGGAAGGGGAAGAGAACTAGAACTAAGCTTCCGGCACCTCACTCATCTTCTGTGAGGTCGTGGTATTTCACAGGTCGAGCCAGCCAATTCAAGAGTTTACAAATGAAATAGCAAAAACCTTAATTTTATCGATGGTTAAAAGTTTAATTACTACAGTGTTACACATATATCTTTCATCCTGTTCTATCACAAGTAGCTAGACAGTGACACACGTTATGTGTTACATGTCACAGGAAAGCGGTAATTTTGGTCATTATGAGTGTGGGACGCGACGAGTAGGCCGTTCACCTGATGACCATTAACATTACTTAATATGAAGTAAAGGTACACGTAAGTTGAAATAAATCTTTAAGCTGTTTGATTACCAGAGTAATATTGACTGGTTCAAATCCTAAATGACGTGACAGGGAAACTATCTTTAACTCCACCTCTTGACCCTTAAGGTAACATTCCCAGCATTTTAGGAAAAGGGTGACCGAAACCAGTTCGAACTGGATCCTGATTCGGGTCAGCAATAGCTGGGTCACCTCTTGCGATAATTTTAATAACAGACAAATAACAATTTGTTTTTTTAACGTGAAATTATATTATCTTTTGTGGTGGACATATGTGAAATTTATGTTATATAATTTTTAAATACATTATAGTATAGTATAGTAGTAAAAAGGTTATTTATCTAATTATTTAATATTAATTAAATAGGCCTAGTTTCATTCCTCTCCCCCTTCCCACCCTTTCCTCATAAGGATAAGATGGGAACGGGAAAGGATTGGACGGGGAGGGGGTTAACGAAGAAAAGGAAATATCCTTTTTCCTGTTTATACCGTCCTTTGTCCATTAAAGGTAGGCATCTGCAACACATGCTTGTTGCGGATGTCTGGGTAGCGCTTAACACCAGGTGATCCGCTTGCTCGTTTGCCACCGTATTCCACAAAAAAATATGTATTTTATCACTGAGCGAGTGTCTGTCGGGAGCTGCATTGCTTGTGATACGTTCGACTTAGTAACGTGGGATTGTACAGTGACCGTGAACTGCTTTTAAATTCACTTCCTATGTTAGTTATTATAATTGCGAGCTGACGTCACTAAAATAATTGAGTTTTATAATTTGTACTTGCCATTGACATTGTGCTGGAATTAGTTATATGCATTAAGTAGATATACATTATATTAACTGTCCGGTGCTACTTAACAACACCCACACGCGTTACATTTGAGTTCTTAGCTTATCCTTTTTGTAGGAACGGGGGCAAATAAGATCGGACCTCTAGCAAATAGCTAGGATCCTTGAAAAGCGTTACCTTTCGTACATTACCAGCCAAAAGGCCTCTACTGCGATGTCACCGCCCAGAACCAACAAGGATATTTTAGCGCCCTCTACCACGTCCAGTATGATAGCTGCTATATCTAAGATCAGCAGGGCTGTCTACCATCGGGAGTCTAACACCCTAAAAAACCCGTAACGTGATGACAATTTCTTAATTTTTAGTGGCCACAATGGTAGAGCCCGCAACATCTCATCATCATGACTTCACAGAAGTCAGGGGTGAAGTGATGCTTCTATTATTATGCGTTTCGTCTGATGAGTCAGGTTCCGTAGGCCTAATTCTAGTTTTTTCCCTTCCAATCCGTATAAAAAGGATTAGAGTTGGCAGGATAAAAGAATTTGACAGGTTCTTTTGCCGCTGCAACTCGTTAGCTTGTTGCAGATGCCTACTGCACGTTACTGTAAAAAATAACTTGGTGTAGAGAAAGTGCTTTCAGTAGATGTAGAAGGTATTTGTAATAACTGTGACTCCGCTATCGAAAGGGTCGACCCGAATTGATCAATTGCCTTCATCGCCACCAATTGACACGAGCGCCCAATGAGCGGACACCGGCAATAAGTCAAAGTGTCTCACGAAGCCACGCAACGTCGAGCCAGCGCATGGCCGAGACAACGATACCGCTGTACCATCCATTGTTTAGAACATAACATCCCTACTAATATCATAAATGTGAATGTAGGTTTGTTTGTTACGCTTTCACGCGGAAACTACTCAACCGATCATCATGAAACTTTGTACACGTATTCTTGGGGGTACTAGAAGTAACTTTTTATGAAAAAAAAGTATATAAAAAGTGAAGTATGTATGTTCCCTATAGACCTATAGATTCCGAAACGACTGGACCGATTTCGATTAAATTTAGAGGGATTGTCCAGATCGCACAGCGGGTGTTCGTGTTCCTGTGTTTGGTAGCGATCGGATCAACATAAGTTAGTGGTACCGGGGCGAAGCCGGGGCGATAATCAAATATTTATCTATAATATATATATATATATATATATATATATATATATATATATATATATATATATATATTATAGATAAATATTTGATTGCATTGAATAGGCTCCGAAACTAATGAACCGATTTCATTTTTTTTTCATTATTAGAATCCTACATTATACCTAATGAACATAGGCGAAAGAATTTTTTTGATTTTTGAAATTCTCGTTAAATACTCGTGCGACGCCGGGGCGGGCCGCAAGTATGTAAACAATCTTATTTATTTTTACAGATTTTAATTTAAAACATTGTGATTACATTCCCGGTAATATTTTTTCCGGTCTTTTACAACACTAGGTCCTTTCACACATAATACTAAAAACTAAATTACTTCCTTATGTACTAAAATATATCAAAAATTCAGTCTACATTCAGCAACGACCTCATGGATCTAATTAAATGTCTAATAGGAAATTGCTGTGATAACTTAATAGTTATTTTAATTGCATTTCCTACCCATATAAAAGGAACGGAACACCAACGACACAAGCAGTTGATATTACTTGTTGACGAAGTTGACAAAGACATGTTGTCTACAATCCATGGAAACGGGTCTGTGTCTTGATTGTATTGTAAAAACCCGTTATGAATTAAGCGATCACTGCACGAAAAAGGCCTAAAAGTATTTTTTACCATCGTCAGACTTATATAAACAAACTTTGTAACTTAGATTTGAGCGTTCGCCCCTTATGCTAAAAAAATTTTGTACTCGCTTGACCCAACTCGTAAGAAATATCCATTCTTAGTTACGAAAATATGAGCTATTCAACCTTCCTAGATGCAGTTTAACGAGCTGTCGTAAAGTGTAGGCAGCGCTCGCTTGCGCGGGTTATTGTCCGCGTGTTTGTTTCTTCAGTGTCAATTGCTTTCAGGAAGTTGTTCAACCTATTTTGTGTACCTATTGAGTTAGGCGGGTATGTGTTAGGCAGAGATAATGGATTTCAATTTGACGCGATCCTAGCATACCTCTGTCGCTTCTTCTACATCCAAACATCTACGCATACATGCTCGTCTGTTACGGGTACTCCTTATATCGCCCTTTTTTAGTATATCACTAATCAATATAAGTTCCCCTTGGGCGTCCCCTGCCAACGCTGCCACTCACTTTTGCAACATAAATTTGTTTCGTTACTCTCTCGTCATTCATCATATTGTTATATAAATGAATAATTGCTCGGTAATACTTGCATATTACTTCATATTACCGAACCTTTTAAATCAAAACGTGGGTATCTTTTGTGGTATTTAGCATACAAATCTAAGGTAAGAAGTGGCAATGTTTACGTCTTATACGGCACGGAGACGTTTAGCATACGTTGAAAGTATACTTGTGTCCTGATGACAAAAGTCCATCTATTTCCTATCGACTGTCTAAAGCGGACCTATGATCTATATCTATATATCTGGTTTAGAGGTTCGAATCTTATCTAACTTTTACCAATTAGTTTCCCTTTTAATGTTCAAAAATACGCTTGCTGAAATTTTGTACTCGTTGAAAAGTGACTGACATTTGTGTTAATATTAACTAAAACGCTAGATAATATAGTTACAAGAAAAAGATATGTAATATAAAAAATTACTCAACTGCCTCATCTGAAAATAAGCTGATGGGTAAGTAAATAAGCTATCCTCATTGACACATTAATGTGTACCCATTTGTTACAAATGTCTTTCGTACCTTACATTAATTTTAAAGGGGAACAAAACCAGATGGTACACAACAGTGCTGTTCATAAAGATTTTATTATTAGACTCCTTTGTGTTCTACAATGTTATAGAATAAAAAGTTAGGTAGATAAATTGTTGACATAATTTTTATTTCGCGGTGTTATATTTAGCTATGGCCAACAGAAAGTTGAATTGTTGTAGGCACATTAAACGTAACATAACCCACATTCACCTAATACCAAATTAAACGCCTACGTTACAATACCATGTCTTTGTTCTCGTTGCCCCAAGCCATTGGATAGATCGTCTCGTCTCTCGTATTGAATCTATAGTTTTAAAAGCAATATTACTGTCTATGGTCGATTGGGCAAAATTTGACGTTTCATTAACAGCTCGCAATAACAACATCTGTTGCATAAATGGGCGGGCTTTGCCAGTGAAATACCACGACCTCATAGAAAACAGGCGTTTATAGCGTTTATACTACTGCGTTTCGGCTGAGGTGTGACGTGCCGGAGCTGTCTCTTCCCCTACCCATGGTTTCCGGATAGGTTGTGAAGGGCAAGAGGATTGGCACGGAGGAGGCATGAATAGGACAAGCAAATATCCTTTTTCCAGTATATGGTCTACCTACCTTGGTCCATTAAAGGTAGGCAACACATCTACAACTCATTTGTTTGTTGCGGATGTCATGGTCACTTAACATCAGGTGAACCGCTCGATTGTCACCTTCATCCATAAAAAAAATCACGATGAGAAGACTTTTACTCAATTTTGCTCAATTGTAATCTCATTTGATCTGCCTCTCTAAAGAATGAAACGACAGTAAAGAGTATTCGAGAGTAATCCGATAATAGCTACCGATCGAGCCGAGGCTCGGCCCTCTCGGGCACCCTCGTATCGGAATGCTATACGCGTAATGAGTGAGACCAAGCCGAGGTTCCCTCTCGGGGGCCCTCGAGCCGAGTCACTCCATGTAGCGTTCACCGAAGCGACCTAAGAGCTCGGTGGCCTCCCAATCCGGTAATAATAATAAAGTAACGGCCCGAGCCGAGGCTCCATCAATGGAGGGAGCCCTCGAGCTGTTAAAGAGGCTTAGGCTAGGCGCCCTGCCGCCTCGAGTTATATATTATAGTTTTGAAAATTTTAAACTTAAATGTGCTTACCACCACTCTGTTTATTAAGATTATGGTGAGAGCTTACTTTTTCATTATTTCGCCTGAAGTTCGCTTTAGCTTATTAAGGTGTTAAATAGACTACGGCACAAGTCGAGCCTTTTCTTGCTGAAGTTGTGAAAGCTGACTGCCAGCGACCATTGCTCATAAAATACTTATTTGCACCCAATGATAACCGTTTCTTCTACCGATGTCACCGACCATTGTTAGAAATTTGTTCGGTTTTTTTAGCGTTCCGTTTAGAAAGCGACGCTAAATAATAGATCACGGTTTTGTCGTATATTTTTTATAAATAAATCAATTTACAAGACGATAACAGGTTGGCTTGTAAAAGTTTGTGTCTCCGGTAATCTTTATTTGAACAATTGTAACGGGTGTTAATAGTTGTGTGTTTTTATTTCACGTGATAATATGCAACGCTTTATCTTCGTTTTAAGTCCACTGCTTTAGTCTAGGCCTCCATTCATTGTTGCTACACCCACCAGTATCCATTCCAACCCAATATCATCAGTTGATCCGAACGGTAGATGAACGTTTTATCTAGCCATAGTCACAGTTATACGAACTTGGTTGATTATTGGAGCTTCTAAGCTTATCTATTATCAATTAAGCTAGTTGTATCTGTGGAAGAAGTAGTGCAACGCTCACAGATCTAACATTAGCTAAGGTTTTAACCAAAAAAAGTAAGCTGAGATTACATTTTCAGTTTTGTTCATCACGGATTTATCTTAGGGTATATTCTATTTACCTTTATGCGTATTGCTTTATACATTTTCAAATTTGCTACCATGTTACAAAAAAGTATTTGTGATTGGATGAGAAATTGGTATTTCTTCTCATGTTACTTGATTTGATTCGTTACTAGAACACTTGTTTGAACAATACTGATTAAAATTAGCAATAGTAGTCAGCGTATTTTTGTTATAATTGTTTTAAAATGCACTTGTTAGTTATTACACAATAAAATATTGACTCTTCCGCTTGGGATAAAAACGACAATAAATTCTACGAAACTGAGTGGCGGTGTTGGTAGGGGACGCCCTCGGAGAGCTTATAACGATCAGATTAGTGGTTGACTAAAAAAGGGCGATATGAGGAGCACCCATAACCGACGAGCATGTATGCGTAGATGTATGAATGTAGAAGAAGCGAGAGAGGTGTGCCGAGATCGTGACAGATGGAAATCCATGATATCCTGCCTACCCCTCTGAGTTACGGGCGTGAGCGTATATTTATTTAATGAATTCTACTACTGTACGTTTCCGTGAATTGATTACTTTTAATAATCATAAATTCAATTCTCACGCTGTTTCGGGACCGATTGCCCAAAGCGTTGAACAATGTTTGCACAACTGCACTAAATGGAACTGAGAAAATCCTTGTTCTTCTTAGTTCCATTTTTTAAAATAAGAAGTAAGAAAGGTTCTTCTATAAATATTTGAGACTGGAAACAAATAAGATGTCGGAACTAAACATGAAGTTAGTTAGTTAGTAGGTTATACTTACACTTAATACGTTATTTGCTTGATTAACTTCGAACAATACGTTAGGAAATAACATACACTTGCAATAGTTGTAAAACCTATTTAATCTAAATCAACCATGCACTATAAACTTTTTCTTACTATAGATCAGTAATCAAGATAATAGGACTTTAACCTTTACCAATAGTAGTGGCCCTATAATAGTACCTTGCGAGATCCCTGTATTAATTAAAGAAGTTTCTACTTTAAAGACATGAAATTAAGACTTAAATTGAAATGCCCAAAGCTTAGACTTCGCTGGCGACATTAAATCTAGTGTGTTAACGTAATCGGGTAGTTGTATTGTTTATTCACGGCGTATAATGCAATATGTAGGTTGACATGCAAAGTGTGCTGTAATATTACATTTGCATTCAAAGTAATTATGACACGCCGTATTTGTGATTTATAATTAATTGCTGACCGTTTTCATACTCGTGGATTCTGTGTTTTCTGCTTGTAATTTAAAATATTTAATAACAAGTGTTTATTTAGTCTACTTATGATCTGATCTGACCTTTAAATGCAGTGTTATTTTTGGTTAAATCGTGACATTTCTCTAATAACTATTTATGTTGCCATATCATTTTTTGTTACAGATAAACAAGAAATCTCGACAATAACCTCGCATCGCGTCGACTCATACAGGCGATACTATGAATTTTAGACAAGACTGATTTTACATTTAGTAACGCACATAACAACCGACTGTTGGTAATGTTATAAAACCTCAAGATGTTGAGACTTTTGGGTGGACTGAGCGTGTACTTCAAGTACCAAGACATAAAGACTGATAATGCGGTATTCCGCCTCCACAACGTGTTCACGACGGTGCTCCTGCTCACTTGTTCCGTCATCATCACCGCCACCCAGTACGTGGGCCATCCGATACAGTGCATCGTCAACGGCCTACCCGCCAATGTCGTCAACACATTCTGTTGGATTACTTCCACGTTTACGATGCCAGACGCTTTCGCTAGAGAGGTAAGAAATTCCAAATGTTTTCTTCAAATGAAATTGGTCCAGCCGTTTCGGAGTCTATCGGGAACATACATACTTCGCTTTTTATGTACTATTTTTTTCACAAAATGTTATGTTACTTCTAATACCTCCAAGAATACGTGTACAAAGTTTCATGATGATCGGTTGAGTAGTTTTCGCGTGAAAGCGTAACAAACAAACCCACATTCATCCATAATATTAGTAGAGATAGCAATATATTTACCGCACCATAATACATATTAAGTAACAATATGCAAACTTTGACTTTACAATGTATAGAATTTGTGGATAGAACACGTAGATGCTTAAGCGAACACATCTGCAAGCGCTTTGCGATTTGTTCCACACGTGACAGGCGTCGCAGCTGTCACTGTAGCCGCGCACGCACAGATTTATGATGCAACATTGTCACATGCAGTCATAACTACAAACATGAATTTAACTGCAATTGTAACCTACCTGGAATTAATGACTAAGGTCTCGTTAGTATCCGAATTAGAATTGAAATAATTTATTAAATTAATATTTTTGTAATTAACTTGCAAACGGGTTACTTAATAACAGAGATTCCCAAACGACATATTGGGGGACCCTAATGTAGGACGCGACGTGCTAGCTAACGTCACGTAAATGTAAACGTTCCTAATTCTAGTTTGTCCCTATCTACCCCTTTATCAAAGATAACCAAGAGATGGGTCCCAAGGTCAGAAATTTTTGTGCATTAGGTCCGATCGGATCGCTGTCAAATGTGGGAAACACTGTTACGATCCATGAACACGGTTCGAAAGCGTTTCCACCATTTTGTATAAAGATAAAAAAAATACCCTGAGTTAGGTTAGGGATGGAAAGGGCTACAGCCTGTGGCACAACTCCTGACTCAGAGTTAACGATGATTGATTTCATTCCTTAATATTTAATAAGGTAAGATCAGATCATGTTTACTAATTAATAATTGTCATTACTCTCGAGTGAAATATCGTTTATTCCCAATATAGATTACATAAATTATAATTCTAGCAATTTTATCAAGGCCGTGACTCTTTCCTTTAAGGAAGCAAGTAACATTTAAAAGTTCAGTGATTGTCATACCACTACCTCACAGAAACCAGGCATGAAGTAGAAGTACTCTGCGTTTCGTCTAATGAGTGAGGTGCCGGAGGCCTAATTCTAGCTCTCTCCCCCTTCCCACCCTTCTCTTATAATAGAAAGGGGAAGAAAACTTGACGGTGGCGGGGATGTATTGAAAATAACATTTAATGTTTGTCCCCTCCTCTGTCCATTAAAGGTGGGCAACGCATCTGCAACTCATTAGTTAGTTTCAGATGCCTATGGGTAGCGATCATTTGACATCGGTTCTACCGCCAGCTCGTTTGCCACCTAGTTCTATAAAAAAAATTGCACAGAGCCACCTATCTTATTACATGATTTTCCGATTACCAAGACTTACTAATTGCAAGTTTGAGAGGGTGGGTCTAGGAGAACTAGTCTATTAACGCCGCTTAACTTGGATGTCTCCGTCCGTTGGATGAAAAAAAAAACTAAGCGTTCAGGAAATTGAGGGAATTCTTAACTCAGTAATAATGAAAACATACGTAATTATAATTCTTTAGTATTATTGATAATAATATAACCATAAACAATAATAAGCGACTTTATTAATTAATTCTACGTAAGATGTTACGTGTCCTATAAGTCGCGCGAACTAATCTCTGAACTAAAATTGAGTCATAACAATTTATAAACAAACCTACGGGCGAACTAGTGTCGTCAACTATTAGTTCATTGGTAAAGCGTTTACAAGCAGAGATCGTTTTGCAGTTTATTTAATCAATGTTAACTCAGTAATGGTTTGACTGGGCTTTGTATCTGGTTGGAGATCAACCTTTTTGGCCAACAATGGCTTCACTATTAGAAGATACATTAAAAATAAAATAAAAAAATAAAGATTAATTGGTTCATAATTAAATCATTAGAAATAAATGAAAATTCAAGCAAGCAAATAATGTATGTATTACTAATAATTAAGTCGACCACGATTTAAATTATCTCTTAAACGGGGCTAGGGGAGTCAAGTTTATGTAAGTGTAAATCGCACGTCGTCAAAAATAGAAGCTTCTTAAAAAGTAAAAATACTTCGCCATATTGGAATCACGAGACAATGTTGCCAAGTGTGATACCAAAAGTCTCCTGAATGCTCCTCGAAAATACAAAGAGCTCTGCTAAGTATGCTTTGAACAAGGAGCCTTGGCTTCAGGCCAATGTATATGGCACGCATTGTCCGCAGTGCTGTTTGTGTCACTTGATGTTTAATAATTTCGCAAGTGATTAATGCAGCAAGCTAGCACTTCATTGGCTACTAGGATATCAACCGAGAGACCTGCAGATGTGTTCCTGATAAAGGCACCTTTAGATACTTTTGCAACAAACCAGTTTTGGATGACACGATGAACGCTTTGTCATTATCTCCAGTCATACGTAGGTTTCCATTAAAAACAAATTGTCTGTTGTGTAAAGCAAAGTAAGGGGCGATTTCACCGTTTGAATTCGAAAACAAGTTTGATAAAATCAAAACGTTATGATTAATCGAGTTTATAGTTCGATTCTAATCTTGGTCTTCGGTAAACGGATTTCACAAGCTACAATTTGATCGCGTTTACGAAAACGTGGCGTAAAGCGTAAACATCGCCTTCAATTTAAGCGAAGATGTCATGTTATACAGCTTGTCAACGTCAAAACTGTCTCATATGTAGCTGTCAAATTGAAAACGCGTTTACGGAGCTAAACACCGAAAATTGGCCGTTCGGAATCAAAACTCAGAGCATAACTGCGTTCAGTTTAAGTTGGTGAAATGAAATTTGGAGCTCTAAACTACGTTAAACGCGTTAATCGAGCTTAGACCGATCTAGCATTCAAGCAGGATCACTAGTAGTTAATTTAGTATAACGATCCAATCGTCTATCAACAGGATGTCTGTTTTGCACTCAGCAGTATCTAGTAAGATATCATCAACTAGTGATTCAGAAAATGAACACGTTAATATAACTGCTATTTTTGAAGCTTTCACTAGCTTAGCTGTGGCCGTGGGTTGAATAAAAAATTTTTAGACAGAAACTTTCAGATATCGGTCCGGAAAAAGTACGTCAGTCACGAAATTCGGCACTCACCAGATAATTTCGTCAGATTTTCAAGCGTTAATTTTATAGGCATACTGTTTGTATAATGGTGACCATACCATATGTTTTCTGGTCGGTTCTTCGTACTTACTATTCGAAGTCTCCCAATAATAGGATAATCGACGCTTTTTTACTTTTTATTGACTAACGGTATGTGTATTGTCAACTGTTGAAGTTTTGAATTTATCGCTTAATTTGTAAGTGTAAATTTACCGCACATTGTACGCGGCTTGGTGACGCCGACATTTGGGTCGAGTGCTCGCGAGATCACTAATTAGTTGTTTGTCTGAATTAGGCTACGTGTGAAGGTTGGCGGATATTTTTCATCGGGTCTATCTGTGTTTCTGTCGTTCTCAAGCGCAACATTTTAAATAAGTTATTAGTTAAATGTCAAAAGTCCCTGATTGGGTTATCTATAACGATATGTATTTGAAAAAATTATGCTATACGAGTTGAATGTGACGTCATCAACCACACAATCTTGTGTCTCAATCTTAGTTCGCTTAATTCTTGCCTGGACTACACATGCAGCAGTAATAAAAGGGGAAGATATTCTATTTCAGTGCCTAGCTGTACTTTTAAAAAAAGGATGCAAAGCACGGCCTGGGATTGCGTGAATCGTTTACCACTGGCGATGGAAAGTCACCGTGCATTTTATGCGACGATAGGAGGACGATTGACAATGATAGTTTTTCTTCTGTCCCTATCGTTTATTTGTTTTTTACTCTCTAATTTTGATGTACCTATCATGACTCACTGTAAGTGCCCATCTTTTTCCATCAATAATGATCTTGGCAGCACATACTCACAGAATATTTATTGTGAATTAATGCGTCCAGTCCCCCTAGATAAAGTAACGTTCGCTTAACGATATCGCTAGCAGAAAACTCAAAAATGTATGGAACTGACATAAGCTAACGAAATGTCTCCTGATCTATAGTTAGCGAATTAGAAAACTAGACAATGTACATATTACTCTATTCCATCGACAATTTCGCGAACGTCAATCCATACAAATGCGTTGACAGGTGGAACATTTTGACAAGCGATATCGCTAGCTAGCGATTGTATGTCGATAGAGAAGTTCGTTATTTCGCTTCGGAGCAAATGAACTTTTTCTACGGTCTCTGGAATCATAACTGCATATCTAAATCCAAGGTTTGTAGTTGAATAGCAAGATTCGAAGGAATTTTCACTTGTAATTGCTCTTGTATTACCGTCTTCGTCAACATTTATAAGCTAAATAATTGGGTTTTTTAATGTTGACATTATGTGGACCTACTAAATGAAAGCAATCATCGAGTTTAACGCACAACGGCACTAAATCCTCTTTCATTGCACAATTGCACATCTTAATGGAATGAATGGGTGCGCAGTTCGTAACTGGCCATTTCCTCTGTCCGCACGTGAGATTTTCAACATTCATTCATTAGTATTGGGAAGTCAATCTAAGTTTCCTTTGTATGGGTATTAGCTGATTGTAAACTTGATGTCTTTGAAACAGAGGCGAGTAAGAACCGAAAACACCTGAAACAGATTTATCGAGTGTTTTTTTGAAAATTCATAAAGCAGACTGGCTTTTGCCTCACTGTAAGCTTCACACCAAACTAGGTTAGCAGAGATTGTGTTTAATTATAGCCCTCCGAATATCTCGTTCACACACTACCCCACTTCAATTTTGAAACCGAGCTGTGTTTTGTTTTGTTTTCAGAAATCAAGTTAATCGTGCATTTCTCCCGCGCGAATGAATACTTCACTGTTATTCACGTGTCTTGTCAGGGCTGCTACTCTTGAGTGTTGATTGGATTATTTAATTCCTAGAAAATTTCAATATTATCCTGTGTATTTACCGTTTGGTCTACTTTGTGCTTATCCATGGACGAGTTTTAACCATTCATTATAAACCACTGAATAGACGCGAATTTGCAATTTATATTTTTTTGTTTTTGAACTATGTCGCGCTTCCCTGATTCGTATTCTGACTTCTGTCGGCAATCCTTATTTTATTATGGCTGCCTGTTTTTAAGACATTTATAGTCTGTGTGGGATTTAGAGCATTGTTTATAATATTAACCCTTGACATCCATTAAATACGTATAAGACTGTTTATATGTATTTTAAAAGTGTTCGTTGACAGCCCTGTCCATGGCCACTTGTTGAGGAAATCAAGTCCGCGGCTGTCGATGACTCATCCAATTATACTGGCTGATAGCTTCAATGACCCGCACTGATTTTGTACACTCGCCTGACACAATTTTTCCTCTGGTATCTCTTGTGTTAAGTAAAATTGTAACTAATATTATAAAGTGAAAAGATTTGATTGTTTGTTTGCATTGAATTGGCTCTGAAACTACTGAATCGATTTGAAAAATTATTTCACTGTTGGGAAGCACTATCCCTGGATGGCATGGGCCATATTATATTTTCAATTTTTGTTTGTGCTACCCGTGCGAAGCCGGGGGTGGTTTGCTATCTTCTCAGAAATACATATACATCTGTCTATATTTATATATCTTTTATTATCAGATATGGAGTTATTGTCATGAGACGCTTTTTTTTAAATTTTATAATACATTACGTAAACTAAAAGAAAATATCCAGATTCTTGTTTCCTGTGTTAAAATCGGGAACACAAACTCACATCTGCAGTGCTTTACTAGAATAATGTGACTATAATTTCTGGTGATTCATTGCATCTGCATTATGCACTAATGAATGAAACAGCTGATCTGTCAACTCGCGCCAAGCGCGTGACTTATGGAAGCCAGCTCAGAGCGCAGCTTCCGCTTTGTCAGAGTATTGTTTAATTAATTATTCAAAGTGTCATAACGTCACGTTTAATTGTCCTCATTGCTACGTCACAGATGAGTCTAGCTGTAATACTGCAAGATCTAGATTCGAATGTAGACCGAATAAAATTTTGATCAGCGATTTTTAAGAAATTAAAGTATTTGTCTGAGTTAAGTCGGAAACTGTAGAATACAAGAGTTTCTACGTTTGATGACAAAGCTATTGAAAATATCCTAATTATCCATGGTAATCCTAATCAAAGTTTTTAAGAGGAAGGGTATGATTGCGGACGACCAGTGGATATAAAACTGGTATTTAATTTTGCTAAAATCAATTGGAACGCAAAAACTATCACAGCTATCGACTTTTAATGCCATTTTCTTGCCTCTAAGCCATCTAAACAAATTTAAACAACGGGTCCAAGCTATGTAATCAAATTGCCATTAAAGTGTTCATGTTAAGCATTCCTGACACGGCCCTGTCTGCGTGGGAAGGGCAATAACATCCTTGGACATTATTCACACACAGCTATCTTATGAATGATGAATCTAAGCAGAGCTTGTACTATGGAAACCAGATAACTGATATACGGCATATACTAGTTACACCCAGACTCATGCACACTAATGTCTGTCCTGGATGGGAATCGATACCACGACCTGCGTGTTAACAACTATCTTACTAACCACGCCAACCATGCCCGTTAACAATACTATCACCAGTATGGGTGAATCAGCAGTTGGTGAATTTCTAGTTTATGAATTAAATTAATGTAACCGTCGATTGCCCAGCCTAAGCTGAACTCTTTTCCCCTACTTTAGATCTTGAATGAATTTAAATAAAAACCTTATATACCGTACCGTAATCAAAAAACTGTTCAAATTCGTTCCGTTGATATATCAGTCAGTCTGTTCTATTGTATATACAGATATATGCGCCTTCTATAACATATTCTTTCCCACAACGTGCTTCAATCAACCCTTTTAAAGCTGCGGATTTAATCTCAAGTGGTACTTCAGTGTGGATATCACGGGAGTGTTCTGAAGTGCTATGCAATTTTAAAATGTCTCCCATGTTGAGTGGCAACAAGGTTAAAACACAAATCATGCATTTTACTATTATTTGTGATGATCTATTTACACAATGATTTGTATTTCTATATCTATGAAGACGAAATGTTTGTTTGTTTGTTTGTAATGTTTTAACTCTTAACATACTGAATCTATTATTATTATTATAAGGGAAGACCCTCTCCCATCCTTTCCTTATTTGGAAAGGACAGGAAGGGGAAGAGGACTGGATTTGGGCCTCCGGCACTTCACTCATCAGACGAAACGCAGAATACTTCTACTTCACGCCTGTCTTCTGTAAGGTCACCGGTCGAGCGGGCCAGATGTTGTTGAAGGAGAAAGGTTCATTGTTTTGGGTATATAGGTTGTACCGTAGATTGAATATTACAGAATTCCGGTACTGCTGTCTATGACATCGAGATTTTTACTACTTGCAAGTTTTCTAAAAATCTATTCTTTTCACTGTGCTTGAGAATGAAATTTGTAATAAATAGGTTGTCCACCAGTATAGTAAGATCTATCAGGGGCCTGTGCTATAGCATGTGCCACAATTTGACTAGTGGAACAAAAGAAGTTCGCATCTGGCAAATTTTTTTATACTTATAGGTAGTCCACGGTTTTAGAGCAATGTGCTTAGCACGTGTTCATCGCGGGAGGTCTGGCCTCGGTGCTTGGTAATTAGGTCGTGTGTTTTTCGTATTATATATGGTATAATTATATCAATTATGAACTGATCTTTATGAATTGTTGATAAATGTCATCTTATTCGACACTAATCATAAATGAATACATGAAATTTCTATTGAATCATACAAACAGTGTAACAGTGGTAGAGCCCGCAACAACATCTGTTGCACGAATTGGCCGGCTCGACGGAAATACCACGACCTCACAGAAAACAGGCGTGAAGTAGAAGTACTCTGCGTTTCGTCTGATGAGTGAGGTGCCGGAGGCCTAATTTTAGTCCTCTTCCCCTTCCCACCCTTTCCTCATAAGGATAGGACGGGAAGGGGAAGAGGATAGGATGGGGAGGGGGTTAACGGGGAAAGGAATTATCCTTTTTCCTGTCTATGCCCTTCTTTGTCCTTTGTCCAAAGGTAGGCAACGCATCTGCAACGCATTTGTCTGTTGCGGATGTTCATGGGCGGCGCTCACTTGACATCAGGTGATCCGCTTGCTCGTTTGCCACCTTCTCACACAAAAAAAACTATTCAGCTTGTACAATCATACTTTATCCTACTAGCCAACTAATATTATAAATGCGAAAGTTTGTTATTCTTTCACGTAAAACCTACTCAATGGATTTTAATGAAACTTTACAATATTATAGCTTACACATCAGAATAACATACAGGCTATCATTTATAAAGATATTGTGTGAAGTGAGTAAAATATAACGATAAGTGTCAAGAAAGGATTACCGCCATATCCGAACTATTCTGGTGTGCGCTGCAAAAATCGTTAAAGTTACACGTATTATAATTTATAATGGTAATGCTTATTTTAAATAGGCCTACAGAAAAGTCCGCGATAGCATTATATCTTTTATGTGCAAGCCATTATCGCCAGAGCAGTGAACTATTTTTTTGTTTATTATAGGGCGGAGTGAAGTTTGCCGGGTCAGCTAGTAAACCATATTTTTGTTCACTTGGGAACTAGGAACTGATTCTAGAGTTTGCAGTGTAAGGCCTACCTAACAACAAGACTAGAAGGTTTCATGGGTTTAATTTTTGTGAATATTTCAGACTTATTTAACAAACACCCCGAGCCCGGCAATTTCCCTCGCTTTTCAATTTATTTTCACCTACGTCTGCTCAGCCTAAGTAGAACCCTATTTATTACGATTGATTATAATAGACCTAAGGTCAGCTTATCTTGTATTAAAGTTATTTCAACATGTAAACTTCCTTCCTCTACTTTAGACCTTTAGGAAATGAATTTTAAAAAATCCTTTCCCTCTAAAAATCTCTGTTCGCTATTCAAGTCCAGAAGCATTGGCTGTGCGTATATCAGTAAGTCTGTTTGTTCTTTTATTTATATATAATAATTACGTTGTGTTCCGCAGGTGGGCAAGGCAGTGGCGCATCCTGGTGTTGCCAACGAGTATGACAGCACGCAGGAGAAGAAGTACTACACCTACTACCAGTGGGTGTGCTTCGTACTCTTCTTCCAGGTAATGAGTTACACTAATCTTATGATAAAGCGAGCAATTCTTGTATATGTCGGCTAAGTTGAAACCAAAGTCATAGACAATCACTTAGGTAACACTTCAGTCTCAGCTGTCTAATGTAACAAGAGTCGTGTTCTTCTTGGATTAGGTAAAGATTACAGTATTTCAGATTCGTATAATCTTAATTAAACAAAAGACGAAGATATTTTTATGACAATTTAATTGCAAAACAATTATCTATTATGACGTGCTTCCGTTCGGAATTGTTTATAAAATTTGTGACCAGTGACCAGATCTTCAATTACTAGTGGCCTTGCCTCCAAATCGAGTGAGTTATTGAATGATACTTCCTTGTATGTAACCTAATTAATAATCACGTTGGGAGCAAAACAGTTATCTCTATGTTGCTCTAAGCAAGTTGACTTGACTGCATGTTTATAAGGTCGTGCCTAGCATGAATAGACATGTCTGCACTCAACACTAGAATAAATTAATTGTATGTTAAATCGTCGCAGTCATGGTGTTCGACGGTGGCGTGATTGGTCGAGCGCTATCGACAGTTCCTCTTTTGACCAGGTCCAGTGAAACAGAAAATAGACAAAATACGGATTGCCATTTATTCCGGTTTGGGTTTAGTTTAGTTTCGGTCATATTCTTACGCACTCCTGCTACAGTAATCGTCTATGCTACTCTTGCTCGTACTTCATAGCTTCTTACCCTATTATTGTCATTCTTATGGTTCTGTAGAAAAATGTATTGTTGATACACGCAATTATTTTGTTGTTAACAAATAACAACGTCGTATTATACACACTGTAATAACATTAAAAATAAACAGTCTTAATACTTTTTTTTATTATCATAGTCAATCAAACAGCCGTAACGCGAGTCACGATATAGAAACCAATGCGTTCGAGTTTCGGGGTCGAGACAGTACGGGGGCGTATAACGGTGAACGCGCGACGTCGGTGATTCGATGCCTATCGCTAATGAGCCGACCCAGTGCGACGTGGAAACTACGCAGTCGACACGCGGATAACGTTAGGAAACACTACGTGTGACTGTCACGTGGTCAAATGTCACGTAAATGTAACGGCAACCGAAGACGTGTTTTGTGATTTTCATTGTTATTTTTGTTCGAATTTAGTTTTTAACATAGCATTAAATTGGCCGTTATATAGCTCTTCATATAACCCCTAACGTGTGAACATCACTGCGTTCCGGTTTGTAGGGTTTCATAGGCTTATATACAGGAATAATGAGGTGTTCCAATAAATGATTCAAGTGCAAGCGTAACAATCCAAGCGATTGAAGTCTAGGAAAAATGTATTTGGTGATATTATCACGTCTCAATGCCTTACGCAGTGCTCTCTTATAACGAGCAGGTCATTGTGTCAATGACCTTTGTGTAGACCGAGATAATTTGTCAAAATTATTGCGCAATTAAATTTCCGAATGTCATTTAATTGTCTAGACTAAGCTAGGCAGAGATTTTTATTTTGCATTTATAAAAGAGTCGAGGTTGGCGTTCATCTAATGACCTACAATTTATTGTACCGCGGTAATCTTCGCAATATATTGTGTATGTTAACCATGGGTTTCGACTGGCGAAAACATTGACATAATTTATATTGTCTCAGTCTCAGTTTTTTTAGAGATAACGATAGTGGAAACCCACGGTAAGGGGAACACACAGTTAAGAATTCTGCGATGGGAGGAGTTATCTACCTAATTACTTTTTCATGAAACGTATGAACCATTATTTCACCAGCCTATGGCATTCCTTAATCTGGAACGCAACGTATTGTCCAGTTAGCGTTGAAGTTTTGTCATCTCGGCAGTATGGCCGCGTTGAACAAATGTCTTATTAACACTTATTTTAAGTAATCCTACTTTAATTACTTTATTATTAATTACTTGTGTCTATGGAAGGCAGGGGCTTAGACCATCTTAAAATACATGGGCAAGTGTGGATCATCAAATAATTATCTAGTCAGTAAAGCCAACGAAATGTAATTAATGTGACCATTTTGAGGGATATCCGTGAAGGTGCGCGTATGAGCGTGGTCTGTTGCGTGCAAATGTAGCCGTATTGTACCTGCGGCTAGCACCGTAGCTACCAAGACACCTTGTACAGGGTGATGCAATATGTTGAATAAGTCCAGATGTGAAATATTGAAAAAAGGCCCGTAAAAACTTTTCAAAATTTGTGTAATTAACACTTGACTCACAATCATTTTGTGTGTGTGTTTGTTTAATGTGTTTAAGAAGGCTTAACTTAAGTTAGTTAACTTGTCTAAGTTAGAGATTTGGGGGCAATTACCCCTTCTCTTTAGCTCCCGTCGAGCGTGAGTATTCATTTATTAATCTACACAATTTTTATGTATGTATATCTTCGAACAGGCAATAATGTGCTACACTCCAAAGTTCCTGTGGGATGCGTTCGAGGGTGGTCTCCTGCGGACCATCGTGATGGGCCTCAACGTGGGCATCTGTGAACAGAAGGAGAAAGAGAAGAAGAAAGACGCCATCATCGGCTACCTCATCAGGCACGAAAGGGTGAGCTAATTCACACACTCCTTTAGACCTCGAGAATTACTTACACCAGCCACATTACCAATACCGGACGCAGGAACTATGTCAAAGTAGAGGAGGGTATAGACAGGACAAAGGATATTTCCTTTTCCCCGTTAATCCCCTCTCCATCCAATCCTCTTCCCTTTCCCATCCCCCTTATGAGGAACGGGTGGGAAGGGGAAGAGGACTGAAATTAGGCCTCCGGCACCTTACACATCAAACGAATCGCAGAGTACTTCTACTTCACGCCTGTTTTCTGTCGGGTGCGGCCAATTCGTGCAACAGATGTTGTTGCGGACTCTACCACTGTTGAGGTTTTGACGAAGAGGTCAAAACGGGACTGATTTTCACGAAGAGGTACCAATTCTTGAGCTAGTGTGACTTAAAGCGTTGTTGTAATATTACCTTTAACAAGCATTTTGTTGTATTTAATCCTTGTCATAAATATCCCGAATTGGTGCTGTTTTCTGCAACTGTAATTTCTGAATGTGCAAGCGTTATTCATCGCGTCTGCATTTTATGTACTAAGGGTCGGCCTTATGAGGGTCGAAAAGCCAAAGTAAGTTGTCTGCAATGTGACCCGAGAGGAACGCCTTAAAACTAACTAGGAATGGTTGTAGAAATTAGTTTTGACATTTGACAATCAGCTACGAGATACGAATGTGAGTTTTGGTTGTAACAGGACTCAACCAATCATCATAAAATGTTGCACACAAACTCTCAGGAGTACAGAAAATTACACAGTGTACTTGTTATCACGACTGAACTGTTCCCGAGGTACATGTAACCTTAATTAACAATATCGGTTGCCATGGTAATGTACTAAATTAGAATTTCAACCGTGGAAAATTAGGAATGAATGCGTACGAAGCCGTGGGCAACTGCTAGTATATTAATAAATAAAAACACTAAGAGTGAGTGAACTAGTAAAACATACGTACACCTGGTTATCCCTACTAATATTATAAATGTGAATGTACGTTTGTTTGTTACGCTTTTACACGAAAACTATTCAACCGATCATCATGAAACTTTGTACACATATTCTTGGAGGTACTAGAAGTAACATAGGATACTTTTTATAAAAATAAATAAATAAAAAGGAAGTATGTATGTTCCCTATATCTAAAACGGCTGGACCGATTCCGATGAAATTTACAGGGATTGTCCATATTGGCACAGCAGGTGTTTCTGTATTTGGTAGCGATCGGATCAGCATAATAAGTGGTACCTGGGCGAAGCCGGGGCGGGTCACTAGTATGGATATAAAAGAAGCGGGCGAAATGTGCCAAGTGCCTCGTTCGTTTGTGGAGTTCGCTGGTAAATCCATATATTGCAATCATATTTATATTTCGATTCTCAGATATGAATCAAAGACATATAAGACTTTACCCGTTTAGTCATTCAAATGATCAAAACGTGAACGTTCAGTGTGATGGGTGACCAGAACAATGCGACTTGTGCTCATACCAATGCGAATGGTGCCCGACGGTCGAGGCGTGCGTGCCCGGCTTTCCAATGCCGTCGAGAGTTCAATGCTTCTGAATAACGTCTATTGTAAAAGTTATAAATAAGCACTCACGCCTCTAACCCTGAGGGGTAGACGGAGGACTTTGTTTGGACTAGTTTGGAAGTGGGATCTAAAAATAAACTACCGCAGGGGGGTAGCGATACCACTGGTATTGGAGAATCCCCCTCCGCGCGCCTAGATGTGGAAGATTATACACCTTCCCTGTTGGACCTCCTGCTGACCTCACATCCGGACAGCTACTTGGTTTCCGTCGACGCCCCCCTGGGCTCGTCGGACCACTGCTTGATCCGGACAAAAGTGCCTATCTCGCGTCGCCCACGGTTCAAACCAAATGGCCACCGCCGAGTGTGGCACTACAGGTCGGCAGACTGGGATGAGATGCGGTCCTTTTTTGCATCCTACCCATGGGAGCAAGTTTGCTTCAAGCTGGACGATTCCGACGCCGTTGCCGATTATATCGCCGATGTGGTGATTCAGGGAATGGAACTATTTATTCCATCCTCTGTCGTACCCATCGGAGGCAGTTGTCGGCCCTGATTTGATCAATACTGCAAATTATCAGCGTGCTACAAGCAGGATTGTTACCGAGCTTGGGCTTTGGCGTCAGCGGCTAGGGATGTAAATACTAGTCTGCTCAAAAAGAAGTACAACTCTGCCGCCAGGTCCTTCAAAAGAATTATTGCTAAGGCAAAAGTGGAACACGTGGCCAGCATTGGTGAGAGACTGGTACGCCTTCCCTCGGGAACTCGTGCGTTCTGGTCTCTCGCCAAGGCTGTCCAGGGGAATTTCTATAAGCCGTCTTTACCATCTTTGCGCAGGGGAGATGACTCATTAGCCCACACCACAAATGAGAAGGCCGATCTTCTGGGCTCTCTTTTTGCGTCCAACTCGACTCTGGAGGATAATGGTAGTTCACCGCTGAATATCCTGTGCGGTGACACCTTCATGTCCGAGATCCAGTTTCGCCAGAGAGCTGTGCGTAAAGTGCTGCAATCTCTGGACGTTCACAAGTCGAGTGGGCCTGACGGTATTCCTCCCATCGTGCTTAGGACATGCGCTCCTGAGTTGGCACCGGTTTTAACGCGCTTGTTCCGGTTCTCCTACTCCTTAGGCATTGTCCCGAAGTCATGGAAGACTGCCACAATCCACCCGATCTCAAAGAAAGGTTGCCATTACAACCTTGTTCTCGAAAGTCATGGAAACGATCATCAATTGTCAGCTCATGAGGTATCTTGAGGAGCACCAGCTGATTAGCGATCGTCAGTACGGCTTCCGTCAGCGTCGCTCAGCTGGTGACCTTCTTGCGTACCTGACGCATCGATGGTCGGTGGCAATCGAGGGCAAGGGGGAGGCCCTGGCGGTTAGTTTGGACGTGGCCAAGGCCTTTGATCGGGTGTGGCACAAAGCACTTCTTTCGAAGTTGCCTTCCTACGGGCTGCCCGAGAAACTATGCGCCTGGATTTCCAGCTTTTTGGAGGGTCGGAGCATCAAGGTCGTTGTCGACGGTGCATGCTGTCTGACCCGAAACCAATTAATGCTGGTGTCCCACAGGGCTGTGTACTGTCGCCCACCCTGTTTCTTCTGCATATCAATGACATGCTGCAAATTAGCAACATCCATTGTTATGCAGATCATAGCACGTGTGATGCACTGTACACGGCCCGCGCTAACGTTTCTCGGGCTACTGCCGCTGAGAACCGGACAAAACTTGTGTCTGAAATGGAGATCCTATTAGGTGAAGTCTCGGATTGGGGTCGACAAAATCTTGTTGATTTCAATCAAAAAGACACAAGTCTGCGCCATTACGGCTAAAAAAGAACCCTTTGTCGCGAATGTACGTTTTGAGGGCACTCCTCTGGTTGCCACAGCCAGCATCGGTATTCTCGGCGTTGACATATCGAGTGACGTTCAGTTTCGTGGTCACTTGGAAGACAAGGCCAAGTTGGCCTCAAAAAAGCTGGGTGTACTCAGTAGAGCGAAGCAGTATTTCCAGCCGGGCCACCACCTTCAGCTATACAAGGCGCAAGTTCGGCCCCACATGGAATACTGCTCGCATCTCTTGGCTCGAGCACCCCAATACCAGCTTCTTCCATTTGACCGCATACAAAGGAGAGCGACTCGAATCGTCAACGACCGAGCTCTTACCGATCGGCTTGAAACTCTGGCCTTGCGGAGGGACGTCAGCTCCCTCTGCATTTTTTACCGTATGTACCAGGGGGAGTGTTCCGAAGAACTGTTTGGAACGATTCCTGCCGCCGAGTTTCGTCATCGTACGACACGACAGACCGCCAGGTACCATCCACACCATCTGGATGGCTGGCATTCCTCAATAGTGCGGTTCTCTCGACATTTCCTGCCACGCACAGCCGCGTTGTGGAATGGTCTGTCCTCGGCGGTATTTCCAAACCAGTACGACTTGGGGTCCTTCAAGAAGCGAGCCTATCTTTTTCTAAAAGACCGGCAACGCATCTGCAGTTCCTCTGGTGTTGCGGGTGTCCATGGGCGTCGTTGATCACCTGGGTGTTCTCGCCGCTCGTTTGCCCCCTTCTCTTATAAAAAAAAAGACGGATATCCTTTTCTACATTCATGCATCAACGCAAACATGCTCATCGGTTATAATCATTTAAGGGTTATCCTTTCTTTAGAATGAACCTAATGTTTGAACGTTCATTGCAATAAGCTCATTAAGGAACGAAATTGGTGGTGGGGTCGAAAAATGGGGGGCTAGTATCAGCCGATTCATTCTTCTATTGAAGGTTTTCACATTACGATCGGATGGTAAACTGACGCTGGCAATTTGTTCTAAAACTTTATTAGGTACTAAGCTTAAGTACTAAGATTAACAGTGGTAGAGTCCGCAACAGCAACATCTGTTGGACGAATGGGCCAGCTCGACCGATGAAATACCACGACCACAGAAAACAGGGGTGAAGTAGAAGTACTCTGCGTTTTGCCTGATGAGTGAGGTGCCGGAGGCCTAATTTGAGTCCTCTTCCTTTTCCCATCTTTTCCTCATAAGATGGGAACGGGAAAAGGATTGGACGGAGAGGGGGTTAAAGGGGAAAAGGAATTATCCCTTATCCTGTCTATGCCCTCCTCTGTCCATTAAAGGTAGGCAACGCATCTGCAACTCATTTGCCTATGCGGATGTCTACGGGTAGCGTTCACTTAACATCAGGTGATCCGCTTACTCGTTTGCCACCTTATTAAATAAAAAAAGGCTTACTACACCTTGTACACCCCATTACCTAAAACAATATATTTTTATGAAATAACGGGGAGTTAGAGTATGAAGTGACAAGCAAATGAGATGCGTTACCTACCTTTAATGGACGGAGGAGGGGATAGATAGGAAAATTGATTATTTCTTATATTCATCCCCTTCCCCGTCCAATTCTCTTCCGTTTCCCATCCTATCCTTTGTAGTAAAAGATAGGAAGGGGAAGGGGACTGATACCGGGACATTATCCATCTAGTAGAATGTTTACAATTTTCACAGATTTAATATGCTTTAAACACTCCAGGCGTTGAGGTCAACGCCTGTATTTTTTTTGTTCTTCTGGAAACGTTCTGGGTATCTTATATCATTAATATCCAGTTAAGATTAGTAGATCAGAGCGAAGTTTTTGTGCCATCAATCAAGCGTGGCAATAACAATTCGACCGATGGCGGGCAATGATTGCGAAGCATTTTTTGTACGCCTCCGCCGGCTAAAGCTATGAACACCAGATAGTTATCATTGGGCAAGCGGTTGCGTAACTTGCGCCGTGATTTCCTGTACATCGACCTTTGTATTGGATTCAGGGCTTGTCAACTGGCGGCCCGCATGATTACATACACAGTTTTTTTGTAGTAAGATATAATAAACGATTATTTAGTAAAAAAAACATTTATATAAACTTTAAAACATATGTAAAATTTTGAACAAACGCAGCTTATATGGAAGTTAAATAATATCTATCGAGACTAATCAAAAATTAGTTCTTAGCGATTCACGCGAAATGTTAGAATACAAATTTCAATGAAATTATATACTTACTAGTGACCCGCCCCGGCTTCGCCCTGGTACCACTTATTATGTTGATCCGATCGTTACCAAACACCCGCTGTGCCAATGTGGACACTGAGCACTGCTAAGTGCAAGTGGAGTGCCTGCTCCCCAGGGTCGGGCGCAAGCTTAGTGCAAGGGGCACCGGTGCGTTCCATCGGAGATCCCGGAGCCCCCATCTATCGCATTCGAGGATGGCCACCGGGGGTTTAACTGAGTAAAAACCTCACATAACCCTGTCTTTCCCCCAGAAGCAGGGTATATTGGTTAAGATTTCCCCCTCGAAAACAAAAAAGGTCTATAGGGAACATACATACTTCGCTTTTTATATACTATTTTTTTTTTCATAAAAAGTATCCTATGTTTCTTCTAATACCTCCAAGAATATGTGTACAAAGTTTCATGATGATCGGTTGAGTATTTTTCGCGTGGAAGCGTAACAAACAAACTTACATTCACATTTATAATATTAGTACGGATATGTACTATTTATATGTGTATATTAGGTGTTGGTTGATAAACCGTACATGGTATTTTGAAAGAAAGTAGATGCAAACAAACAAAAATTACGAGAAATAGAAAACAAATTGAAAATACGTCACATCATTGCACTGAGAGTTTTAAACACCTGAAGTAACTTGTCCCACGCTAACGTACAAGGAAAGTGAAGGAAGGACATATTAGTTTTTTTTCGCTTCGAACAGGCTGTGGATCCGGTTTGGGAAAGCGCGGGAAACTTACGGGCCGGTCTTTCCTGAGCTTATTGATTCGTTGCGGACTATTGGGGGCGAGGGAGTGTACAGGGTTTCACCGTTATGAAATTAATATATGTATCGATAATATTACCTATGTTACAAGCCTGGTACAAGGGCAGGGTTGCGGTGAACAAGTATGCATGACATATAAGAAATGTAAGTTTGCTTGTTACGCTTCCACGAGAAAACTACTCAACCGATCATCATGAAACTTTGTACACATATTGGTGGTACTAGAAGTAACATAAGATACTTTTTATGCTAAAAAACAGAGTATGTATGTTCCCTATAGACCTATATACTACCATAGATAGCACAGAAATTAAACTTTTATTGAGAAATAACAATTCTAATCAGATCGTGCTTTTATAAATTTAAATCCAAGACCCGTTAGGAAAATAAGGTACTATTTAACTACAATTTAAGTTAAGTTAAGCTGATAGAAACTTACTGCACACATTCGGCATTTAAAGACACAGCTCGCTATTATCCAACAATCCATTTGGGCTTATCAACTTGTAAGGAAACCCCTGACGTATCAACTTAGACAGTCGCGCCGTCTGAAGCCGCCTTAATCCCGCATTATACTCCGCACGCCCGATCGAGCTTTCGGTACGTAGAGGGCGCTAGAGATGCCTTTGTTAACGTTTACGAGTTAATTGTAGTGCTTTTAAAATATCCATTAAACTTGAGCTTAGAAATACATAATTGTATCACGTTGGTTTGATATCCTGATTGTTGATCCCAACTAAGAAAAATGTTTGTACCTATATATATATATAGGTCCATACTTTGCACGCTGTTTATAAATGAAACCACGTGACACGTATATAAAATGAGTGAAGCGTGTCGTGACGACAGCGTGTTTGCTATCTCTCATGAGTAACCGGTACACCTCATTCAATAACCTACAGCGCGTGTGAATGGGAGATCTGATCAATTCACTCGCCTGGAACGAAGTAAATTTAACTTACGTATAGAGGTGGGTCACTTGTATGCTTATTTCTTTTCATGTCGATAAAACATGAAGTTGCGGTGTCAGATTCCGAACTATCTTGTAATTATCATTTTTGTATCAACACATACGATTTTTGTCAACCAAATTTAGCTTAAATAAAAAAACCAAGCTTAAATTTCTATACAATAAATAAGCTGTCATATTTAATAAATTCTGTGTCCTGTTTTGTACTTTGACACTGCATAGGAATTCAAATGTAAAATCAAAAATTGATTCGCCAAAAATAGTTCCATTGTAGATTAAAAATAGTTTTACACTTTTTGTTTGCGACAGTACCGACTCGACCGGCTCCGCTGGGCAGCATTTTTTGCCGACATGTAACGGTACACTGTCAGCTGTCAGTCACAAAGTGTACCGTTACATCGGCCGCCTGACATTTCATTATTTTCTTCAGTATTTATTAGGTATAATAAATTATGACAATATACTAGGCGTCAAAAATAAGCACCACACTTTTAAAATTGCATTTTCTTCTTAACTATATACGTTAGAATTGTGAAATAAATAAAACAGGCTGTCATTACGACTGCGGACAGACGTGAAAGCTAAAAATACATGAAGGCGCGACAATAGTTCAGAAATGAGTAAATAAATATTCAACAAAATAAAGGGCGATATAAGGAGCACCCATAACCGAACCATGCATGCATAGATGTATGAATGTGGAAGAAGCGAGAGAGTGTGTCATCGCGCCAAATGGAAATCCATGATCTCTGCCTACCCCTCGGAGTTACGGGCGTAAGCGCATATTGATTTTATTTCATTCTAGCTATATTATGTTTGAATGCTTGACAACATGCCTCAAATAGGTATAGAAATAGTTCGAATTACAAAAAATAACACCCAAATAAGTTGTATGTATTTTAAAAATACATACAACATATTACATAGTTCTAATATCGAATGGACAATCGGAGTATGATTCACGAGGGCCATTTAAGTTATCAACTTACAGTTTAACTTGAAACGCATTAATCGACTTTTGATGTAAAACGACCCGGCATTATATTCTGGGAATCGGCCATATCAGAAAATGCCATATGAAACCCCATCGGTTTTATTTCAGAGCATGGGGGTAAAGTTGTAAGGGTCAATTTGCAATGACGAGGTCCTTGGCCGAACGGCACGTTTAAACTTACATAATTGTTTTATATTTTTCACACGTCATTCGAAAAACAGATTTAATGGTATCTTGTTAGGGCACACATTTGAATGGATCTGATATTTTTTGAAGGTCAGGTTTTTTGTTTTCCGGTTCGGAATTAGAAGGCGAAGGAAGTATTTGTTAGTCAGCATGAGTTCCATGTGAACATATGTAAATATGCGTGTTCACTTGGTGAATCAGAAAATACAGATGACTCAATTGCCTTAATAAATGTAGTACCTAATATTGCAAGTCCGTTGACTTCTTTTTGACAGACTTGACAAAAAAAAACGTTTTTTTTCTTTGTGTTAGAACCTCTACATTTATCGAATCGATTTTGTCAATTCTTTTTGCTATCGATGGTTTTTTTTATTTCCCGATAATTGGGACATCAAATTTTGATCCCATGCTGAAATGTGTCCAGATTTATTCAGGATTTTACGCGAATTGATAGCGGTTTTTTGTATTTTTAATGCGTTTAAATTATCACTGATAGTTCAAACATTGAAATCGACACATAAAAAGGATAAATACTAACATTTGTTACGAGTTACGTAGCCATAACTAGCATTAAGTTATCATAAGTTCACAGAAAGCCATTCATTGTAAGATAAGAGAATAGCCTATAAGAAATTCCATTGTACTCAGATGTCTTCATGGGAAAGACAGTTGTAAACATAATCAGTTCGTCCGCAGTGCTCCTTGTGAGCAGTTCTCTGTTAAATAAATAAAGTCTTAGTTTCTTTTTTAAAACACTTTACTTTGAGCTCCCAATGTAACTGGCGCAGTCGAAAAGGTAGGATATAGCAAGCGTTTGGTAAAATCCCAGCGCACATATCCTAAAAAAAAGAACTCAACAAGCCAAGTAATAGTGATAAAGTAACAAGACTAGCAGAGCGGCGAATTCCTGGGTTCACCTCCAGTCGAGAAAGGAAGCAAAGGCAACGTAGAAGAAAATGCTCTTGGGGTAAGCGATAACATTTTGTTTGCCGAGTATCCTATCATTGTTGCTCCTATTCCTTAATCCTCGAGAAGTGTTAGTAGTAAGTTATCGATTATTTCCGTAGGAGTGCGCATATTTCAGTTGTGCTATATTAGGTTATTACCCTTTTGTAAAATAAATAGATTCTTCCTAATAGAATATTGGTCGAATTCTTATTTTTTTACGATAAAATGGCACAGACGTCACAAGCGACTATACCTATTATAGAAATAGATCAGAACTTACTAACGGCCAGTGCCGAGTACGCAAAAATTAGCGAGTTATTACCATCTTATGACGGCAATAAAAAGACACTGAATTTCTTCATTAAGGCGGTTGAAAACGTACTAGAAATCGTAAATAACCCAGAAAATGATCCTAGCATAGGATGCCTAATTGTAAAGAAATTAAGAGGTAAAGCTATAGAAGTTCTTTCAGAATTACCTAGTTTTAAAACATGGCACGAAATTAAGAACGCTTTAAAGAGTAGGTTTGGCGAAGTTCGCGATGAAATCACAATGGTCCACGAATTAAATAATCTAGCTAAGAATAAAATGGACTTAGAAAGATTCGGAGATAGGGTTAGAGACTTAACATATACTCTGATAGGTCTAGACTCTTCAAAAAAATGTTTTTACGAAAAAATGGGCATTAGTGTTTTCATAGGGCAACTCAGTCCTTTTGTGTCCCTCGCAACTAGAATGCACAACCCTACCAGCCTCGAACATACGATTCAGATCGCGATACAGGAAGAAGCAAAACTTAAAACGTATCGAAATAATAACCCTATACCTAGTAGCTATAATACGGGTAACCAAAACACAAATTCTAAGGCATCTTTCAGTAACAATAACTCAAATAATAAATTCTACCCTAAACCAGGACAACCACCAATTAAACAAGAATCTAAATATAAAATGAATTATCAACAAAATGAGGAAAGCGAGGACGAAAACTATTCCGAACGTGAAAAAACGGAAAACGCGGATACGTACGACGAAAATTTTCAGGAGATTATGAAAGAATTAAAACCGGAGTAACCTATATTAATAACCATAACGGTTTACCATCGATTTACATAAACGAACTTGGTGGTAGATTTTTAATCGATACTGGCGCTGCTAAATCATTAATTAGCCCGCGAACAATTAACAAACACCCCCATCTAAAAGATAACATCTATATTCAACCTCACACGATAATCACGGTACATGGTACATCAAAATTAAATAATGCTATTAACTTAAAATTACCATCTGTGTTTAACACTAATTCCACACACTCATTTTTAATTTTTGACTTTGATAAAGATTTCATAGGCTTATTAGGTCTCGATTTTTTAGAAAGATTCGAAACCAAGATAAATCTCAAACGTATGATACTACAAATTAACGATACAGAAATCCCAATCAGGAAAGACATCAAGAAAAGATATATTTTACAACCACATACACAGTGCAAATTTAACCTACTAATTAACGAGAAAGAAGGAGAGTATTTATTCGAGGGATTCGAAACGCCTTCAGGTTTATACCTACCAACTTCTTTAGTCTCAGTTAAAGACGGCACTTTTAGCATAATAATAACTAATACCACAGACAAACCCTTGCATTTTAGAAAACAGATAAACATTAAACTCCAACCACTTCCCGAAACGTTAAAAGAAAAAGACTCACAGGAAATATCCCTGAATAAAATTAACTTCAATGAAGTTGACGAAATATTAAAAGAAAATTTATCCCGAATCAGGCTTAACCATTTAAATGACGAGGAAAAAAGGGAGATACGAAAAATATGTTATCAATACAGAGACATTTTTTACGCAGAACAGCTACCTCTCACATTTACACATTCGATAAAACATAAGTTACGCTTGACAAATGATACCCCAATTTTTACAAAAAATTATAGACGACCCCCTTCCGAAATAGTAGAATTAAAAAAACAAATAGATGAACTTTTACGTAAAAACGTAATTAGGGAAAGTCAATCCCCGTGGTCGAGTCCGATCCACTTAGTGCCTAAAAAAGCCGACGCCTCCGGAAAAGTTAAATGGAGAATGGTTGTAGATTTCCGCAAACTTAATGAAAAAACCGTGGAAGATAAGTTCCCCATCCCGAATATAAATGACATATTAGACAAATTAGGAAGAGCACAGTATTTTAGTACTATAGACCTAGCCTCAGGGTATCATCAGATTGAGATGCATCCCGACGATATAGAAAAAACAGCTTTCAGCCTAGATAAACATTACGAGTTTCTTAGGATGCCATTTGGTCTAGTCAATGCACCAAGTAGCTTTCAGAGATTAATGACTAATGTACTAAGCGATTTACTTAACGACACATGTTTAGTTTACCTAGATGATATAGTCATATATTCAACATCCCTAGAGGACCACTTGCAAAAAATAAAAAAGGTATTCGACAGACTAAAAGCACACAATTTTAAAATACAATTAGACAAATCCGAATTTTTACAAAAACAAGTGAATTACTTAGGCCATGTGTTATCAAGTGAAGGTGTAAAACCAAACGGAGAAAAAATTAAAGCCGTAAAAGAATTCCCCATACCTAGTACCCAAAAGGAGATAAAGTCTTTCCTAGGTTTGTTGGGATACTATAGGAAATTTATTCCCGATTTCGCAAAACTTACAAAACCACTCACCAAATGTCTAAAGAAAAACGCTAAAGTTATCCATACCCCAGAGTTCATAGAATCATTCGAAAATTCAAAATCGATTTTATGTAACGCCCCCGTATTACAATACCCGGATTTTAACAAAACTTTCATTCTTACAACAGACGCTTCAGACGTGTCTATTGGCGCTGTCCTTTCTCAAGGAAACATAGGTACCGATAAACCCATAGCATATGCATCACGCACGTTATCACAAACAGAGTTACGATATTCGACCATCGAAAAGGAATTATTAGCAATAGTATGGGCGACAAAGTATTTCAGACCGTACTTGTATGGTAGGAAATTCACCGTATACACTGATCACAGACCCCTCGTTTGGCTCATGAACATTAAAGACCCCAACTCAAAACTTACACGTTGGCGACTTAAATTAGAGGAATACAATTATGATATTGTCTACAAGAAAGGCAAGTATAACACAAATGCCGACGCACTATCGCGCATAAAGATAAATGCACTGGACATTCCATCACAAATGACAGCCGAACAATCTATGGAAAAATTTATAGAAACCTTATCTGGTTCACCTCCTGACATCCCTATTAGAAATAACCCCGACCTCATCGACTTAGATATATCATCACTGTTCGATATACCGACCACTTCAAGTCCAAACAATGAACAATTAGAGTCCGATAAAAACAAAAACTTACTATACTGCGAAGACGCGATAGATAAGCAACTAAAACAGTTCCATATTAGGAGTTCCCCCGGAACCGAATATAGAATTGAAGATAAGTCAAAAAATAACTTCACAATTAAGCATGTTTTTATCCCTATTAATAACACGAAAGAACAAATCATTAAATTCTTAAAGGAAAATACAATAGCAGATAGGAAATTTCACTGTTATTTTCATGACGAACATTTATATCCATTATTCTGCGAAGTTTATAACACAGTGTTTGACACTCGTGGCCCAAAATTATACAGATGCACAACCAAAGTAATGTTGGTACATGAGAAAGACGAACAACTATCAATTATAAAGAAGTATCACGAAGGTAAAAATATCCACCGTGGAATTCAAGAAACATTTAAGAAATTAAAAAAGAATTATTATTGGAAAAATATGCTTACATCCATACAAAACTATATAAATAAATGCGATGTTTGCTTAAAAGCTAAATACGAACGAAATCCTCTAAAACTGCCAATTAACTTAACTTCAACCCCATCAAAACCAATGGAACACATGTTTATGGATTTATACACAATTGATAACTCAACATTTCTTACAATTATAGATAATTTTTCGAAATTCGCACAAGCAATACCTTTGCAAGCAACAACTAGTATACACATAGCGGAAGCATTACTACAAATATTTGCAGTAATAGGAATACCGTCTAAAATTACAACGGATTCCGACCATAAATTCGATAATGATATAATAAAAGAAATATGTGCTTCACATAATATTTCAATACATTTCACGACACCCTATAACCCTAATTCTAATTCCCCTATTGAACGTTTTCATTCAACCTTAGGTGAATTGATAAGATTGCAAAGTCTGACGAATAAGAATCCCATTAATATCTTAATGCGAAATGCAATTATCGCATATAACAATACGATTCATTCGGCAACTAATTTCTCACCATTCGAGTTACTTTACGGTCATACCAGTAGTCGAAACCCGTTAGAAATATTTTACCCTCAAGAATATTACCAAGAGTATGTGGATAACCATAGGAAACAAATGGAAATAGTACATAAATTAGTAACAAGTAAATTAGCGACAGAGAAGGAACACATCATAAATAAGATAAATCTAAACACCGACGAAGTCCGATATAAAGTAGGTGATAAAGTCTACAAACAAGTAGCTAAAACATCACGTAGTAAAAAGACAGAACCGCGTTATCTAGGACCGTATACGATCATTAGGATTCATCCCAATCAAATTGCAGAGATTGTAGGTAAACATATTAAGGCAAAAACAATTAGAGTGCATTTTAAAATGCTTCGTCGTAATATTGTTCCAGATGCATCGCCATCATAAACAGTCTAGGTACCAAGATAGATTATCTAAATAATAAGGTTAATATCTTAGGTTTATACATACAAATAGAGAATTGCTTACAACTATTGTATAACAAATTATCTATGTTAGAGAACGCAATAACTTTTGCACAACTGAATAAGCTACATCCGAGCATTGTAAACCCTAACCAACTATTAGATGAGTTGAGTAGAGTAAAGAATAATGTTAAATATGAATTACCCTTTGTAATTGTAAACATACATAACATAGAGAAAAGCATAGATGTTAAGGCATATAGCACTAACGAAAGTCTCAATTTTATATTGGAAGTGCCATTGGTAACACCTCAAATGTACACACTCCTTCACCTGTATTCGATCCCTGACCCCAATGATATCATGCTTGTTCCCAAACATACCTATTTTATACTCGGGAACAATGAGTTCGCATACCCCCAAGGGCCCTGCACATCCGTAACAGAAGACCTACAAATATGCAAGCATTTCGAGTGGCAGCCACTTCAATCCTCAACAGATTGTATTGCACAAATAATAACGCAACAAAAGGAACCAAAAAATTGCACCAGAGTTGTAGCATCGTATAGAGATATACTCATCCAGCAAATCAAGCGGAATACGTGGATAGTTGTATTGAAAAAGGAAACAGTTATTCGCACCAAATGTAACAACGAAACGCAATATCAGCGGATCAAAGGAACCAACCTAATAACCATCAACGACCAATGTAAGGTTAGAATTGGAAATAACATCTTAGAAACACACCAAAGGAATATAAAAATAAAGGAAACTATACCTTTACCCCAGCTCCAATTCCCGAATGCATCAAACACTATAGTAGAGATTAAAAATATAGAATTAGACAATATCCACTCGCTGCTTAATAAAGCGCAAGTTTTAGATGCAAATGCCATACTAGAAAAACAACAAATAATAAAAAATAAGCCTAGCTGGCTGACTATAATATTACTTATTGCATTATGTACTACAATCACGGGCTATATCATAAATAAAGCAGTTAGAAAATACAAGTCCCGGCGTGCAACTCTACATCCTGACGTCGAGCTACAAGAAGCGCAAGATCTAAGGGCTGATGGCGAAGATTCACCCCAACCCCAAGCTCCAGTACGCTTCGTTCTTCGGGCGGAGGAGTTACGTAGCCATAACTAGCATTAAGTTATCATAAGTTCACAGAAAGCCATTCATTGTAAGATAAGAGAATAGCCTATAAGAAATTCCATTGTACTCAGATGTCTTCATGGGAAAGACAGTTGTAAACATAATCAGTTCGTCCGCAGTGCTCCTTGTGAGCAGTTCTCTGTTAAATAAATAAAGTCTTAGTTTCTTTTTTAAAACACTTTACTTTGAGCTCCCAATGTAACTTACGCCAACATAATTTTATTTTTATTTTTTACTAGTGACCCGCCCCGGCATCGCCCGGGCACCACTTATTATGTTGATCCGATCGCAACCAAACGAATGTGCCAATCTGGACACAATCCCTGTAAATTTCATCAAAATCGGTTCAGCCGTTTCGAAGTCTATAGATCTATAGGAAACATACATACTTCGCTTTTTATATACTATTTTTTTATAAAAAGTATCCCTATGTTACTTCTAATACCTCCAAGAATATGTGTACAAAGTTTCATGATGATCGGTTGGGTAGTTTTCGCGTGAAAGCGTAGCAAACAAACTTACATTCACATTTATAATATTAAGTATTAAGTGTATATATATATATATATATATATATATATATATATATATATCCTCTGCTTTATAAATTCATAATAAAAACAAGTGAATAGAATTCGTTGAGAAACTTTAGCTCGAGGCACATCTGGAGATGACTACCCGCAGGTCTTAGATATATGTATGTGTTTTTTGTACAATGTAAGATTTTATTACAAATATGAGCACGCAAAATACGCGCTAGTCGTGGAGTTGCGGTAAAGTAGCCCCCTACTACTACTACAAATAGGAGAGTTTTTTTACATATATATATATATATAGTACCAGGTGGCAAACGAGCAAGCGGTTCACCCAATGTCAAGTGATCGCTACCCATAGACATCTGCAACTAACTAATGAGTTGCGGATGCGTTGCCCACCTTTAATGGACAGAGAAGGGACAAACAGAAAATGGTTAATTTTTTCCCATCCTTTACTTATTAGAAAAGGATGGGAAGGGGAGAAGAACTAGAAGTAGGCCTCTGTCACCTCACTCATCAGACGATACACAGAGTACTTCTACTTGACGCCTGTTTTCTGTAAGTCGGTATTTGACCGGTCGAGCCGGCACATTCGTGCTCCAGATGTTGTTGTGGTAGACCACTGTGTATGATTTATTATACTCGTATGTAACGAAGAAATAACCGAAAGAACGAATTTACCTGCATTCAATCAATACATAACTTATGCCCATACGCTCGTCACATACTTTCCTTTAGATGATAAAGATTCAGTGCTATGCATACATACCACCAAAATAATACGCAACATGCAACATCTTGTATCAACGCTGAAGACATTAAGTCAGTCCTTTTTAAAAATATACCATTAGACAAAGAAATAAGTCTATAAAACTTGATTTATCTAGTAATCTAAACAGGATATTTGAAATATTGTAGACCCGCATACTCAATGGCATTACTGAGTCATATACAGTGACGCATTTAGTGTGTTTTACGTAATATGCGTGCATTGTACATAAGCTAAATTTTCGGCAGTTCGAATCCCGACGCGCACTGCCGTGAAGAAAATGTTACAAGTTTATTAATGGCTACCTATTATCTTCTGTGTACAAAAGAAATTTACTGACTAATATATACCCATAGCCCAAATAACAGAGCTTAGAGATTAGACAATTTTGCACATATTTCTGTGATGACGTCGGCGATCAATAAAAAAAGCTTTTTCGAATGAAGAAACTGCCCATGTCAAGCGGGGTTCGCCTGTATATATCGGTTTGTTTGACAAACAAACAGCCAGGTTCAGTAGTTTTAGCGCATAGGCTTGTTGAAAAATTCTTTCACCATTAGAATCCTATATTATCCCTGATGAATAGGCCATAGAATAGAACCGTGCGACGCCGGGGCTCGCCGCTAGTCTGTTGTAAGAGGAACTGTCAGGTTTTTTTTGTAATTGCTTTTAATTCATAACAAAGCAGCGGTATAATAAATAAAGCATACTTCTATTAATAGCGTAGGTTCATAGTTCGGGGCGGAACAAAAAAAAACGACCAGGTGCAGACACAAAGAGTACATCTGTCGTGTGCTCTGCACTGGGGTTATAACAAAGGTGTTACGTCTCAGATATCGCTGTTGGACTACCAAGTAATATTGTCAGTTCAGTCAGTAGGGATGTGATGAATATATCGATAAATATATAAAAATATCACTAAAAATAATTGTAAAAAAACAGGCGAAAATTCAAAACAAGTGGTGCATAACTCAAAGTGGGAAGTTGCGACATTGGTTAAAAAAAATCAACGAAAAATATACCCTTGCATGTTAACAATAAAATTCAAAATTGAATACAAGAATAATAAATGAAAAATTAGTTGAAAACCGTGAAATAGGTAAAAAAATATGCCGAAAAGATATATTAAAAATTATTATATCGATAAATTACATTAATATACAGGTCTAACAGATACAAGATATATGCAGTTTTCGACATTACACCAAGTAAATATGCGCTCACGCCCGTAACCCAGGGTAGGCAGAGATCATGGATTTCATTTGGTGCGATCATGGCACACCTCTATCGTTATGCTTCTTATATCGCCCTTTTTAATAAACCACAAATTTGATCGGTATAAGTTCTAAGGCGCCCCCTACCGGCACTGCCACTCACTTTTGCAACATAAATTTCGAAAAATGACAGAATATCCACTTATCTTTAGACACATTATAACTCTTCTTAAATTCCAACTCAACGTTAGATCCACCCATTTTATTATTAGCTTTGAAACGTGACATCCCCTAATTGGATTCAAACCAAAATAGCTACCACTTTGAACAGATACGGGACTTTTAAATTAGAATTAAGTGCAGCACAAGACAACGTTGGTGTATTCCACATTGGTAAAATAATACTTTACAATAAATATAGAGTCATCTACTCATGCCATCGGTTGTATGGTTTTAAATGGGTTATGGGTTGAAATGGTTAAATCTTTATGGAAATTTAAAAATAATATAAATCTCTGTGCATTAAAGGTGGGCAACGCATCTGCAACTCATTAGCTTGTTGCAGATGTCTATGGGTAGCGATCATTTGACATCGGGTGAACCGCTTGCTCGTTTGCCACCAGGTATAATATAAAAAAAGTATGTGTTTTTATTAGTAGGATGTCACAAGTTGCCATTCTCGATTGATTCATTGAAACTATTTCCATTTGCTTAACATCTGAGAGTGGGAAAAGATATTAACAATTAGACAGAACAGAAAATTATTGGCTAATACCAAATACTTAATGAGTTCTGGTTTAAACCAGTTTGTTAAGGCTGTCAAATTGATGTCATTAACTCACGCGCATACAACTTTCGTGGTTTTATTTATTAGCCTTTTTAAGCTCCCGATATAAGAGACGAACAGAAGAATTGTATACAAATACTAGCTGACCGGCGGCAATAAATAAGCCGATTTTCGAATTTATTAAGTAAATTTTCTTGTTAGAAAAAAAATGAAGTACATTAATCATTTATTATTGTTGCTGCATTTCAGTACATATGTTGCTCTTCACTAAAGTACATTGTGATACACGACATATTTTGTTTTTTTATCAGGCGCAAAACAAACAACGCAGATGGTCTTCCGACCCGTGAACATGCCACATATAATTGACCTTGGGAAAAACATGGATGTTCTAGATTCAAACCACAAACTTTTAAGGATTGGCCTTGTGATTTGTTGATGGTCATGGCAAATGCAAGACGGATCGGAAATTGAAGTCTTTTAAATTCAAACGGCAAATCGGTTGGAATCATCGGGATCCTCGGAATGAGAACTTCCTCACCTTTGAATTTTCCTTTCAGTTTGAAGATTTAACGGTTATTTTAATGCTGAATGAGCCGTACGGCATCCTTCTAACAATGTGGCTGCTATTCCAGAAGAAGCAACTGCAACCGCTATTTTGGATCTCGCATGAACAGTGGCTAAAACAACTGACATGAGGAATGTCTTACCTGTTCCACCAAGGGCATCTAGGAAATATAAACCACCATTTCCATCATCGATTCCCTTCATTAAAGTATCATAAACTTCCTTTTGTTGGGAATTCAACAGGGGTACATTCGTTTGAACTACTAAATCTAATTCCTGGAGATCATATTCACGTTCCCGTTTCAATTCTCGATTAAATGCGTCATTCATTTCACGATTGGGCGCTGGCATTCCTAACCTGATTAATAAACTCCCGCACATGAGGTAACACATATATCGTCGATCAAAAGTAAAGCACGATTACGTATCTCCTCATTCATCTCAACATCGTGATTTCTGGAAGTGACACGAATTTGATGTAAAATATCTTCTGACATATTATCCTTGTATTTGTGCCACAGGTTACATGGGTTTGATGGATAGCATGTCGAAATTATGATAGCGAATAATGTGCGTTTGACTTGGAGATGCAGAGATATTGGTTTCAGCGATTGTCGTATCCCAATGGGTATCGTTTTCTAATAAGTTCAGTTCTTCACATGCAGCACGATATGTTGGGGATATTACACCATTAACTGTCCGTAGTGTCTCGAATGACATTGGCTCACGCACATCTACCAGCAACAACCGCAAGTTCTTTGAACAAACTGTATACATACTACCAAGAGCATCAGTAAAACGCACATCTGGATACCCAGGAACCGCATTGCCTTGCTTCCGTCTTTGAAAATTCTTCGATGAAGCATTCCAAGTATGATAACGTGGCATCTCCGAGTAAAGCAAAGTTCGTGCAAACGGATCGCTTTGGCAGATCGCAAAGAAACTGGTCAATGTAGTTGCTGGAGGTGTTTCAGCACGTTGCATAGCATTCGAAGCCGTGAAATATACTCGTTGACCATTCTCCAGATGCACCGCCAAATGCACAACAGTAGGATGAAGTTCGTGAATAGGGAATGCGAATATACGCCAAGCGCTTCATTACAGTTTACATAACGACCAACTTGATAGCATGAAATTTCATCGTTCGTATTTTGGCTTTGCTCTTGTGATTGAGAAGCACGAAGTCGAGCCATACTAACGCGGCGCTGTTCACGTGCAATTTCTTGTTCTTCTTCAGTCCTTTCATTTGCAGTGTTTCGTATCCTTCGCATACGGCTTTGTCGGTACAGATTCGATCGTCTTGGTCGCGGCATTAGTAATTAAACTTCACTTCACTTCAATTCCCTAAATATTTATTTCAAAACTCAAATTTTCAACCATTCATTCATAGACAAAATTACTTTGCTTTTTGAGATAGTCGAATGGGTCCATTATTACATTATGATTGTTATTTATTTAATACAAATAGTTTTATATTGATTTCTTACAAACATTAAATTGTCATGCATACGTCCATTACATAGCTGTCACTTGTGTTTTGTTATACCACGTTTTATAGTGTCTGATGTTTTATCTCAAGGCACACGGGAACGCTGGCGAACGGAATAAATAGTATCCTATGTCCGTCTCCTGGCTCTAAGCTACCTCCTCACCAATTTTCAGCCATATCGGTAAAGCCGTAAAAAAATTGAATGAACATTTATTAGTCTTTCAAACCTTTGGTTGATTACGAAATCAAATCCAGATCATCGTTGAAGTTCCAATATCACGTAGAGAAAGATATAAACTGCACGTGTTATTTAAAATGATTTTGGGTGTATTACTTGCTCAAATTTTCAAGTTATGAATGCAAAATTATTCCAAGACACCACAACTATGATTACAATTTCAAAACCTACCTTCATGGCACAAATAACAATGAATAATGGAAACGAGTCTCGCAACACGATCGATTGACGCGATCCGATCCCACAGATTGTACAGTATTAACACAACATTAGCCGTAAGTTTATACGAGAGACAGAAAAACACAGAGCACAAATGAAGTCGCGTATCCAATGAGATCTCAGTCTAACAATCGATTCCTTACACACTGAAACATTATCGCTTTTCCCGGAATTTTCTGCTTGTTTGTATGCAACGTATAGATAATTTCTTGTCTTTCCTATCAAACCTCTCCTCTCCTGATCCCTGTCTATCTACTATTACCCCGTAAATAGCTAATGCGCCTACCGTCCTTTTGGATTTTACAACTAACACTATTATGGCTAAGCCATACATGCGAATATTTCCCCGGTGTAATATTACAACCAAAGATATAATTGTATAACCTCTGCAAATTGCTAATGCGCCTAGCATCTATTTTGGTGACGTAATTTCGTGTCATTGAGTCGTCATTCCCTAATATAACATAATCGTGACTAAATTTGCCAATATTGCAAGTAGTATCTTTCCGCACCAATTAGTTCAGTTCTATTGGTTAGATCAATGTGGTAAACTTTCCCGGGAACTATGGAAAGTCGGAAATATTCTATCCAAATGTAGTATGCACTGCAATTGGGTTAAAATGTTCAGCAAGTTATTGTGGTAATGATTCATTATTTCAAGATATATATTACTGAATCACATTCATTTATCGAGATGTTGTAGGTAATACATAGATTTTCTATATAATCCCATCATTAATGTACCCTGTAAGTACCTGATTCTTGTTTCTAAAGTGTAACGCCTTACGCAAGTGGCTACCCTTAGAGAAGCTGGCTTCCTCGCTGCCATGTTGCCAGTTAATTCATTTCTCTCTCTACTAAACTCTTACTTTTATACATCACCAACAGTTTCATTTTACCTCATTCAACACTAGCAGTTGACCGCAGCTTTACACGAGTTTCATAATATTCGTTGAAAATTTTTGTTGTTATGATTTCGCGTATCATAACTTGCTGTTGCCGGTGAATGTCATCAATTTGTTTTCGGTTGCCATGGTAATTTACATGACAATAACGGAATGTCAAGTAGTTGTTTTGTCATACTGACTTTGCGTGACAAAAGGTAGCCTATGTATTTTATAAATCGGCCTTTTTTTAGAATGTTCCCCGCTGCAGGGACACAGGCCTCCTCTCTGAGAGAGGGAAGGGTCCGTAATCCGCCCACGCTGGCCCAGTGCGGGTTGGTGTATGTCACATGTCTTGGTGGTTCTAAGACGGTTTCCTCACGATGTTTTCCTTCGCCGTTATTTTACTATACTCTTGTAAAATAGTTTAACAAAATAAAGTTAAATTAATTTACATAACTGACCCGCCCTTACAGACTTGAATATACTTTATTGTGATAGTCTTAGCAGGTGGTCGGGTGATGTGAGCTTGTTTGTTCGTCTAATCGCTGGACACGTGACGTGGGGGCTCGTGTTTACGTATGAACGGTACACTGTGGCATGTACACCGCCCCCAGCGATGACGCGGCTCCATTATACCGAACACGACACGGTATGCTTTTATAGTACAGTATCCTCACTCATCGTATCGGATGTTTATAAGAATGTGTGATCCTTTGATCACATATTTTATGTTTATATATGTGCCTATTAACATATAACGTTTGGTGTCTACTGGATAATTTTTTTAATCAGAATATAAAGACATAGAGGTAACGCTTTCCCATCTAGAAGGAGGCCTGCGCGTCCCTGATGTGGGCTACTAAAAACACTGATTTATAATTATTTTATCATTTATTTATATTTAATACATATTTTTTTATAATATACCCTAAAAAATCTACCAAAACAACAGACATTCTAAAATATATTACATAAAAATAGTGTTCCACCGGCTGCGGAGTCCTTTTATTTCAAGCAACCAGTGGTCAGGGTTACAGAGAGAGGAACTTTCTCACAATGCGGGCAGACTCTAAAATTACCGCTTTATTGTATCAAACCCTTAACCCAACCGTCTAGCGAGAGCTTCTTAAGATGTTGGTCGAAGCTCTTCGCTAAAAGTCCGTTCACTGACACGACCACCGGAATAATGGTAGTCGATTTCATACCCCACAAGGCGGTAATCTCGTGAGCCAAGTCTAGGTACTTCATCAACATTTCTTTCTCAGCTTTCACGAGATTTTCGTCATGCGGGATAGTGATATCGACCAACATTACACGACTCTCAGATCGGTCTATTATCACAATATCAGGTCTATTGGCGACAATATTCCTGTCTGTGATAATAGATCGATCCCAGTAGAGCGTGATATAACTATTTTCCAAAACTGGCGATGGCTGGTATTGGTAATACGGTACCTCAGTATCCACAAGAGCATATTTAAGGGCAAGTTGCTGATGGATGATCTTGGCTACTTGGTTAAGTCTATGCAAGTATGCACCGTCCGCAAGACGAGAACAGCCGGAGACAATATGTCTAATAGATTCAGATTCTAATAGATTATTATTTTTATTATTACTACTAGCTGTTTCCTGCGACTTCGTCCGCGTGGAAATAAATTCGAGAAAACTATTTCGAAGGTTTTTCACTTTTTACGCGGAACCCTAAATATTGTGCTCAAATTAAATTAGCCTATTTGAATCCCGACAATATTAGCTGTCTTCCAGCAAAAGTCCCATCCGAATCGGTTCAGTCGTTTCGGAGATTACCCGGAATAAACAGACAGACAGACGGAAAATTTAAAAATTGTATATTCGTTATAAGTACCGTATATACATCATGTGTATTGAGTATGGAAATGTTTTGATATTACATACAAACACATTTTATTTTATCAGTATAGATTAAGGCAATCATGATGTTATAACCATATGTCAAGGACTTTGTTCTGTTTTTGGTTTTTGAGTGTAAACATTTAAGAACCGGTATTTAGACGTAACACAGAGGGGTAGGCAGAGATTATGGATTTCCATTTGCGATATGTATAATTAGAATTTTTAGTATGACTATTCGATACCATGGCATTCATTTTTGCGTCATTATTTTTTTTCGATTGTCGTTATATCGAAGCATGAAACAACCCTTAAATATTAATGTTTTTTTACGAGTAAGAGTAAGCCTTTTGAATTGAACTCAACGTTTCTCTCCCTCCTTTTCCGTGGAGTTTTAGTTTGCATTGCCGTTAGTTTCTTCCATGACTGACTGACTGACTGATTGCTTTTTGTTATATAATAATTGTTACATAAAGTATTTATCTGCTGACATTCCTGCCAGGACGATGTCTCCGTCAAGAGGTCAAGGTACGCTTAACCGCATTCCGAGGCGGCGCCTCGTTTAATTGACTAGGTCACGTTGTAACTATAAGGAAACTCTATGTATTATTCTACATTATTTATTTATTTATGTTCTTATTCTTTCGAATATTTATTAATACAGATATTACTTGTGGTTAAATATTCCTGCTGATACTAACATCGCAAGATATATTATGACGCAAGTGTTCGTACAAGTATAATGCATTCACTGAGAAAGAATCAAACTCTTAAGTAGAGCATTACTTAGTTGTAGCTTACGTAAGCTGGCCATAAGAGTTGCAGATGCGTTTACAACTTTTTTGTACGACAATAGAGTGGGGGGTTGGGTAAAACAAGCCATGATGGTAACACCTAATTCATCAGCACTGGCTGATGTAGAATTCTACTTTGGCTTGTGGAATCCTGATGATTTACGGGTGGTGTACAGTACATATAAAAGTCCTCGGTATTTATTTATAAATGTGCTCGTTTCAGACGCACAAGCTGTACGCGCTGCGGTACTGGGGCTGCGAGCTGCTCTGCCTGGTCAACATCGTGCTGCAGATGTGGATGATGGACAGCTTCTTCAACGGAGAGTTCTTCTCCTACGGCACCAGGGTACTCTCCCGCAGTGAAATGCCTCAAGAGCAAAGGTACACCCTGTTTTGGTGTCAGGACGCACACATATTCTTCCGGGCTTTACGTGTGTACCTACTAAAACCTTCTCGGCCATTCTTGAAACATACCGCTGTAAAGATGTATGTTCCTTGGAGTAAAAAGGAAAAATAACTGTCGGGTTACATCACAGGCGGTTTCCGTGTTACTGCTAACCCGTTACTTAATTCTAGAGTTTAATAAATGTTAACATAAAAGTTATTAATAAGTCATTTAATTCTTGATTTGGCTGTAAAATGTTCTCACAATTTTGCGACCGACGTCGACACTTAAGTTACAGTTAATGCCGCTGTAACAATTGCTGATTTTATCCTATCACCTTGAATATAATAGGTTATGTTATAATTTAATCAGGAACAATTAAAGTCATTGTTAATCATACTTGCGGGGTGGATATTTATTTGCCAAGAGTGTCATGAGTTCCTCGCGAAGAAAAAAACACAGGTTACAGGGACAGTCGACAAATGTGACCATTCAAAACAGATGGGAAGGCGCGACAGTACTTCAAAAATAAACCCTTGCTATAACAAAAAATGTTGTCAACGTAAACTTATAAGGTTCCCCTACAGAATATCGTCTAACGTGTCTTAAAGAAATTTTAACTTATTATTTTTAAACAGTCACCCATTATTCCAGATACGATCCAATGATATACGTGTTCCCGCGGGTAACCAAGTGCACATTTCACAAGTTCGGTCCGTCGGGAAGCATCCAGACGCACGACAGCCTCTGCATCCTGCCGCTGAACATCGTCAACGAGAAGACGTACATCTTCATCTGGTTTTGGTACATCATCCTCGCGACCGTGCTCACCCTGCTAGTTATATACCGGTCAGTATACAGGAATATAGAACTTAGTACATAGAATACAGGAGTACATAGAATACAGGAGTACATAGAATACAGGGTGTTCGATTTTTATCTATATCCGTACTAATATAAATGTGAATGTATGTTTGTTACGCTTTCACGCGAAAACTACTCAACCGATCATCATGAAACTTTGTACACATATTCTTATTTATTTTCTGTCATTACATATGCAGTATAAAACAATTTGAATTTTTGAGGTTAGATGGCACAGTATATAAATGCCGATGTATGTATGTTCCCTATAGAATTATAATTATTGTCCAGATTGGCACAGCGAGTGTTCCTGTGTTTGATAGCGATCGGATCAACATAATTAGTGGTACCCGGACGAAGCCGGGGGGTCACTAGTTAATGTAATAAAGCGGATGAGTTTGTTTGTTTGAATCTTTTAGATTTACATAAATGTAGGCAACATTTATTATGTGGCAATTCTTCGAGAGCACACTAAGGATAGGATGGGAAGGGGGTTAACGGGGAAAAGGAAATATACTTTTTACTGTCTATTCTTCCTCTGTCCATTAAAGGTAGGCAACGCATCTGCAACACATTTGCTTGTTGCGGATGTCTATGGGTAGCGTTCATTTAACATCAGATGATCCCGCTTGCTCGTGTGCCATCATATTCCATAAAAAAAAATCTTCATGCAATTTTAAGACACAATTTTTTTTGGAAAATAAGTGAGTGAGTGACTATATCTCCAGGTTGCAAAGGTTATCTATGTACATAAGTTAGTCATTTAAAGCGACATTCCTGAGCACGGCGATCGTGTTATCAAAGTGTTGAACAACAATCTTTGTTGGAAATGTTTCATTAAACGAATTTATTATAAGGATAAGGCTTGCCATTCACGTCTCGTATTACACAACTCTGCTTTTGTTATTGCGTTGGATGATAAAGATATATAAATAAATATATAAGTTTAGTAAATACAGATCGGTGACGACGATGCCTTGGCTAATGTAATAATAATAATATCCTAGGACATATTCACACACGGCCTGATCCCAAACTAAGCAGAGCTTGTGCTATGGAAACCAGATAACTGATATACTACATATACTACTTTTCTTTTGTAAATACATACTTAAATAGATAATTACACCCAGACTCGGGACAAACAGACATGCTCATGCACACAAATGTCTGTCCTGGGTGGGAACCCACGACCTGCAGCGTGAAAAGCAACTATCTTACAAACCACGCCAACAGGCCTGTCAAATGTTTTTTTTGCATATCATTTGAGTGATTTACTCTCCGCTGGTAAGGGCGGCAAGGGATCGTGGCTGAGTACTATTTAGCCAGTCTATGACTGGCTTAAGCGGCTAAAGTGGCCATCATAGCGGGAACAAGGCATAACTGGAGTTGTATTTATTTTCTAATCGAACGCTCCATCGTGTACAGGCTGGTGATAATGCTGGTGCCGTCAGTGCGTCCGCGGCTGCTGCACGCGCGCTCGCGCACCATCGCCATGGAGACGGCGGCGCTGGTCTCCCGGCGCACCGACCTCGGCGACTGGTGGCTGCTCTATATGCTCGCCAGGAACATGGATCCCATCATATATAGGTGATAAAAAATGATATTCAATTTAGGGCTGATTCCCTGCCGCTCATTCTTATGGAACAAGGCGGCAAACGAGCAATCGTTTCACCCGAAAGGGACTGCTACCCATATGCATCTGCAACATCGTAATGAGTTGCTACCTTTAATGAACAGAGGAACGGAAAAAAGCAGAAAAATTATCCATCCTCGTACCTTTCAATTTATCTTCTCATTCCCACCCCCTGTCTTATTAGAAAAGAATAGGGAGGGGATCGAATTATGCCTCAGGCACTTCTTCTGTGAGGTAGTATTTTACCGGTTTCATTAGAGGTTGTCGCTGGCTCTATTGCTGTTGAACTTACTACTTTTGTACCTTTATTCCTCTTTATTTCAATTCTGGAACAAAGGCTTCGCATCTGCAAAATCTGGTTATTCCAGATGTCTATGTGGTATGTCACTGTCATGTCACTTAATCATCACGTGAACACACGGTTGCCTCCTTCAAAAAAATAATGCCGGGTGCCATAGATTTCATCTTATGAGTCGAAACTCCTCCTGTTCCAAATCCTTTCCCCCTTCCCCTTTCTATTATTTTACTTATCCACCCCCTACTCTGTTCAGCACAAAGGCTTGCAAAATATCTGCAACTAATCTTGTAAATGCTTATGAATAGTGACTTGACTATAGGTGGATCAGCTCAATTTAAAGAGACACAAAGACGAGAGAAGTTCGCTAATAGAGGGCGCTACAGTTAACCAGATTATAATTTACTAATTCATTATTGTGATCCTTTTCAGAGAGTTAATAGCCGAGTTGGTAAAACGAATGGGCGAGAAGTCCGGGCCGCGGGCGTGACGATCGCCCCCCGACCCCGCCGGCCACAAGCCCATCGCCATAGTGGGCGTCTGACGCACGGCCACACCGGACCCATTCCAGTATCGTCTCTATGGCCTACAAATAAGTGCCACTTTCCCAATACAGGTACGTGGCTTGGGAAATACATGAAGTCGACTTTTTTAGTGTATAGTAGTTTATAAATATAGACTCTATTCGTAATACATAAACAATCTTCCGTCTTAATATTTAGCCCGTTAAGCATTTTATTGACGAAATGTCGACTTGTATCGCCGCTGATATACTCATGGCATCGCATTTATACGTGCATACTAAGCATTTTTGTGTACAAATTTACTAAATAGTTTAGTATTATGGTAATGGGTGATACGAAATGTTGAAAGTAACAGTGTGATTTTACATTTTATTAAATTCAATCTTATTTTCTTTGGATTGTGTAAAAGCATTGAGATTATTTAATTATCTGTATAAAAACTGCCTTTTGCTCAATTCAGATGTCGCTACTGTTCGGTATACCCAACCTTCTGTCTTTATTCCCTATTTTCTTATAATGACACGCTGTGCAGTTATTAATTTTAAAAATTATAGGAATGCTTGTAATTCCTAAAGATCTTAAGCAAATTTTCTGTTAATAATATTGTTGCAAAACCAAAACAAATAACAATGGCGAATAGAAGGAGCGCCCAGTGGCGACATCTATGAGCTTCGACTTCACAATCGCATTGAAGTCAAATCAAATCGAATAGGAGTGTTTTCTGTCGATTTATTGTTCAGAATTATTAATTCGATTTGTTTTGACTCACATAAGTTCAGTGATATATTTTCATTACGTTCCCTATGCATGAAACTATGGAACTTTCAAAAGAACAATAACGCTTCCAATCTTTAGCCTTACTAAATTGTCTACTATGATATAATAATGAAATTTAAATAATTTTTCATTTTAATTAACGAATAAATAACGTAATAAATCAAAATTTTGGTAATTTACATAAGAATTGACATACATTATGTTTATATACTCCAATTAATACCTTTAAGTGTGCGACAGAGCAAGATAATGGCTGGCTTTACAGCGCTGTTCCAAGTGTTTCATTTGGTTGTCACACGCTTACATTCAATTGAAGCTCATTAGTGCGTTGCTGATCTGATTTTGACATCGATTTGACAGTGAAGTCATTTTAATGTTGTCCATAATCCATATAGGCCGCTATTCATAATCATCTGCGAAGCTAACGAGTCTCAACTTCGTTAACTATCTTTAATGGATAGCGGATAACTAGAAAAATGTATATCTTCATTTCCTATTCATTTCCTGCCCTGTCAAATCCTATACCTATCTAACAAACCAGAATAGGCATTAGAATTAGACCTCGTGCTACATCACCAAACATTTATGTCGATAATCGTAGACATGGAGATGGGATATCATTCCTAACGCAGTAGCCATAAGATCGATTATTGTTTGAATGACATTTGAAGTTTTTCTATTTGTCTATGGAATCGTTTATCACCACACCAATATTGTAATCATTGGTTTTAAATAAAATGTAAATTTAATCTTTTACCTACCGGGGCATTTCATTATAACATGTTGATGAGTTAGTTTCTGGCCAATTTTTAAATCTTTTTAGACTTTATGGACTCGTGTATTTAATGATTTATGAAGCTGTGTAAACTGTTAGGCTTATTTGAGTGGTTCGTGCCTAAAATGGTTGTATTTTAGATGTATTTAGTGTTCGTAAGTTTCCATTTAAATTCTAAATCGAAGTTTCTAGGGACCTGATATTTAACGTTTTACAATCGAATGTTTTCGCGAATTTACAACACAGGAGCTCATTTCCTTTGCTGTTGGTATTATTATATGTACTAAGCGTAGATCTTCTCATTTTAAATTAATTAAAATAAGTCTTGTTTTTTGAAAATATACATTAATTCCATGATTAGAACTGTAATAGAATGTGAAGAGCACGAAATTAGTGACGAAAATGTATTGATTTTAACTAAAAACGACTAAAAGATATGTCATGTTCCAAATTAATTGCCTCGTATTTTAAATAATATTTTACTTTAATTTTTAACATCACGTGATTTAATTGTTACGTTACATCATCCTTCACTTGTAACGTTACATCATCCTTCACTTGTAACGTTACATCATACTTCACTTGTAACGTTACATCATCCTTCACTTGTAACGTTACATCATCCTTCACTTGTAACGTTACATCATACTTCACTTGTAACGTTACATCATCCTTCACTTGTAACGTTACATCATACTTCACTTGTAACGTTACATCATCCTTCACTTGTAACGTTACATCATCCTTCACTTGTAACGTTACATCATACTTCACTTGTAACGTTACATCATCCTTCACTTGTAACGTTACATCATACTTCACTTGTAACGTTACATCATACTTCACTTGTAACGTTACATCATCCTTCAATTGTAAGGTTACATCAGCGTTTACTTGTAACGTTACATCAACGTTCACTTGTAACGTTACATCATCCTTCACTTGTAACGTTACATCAACGTTCACTTGTAACGTTACATCAACGTTCACTTGTATCGTTACATCATCGTTTTATAACGTTACATCATCCTTCACTTGTAACGTTACATCATCCTTCACTTGTAACGTTACATCAACGTTCACTTGTAAGGTTACATCAACGTTCACTTGTATCGTTACATCATCGTTTTATAACGTTACATCATCCTTCACTTGTAACGTTACATCAACGTTCACTTGTAACGTTACATCAACGTTCACTTGTATCGTTACATCATCGTTTTATAACGTTACATCATCCTTCACTTGTAACGTTACATCAACGTTCACTTGTAACGTTACATTAACGTTCACTTGTATCGTTACATCATCGTTTTATAACGTTACATCATCCTTCACTTGTAACGTTACATCATCCTTCACTTGTAACGTTACATCAACGTTCACTTGTATCGTTACATCATCGTTTTGTAACGTTACATCACATTTCACTTGTCATTGTAAGTGATGTCTTGTGATATTCCATTACACATCACCTATAATATTACGTTGTTACATTTTTTTGTATAATTTGTATGTAATAAGTGTTACTTTAAATCACTTTATTAATAGATCTGAAATTTTAAGTAGTACTAGGAAAGACATGTTTATTAAAATTCAGGCTATGGATACCATTTAACTAGTTTTTACATTTCCGAGCGATTCTTTTATGGGTTTTTTTTATCAGCACAAATCAGAAAAAATTTCTTTAAGCAGTCGACAACTGATTGACAAAAAAAACTAATGTCCTATTTGTAAATATTTGACCTTGTATACGTAAAAAATAAGACGAAGAAACGTTTGACAAATGTTGGCCTGTATATTTGAACCAATATGCGGATATATTAGAAATAAGGATCTTGATATATATCTGTGTTTATATTTGACAGCTGTCAAGTCGAATTTGACAAATGTTTGACAGCTTCTGTGTGACATGATTATGAAACAACTATATCGGATGCTTCTGGAAAATATTGTAGAGTTTTATTTAAATAATCCGGTTGTTTATTTTTAAATTCTAGTTGAAGCGAAGCTGTATGTAATAAACGAGATACGTCCATACGGACGTACAGACTAATTAATATATAAACATAATTTAATGCCACATAAAGTAATATACAACGTGCGGACAATAACATGAACCTCGCGCGTCCCCTTGCAACGAAGTAACCATATTTCACAACAAAATGTGATTTTAGTAAACAACATTTTACGTTAAAATTCGTTAATTCGAAAATATTTTCCATAAACAACTTTTCAATAATTGTAAATAACAAAATTACACAATTTCACTTCACTTTATCTCACGATTTACACTAAATTACATTTCCGATGAAAAGTGTAATGGCCGCAATGTTTATTTACAACAACCTGGTTCTCTCCCCTTTCCCACCCATTTCTTATGAGTAAAGGATGGGAAAGGGAAGAAAACTTGATAGTGGAGGGGATGTATAGGAATTGGAAATAACCATTTTCTGTTTGTCCCCTCCTCTGTCCATTAAAGGCGGGCAACGCATCTGCAACTCATTGGCTAGTTGCAGATGTCTATGGGTAGCGATCACTTGACATCGGGTGAACCGCTTGCTCGTTTGCCAGCAAGTATTATAAAAAAATATCTTGCAATGAAACAAGGTATATTTTCGTTAGAGGTCTGTACAAGCGAGCCTCAAATACATTAAACTCAAGTCTTGTTTTGTGCACATTCTTGTAACATGTTAGTTATGAGAAATGGAAGGCTAACAGTTATTTATGTATTTATTAGCCTGAGATTAATTTACTACAACAAAATACATAAAAGCACTAGCATGGAATGCATTTTTTATTACTAATTAAATTTTATTTCAATTATAAATAGTATACAAGCCGATAAAAATACAATGCATTTGTTTATAAAACTCAGTTTACTAAAGATATATATGTATGTTTTTTTTATTTATAACTAGTGACCCGCCCGGCTTCGCCCGGGTACCACTAATTATGTTGATCCGATCGCTACCAACCACAGGAATGTGCCAATCTGGACAATCCCAATCCAATTCAAATCCAATCTAAAAAGCATCCAATGTTACTTCTAATACCTACAAGAATACGTGTGCAAAGTTTCATGGTGATCGGTTGAGTAGTTTCCGCGTGAAAGCGTAACAAACAAATTTATAATATTAGTAGGGATTACTTTGCCTTTTCATTGTTTTGACTTCAATATAGAATTTTTATTTAACAATCTATCAAATCTAAGACTATTTAGTCTTCATTTAACATGAAAGTCTCATTTAGAGGCTTCTTATCCCCGATATTTTATATATTCACGCGATCGTAGCATTAGTTAGGTTGTTGCGGGTAGCCATTTTATTGTTGTGGTTGTGTGGTAATAATTGAGGAATACAAACTCATACTTCGGTTTTGCCTTATTTAATTTTTTTCACAGATTTGTACATTTACGTAATTCTTTTTCTAAATGTTTTATTATATTTAAATACATATACTGAATATATATTTTTTGTTTCATTTTAACCGCACGTGCGCAATCCCAGTGATTATTTTATAGTCGGCGGAGTCGAAATCACTACTTAAGGTAACCCGAAGATTGGTTCAGGCTCTACCGTTTTCACATTTGTCGCATAAAATCCCTAACCCGTCTTCACGACTTTTGGCTTTAATAGAAGTCGAAATACATATTTATATGTTATCTATTTTACCTTAACTCAGCAAAAGATGTCGCTGCTACGATCAACTATACTTTTCATGAAATAAGTCCCGCGGTGGTTTTTGGAACTAAAATTGTAATGCTTTTCTTTACCCTATTTTCTCATTCCATGCGAGTAGGTAGAACACCGGTTATATAAGTAAATTAAAACATTCTTTTTACATAACAGAAATGTAGTAAATATAGGTAAATGGGCATATTTGTGTCACGGGAGTCTGAAGGACTATTCATGAAAAGGACATACTTTAAACCTTTAACTAAACGCCATCTTAGTTGTGCTAAGACTTAAGGTGTCTAGTAAATTACTCTTCATCATCATGCTGCCCTTTTCCCGCTTTATGTGGGGTCGGCATTAGTTTTCGACTTCCATGTCAATCTATCATCCGTCATTTCAGTCGTCACTCCCTTCTTGATCATGTCATCTTTCACGCAATCCATCCATCATTTCTAAAACTTTCTTTGTCACATGCCATTCTTCCCCGCTCATAACATGCCCGTACCATGCTAACCTTTTGCTCCTTAACTTTTCCACTATCGGTGCTACTTTCAGACTTCCTCTAATATACTCGTTTCGTACCTTATCCATTCGTGTTACTCCACACATCCATCTCAACATTTTTCTGCCGCATGCATTCTCTTTTCATCTGTTCCTTTTAATAGCCCAACATTCCGATCCATACATTATGACAGGTCTTATGGTAGTCTTGTAAATTTTCCCCTTTACCTTAAGGGGAACTCGTGGGTCGCATGTCAAGCCCGTGACCTGTCGCCATTTCATGTCTAGTAAATTACTTTTATGACATAAATTATCGATATTTATTGAGGAAATATAAGTTTAAAGTATTCCGCGTGACGTTTTCTTATTTCACAACTTTGTGTTTTAGTTTAGAATTTTCTAATCTTGTCACACTTTCATGATGATTCCTAGAGATGGCGTCCCGGACGTACGATGGTGCATGTTATGTCACAAATTAAGTTTGCATCTTGACATTAATTTAACTAAGATTTTATACCATATTTGTATATTATAGTCTAAGATCCGGCTTGAGGAATTTATACCCTCGTCTGTTATTTTAATCAAGAACTAGATTATACGTCCACTTCATGCAATACTTTTTTTATCAATCAATTAAGTTTTTATTTAACACAAGGTATTAAGAGTTGCCAGTTGCTCGCAATAGTATACTTTCCAGATTATAGGTTTAAGTTTAGTGAATTTTGTATTTACATTATTTATTTAACGGAGTTATTTTATTTATCAATTTCTCGTACTATATTGTATATCAAATTAAATTAAAAAATTAATTATATCATTTTGATTTTATTCCGTTGTTTTATTGACCAATTAACATCAAATATCGCCTCCTACGTAGCGCTGGTCGGTTTTACCAAATGGGGTAGTTAAACAAGAAAAGAAGATTAGGTTGACTCCACTTCTCTGTAATATACTCCCAAAATTAATTTTATTTATTAAAAAAAGACTGTTTTTCCCAAAAAAAAATTTTTCGACACAAAAATTGGCTGTCATGGAGGACTGAAATGAAAACAACGACAACGACAACAATCTCTATTCTCTCTCTCTCTATCTCTCTCAAAAATCTAACTTGGCTAATAATGATAAATATAAATCTTCAATAAGCATGTTGCTGACGCGTGTTGCATGTTCCGCGCGATGACGCGAACCTATAAAACCTTCCCCTACTCGTAAATATCGACTAACGCGGCTAAAGAAGTTTTACTTCAATAATCTTCTCTAATTGCAGCGCCGCCTACCGGGTCCTATTACGAGTCTAATCCTCACACACAAAATTAAATTCTGTTAGTCCAGTTTTGCATGCAGATAAGAATCCGTAGAAATATGAAGTGACAACCGCCATCCACATACCTACTCAAAAATCATGTGGCATACGGTGTTGCCAGCCTTTTGTTGGAAAGAGGAATTGAAAGGAGGAAGCAATACCACACTGGATAGATTAATCTATGACATTGCCAGTAACATTATTAAAACTTTCGTGAGATTCAACTAAATAATTAATTCAATAAAATGGCTCTGTACTCTGGGTGTGAACTTTCGAACCTGTCGAAGGAGCTTCAAGGTGAATGGGACTAGTCTATGGCCGCAGCCCGCCTTGCACCCACGCAATGTTCTCGAACGTGAGTAAAAAGTATTGAATTAATTAATTATCTTAGCTAATTTTACAGACGGACACATGTGGATTTCCACATTTATTTTAAATAGAACATAATTGTATAATTGACACCTTATCTGGATGTTTCATCAAATCTTACGAAATACACAGTTCAGCCATCGGGACCTAAATACGTTTCGCTAATTCTTTCAATTTAAATGATAATTTAATTTATTCCCGACTGACAGGGACTGTTTTTCGCGAGGATGGACCATTTATGTTTAGTAATTTGAGTCCTCTTCCCCTTCCCACCATTTCCTTGCAAGGATGGGATGGGAACGGGAAGAGGATTGGACGGGGAGGGTTAACAGGAAAAATGAAATATCCTTTTTCCTGTCATAGACCCTCCTCTGTCCATTAGAGGTAGTCAACGCATCTGCAACATATTTTCGTTTGCCACCTTATTCCATAAAAAATATAGTATGGTGTTTTGACCTCTTTTAATTTAAACGGCTTGATAGATTTTGAAGAGTGAGTTGGCTTAGATTATTTTCTTCGCCGGTTGGTTTTTTAAATTAACTTTTCCTTGTTTACAACCTCAAATGCTCCGAAATATGTATTTATATTTAGTACTGTACTAAGTATAATCTTATAAGATATTATGTTCAGCCATGTTATAAAAGAACTGAGTACGTGATCATTTAATAAACAAATGTGCATTTGAAGCCAAGTAATTTTATATTTACAGAACATTGAAACACGCAGCGATTTAAATATGTTGTACACAAAATATAGAAAATTTATATTTCGACTTTGACTCATCCGTCGTAAAAGAAAAAAAAATAGGACGCACGCATCACGCTGCAATCTCATTTCATTCAGTCGATGAACTAAATAAAACTAAATTTAACTGAGACGATTACAATTTTGATACGTTCATATTGATTTACGATAAAACATTCACGATATAATTACAGTAACAAATCAATTGGCGCTACATTAATTAGAATTTAACATTATTTTGAATCTGTACGTATTATTGGCAGCGTGGCTGAACACGCGCGATCGAATGCTTTCGCTTTAAAAAAAAAGTTAAAAACTTTTATCGGCGTCGTGCCCTGATTGAGTTATGGCGCCAATTTCCTCAAACAAGCGCATGCGTAGGTTAGTAATCAGCTGTCGACTGATGAAATTGTTTTCAATGGTTACATTTTTATTAAGACATTATAATATGTTCTAGACTTTAATACGACAATAGAAATATGGTTTCTTTTTTAAAATAGTTCAACCGCGATGTGCTGCAAACATAAGTGTAAGAGGGGGCTTATATCACATATTTGAATCTCATTATATTTTTACTGTTGTAAACGTTATTGTTAGAATGAATGCATCAACATGAATCTATTTATTAGTAGAATAACACATTGGAAGAATCTTCGTCACATATGCTAGTAATTTACAAGCCTTTAATTTTTTAATCTATTTAATATTTTAAAATAAAAATACATGAGAAATCGTATTAAACGAATATTTACTTTAAATTTACAAAACAATCTCTCAGTTTCTAATGAACAAGAGACTTTTGTGTACTTTTTTTTCAATCTCCGCTAATTAGGCGCGTTTTGACTGAACGCTACTCTGATGCAAAGGTAGCTCCACCAGATGGCGTGACGTTAGCGTCGACATAACGTATGAAGTTTATTGTTATGCGGTGACAGTTGTTGGCTTCTCATATCACATATTAATATCAAAACATACGATGTGTGTAAAAAACATTCAGGTACCTGTTATTCTGGTATTCGATTCGAATCTTATCGCCTTGTAAGGTCGTATGTATTTTGGCGTACATTAACCATAAATCTAATTAATGGAATTAGAACTGACTTATGAATATCTCGCAGGGAGGCTGGTGTACAATAAAATACATAATTGGTATCCATTATTTATTCAATACTCTCCACGATAACTTTCTTGTTTTATATAATATTGCCCTCACTAGAGTTTATATTTGGCACGGTATTTGGCGTTGTTGACTAATACAATACTGATTAATTCACTTTACATACTGATTCACCATATATCTTTGGTAAATAGGATCTAGCGAAAACTTTCCAATGTCCTTAACAAATACTATTTTAAGGAATACGATATAAGATAAAAGTCTCGTTAATTTATTGACTTGTAAACGTTTACAAGCGGAAAGTTTCCGAACAAATTGTCATAACGTGGAACCGTTTGTAGACTTCAGGTGTCAACACACAAACCTTTGGAACTCCTAAACAAGTAGAAAAAGAACTAACTGCTAAATAGACTATATGAACAATGTCTGCAACAAAAAGGTTAATGTTTGAAGTGGAAATGTCTCTTTGAACGAATTCCCATTTAAATAATGCTATACGTTAAACTTACGATACTAAAGTTGACACCTAAACAGTCCAAGTAATTTATTAACACCAGATCTAAGTTACAACGAGAACTTAAAAAAAACAATATTGCACTTAGCTAGTACTGTTTATATAGTTACAGACAAACAACCGTTCCACAATTAACATATCGTCTAACAGTTTCCTTGTCGGCCTCCTATCTTCTAACACGTGGCAACAAATTATTTACAACTAATTTCATTCGGAAGTATTTCAAACCTTGAAATTAGTTGTAAGGATCCGAAAAGTAGTAATTACAGCTTTTTAATTATATTTTTATATATATTATAACTCGGGGAGCAATCATAAAATTTCGAAAAACATATACAAATCGGTTTAAGTAAAAAAAAGCCAAATGAGAAAATGAACACACAGCCAGTCGGACATCCACACGTGTGTAGTAAGTCTATTATAATTGTCAATTAAAGTACATTCAATTGAACCGGTATTTATTCAAACGAGGCAGTAAATTAATTCAAAGAATATCTAACGACAGAATTAAAAGAAATGCTTCGAAAGTTTAGTCGATTTTCTTTAAATTTAACGTACAAATGTCTTTTGGCCCGAAAAGGTCATAGCGTCATTTCAAATCATCCATTTAGCAAGACGTCATTTGGCAAATATAATCCAATTAAAAGGTAACTCCCATTAACGATTAATTACCCTATACAACGATCGTTAATTCAATTAATTATTGCTTTATTTTCATATTTTGGCCTATCAAATCCATGGCGAGTGATTCGTGTAAAAGATAAGTTGTGTGCTATCCGTGTGCTTATCTTCGATTATCAGCTAGAATAGAAAGAAATAAAGCGTACCCACAAACAGTAACTACGAGCAGCGAAACTATCAGCAAAATACCTCTAAACGATGAACACTAGTTATGGTAACGGGATCGCCCTCACTGTCGACTTTTACAAGGCCTTCGATTAGATTCGTCCTGAGATCACGTGCTTAAACTTTAAGTACAATCTATTATTGCGTGTTTCGAATTGCACTGTCACGATTACAACAGATTAAAAGAGTCTTGATATCTTTGATTCACACCACAAGATTTATTGTCCAGAGCGAGCGCGGTGTGCCGCAAGGAGGCCGTTTGACCCATATCTATTCTGTGTACGTCCGAGCATAGAGGTCGCACTCTCTGATGTCAGCGGACACATTTAGTTGGTTCGAGCGCACTTCAGACGGGCGGGTCCATGTGGCGCTGCAGCGATGTCAGTCAGGTGTGAAACACCCACCCTGGGATCGGAGGTCACGCGTCCGGGACACCGTGAATGTGGTGCTGGTAGTTGTGGTTCAGCTTGTTGGCGAACTCGTGCATTATATCCCGGAATATGACCGAATCTAGATTCTCGCCTAGGATGTACAGCAGGTACCAGTCGCCCATTTTGCTTCTCCTCACGATCGTGTCTACATTGTCCCTCCGTACTAACCGGAACCGCATCCGCATCATGTAGACACGCATCCGCGGCGAGAATATGATGATGAGCCGGTAGATCAGTGTGATAAAGGTGAGAATGCCGAGGATCACGAACCAAAACCAGAGGAAGACGTAGATCTTTTCGTTGACGACGTTCAGCGGCAGAATGCACAGCGCGTCGTGCCGCTCCACTTCTCCTGAAGATCCAAATTTATTGAACAGTGTGCATTTCACCATTCTGCGGAATTAATACAATATTAGAATACTGCTGGAACTATCTAACTATAGTTAATACGTAGCTTATTTAGCTTTTAGCACGTTCAAAGCCTAAATTCTAATGATAAAATGTAAATAGAAAATCGAAAGGTTTAATACTAGTAATTTACTACCCACGGCATATCTTTTAAAAGTTAATAATAAATAATAAATCGGCCATTTTTAGAATGTTCCCACTGTAGGGACACAGGCCTCCTCTCAGAGAGAGGGAATGAGCCATAATCCACCACGCTGGCCCAATGCGGGTTGGCGGATGTCACATGTCTTCGAATGGGTGGTTCTAGGACATGCCGGTTTCCTTACGATGTTTTCCTTCACCGTTTTGAGCAGTGGTGATGAAATAAATTACACAAAGTAAAGCGCCTGCCGGGGTTCGAACCCGCGACCTACAGTACGTAAGTACCGCTGAGCCTCCACTGCTCTACTTGCTCATGCTCACTTTTAAAAGATACTTACAAGAAAATGACCTAAATTTGTTCAAATGTCGAAAAAGGATATGTTTGTTATATAATAACACTCCGATATTGGTGTAAAAGTAATTCAACCAGGGTAACAGAGCTGATTACCGGCGGCACAACCCGACGCGGCTGCGTGCTGCGTGCTCTTGCATTAACCGCATATTTACAATCCAGTTAATGGATTATAATAGCTTAATAATATAACCATGAAATATATATTGAGTTATAACTAAATAACTAACCTTGGAAAGACATATATCATGGGGTCGACGCGGTCCTCCTGGTCCGACTCCATGTACGCGATCACCTTCAGCCCGAAGGTCATGAACTCGCCGTCGAAGAATCGATTCATCAGGAACATTTGCCCTGGACACAAACAACACTTTAATATTATAATTTGCCACGAGTTCTGCAGGACAGACGACCGTATATATATATATATATATATATATATATATATATATATATATATATATATATATATATACAAATAATAATATACCGAAACGCCTTACCAACTTCGTTGTGTTACTATGGCAACCATTCACTGTTTGACTTATGATACACACACGTATTTTATAATAATAATAATAATTATTTATTTATTAATACATCAATATATAACGAAAGGAACATAGTTCCTACCGCCTGTCCTCGTGGGTCACCTATAGTTTAAGTTTTGGTGTATGAATAGGCCCGCTTTATCTGGATTGGTTCTATTCTTGAGACCATAAGCGCTTTTTTTAAAATAAAACCCTTCTAAACCAAAGGTTGGTGGCGGTGTTCTCCTGTGGTCTTTGCTGAAGCACACGTCTTTGTACACGAGTCCATACAAAGCGATAAAAGGTATGTAAGATATATAATGTATGTAATGTATAATAAACAGACAATAGTGTGATTTACATTTTAAAATCCTTTCAAGCTGCCTCGAAAATTCAAAATTCTATTTTAGAATTCGCTTCAAAACGATTTATGTGGATGACTTTTAATAAGGCCTTCAGTGCATGACGCCATTGGTTCCTTCGTAAACCTTTCTGTCCACTTCCGGTGGTTACTTTTATGTATTAATAAAAAAAATACAACGGCCAGTGTGGGGTGCTGACGAAAATTGCTGTCGATGTCATTCTTAGGATGTTGGGCTATGAAATTGGCGATGACACATTTACATTAATTAACACTCAAGAAAAATAAAAGAGAGTTCTATAAGCAGAGCCTTCAGATCCCTCTTTAGAACATTTCTTGCTCGTCTTCTTAGAAAAGGGAGTAGCAGCCAGTTTCCTATCACACTAACGCCTATTTCGTACTAACTAGTTAAGGGCATTACTGCGTTTTATTGTAAATGCGGCATGATGAAGGCAATTGACATAACATGTCTAATAAGAGTTTTATGTTATATTGACGAGAACATACTCTGCACCTGCAGAGTACTTTTTTTTATGTGAGAGGGTGGTAAACTAGCAAGCTGATCACCTGATGTTAAGTGAGCGCTACCCATATAAATCTGCAACAGATAAATGTGTTGCAGATGCGTTGCCTGCCTTTAGTGGACAGAGGGCATGGACAGGAAAAAAAGGATATTTATTTTCCGCGTTAACCCTCTTCCCGTCCAATCCTCTTCCCTTTCCCATCCTATCCTTATGACGAAAGGGTGGGAAGGGGAAGAGGTTTGAAATTAGGCCTCCGACACTTCACTAATCAGACGAAACGCAGAGTACTTCTACTTCACGCCTGTTTTTTGTGAGATCTTGGTATTTGACCGGTCGAGCCGGTCCATAGCAGATGTTTTTGCGGGCTCTACCTGTTTATGACGTAAAACTATGGGTGACACTCATCATTTACTTTCTATGGCTTTTTTGGCTTGTTTTGTTGCAAATTGAAGCGTCATATGAACAAAATAATTAAAACATGGGATGAGTTCACGGACCATATACTATTGATGGGCCAACCGCAGATTCACACCTAATTTAGGTTCTTCACCTACGAAACTAGTCGGTACGTACACGGAATTGAATGTGAGTTTATGAGTTTTAATTATTCAGTTAATATTTACACACGAATGTTTTAATAATTATGAAGAAAACACAATATTAAATATATTCACAATATTTAATAGATTAAAGATAGCGAAAATAAAGCCAGTTTCATGGCCCGACATTTTATATATAACTGTGGCCATCTGTCGCGCGACCAGCCCTGAATCACAAGCACGCCGCACGCCGCACGCCCGGTGTAAATCATAACATATTGAATTGAAACAGAAATAAAGTCCCTTATTGAGCGATGTCACGAGTTGCATGACTATAAATTGTTTTAAAAATGCTCAAGTCGATTTATTACATCCACTGAGCTTTCCTAATAAGTCGATTTGTTACCTTTGAATTAATAATATTTTATTATTTCGTCGTCAGTAACGTCGTCAGTAACCTTAGTAATGTTATGTTGGCCCTACTGATTAGTGACATAAATGGAGCCTATATTTAGACTAAATTACTTCTCTTTAAGAATGGATTGGACGACAAACAATTTTTAAACAAACTTAAAAATAAGAGAAGGGTCTCAATTCAATTGTTTTTTTAAAAGTTCAACTTTTATGGACTGATTTAATTTCTTTTTGTACGGATTGGTCAGGCTGTTAATCCCGGACTGATTAGTATTTCTAGACTTATTCTAAGTTTTTTTTTATTTCTATTATGACGTATCAAAATCGTGTATTGCATTTCACCAAACTCACCTATAACATTTATAAGGGCGAGTCCCTCGCACAGGTAGTACCTGTACGCCCACCAGTTGTGGTACCTCAGGTTCTCCCACAGGTAGTCCAGGATCAGTTTCTTTTTCGTTTTCTTCTCTATTTCCGTGCACACGCCCACGTCCAGGTCCATCATCAGCGCCCGGATCTTGCCCCCCTCCCAGGACTTCCACAGCCAGCGCGGCGCGTAGAATAACATCGCCTGGAACAATTTAAACATAGAATTAGTTGGCTTTTAATTCCAAATCACCATCTTACATGATATAATGCGGCGGCTTGCTCGTTTTTTTAATAAAAACTTTTTAAGTGTCGTATTAGAATCTGTTGACTTCTCTATGAGTTTCCGGCTTTCCCTATATAAATTATGGTTGAGGGGCCGGTTGGCGTGGTTTGTAAGATACTTGCTTTTCACGCCGCAGGGGTTCGATTCCCATCTAGGACAGTGACTGTGTATAATTATCTATTTAAGTATGTATTTACGAAAGACAAGTAGTATATGTAGTATATCAGTTATCTGGTTGCCATAGCACAAGCTCTGCTTAGTTTGGGATCTGATGGCCGCGTGTGAATATGTCCTAGGATATTATTAGAAAAAAAATTACATACATACATTTATGTCGATATAAAATATCACAATACAAACATACAAACAGATCCCTAAGTGATTCACGATACGAGTTACTCTAAATAAACGTTCTAAATAAAAGAGCAGATATTTTGGTTGCCTGGCCGGTCCAACCTGAGACCAAGTACAAATCGCATTCGTTGCAAAATAGACCTATTTAATAGGCGTTAGAGCAGAAAACGCATCTGCTGACGCTACGTCAATAAATTCGTTCGGCTAGACGGTGCCATAAAACAGCGCTTTATGGATATGAAGTATTATCGCAGTTTTCATCGCGTGCGTTTCAATACTACTATTTATTTAGGACGCCAATGTTTTTGCTGGCTGTACAGATTTGCATGTGCGATGTCTCTATTAATCGCAAGTCTTGAGTCTACCGCTAGATGGCGCTAGTTGTTCAATCGAGAACTATTAATATCGTATTACAAGATCTGAAAAACCACTCAAAGTGACATTTTAGTGATCAAACTAAAATGGAAATTGAATAAAAATGTTCTATAAGAATGCGTTGAGTATTTGATCCGGCTTCGACGGGTAGCCGTTTAAAAATATAAAAGAAAAATTATCAAATCAGGGATAATGTAGGAATCCTACATTAAAGAAAACGGTGCAAGGATTTTTCTAATCGGTCCATTAGTTTCAGAGCCTATTCAATGCAAACAAACAATCAAATCTTTCCCATTTATAATATTAGTTGAGATATAATAATTCGTTTAATTTTAATTAAATAAATTAAAAAAACTAATTGATTGGCCCAATGGTATAAGCCCTGACTTACGTACTGTAGGTCGCCGGTTCGAACCCAGGCAGGCGCTTTGTGTAATGTATTTCATCACCACTGCTCCGAAAACAGTGAAGCAAAACATCATGAGGAACCAACCAATTCGAAGACATGTGACATCCACCTATCCGTACTGGGCCAGCGTGGTAGATTAAGGCCCCAACCCTGTCTCGGAGAGTACGCCTGTATCCCCGCAGTGGGAAAAAATACTAAAAAAGGCTGATTAATATTATTCCTACTAATATTATAAATGTGAATGTAAGTTTGTTTGTTACGCTTTCACGCGAAAACTACTCGACCGATCATCGTGAAACCTTGTACACATTTTCTTGGAGGTATTAGAAGTAACATTGGATACTTTTTATGAAGAAAAAAAATAGTATTTAAAAAGCGAAGTATGTATATAGACCTATAGACTCCGAAACGGCTGGACCTATTACGATGAAATTTACAGGGATTGTCCAGATTGGCACAGCGGGTGTTCCTGTGTTTGGTAGCAATCGGATCAACATAATTAGTGGTACCCGGGCGAAGCCGGGGCGGGTCACTAGTTATTTATAAATATATCAAATAAAATCAAAATTATAATGCAAATTGATTAGCATTTCGTTTCAGGTTTACCACGTCATCTGACGCGACTAACAAGGTACGAGGCAGTTGACCTTTTGTCTTGTTAGTTAGACATCAAGTGTGTATATGGCCTTATGTTTTGTTGGCCGCCGGAATATAGCGCTACCTTTAAATATAAACACGGTACGTTAAACTACGACCGTGTAACTGTTTAGTTTGACACACAAAAAGCTTAAAAACTGCTGGTATATAAACTTACATTCACATTTATTAGCAAGGATTCATCACTTTGTACAAATGCAAGGCTAATTAAATTAAAATATTTATTAAGATCAAACTAAGATAAGTGATAGTGTACATACAAATACATTGAAAACATCCATACATACATCTTTATCGAGGTATACCGAAAGCTATATTCGAGTAGTTAGAATACATTTACAACCGAGCGAGCGCCGCACTCGTCTGTGAAGATAAACATGCAGAGTATGACATTGAGGTGCGTTAAATGTACTTGAATTATTTGTATTTACTTGATATCTCGCACAGATTCTAGCCTAATATCCTCACTACACAATATACTGTACACGCTATACGACTACTTATAACAATCAGTCAAGGCTCGGGCCTCAAGAGGTGTAGTCACGACCGACAGGAGTACAAGCTGAGTCTCCTTCCTTTGACAAGTGCTTATAAAGACTCTTGCTGTCTAAAGTCAGCTACGCAACTTAACGTTTCGGTACCGTACTCATACATTTCGGGCAAACCGGAAATGTGAGCGACATCATGATTATTAAAAACATTTAGAAATAGGTTATCTGATTTCGTTTAAATTAAACGGTGGTGCGGGTGAAACCGCGAGGCATAGCCAGTTATATAATATGTGGAAGGTATGTCTCTTGTTATTTGGTGATATAAAAAGGTTAAATAGATTGGGATGATATCTCACCTCTTTTATTTATTACGTACATATTTATTCGCTTACAATATTTCTCAAGTAATTCCGCAACATACGTTACGATAGCTGACTAGTTTTCGTAACGGAACAATTTCGCCGAAGCGCGTAGTTTGTCGGTTATTGGTTGTGTTTATTTCGGTAATGGAGCGGCGGGGCATTAGCAATATCGTCGCACGTGCTTATAATTGTCGGTTAATATTGCGCGTCGATACGCACTATATTGCACGCACTGCACGAGGCCCGGAGTCGAGGTGTGACTCACTTGGCAAACGAGCGCTCGCGGCCCGTGTGGCTTAAGCGATGAGGCGGAAGCGTGGCTTCATTCACGATACGTCGTAACCTTCGCTGATGGTATTAAAATTAAGGGGATGCAAGTGTCATGAGGTAAAATGAAAAAGATTAATTCAAGCCGAAAGTACAGATTTGAATCAAACTGCGCACACTTGTCCATGACCCATAATGCATAATCCGATCAAAATATCCGATTATCAGGATTAGATTCGCCACGATTCATAAAAATTTATTTTCGTGTGTGTTTTAGTTGTCATACATCTATTTTTGTTTTTTCTTTCAACTCTTGTAGCTTAATATTGACTAGTTATGCGTATATACTGACCATTGGAGTCACTGACCATAAATGGCATTTATATTGCGAATTTGAAATACTTTTAACGTATTTTTTGGATGGCATTTAAAATATATTAAACCGGGAAGCTGTAATGTTTCACGGCCACTGATTTACGAGTACACCACAGATATGGTCAAATCCGCCCTTCGCTTATACTTTGCGAGCGATTCCTGCGGCCAAATGACTCGTTTTTCAGCGGGACTCGTGACTTTTTCAGGGTTACGGGATGTATTGAGAGTGAACGCGTCACATAGAATTGAGTTATGACTTAATAATAATTCTAATGGCCCACATTTAGTAGCTACGACAATGGAGGACTTATGAAATCAACAAAATTAGGCGCATGGCCCGATTTACTTGTTTTTAATATGTTATACTAACTATATGTATGTTATTAGCAACATGTGCATAGCATCGCAGCCAATCACATCACTCGACTGCTGTTTATCATTTTCGCTGCGTTGTCTATCTTGACGTTTTTGTCTATCCCTTTTACAGTACAGTTTTTTTTAATTAAACTCCGCTCCTAAGTTTCATAGCGTGATGTTAAATAGCCTAGCAAATGTAGTAATAGCTCAGATTGTTAATACAAAAATAATGTTTAAGATCCGATGAGTAGTTCCTAAGATTAGCGCGTTCAAACTCTTACGCTTCATAATTTAGTATACATGTACTTTTATCGGTAAATGCATCGCCGTGCACTATGCATACTTCTTTCGCTGATTCCTGTCGCGATAATATATAAGGATTGGTCTGGTGTGCATCAACATACAGGTATCTCATATAACATCCATACTAATATTATAAATGTGAATGTAAGTTTGTTTGTTACGCTTTCACACGAAAACTACTCAACCGATCATCATGAAATTCTGTACACATATTCTTGGAGGTACTAGAAGTAACATAGGATACTTTTTATGCAACGAAAATAGTACATAAAAGAAACATGTATGTTCCCTACACGCCTATAGACTCCGAAACGGCTGGATTTCGATTAAATTTACAGGGATTGTCCAGATTGGGACAGCGGGTGTTCCTGTGTTTGGTAGCGATCGGATCAATATAATTCGTGGTACCCGGACGAAGCCGGGGCGGGTCACTAGTTATTATATAAGAATAGTCAGTTAAATAAAAAAAACACAGGCCGACAGAAGAGAAAATCGTTGGGAAGGCGTGTCAATAGTTCAAAAATAAATAAATAATCAACAGAAATAAACCCTTGAGCCTTAACAATAAAACTCAAAATTGAATACAAGAAAAAAAAAACAAAAAAAATAGTCGAAACCGTCCCAAATTCAAATAACCATGTCGGCGATTGTCTAACGCGGCTGATTTTTTTTTCACTTATCAATAATTGAGATAGTTTACGACCCATCAACTGTGACATAATTATTTTTACGCTGTAGCCGTCGAGTACAATGTAGATAAATGTATATGGAATCCCTATTTTACCTATATATATCTTACCCTCTAATTGTATCCTGCGCATAAGAAACATTACCATAGGCTGATAAAATAAATAAAGTAATATTATAGTCTGAATGAATCATATTCAATTAATTTCATTTCAAGTTTAATGTTGGAACAGTACGAAAATAATGTAACATTACAATGATGGTTTATAACGAGCATTCGTATATTTATATCGAATAATAAAGGAAATGTATTCGGTGCATTATGATTTGCTTCCTCGTTGTTAATACTTCAAGCGTCTTAAGCTAAAGACGCGAGCGCGATAAAGCAGAGATATGAGTGCATTCGGGCGATTAGCAAAATTGGAGCGAACGGCCGGCGACTTGACTCCCGGAACTGACCCGTTTACACGCGTGTCAGTAATGGAGCGAGTGCGTGTCTGCTAATATGTTTACAAGCGCAATGTACACATGTAATATTAAAATTGTATTATGATTGCAACATCAACTTTGTATACTATATTTTATGCATGTTTTTCTCAATTTAAATTTAATGTACATATGAACTACATAAGTTCAATTTTTAATCTTTTTGAACTACACTTATACGATGAGATATAATGCTGTCATGTATTCATAACAAAATACTGGGCATTTTTATGGCATCTAGCACTCGAGAGATGTTACGTGCAGTTACCGCAACACATCGACCCCCACGACTATCTGAGGAGGTACGAAAGCGTTTCTAGATTTATTGTATAAAAGTGAGGGTTGTGATTACAAAAATAAGGGTGAGATGACGCTTGGGGGAGTGCACTCTTAAGACAAAATGCAGGGATGTAAATACCTCCACATTGTGCCCTTATTCTGAGGTCGTAGTACTTTCAGATGAAATCAAAGTTAAAGGTCAGCCTGAAATTCTCCCCATGACCTGAATTTACTCCTATAGTATAATAAATACGTAAGAGAAGTGAAGCATACCTTCGTCTGCATAACTGTTGTACTGATTTTGAATCATAAAGTGATGAAAAGATGGCCGGGACGGATTTTTCTAAAACTCATTTCGACCAATATTATTAAAACCAAAATACACGGCTAGCGTATCGTGTTCAGAATGGTCAGGTTATGGTTTATTGTTCATATACATTTTTCCAAATGTAACAGCGGGACAATATAGCACAAGTACATGGTCAATTTTCTATACATAAATCGATTATTACGACTAGTTAGCGTGCTTGCCAGTCGAGTCGAGTCGACTCGCCGCATGTAAACACTGCACCGGTGTGTAATATTAGCCGTGTTGAGAAACGCACGCATATTGTTGTGAGGTGGTCGCAGCCCGCAGTCGCTGTGCATCGGTTTATCGCAGCACTCGAGAATTGCCCAACGTAAATATAAATACGGCGTCGTGAGCTGCACGAATATGCTCCCGTAATAATGTACAGATTAAAGCGTGCGATGTGGCGGTAATGTATTTGCCATTTAAATGTATACAATTAATTATAACCAGATCTTATTCACAAAATGATTTCGTTTTTTTTTTCTGAAGTTTCTCGCACTTTAGAGCACTCATATCAAGATCACAGAAAGACTTGTGACTGACGTCTCATGCGACTGGATTGTCAGCTTTCTTGAGGGTCGCATCAACGTCGTTGTCGATGGTGGAACGGAACCTAAATATATAAATGGTGTACCACAGGGCTGTATACTGTCTCCCATTCTGTTACTACTGCATATCTGCTGCATGCAAGTTTTGTCAGTGGTAGAGTCCGCAACAACAACATCTGTTGCACGTATGGGCCTGCTCGACCGGTGAAATACCGAATACCGAATACTGAAGACAGTTCAGTTTCGTGGTCGCTTGGAACATAAGGTCAAGTTGACGAAAGAGAAGCTTCCCAGTATCGCAAGTACAGACAGCAAATAATTTTATTACAACGAAACAGTCGTTTAATAAACATCCCTCGGTAAACATCATAAAGAGTACCCGAACGGGGGCGCGACGTTAAAAAAACTCCAGATATTGTGCCTCGTTCAAACATCGACTGTTTGTTTGTTCGAGCGTAAGTCAAGCGATTCATTGTTTGGACTCGACGCCAAAACAATAATTTAAATTCACGTAATTTTAAACAGACAGACAATAAAATAAACGCCAACGTATAGACGTTGGTACACATAAACGAACATGAAAAAATTTATTAAAATATAGGCTTATATGCCCTTTGAACAGTGGTAGAACCCACAACAACATTTGTTGCACGAACGGTGAAATACCACGACCTCACAGAAAACAGTTGTGAAGTACTCTGCGTTCCGTCTGATGAGTAAGGTGCGTGAGGCCTAATTTCAGTCCTCTTCCTCTTCCCACCCTTGCCTTATGAGGAAAGGGTGAGAACGGGAAAAGGATTAGATAAGGAGGGGGTTGACGCTGTCTTCTCGTCTGTCCAATAAAGGTAGGCAACGCATCTGCAACACATGCTTGTTGCGGATGTCTATGGGTGGTGTTTCTTAACATCAGGTGATCCGCTTGCTCGTTTGTCACTTCATAAACACTACAGGGTTCAGATTCGACGACGTAAAACTGTGGCCATCACTTTATGCTCAAAACTTGTATCGCGACAAGTTTATACGCCAGTGGGAACCCACGATAAAGTTTCCCACAAACAGCGAAGGTAGTGACGCGTTGAGTTTAGATTCGCCTTCACAACCGTTAGCGATGTCTCTGAGAGACATATGATTTTTGCCTATTCTTATAATCTATCTATATATCTAATCTATGTATGTGCAATGGCATGATAAATAAAGGGTCTGTTGTAAACACTGTCCAGCAATTTCTGACCATCAGTGTTGACAATGATGAGGTAATGTTACCTTGTTAGATTACGATCTCGCTTTTACTTAGGCTTGCTATCGATTAGAAATGATGGCCTTCTAATTTTAATTATCATTAATTATGTAACATTCACTATTTCATCATCTTCCTTATCCCACTTTTCGATATGGGGTCGGCAGAGTATGACCGTAGTCTATACTGTAATAGGTTTTGGCTATAGTTTTTTACCTGCCTGCAAAACTACTCTACTCTGGCACGTATATAAAAAATTAGTAAATCGAAATAATTTGAAAATATTTGTTTCAACAATTTCAAGCTTCAATTTGGTTGTAAATGGTTTACGACAGTCGAATGGCGTATTCGAACAGACGACCAAGTGCATTTGCAGTCCCGTCTTAACCAATGGGCTATTACGACAAAAAATACACCGGTAAAGTTAACTTTTTATAACATCTTTATAACATGCGACCAGTCTCGTCTGATGATACAACATTCTTCTGTCCGTTGTTCCAGTTTAAACTCCTTTAATCCTCAGCAAATACAAGGAAGAGGTTGCAATTAAAAATGCAAAAAGAACACGTGCTTAGCTAACTCTTCCGCGGAGTTCAATGGCCGCACTAGACCCATTATTATAATTGGAGACCTTCTATGACTCCGCAGTTCAGACCTCATCGAGTGTTCTAGCGGCTGAAGGGCTCAAGCGTGCTCACACATAATGAATACTTTACGGGGACTTTAATACGGTTTGTTGACGCTATAAGCCGTGGGTCCGTCAAGAAATATGTCAACGGGTTTTAAAGGTAAATTGTTTTTTAATGCTGTTGTTTTCAAGGAAGTTATAATAAACATTTATTAAATTTACTATATTATATACTATTTTTGTAAACAAACAAACGTCATTTACCATACACTGTTTATACTTTCATTGGAAACGTTGTAATTTTGTGGCAATCGTGAGATAAAGTGAAGTGAAATTGTAAAATATGAATAGCTCATTTTGTAATGTGTTAAAATAGCGTTATAATATATAAAAGTGTTGCTTAAAAGTGGATTTTGTGACTAGAATTGAGAAAGGTATGCTTCGGTGGTTCGGCCATGTTGAATGGATGAATGAAGAGAGAGTAACAAAACAAATTTTAGTTGCAAAAGTGACTGGGTAGGGGGCGTCCAAGGAGAACTTATATCGATAAGATTAGTGGTTTATAAAAAGGGCGATATTAGGAGCACCCATAACCGACGAGTATGTATGCGTTGATGTATGAATGTAGAAGAAGCGAGAGAGGTGTGCCGGGATCGCGCAGAATGTATGCGTTGATGTATGAATGTAGAAGAAGCGAGAGAGGTGTGCCAGGATCGCGCCAAAGTGAAATCCATAATCTGCGCCTACCCGTGAGCGCATATTTATCTAATTTGAGAAAAAGTTGGTTTCGGATTTTATGAATTTTAACGTAAAAACTTTTGTTTACAAAAATTCCACATAGCTGTGAAACAAGGTATGAAAAGATTAGTGAGCCTTGGTGTGCGACGGACTATGCTAGTGTTATCTGCAGATTTGTCTGTCAATCTGTTAAATTTTAACAATATGTCATGTGTAATGTACAAAAATAACATACATTCGTCTCGCTCTAAAAAATATAAATCAAACTGCTCGGGATATGGTTTCAAAGGCTCATCGCCAACTCGATTTTACCACAGAAAATATTCGCGATAATTGTGAACTTGGGTAGGGTTGTCACACTAATTAAAACCACAAAGTTTACGATAACGTTGCCTTTTTTTGTTGGAACTGCCTTGTCACTGTTATCCTGAAGGAGGCTTTTACAGAATTACCGGGTTTGAGGCGGCAGAGCGCAGAGGGCGCCTAGCCTAAGCCTCTTTAAGAGTAACTAAGCTCCCTCCGTAGTAGCCTCGGCTCGGGCCGTTTCTTTCTTAGTATTACCAGATTGGAAAGCCGCCGAGCTCTTAGGTCGCTTCGGCGGATGCTCCATGGAGTGACTCGGCTCAAGGGCCCCCGAGAGGGAACTCGGCTTCGGTTGTTACTCATTACGCGCTTAGTATTCCGATTCGTGGGTGCCCGAGAGGGCCGTTCCTCGGCTCGATCGGTAGCTATCATCGGATTACAACGTTACCTTATAATGGGCCGGTTAAAAGATATCCATGTATTAATCTTATATGGAAGGGTGAGAAGCATAATAATACAATGTGCATTGCCATTTTGCATTTTTAACCGACTTCAAAAAGAAAGTTATCAATTCGTCTGTATGTTTTTTTTAATTTAAAAAAAGGTGTGCATGCGCGAAATGGAAAACCATGATCTGTTCCTCTGGGTAACGGGCGTGAACGTATATTTTATTTATTTATTTAAATTCACTTGTAGTCACATTTGGATATTCGCGATTGCTAGCTGTGTCTACCCCAAATGGTGTGCATTGCTCGCTTGAAACCTAGTTATAGGATTCAAGCGATAATTTATTACAGTTGCTGAGCATACGACTAAAAATATAGGGCTAGGTTAGTGGCACTAGGATATGCAAATTTCATACTTTATTAGACGTTCGCCCCATTTGTCACACTTGAGATAATCTTAGGGTGGGCTTTCACTGATTTGTTTATCGTCTATTATTTAAATTCACATTAAATGGTGAATAGTAGACATATGTAATCTGTTTAATATGAGATACTAAAATAGTTTTTTTATGTGAGAAGGTGGAAAAGGAGCAAGCGGATCGATCACCTGATTTTACCTGGCGCATCCATAGACATCCGCAACAAGCAAATGTGTTGCAGATGCGTTGCCTACCTTTAATGGACAGATAGACAGGAAAAAGGATATTTCCTTTTCCCCGCCAATCCCCTCGCCGCCCAATCCTCTTTCCGTTCCCATCCTATCCGTATGATGAAAGGGTGGGAAGAGAAAGAGGACTGATATTTTGGCTTCCGGCACCTCACTCATCAGATGGTTTCTGTGAGGTCATGGTATTTCACCGGTCGAGCCGACCCATTATGTATGTGTTTTAAGTGTAGTGAATTTTTTTTGTGACTTTCTAGACACTGTTAGCCTAGAATAGGCTTTAACAGATTCACTGGAATTGAGTCGGCGGAGTGCAGAGGGCAACAATTACATATATATGAATAACCCAAAAAATGTAACATAAATGTAACAAAAAATTAAACAAGAAGAACAGATAAAAATGTGCGAAGAAAAGTAACTTAAAATCTTAAAATAGTGTGCCAGTACTTTTTCATTAGAAGTCATAAAATTGTTATCGGTTGCCATAGTAACACAATGAAGTGGATGTCGGTTTTAAGTGTCGTAAAATATTTTTCCCCAGACGCGCCAAAATTAAAAATCTAGTCCTTAGAAGCGGGCACTATTAACGATGTTGTAGTATTGCCACAATAACAACAGATATCCATTAACTTCCACGATTCCGTCGTGTTTTTATATGTTACATGGTTACCCCGGGGAGAGACCTGGCCTCGCTAAGTAAACAACGTCTTTGGACGTGTGATGAAAATTCTATACAACGAGATATTAATGACGAATATACTAATTTAATATATATATATATATATATATATATATATATATATAATATATATATATATATATATATATATATAAGGCGCTCTATAGCGGACGCGACCAGTTTTATGTTTGAATGTAAAAGTGGATGTTGTGACTAGAATTGGGAAGGGTATGCTTCGGTGGTTCAGGCATAATGAGAATGAAAGAAAATTGGCAAGAGACATTTATGTTGCGAAAGTGAGTGGCAGTGTACACCACTAGACCAGATTGGAGACATACTAAAAAACGCGGTATTAAGAGTACACGTAAGCGGAGTATGAAGCGAAAGGGGTGTACCAGGACCGTGACAAATGGAAATCCGTAATCTCTGCCTACACCGTTGGTTTAGGGGCGTGATTGTATATTTTTTACATTAGTTTAATATTAAAAAGGTCGACATAATAAAAACAGTGGTTGTATTTTGAAATACAGTGTAAATTGAGTGGCATTAGTCGGTCCGGACCAGACGAGCTACTGGCGTCGCTACCGAGTCCCGACCGCTGAATGCTAAGTAGTGTTGTTAAGGAGACGGGTCGTTGCTCGCTTTTTTATTTTGATCATTGCGTTAAGGTACGGTTTCACTGATGCGATTCTATTGGAAATAACGTCCAAATAGAGTAACATGTTTATGCATTAATATTATGTACACTAGGACACTAGTGTGAAGCCGGGGCGGGTCACTAGACCCGCCCCGGCTTCACACGGGTACTTTCTCTATACAAACATTCATCCCCTACTTAAGGTTATAGTGTCAACTGTAAAACGACTGACAGTTATGCCAACAGCGCTAAGAAAAGTTAATATGGACGTTAATTTTTTATTTTTATTTTCATGGCAACTTTTGTAATATTTTCTTTCATAAGAACCTTCTCAACACAATAAAAAACACAAATAATTTGCGGGAATCTGTTCAGCCACGGGTGATGCTATATAAACTAGTGACCCGCCCCGGCTTCGCCCGGGTACCACTACACACAAACACAGGAATGTGCCAATTTGGACAATCCCTGTAAATTACATCGAACCCGGTCCAGCCGTTTCGGAGTCTATAGGTCTATAAGGAACATATACATACTTCGCTTTATATAGACTATTTTCTTATAAAAGTTCCTATGTTACTTCTAGTACCTCTAAGAATATGTGTACAAAGTTTCATGATGATCGGTTGAGTAGTTTCTGCGTGAAAGCGTAACAAACAAACTTACATTCACATTTATAATATTATACATAGATAGATAGATAGATAAAAACAGAGCTACCGAATGTATAATATATGCAAAATTTCATTGAAATCGGTTAAGCCGTTTCGGAGGAGTATGGCAACTAACACTGTGACAGGAGAATTTTATATATATAGATTGATGTGTGCGTATGTGCTCAGCGCAGACAAGGTAGTTATTAAAAACGCATCCGCGGCGACGCTCCGTAATCTCTTGGCTTATCTTAATACCATTGGATTACCGATGTTTGCTCCGCGCGTTTTACCGAGAGTCTCGTCTTCGTTAATACGTTAACTGAAGGTTAGATGCGTGACAATGATTCGAGCTACGACGTGTTCTTATACAGTTATAGCGTGCTAATGTTACTCCCTTACTAATGTTAGTATTTTAATGAAACTTTACAATAATATAGCTTATACATCAGAATGACATATAGGCTATAATTTATAAAGATATTGTGTGAATTGTCCGAAATACAACGATAAGTCTCAAGTAAGGAGGAAAATATTCCTCCATATGCGAGCTACTCTGGTGTGCGCTGCAAAAAAATTGTATGATGGAAATATTGGTTTATAAAGAAATTCTAACACTACAAGTATATATCACGTAATTTTACATTAAATAACTTAAGTTGTGTATTATATTGAATTCTACCAACTCTTTACAATAATAGAAAAACACTTTGAGTGGGTGTAGTGGAAGCAGAGCTTAAATGGACTTTTAACATAGACGGCATTAGCATGTCGTAAGGATTTGCATAGCCCCATGTCTTCCGGCGCGTCCCTAATGAAAACAATGATGGTTGTCCCGCGCGCTGCGATTGGCTGCGATCTGCGCGCCGCGAGCGGCCGCCGAATGAACTTCATTTTTATTGCTTAGTATCTGTACTGTGTATGAATACAAATATTATCTATGGCTTGGACCTTAGGGATGACACTCGTGACATATTTGTGTTTTAACAACACTTTAATAAGATCCTCGAATGGAAAACTGATCAACCTTGATAATATATGTAGTATATCAGTTATCTGGTTGCCATTGCACAAGCTCTGCTTAGTTTGGGATCAGATGGCCGTGTGTGTAAAAAAAATAGAGTAATTGTCCTGCGAAGATATCGCGTGCATAAGGAAAAGGATTGGAACAACTCGCTGGCGTAAGTATTTCCCTGGCATTACGTCTTTTGGCCATATTGACTTACTTGAATTTAGTACAAATATATAGAAAGACGTGTACACTTATGTATATTCGTACAAGACTTGTATATAAAGTAAATATATTTAATTTGTTTATCACAGAAACTGGTCTAAGGATGTACATGAAATTTTGTACCTGCCTGTTAGACGTTAGTATACGAAACTTTCGTGAACACACGATCTTACCATCTCAGAAACGACATAGCAAAAGCGAAGCTTGGTCGCCCAGGTTCTTAGAAATAACTAAAAATTCCTCAAGGCTAGCGCGACACAGCCCTCGCGCCATAATCGTAAAGCACGAGCAAAGAGGTCGCGTAATTAGGGGTTCAGTGTTGTAATACAGTTTGTCGTTTTAATTTTGTTGATGGAGGGTACATGGCTGTTGGCTTTAGACAATCTCCCCGAGCCAAGAAGTGGATTAGTGGCCGCTGTTTAGCATACATGTACTTCAGCTAATTTAAACGGGACACGTGGAAGAAAATCTTTATGTTCGAACTTTCATTCGACGAACTTTTGTCATTTATTTTTCTTCTATTCATTTTTGAATTTTACTTATAAATACAAGGGTTTTTTTGCTGATCAATAATTTATTTAATTTTGAACTATTGTCACGCCTGTTTTTAGTTTGGACTAGTATTGCAAGCGTGGAAGAACTATTTCGCTTGGCACAGGACAGAAATAAGTTCGCTGAGCTGACGGCCAACCTCCAGTAACGGAGAGGCACTGAAAGAAGAAGAAGTTTTTAGTTTCTGACTGAGACCTTTCTGTCCATATGATTGCCTGTTTTTTTTATTTTTTTCCCGCGTTGTTTTAGCGCCTTCCAAATTTGAATAGCAAATAAGACTTACGTATTCAACATACAATGATTTAGGATGTCCCAATACATAGGCAAAAGGTCTGAGATGCACGTGTTTTACGAATTGAATCATTTAGACCAACGTTTTTACTAAATAGTATTTGCCTTAACTCCATCAAGATTTATTAAGAAAAAAAACAGAACTTGTTTAAATAATTTGTCACCGAAGTCGAAGACCAGGGCACTGGATAAGAACTGCGTCATTATTTTATATAAAACATTCTGCCATATTCTGTTTTAACAATATTTTGATCGCCAGAAATCCCGAATCCGTGTTTTGATTAACGGCCGAGATTATCGCGAGTTTAGCGCGTCATTAAAAACGGCACAGATAATAAAAAAAAAACGTTTCGAAACGGGTCGCGTTGTAAACGCGCTAAAAATAACTACTGTTGTTTTATTCCAGCTTTAACGTGCACCTTGATGTTGCGACAGGGCGTCTGCTTTTTCACCTGCCTCAATCGGTTAACAGCTACGCCAATTATAGTAGTTTAACCTACTAATATTCTTTAGAAGTTTACCTTAAACTGACTTAATTAGGGTAGCGTTTCTGAACGCTTCCTTGTCGACGCGTGGTACTAAAAGAATTTCATTTCTCGTACACGTCACCGAACGATTATGAACTTCGTCAGTTTACAAACAGACAATCACAGTTTCACGTGTCATTTCTCGAACAATATACCAATTCTTTTTTCAATTTCAGTTCCTTCCTTTGAGTGTGGGTTATGACAAGGCAATTTTTTGTTATAAGAGGGATGATCCTAGTACATGTAACATACTAACATATACCAAACCCCCGTACCTTAATTTGGTTGTTACGTGCTATTGTATCGCGTAATATCGACCACAAATCGGATACTTATGTTGATGGTTATTGTTGGAGAGTAACACCACTTCCTCCGTGGGTTTCCGGCATCGCGAATGTGTTTATTATACAGAGTATAAATACTATGCAACATACTCTTACAAGGTACACACTGAATTTGGGTTTGACGTTTGATTAGTATAGATAAGACTAACCTATTCATAACTTATATTACAACTAGCGAACCAAGCAGGCATCTTGCATGAACGTTCGCTTGTTCAGCTATAGTATTTTTGATAATCGTCAAAACATTTAAAAAAAAGAACCTGATGGTAGCGCCACCTACGGATCTAATTGGGTTTAATAACCATCCAGGAACCTTTTGAAATATACACACAAAATTTAATCCAGATAAAGCCGTTTGAGAGGAAATAGGTGACAAACATAAGTACAGAAGAATTAATATTTACATATAATTCCTTGCGTCTTTTACTTAGTAGCCGGTTTTTGGAGTAATAAGTTCCAAATAGGACGGATGACAAGCATCAGGTACAAATTTGTCAAAGTAATGTAAGAATCTGTGAATCTTTGAACTGATTATAATGTAACCTGATTATCATACTAAACTCACCTGAAAAAATAGGCAAAAGCACACCCATTGGTAATACTTGTAGATCTTCCTGTCATTCATGTCTTCCTTTCCCTTCTCCCGACTGTTCCCGATCCCGGGGTACGGCACCTCCACGCCCACCTTCTTGTTGAAGAAGCTCTTGAGCGTGTACGTAGAGTGAATCCAGCAGTACGTGTTGAGGACGTCCTCGGGAATGTCCTTGGTGTGGATGCAGTCGATAGGGTTGCCCACGTACTGCCGCGTCGTCACGATCAGACTGAACGATATCAGCAGGATGACCGTGATGGAGTAATGCAACCGGAACACTGGCGAGTCAATGTGCACATAATTCACTTTTATAAGATTTTTTAAACCACGAAAAACGTCTAACATTTTAAATGTTTGAGTCCAATCTCACACTTTGTCGTTTGACGTCGACTAACATTATTTTCGTCCCGTTTACTCTATATTATTGTTTCGAAGCACCAGCGATTTGTTTTTAATAGCTTTTTTTTAAATTTTGTTTGTTAAAGTTCGATGTTCTTAAGGCACTTTTTTATGATTGGCAGTGTATTGGCGAAGCGTCGTCTCATTCCTTCAGAGGCGTCGTTTGTGCTGATGTACTTTTTTTGGTATTTTGATGAATTTCAGCAAAGATATCATTGTGTCATATTTTTTACGTTTCATAATTCGGCGGGTGTGTACTCGCAGCTCATTTGGTTGTCATGTCCATACTATTGCCGAGACTCGTGTCGGAATGTAGTCATAGGTAGCGCGATGGGTTATAATTATGAGTGAACTTTGTTGCTGTAAAACTGTATATTCTAAGAACTAATTACGTAAACTAGATTACGAGGTCGGGATGTTCTGGAGCAATTTATGAGTTCACGCGTCGATTCGACCGGAGCATTTTTCGAATTGGCGGCAAAATGTCAGTGTCATTAGCGAGTTGCCAGTCGGAACGGGCGCCATATTTTTTAAGTTCAATTAAATTTTTGATTCATTGTTTATTTTCCTACAACATAAAACTAATCCGCCGCTGTTATATGCATGATAATTGGTGAATTATATGTATATAAGGTGGTATTATATTACATTTTATGTTTTGTCAATTAAATGTACATGATAACTAAATGGAGTCACTGATATCAAGTTTGATTAATCAATATTGAATTATTTTTCAATTATATTTTATAATATAGATATGTTACACCCATACAAAATCACCTGTCAAAAGTGTTCCAAAGACAGAGACAGCAACATTCATACATGTCAAATGGTGTGAAAAGGATAGCGTGATTAAAGTAATAAGACAAAAGAGGACAGCTAGTGTTTGTCACTTAGCGCAGATGTAAACACATGACTTAATCTATAGAAAAAAACATCCTAATTAAGACGCTTTGCAAGTCTTTACTTTTCGACCGCTAATGGCATATTTATTGTGTTATAATATCATGGATTCAGTACTTCCTGTCCTACAAAATGAAACTAATGAAGAATGTATGTTAATGGTGAATTGTATTACATTAAAATGTGACATTTATCTATTGCCAATACGTTAGCTTGCACTCAAAGACCGTAAATGTCACTTTCACGGCTTCTGAATCAAATCCTTAAAATGTCCTTAATGTTTAGTGGCTGAGACATCCTGGTAGGACTTTTTTTACCGTTAGAGCTGATCCACATGGCTTATGTCAGGAATTACGTTCATCGTGTGCACGGCAAATGATTGGTACATGTTGCCACCATCGTTCCGTCCAACTATGACGTAGGTACAAGGGAAGACTGAATAGGCTGTCTCTAAACTAGTGCGTACGTATCTACCACGTCCTCACTTAATATTAGGTCGAGTTCAAACGCCAGTTAATTCATATTTTTAAAAAAATTACGAAATTTCAAGCATGAAAGCTCGAATAAGAATGTACCTGAAGATTTTAACCGTAGAAAAGCATACGAAATATCTGAATGGAAAAAAGATTAATTTTTGCTGCATCTTTGTGTGCCTGGCGGCATTATTATAAATTGCTCTGTGCTTTTATTTTAAGATTTTCAGCTTACTTTTTAATTATAATCTTAACATTAGGTGGATTGTTCGTACTTTTTAAATGGTAACACTAAATCGTACAACCTAGGTTTACTATGTATGCTTAGACTTCTTTTGAATTACTTTCGATTTGATGGTAAAATAATTGTATACTTCAAAGTCCTGGATTACATTGCGTTAATATTGACAGCCGTGACAATTATTACAGGGTAGGTCCATATTGTGATGTCGGTCCATGTAAGAAACATATGACAGAGCTGTACAAATATTTGTTAAAAAAAATATCAGCCAGTATTAGATACAGAGTAAAATCTGAAGTCGCCGAATACGAGCTGCGCGTATCGATTCTTTTCCATTAACTTGCAAATCTTTTCTGTCGACTCGTGTTTCGGTGTTGCAAGCGTTGTTATGTATTCCTTTGTGGGAAGGGGATACGCTTTATACAGTTTTAAGATCATTTGTCAACATTAGAAGACGTCTTTGACATACATGTGATCTGGTTTTTACATTTCGTTCGATAAGTTATTTGTTAAGATGTCAATTTGATGTTATAGTCTGACCATAGAATAATTAGTATACCATACTTTGAGACGCATGCGAAACATAAAACAATACCGAGCGTACGAGTCTATTACCACATAACATGTTTTTAAGCCCAGATTTTCAAAGATAATGTCCGAATGTGAAGGCACTAAGGTATTCCAATGTAACAAAGGATGGACAATACTTGATATTAAAATGGAAACTGGACAACGAGCCGTGAATCTTACGTTTTAATAATATTATTTTGACCAATGACATTTTATACTATAGATATGTTATACGCATACAAAATAACCTGTCAAAAGACAGGGGCAGCGACATTCAAATGTCAAATGGTGTGAAAGGGATAGGGTGATTAAAATAATAAGTTAAAAGATGACAGCTAGTGTTTGTCAAGCGTTAGTCTAAACACATGACGTAAGATATAGAAAAAGCGTCCCAATTAAGACGATTTCGAGTCTTCACTAATCTGTCCGTCACTTTGTGTTATACCATTGATTTTGATACAGTACTAGACACCGGTAGGCTCGGGTGTTGTGTTACTAGTAATGTCATTCTCCAGTTTCCAGTAACGTATCGTCGTTTAAAGATAATGTATGTATGATTTTTTTTCGGCCAGTTTACGTAAGTTATAAATCGGGATTCGGTCCGACATATAGACGAAATGCATCTCGGGTCTCGCCTTCGAACGTTACAAAGCGTTGTGATGTTCGTTTGACAGATGCGTGTCAATAACCAGACGTCAAGGATCAATCACATTGCTATGGTACACAGACGGCGGTACAAAAACAAACAGAGCCAGGTGACTAGTGTCATTTCATTAGACCTAAAAGCTTCAAATAGTTTCTTCAAAGAAACGCTTCAGCCGTAAATAATATCTCGGTGTCATTTTTAATATTTCAAGCGTGTGCGAACGCGAGATTAATATGTTGCTTTGAAATTTTTTCTTCCTTTCTAAATATTTGTACAATAATTTGCATTTATGTCTTTCAAGATCTTAACAAACGAACACAAATCATTTGTCCGTCCGTTTGGAATTAAATAATAATATGCCAATGAACGTAGGAACGGATATCCGGTCGTTAAGTAGTAATCCTGCGTTTTGATTGAGTGAGGTACCACCAGCCCATCATAATCCCAACTATTCCTTTCTCTTATCTTTTTCACATAAAAGTTGGTTATGTATTTAAAATCCTTCCGATTACTACGGTATGTGTGACAATGTTCACTTAACCTTAAGTTAACTTGCCGCACTAAAACTAAAAAGCTTAGCTTCACGTAACTGGGCTGAGAAGAGACTTGGTAACGATAATCATTTCCTGGTTATACTGACCCATATGTAGGCGTTTAAGTTATGCCGCGCCTTTCTCAAGTTTCATTGAACGCGAGCTCCTGATCGGAGGCCGTATAGGTCAAAGGATTTAATCCAATTCACACAAGGAAATATGTATTAATAATCTGTCAAGACCTTAGTTTCAATCCTTATTACTAAGTTACTAGGTTTTTAATTTAATTAAAAATTTCTAAATTGATTTTTTATAATGTTGAGATAACCAGCGACAGCTGTTGGAAGACCGGTACCACCAGAGACGCCATCACAGACTAATGTGAAGTTTCGCATCCCGTATTTTTCTCCTGGTTTCCTCACTCCCTTCTTACTACTGGCCACGTCACTTTCAGATTGTTACGGATGTTGGTGGGTGATGGCCACTGAGCAACTCACGCGTTTCCATTCCTTCACTGTTAGAGAGGGTACAGATATTTTATTGGATTACAGAAATCTTACTGGAAGGTAGTAATATTTGCAAACTTCTGCTTCAGCTAGAGTCTATTGACATCGAAGTATTTTTTGTTACCTTACCATTTATAACAACTATGCGGATATATTATGTAACTAATGTACGTTGTCTCTCTTTTAAATGATTACTAGTGACCCGCCCCGGCTCCGCCCGGGTACCACTAATTATGTTGATCCGATCGCTACCAAACACAGGAACACCCACTGTGCCAATCTGGACTATCCCTGTAAATTTCATCGAAATCGGTCCAGCCGTTTCGGAGTCTATATAGGGAATATACATACTTTGCTGTTTTTATAAAAAGTATCCTATGTTACTTCTAATACCTCCAAGAATATGTGTACAAAGTTTCATGATGATCGGTTGAGTAGTTTTCGCGTGAAAGCGTAACATACAAACTTACATTCACATTTATAATATTAGTAGGGTTAGAGAAAAGTACCGACCTGATGTTAAGAACTACCATTCACGAAGTTCATCAGCATACATTAACATTATTTGTCGCTCATATTTCCGGTTTACCGGAAATGTATGAGTACGGTACTGAAACGTTAAGTTGCGTAGCTGACTTTAGACAGCAAGAGTCTTTATAAGCACCTGTCAAAGGAAGGAGACTCAGTTTGTACTCCTGTCGGTCGTGACTACACCTCTTGAGGCCCGAGCCTTGACTGATGGTTATAAGTTGTCGTGTAGTGTGTACAGTATATTGTGTAGTGAGGATATTAGGCTACAACCTGTGCGAGATATCATTAGGTTCATTAGTTTCACTTTACAAAGCGTACGTAAGTGAGATCAGTGACAGGTTGCACATTTTCCTCCAGCCATGAGAAGACGTGACCTATCTCACTGCAACAACAATGGTGGAACGTCGACCGTCCTTCACGCTAGCACGCTGATTAATTTTAAGGTACAGACTTTAATTCCGACGCGCTACTCGATAGGAGCCTTTAAGAAATGTAATATTTTCCGTTGAAAGTTCATTTAAAAGGTATTATGTTGTCCCAAAATATTGTAAAATGTCGAAGTGTTCTACTATATAAAGACAAAAATGCGAACTTCATTTTTCTGAGACCTGAGAATGACAGACAAGGCGAGATTAACCTGATATATAAGTTATTATGAACTGTTAAAACTGTAATATCCTTTTACCACTTTATGTGGTAAAGACCCCTTACCACATCAGCACAACAGGTTTCCAACTACATCGATCTATCATGTGTTATTTTAGTTACTACCTTCTTAATCATGTCATTTTTCAAGCAGTCCATCCGTCTTTTCCTAGGCCTACCCTTACTTTACATTATTACTAGTGATCCTTCCCGGCTTCGCCCGGGTAGCCGTTTCGGAATCTATACGGAACATCGTCTTTTATATATGTAGATATAAGCCCGTAAAAAAAGAACATTCTATCTATCTATCTATCCCTGTACCAAATTTCATCTAGATCCGTTCAGCCGTTTTTGAGTGAAAGACTAACTAACATCCACACATATAAACATTCTTATTTATAATATTAGGGCGTTGAAGTAGCTAGATTTTTTGACAAGCAATTTTTTTTATTTTTCGCAAAAAAACCTTTTTTTCATAAAAAGTATTCTATGTTACTTCTAGTACCTCCAAAAATATGTGTACAAAGTTTCACGATGATCGGTTGAGTAGTTTTCGCGTGAAAGCATAACAAACAAACTTACATTCACATTTATAATATTAGATAGAAGGAATTAGTATTATCCTGTCAGTCCTATGTTCTTCGAAGCACGCTTGTGTCAGCCGATGGCCAGAGAGAGACTCCTTTCACTTCCAACAAAAGAACGTATTAATAGGAAACTTAAGTTATTGTTTCCTTCGGTATCCGGTCATTAAGGCGTGATGCATTGCTCTGTGAAGTCGGCCGTGACGTCACCAATCATCTGGCTTGTGTGGCGCATTCCCCGCCTTTCTATATCGGCACTTAAATCTTCTGTATACTGCGCAGATATTTCTGTTATCACGTAGGCGAGCGATAAAAAAGTATTTATCTGAATTCACCCCTTAGAATTCTAAAGTAGGGGATGAAAGTTTGTATGGTCAAATATTTGAGTGAGTTGAGCCCAGATCTATATGATCAGACATATTAAATAGGGTTCAGCTTAAGCTGGGAATATCGGTTAAATTAAATTGCATGGTGGTTTAAACAATGGGGGTCTTATACATAATACAACATATCAAAACTACTTACTGGCTGTAAATTACTTGACGTAATTAACACTACTACTTAAATATAGCAAGAGGAAGGAGTAGAGAGTAATTTCAGCGACGGACTCCATTTTCGTGTCAATTCGTCTAATATTTGAAATAATGATTGCATTTCGAGGAAAACATCTGTCACGAGAATCATTCTAAAAATATCGATAGCATTTTAATGGCGCTGAGAGCTTTGCGTCTGAAAGTTTGTCATCGGAGCTTTGACACAGTCTAAATTAAAATTAATTGCATATTTTTTTTATAACAGATAACTTTTCATTACGATATCCTCGGAATTTGTAAAGGAGGTGAAAGGCTCTTGAAAATTAATGAACCACTTGTATCTAGAAATAACCGGTTTCAACTAAAATGTACTCGTTATAGTAATTTGTATTGCTGCAGGAAAATATGCCAATATTTAGATTTGTCTTGGCCCACAAGGTTTAACTTAGATACCCTCGCAATGAGTTACTTTAATTGTTTTATAATTAGCAGCCTAGGGTTTCTAGAGCAAGTCGAAAGTCTTTCACGTGCCTGGTGAAAGTGACTTAAATGGGTACAGTTTTGCCAGCTCCTAACAGTTTACCAATGTCCGTAAATCAAAAGCAAACTATCCCTTACGTTTTGGGGTTTTACGTGAGTGGAAATGTCCATAAAATTTCTAATAGGAGGAATTTATCCATCCAAAAGAAATGCATAAACTCTTGACTTATTTTATTTCCTGATTATGACTTCAATTCTACAACCTAAGTCTATAACATCCAGAACATCTGTAGCTGGTTTCCCAAGCTTTATGTACAAATGGTGAGGTGACAGCATAGAAAAAGAACAAACAAGAAGAAAAAAGACTCGCTACACGAAATCCAGGCGATATTCTGACTCAGTTCCTAATTAAAACGTGCCTCTCTACCATATGCCAACATCCCATACTTTTTTTTTTTTTTTTTTTATGGAATAAGGCGGCAAACGAGCACGCGGATGACATAAGTGTACGCTACCCATAGACATCCGCAACAAGAAATTATGTTGCAGATGCGTTGCCTACCTTTAATGGACCGAGGAAGGTATAGACAGGAAAAAGGATATTTCCCTTTTCCCGTCAACCCTCTCCCCGTCCAATCCTCTTCCCGTTCCCATCCCATCCTTACAAGAAAAGGGTGGGAAATGGAGGAGGACTCAAATTAGGCCACCGGCACCTCACTCATCAGACGAAACGCAGAGTATTTCTACTTCACGCCTGTTTTCTGTGAGGTCGTGGTATTTCACCGGTCGAGCCGGCCCATTCGGCAACAGATGTTGTTGCGGGCTCTACCACTGTTAAAAAAAAAAAAAAAATCCCATACTTTCGTACTTCGGTCACAGAATGCGTAGAGGGGATGAAAGTTTAGAAAAACGAATTGTGGTTGGCAACACTGAAGGGAACCACCAAGTTAAAGATCAGTCGTAAAGTCACCACGGTTGTCAGACGCGTTGGCGAGAAACCGGTGTAAGCGGACCATCCGCTCCAGATGCAACTGATACTGACCACGATCCTCAGAGAGATATGGTTATTAGTGAAATTTCTAAACCCATTCTATCTAATCTTAATATTGTAGCCGGTATATTTTTAAAGCAGCTTCGGTTTTGTGAATGAATAAGCCAGTAAAATTAGAAGGGCCGTAGCTGGTGCCAAGAGTGGCGCGGGCTCCGCGACCGCGCCGCGGCCGGTATTGTGCGAGTTATTTATTGTTTTTATGTCTGTTAGCGCGTTTTATTTGACTGGCTCTTGACCTGATTTGAAATCGAGTCCATTGTTAACTATATATGATATTTTAAAAATGATTTTGCAGCGATAGTCAACATTGCCAAGTTGTTTTGTCAACTCAAATAAGGACACCATTTTTATTAAATTTACATGTATAGGAGGAGGATGTATAGGAATTTTGGTAACCAAAAGTAATAAGTTTTGTTTTTATTCTATCTGAAAAATCTAAATCCTTTTTATAGCAGAACAAGGGTGTAAGCGGTTCACCGGATATAATGTGACCGCTACCCATTGGCATCTGCAATAAGCTTACGAATTGCTGCAGATCCTTTGCCTACTTCTTACGGATAGATGAGGGAATAAACGACAAATGGATATCTCTTTTTCCTATCCAACCCCTACCTTGACAAATACTCTTCCCATTCCCATTCTATTCTTATTAGAAAAGATGGTGAGGCGAAAAGGACTAGAGTTAGACTTCCGGGATTCCACTCATCAAATGAAACGCAGAATACTTTATCTTCACGCCGTCTTCTAAGGCTGTGGAATTTCACCGGTCCACCCCTATAATGTTGTTGTTGCGGGTTCTACCACTGTTGAACTGAATGCTATCGGTACATATTCGGCGGAAATCAAATTTTAGACCGGGTTATACAAAATAAAATTCCTAAACTATATAACATGAGGTAGTTAGTGAATTTATAAATGATTCCCCTGACGACGAAATAGTTGGAGTAGCAGTTCATCATACTTAGCAAGTAGCGGCAAGAGTTCCGGCAGATTTGGCTCGGACTTTGCCGCGAAGACCGCATATATCAAACGACGAAAGTTGGCAAGCGACAGTAAAGTTTTTTTCTCTCATTTAGCACCTTATTTAAATGCCTATAGCAGAACCGGTCTATTTTATTTGAATAAGGCAAAAGAGTTTGTACGAAGCGGCAGACATCTTGGATGCATTCAATTTTTTTCCATTGAAGTATATGGCAACTCTCGGAGAAGAGGCCTGTACAGTGGGTAACATTCTAAAAAAGGCCGATTTACTTAATTATTACTGTTCATTTTCTTATAAAATTTAAATGTGTTTTTCACTATTACCTGCCAAGAATGAACTTTTGTTACAAAGCGATACTCAGCCAAAGACAAAGAGATGATAAATTATTGCCGGCTCATAAAACTTTAGTACATCTACGTAACGCCATTTACCATAGAAGTTCAATTGTAGCTTTATGCGAAGCGTGCAAAATAAGTTGCATAAATGATAATTAAGTGCATTAAGTCTCAGCCAAAACTTTCTGAAGATAAAAATACTGCGAAAATTGTATACAATACTCTGTACTTTTTTTAATGTATTATTGATATATAATAATAATAATAATATATACAAATACATTTTCAGCATCGCCATCTTTTTCTGGCTTCTCCCTTTGGCTACAAATTTATATGTGCACACATGTAATCTATATATTTAGCTGATAATGTTAGACATAAGAATAAGTAATATTTCATTTCGTTACTTATTTAATTTAAGCCGCCACCTTACGACAGCAAATATGTAGATATTAGAAAACCCAGAAATAAAAAAAATGGCCCAGTGCAATTATTAAATTGTAGGTTTACATTTGTAAAGTGGTGGTATGAATAGTAGTCTATGGCAGATGTCTATGCGTGGGAGAAGCATAGATGAGGTATCGTACAAAACGGCAAAGATTAGTTGTCTCTTTAATCTGTTATAAATGATTTTATTTTATACTTAATTTGAAAATAAAGTATTTTACAATATATTACAATACTTTTAAACTTTTAAATTGATGTCGAATACATATATTTCCCACTATCCGTTTACCGATTCGATAATTCACTATTCGATTTCTATTCGGTGATCATTTTAGAAGATCAAACATAAAGCAGAACGTATTAATAATCTTTGGGTTACAAAGGCCCGGAAGCCGGCGCTCCGATCGCTTCGAACTCTCGCGCGCTTTTTAAGTTTTGACAGCTCGTGAATAAATATGGCGGACGAGGAAGCGTTTTCAAGATACGTTAAATGCATATCTGTATTATGTTTAACTTTTTTTATGTTATTAAATTATTAACACAACAATCACGCCCGTGGCCGAGATGGGTACGTAGACACTTCGAATTTTTATTTAAAAATGATTTCTTTTCGAACTAGCTGTAGGTCACGGTTTCACCTGCCATGAAATTTAATTGAAACAATTGTCCGGCCTCAGCTGAACCCTATTTATTTGTAATTTATCATATAGTTCTGAGGTCCACCCAAACTGGATTATCTATATAAACTTTCATCCCCTACTTAAGACTTTTAGGGGATGAATTTAAAAAAGTCAGTCAATTTCTTCTTTTCGATATATATAAGACTAGCCTTTATTAATAAAATAAACACACTTCCCAAATACGTCCTTATTTCAACAGCGAGCAAAAAATGTGTGTTTACATAATTTTAGTTGGATTATTTCATAGCATAAATTTTTCATTGCACGAATACAACGGCAATGTTGTAACGCCATCGGTTCCCTTGTTTTTGGGCTCGAGAAGTATGTTCAAGTATTTCTATCGGATTCTACTATCTCCTGCATGCTTCTTTTTCCCTATTAATCTATTTTAAAACATTAATAATGTAGTTTTGTCTACTACAATACAGAGGTACAAAAAAAGTTGCATGTGCGTCATAAGTAAATAATCAGATAATGATATTACAATAATTTAAACCGATATGAGGAGTAAATAGCCTTGTCTCCGGACGGATTACAACGCGGTCTGTCTCAATCGATAACTTGCGTTGTAAAGGCGCTTTCACTCACTACAATTACAGATAACGTTCTAAGAATTTCGTATTAAAAACATAAGTAATCCGCCATTTTGTTGGCGGCCATATTGGATTAGTTTTTTTTTCAATGTGTACTGTAATCAAGCCCTAATTAATCGTATTTGCCGTATACAAGTCGCAAGCGCTTACATCACGCCGTGTGTACTTAAGGGGTAGACACCAAAAATAAATTCACTCTAATGCTGACAGATGCGAAATGAAAAATCTTTATTTGTTAAGCAGTTGACAATTAAAAAATATGGCCATTTTTCCATCAAAGACACATTCACACAACAATAGATCTCACTATACTTCACACATACAATACAGGAAGTGTCAAACTTCAAATTGATGAGTTGACCTATGACCTTTTATGACCTAAACAGTTATCTTACGAACCTGAGTTTCTTGATACTTTTTTGATAAACATTAGGTGGCGTCGTTATTGTACGTATTGAATAAATAAATATGCACTCACGCCCGTAACCCAGAGATGTAGGCACACCTCTCTCGCTTCTTCTACATCCATACATCTACGCATACATGCTCGTCGGTTACGGGTACTCCTTATATCGCCTTTCTTTAGTATTGTATTGAATATAGACATTATATCCGCAAATAAAGTAAATCCAATAATTTAAAACAAGACCATCATACAAAATTCGCTGTTAAAAGAATCACGTGCGTTCAAAATTAAAAATTCCCTTTGTGTTCGGGTGGAGTGTGGCGATGCCTTTACGAACTGCATAAGAAGGCACTTGTGCGGCATCACAAGAATTACAATGAAACAGTCGGCACCGCCGAGTGTCCCTTGATGCACTTCCAGCGATTCCTTCGTCCTCAAGTTCAAGTAACAAGCTCTGAGCCGTGGCTTAGTTGTCCACTAAGCCGTAGACTAAAGCGGTGGCTACATATAATGAGTTAGCTGTTAACATATGAATGAGTACCTTTTAGTAGGGTTGATTTGATTTCCTTGCAATTAAAAATACGCTTATGATTCAGTTTATTTGTCTTTAGTTAGTTCCTTGTTGTGTATAATTTTTAGTGTAATAATTCGGATTTGGTCTAAAGAACTTGGCACAGACGAAAAATCAATTTCTTATCAGTAATTATTAATTAATTCTGTACATATAAAAACTTATCACTATTTCCCTTGGCATCACGCGTGGCTGGACAGATTCCCGCTATTTTTTTTGCTTTTTTTTTAATTGTGTGGAGAAGGTTCTTATGAAAGAAAAAATTACAAAAGTTGCGATGAAAATTAGAAAATTAAAAAAAAACTTATAGCGTCTCTGGCATAACTGTCAGTCGTTTGACAGTTGACATTATAACCTTAATGCGCGAACGTGAACGTGACATAATAATTATCAAAAAAATAAAGCGAATGATTCTAAAATTTTGCCATCTTGGCTTACGTAGGCTAAACTATAGGACTTACATTAAAATTTTGTATGAAATAATTGTAGCTCTTTAAGTAAGCTAAATAAAAGTCCGCGATTAGATCTAGCTTCTATGGTTGTCTCACAATAACCGATTTTTTAAAGAAACATTAATTAAAACACATACGCAACTTACTACGCTATTATTCGTGTTCGTTATGCATCCTTATCCATATAAATGTGTTAATTATCAAGAGAATTAAATGTAGATTATAATTGCCCCTTGAACTATATCAATCTGACCAATAGTTTAGAAGATATCAAAAGATTAAAAGTACGCGCAACAAAAAAATGCAATAACACGTAACAAAGAAAAGGACATCACTAGTCCGGTCATGTTTCACTTCTAATGTGTACACATTTCAAATATTATTCACGCATCTTTTTTTAAAGCAAATAATACGTCTTAAGATTTAAAAAAAACCAATAAAAATAGACATTGGCTGGAGCTGTGTGTTTTGTACACCTAACTAGTATCAATCTACATTCCATTAGATTCGATTGAAAATGAATCAGCTGGAGAAATAAAGGTGAGATGTTATCAAGCGCACTCAACGGCTCCTCAGGATTTTGGGTCAGCGGATTAACAGGGCTGACTGCAAGCATCGTCTTGGATAAGTGAGCCAGCCGGCGCCAAATGTTTCTAATGCCCAGTGCATTTAGAAGATTTCAAAACACTTATGGATACTGATTCTATATTTTGAATACATTGAGTTTATAAAATATTTTTTCAGGTCTTATTTTTATAATCTAATTGGTAATAAAGGGACAATTATGAGCGCTATTACACGTCTGTTTTTTTCGCCAGACGACGGACAGTATCTTTTACCGGATTTGGTTAATGATGCACCGGATACCGGTCCGGCGAGAAATTTACGTCGAATGCACCGCCACCGCCAATTGACATTTGAAAAAAAACGGACGTTTAGGTGTTATTTATGGTTCCATTTTTTATCTATTGCAGTTTTTTTGAACAAATGCGTTGCGAACCTCTGTAAGAATGTAACAAGAATGAGAGATATCACTTAAATTTATTACAATTAACAGTATTAGTGCATCGTGGTACATGATAACATAGCAACAAACGATATAGTGTTGTAATGAATCTGGCAACAATTCCGCCGACAGATCGCGTGCCAACACTGACGCAGGGTAGAGCCAGTCGATTTTAGTGAAACATAATTCTCTCAAATATGAGCTTAGCATGTACATTCAAATTGTTGGGAATAGATGAAGAAATACATCAGATACGATAAATTATTTCAGATACAATTTAGAATAGTATCGATACTTGATATATTTCAATGAATTGAAAGTTTCAAATATGTTCATGACTTTTGTAGCACAGCGCAGTTGCTATTTGAATAGACCGAATCTAAATTGAGTTGATACGGTCCGACATGTAATCCGGTGTGTCCATTTCGTCCCCTTACACTCCCGCCCTGTCTTTTCCTGTCACAGCCCACTACATAAATCCTTGAACTATTAAACTATTCTATTCCGCTCTGTTTAGATATATAAATAAGATATGTATATTTGCACTCGATAAGACTACTCGCACTTTCTAACTCATCGATATTCCGTGACTACATCACCAGTCCAACAGCCATCATTGTTCTAGTCTCAGTTCTAGAACTGAACCGTGTCCAAAGATTAGGAGCGCTTCTCATGTTGTTCATAAATAAAAAGGTCACTCGGTTTCGCTTATTTCATTCTGTAATGCGAACAACAAATTATAAACAAGAACAATGTAAACAAAGTACGACCTAATTTTAAAGCGAAAATTTGCAATCTCTAAATCGTAAATCGTAGTATACAAAACATAACAAAAGGAATTCTTCCAATCGGCTCAAGCGTCAGTGTTTATCGATAAAATAAAATCATCGTAGCGAACACCCAACACTACCCACCTCTCAGCGTAACGTGCGTACGAAGCAACAACCTCAATATCGAACGTCCATTTGCTATACTAATGGCCGGTGCCCGGTATGATCTATACCCTGCGTGTAATGTAAGATTGTGCGCTCTAAAATAGCTAGCAACTGGGTTAATACCCCCTTTGGGTTTTTCTACGTTCCAGACACCAACGAATCTTCAATTCGCTGTTGACAGGCGTTTGCAAATCCCATTGAGACATACCTCTTTCGAGACGGGATGCCTCAGGGTTCGGTTTTGGCCCAGTCCTATTTACCCTCTACGACATCGCACGCACACGTAATGAGGTAGGTAGTTGCAGATGGCCTGCATTTTCATGTCATGCGGTCAAGGCTATACGTCGACTCCGACATTGCAGCCAATACCCTCAGTAACTGGTTTCGAAAATGGAGAATCGAAATCGAATCCCTTCAAAGGCGGAACACCTTTCACCGTATTAGTTACTCTTTGACGAGGTTAATGCTAAGCGCCCTCTATGGAAGATGTCACTGTTGTAACCTTCTTTGTCATGTTGAAACTCTTCACGTTATGTTTGAAATTCCGAAAGAAATTACTCAAAATCCTCTCACTACGTCTTTCTGCCTGAATACCATAAACTCAAAAACTACTCAACGGTTTTATTACGAAGTTATTTCATTAAATATTATGTGTAAAATGGCCGAAATGTGTTTGTTGAAGACATATCTAATAAACTAAGAAATGTGGACATAAAAAGACGTTATGCGTGTGAAGCAGGGTTGGGTCGAATTTGAACTTGAGTGAAGTGAATTCCAAAACTACTATCGATGGGACCATAACTAAGCTAAGTTGATATAAAAGACAAGTTTTATTTGTTGTCTAATTGCATTTATAACCACATTTGACTACGTCCTTCGAACATAAACGCTATGATGCCATTTTTATTTCAATCCATGTCGAAAGATTACTCTCTGGGCCGCACTCGAGCTCGACCCATCGAGAAATCCCATTTGCCACTTAATAGTATATTAAACAGTGGCGTAACAGCCTTGCTGTTTAGATAATAAATCTCAAATTGACTAAAATCATCGTGCCTGCGTTCTGTTACTACGGTCGGTGTATTTTTGCGGACTGTTACGAGTTCTGTTTATTTTAGTAATTTAATTTTGTGTTTCCGCGTGCGTCGTCGACATTTTTGCCATTCGAACGTTTTATACGGCCTTCGTGTGTCAGGTATTTTATTAAGTGGCGAGAATCGCCCTCTTCCAGCCGTCCAGGTGAATACTGCCAAATGATTACTAATATGTACAGCAGATAATGCCGAAATGCAGAGGTGCCGGAGGCCTTATTCTGGTCCTCTTCCACTTCCCATCCTTTGGTAATAAGGAAAGGATTGGAAGGGGAAGAGGGCTTGACGGTGGAGGGGGTGAATAGGAAAGGGATATAACCATTTTTTGTCTATCCCTTCCTCTGTCCGTTAAAGGTGGGCAACGCATCTGTAACTCTTGCTGCAGATGCTTATGGGTAGCGATCACTTGTTATCAGGTGCACCGCTCGTTTGCCAACTTCTACTATAAAAAAAACATACTGCTTTACGTACCTTGTTTTTGCGTAAACTATACTTTTACAACTTTTGATTGTATTTACCTGATATTGGGTACAACCTTTGTACATTTACATTTACAAAAATAGTCCATTTTTCTAGACTTAGAGAATTTAAACTTTGTACAGTTATTACGTAGGCGAGCACTATAATAGCATTTTTCTAAATTCGTCCTCTAAATGTCTAAAGTGGGGGTTGAATGTTTGTACGGAGAAATATATCACCTTCATCTGAAATAGTTTTAAATTGACATAAAAACTTAAATATAAACTTACTTAAACTATAATATAAACTTTAACAACAAAATTATGTAAAGTTTCGTAAGATATTTTTAATAAACGTATAACCGACTCGGAAACTCACCGGGAACCAACTAATCTCAGTCTCAGCCTGGGACTGGGCTTAGGTTATTGTTAGTTGGGACTGGGAACATACATACTTCGCTTTTTATATACTATTTTTTTCATAAAAAGTACCCTTTGCTACTTCTAATACCTCCAAGAATATGTGTACATCGTTTCATGATGATCGGTTGAGTAGTTTTCGCGTGAAAGCGTAACAAACAAACTTACATTCACATTTATAATATTAGTAAGGATATTTGTTAATACTAAATTCATTTGGACGGTTTGAATTGGTAAATACTAACTGATATCGGTCAGTGGAACTTGCACGCGGTAACACGAATGACGTGGGCCGACAAACCGAACTAGTTTTGTTAAATCACAGATAAATGAAACAATAAACAGACCACACTAGTTCCCTCGGCCGCAGTTTATCCGAGACGGTAACTATTTTAAAATACAGTACGGACTGATTCTTTTCCCTCTAAACTTAACTAATCTTGCGGGAGAATAGCTCCGTACAAATAAATATAGATAAATTAAGAATTACGCGCTTAAATAAATAAATTTAGTTAACATTGGCTTACTAACGGACCGTGAGTAGAAATGTGGTGAAAACATACATACAAGAACGAACTTGGCATTATGTGAGGATTCAAACAAACGCACATTCAGAATTCTTATAGTAATTTTTATGAAGTTCAGAATAAATGATTAACAGTGGTAAAGCCCGTAATAACATCTATACACAATCGGGGAGATACAACCGGTGAAATACCACGGAAGACAGTGTGAAGTAGAAGTATTCTGCGTTTCATCTGATGAGTGATGTGCCACCTAATTATAGTCCTCTTCCCCTTTTTTAAGAAAAAAAGAAAAGTAACCACGATTGTCTGTTTGTCCAGATTCCCTCGTTAGGTGTATTTAAAATTACATAAGTTACGTGGTTCGGAAAAAATCATAACACGAATCTATTTTTATTCAACCACCTTTTGATGTATTCAAATTATAAATGAAATATTTTTACATTAGCGTAACGGGCGATACCACGGTCTGTGGATAACAACGTCTATCCAGTTTGTCTTGACTGTACGTTAGAACAATTTAATTAACTTCTATAAACAATTTTCTTACGTTCCCAGTTTAATATTTTCGAATATATATTTAGATAAACATTAGCCCAATTTTACTTTCGTCGTTCGATGTCGTGTGGACGTAATATAATAATATCCTAGGACATATTCACACACGGCCATCTGATCCCAAACTAAGCAGAGCTTGTGCTATGGCAGCCAGATAACTGATATACTACATATACTCCTTTTCTTTTGTAAATACATACTTAAATAGATAATTCCATCCAGACTCATGACAAATATGTTCATGCACGCAAATGTCTGTCCTGGGTGGGAATCGAACCCACGACCTGCGGCGTGAAAAGCAAGTATCTTACAAACCACGCTAACAGATCCGTCGAGAAAATATTCGTTTAAGGTTGTATATAAAAAAATATGATCATGTCCGTAACCCAGAGGGGTAGGCAGAGATTATGGATTTCCATTTGGCGCGATCCTCGCACGCTTCTCTCGATTCTTCTACATTTCATACGGGATTTTCACGTCGCAGGTCGTGGGTCCGATTTCGAGAGTGGTGACACATCTGTTTGTCCTGAGTCTGGGTGTAATTATCTATTTAAGCATATATTTACAAAAGAAAAAGTATTAAATGTTGTACATCAGTTATCTGGTTGCCATAGCACAAGCTCTGCTTAGTTTGGGATCAGATGGCAGGGTGTGAACGTCTACGCATACAAGCTCGTCGGTTACTCCTTATATCGGACTTCTTTAGTATGTCACTAATCTTATCGATATAAGTTCCCCTTGGACGCCCCCTACCCAGTCACTTTTGCAACATGAATTTGTTTCGTTACTCTCTCTTCATTCATCCTTTCAACATACCAATCACCGAAGCATACCTTTCTCAATTCTAGTCACAACGTCCATTTTAAGCCACACTTTTCTCTTATAACGCTGTATGCTTAACTAACTTTGGTTCTGGCGACACTCCTAAGGGCCCGAAAATCTATTTTTATTGAAAAGCAAGTTACAAGGTACAAGTAGAATACATAACTCTTATTTTTACTTAATGATTTTCACTGTAAGCAAATAGCATAGATATGACGACCTAATTTAAATAAATTTATCTTTGAAGTCATGAATTTTTCCAATGAAATACTATCCATATCGAAGTCGACTAAGAACTTGTTACCAGAGAGATGCCGCGTGACCCAAATAGGCTATCTAGATGCTACCTAAGTCTGCATATATTACGTTGCGCTCGGCAACTACCCACCCAACAGTGACAAAGATAAAATGCATAACTCTATTGTTCTCGAACTTTGAGTCCGGACGACTTTGAGGTCTCACTTATTACTAGTGATTCATCCCAGCTTCCCACAGATAGCACTATTATGTTGACCCAATCAAACTTCGCAGGATGACTCGCTAGACCAATCTGAAGGTTTATTGAAAATTTCGTCAGAAACCATCCCACCTTTTCAGAATCTATACATACATAAACACATCGCCTTTATTTCAAATCGATTAAAAAAAAACGTTACGAATGAGCTCAAACTTTAAGCGTTTTCTTTGACAATTATGGATATTAAGCGATAATTTAAAATGTTTATCCGATTTAATATCACTATCACAAAGATATTATAATCGACCCCCGCAAATTGCTAATGCGCCTAGCGTCCAAATCAGTGACGTAATTTCGTGACATCGAACAGTCAGTCCCGTTAGCAACGCCATCTTGTTTGCTGCAATTGTGCTTATTCTCATTTTTGTTTTAAAATGACTAAACTTCACACCTGTGCTCGTGAAATTATTATTTAAAATATGAAAGTATCACAGATATTTAAAATTGAACATGACGTGGCGATATCAATATATTCCTACTTACCAAGCCAGTATACATGCCAAGAAAACATATTATTAAATATTAATTATTGTAATTAACAATTCCATAATTATTAATACATTAAAATCACTATATATTAGAATTATTTTGTTAACTATACTTTTTAGTCGCGGCTGACGACACGTGGATGTAATTTGACAGTCTCAGCCCATTATCAACTCGCGGGGCTTATATAGATTTGTAGAGGAAGAATGGATATTAGATTATGCTTTAGCTTAAGGCGTGTATTCACAAACTGAGTCACAGTTGATGTAGTTTTTTTTTATATGAAAAAGGTGGCAAACGAGCAAGCGGATCACCTGATGTTACGTGAGCGCTGCCCATAGACATCCGCAACAGGCAAATGTGTTGCAGATGCGTTGCCTACCTTTAAAGGACAAAGGAGGGCATAGACAAGAAAAGGGATATTTCCTTTTCCCCGTTAACCCGCTCCCCGTCCTATCCTCTTCCCCTTCCTGTCCTATCCTTATTGGGAAAGGGTGGGAAGGGGAAGAGGACTAAAATTAGGCCTCCGGAACCTCACTCGTCAGACGAAACGCAGGGTACTTCTACTTCACGCCTGTCTTCTGTGAGGTCGTGGTATTTCACCGGTCGAGCCGGCCCATTCGTGCAACAAATGTTGTTGCGGGCTCTACCACTGTTAGGAAAACAATTTCCCAATCCTTCAATTTCGGATGTACGCGAACAACTTTTATATACCTGTGGTATACTAGTAACCGGAAAGGTTTTATAGCATCGTATAATTTGTAAGTGGCAACCCTACTTCATAAATAAAGGCACGGAGTTAATTTTTGACTGCAACGCCGGCAACACTGAAATAGCAGCGACAAGGTGGCGCATCGATTTATTTATTGAGGGGTCGGCGATCCCTGATACCCCGATTAGTCTGTGGATTAATAAATATATATATATATATATATATAATGAGAATAGATGGTATTGTAACGACGGAAGCCAAAGGAATTAAACAAAATTATAGTCAAGTAAGTTTTCTAAAGAAATAACCTGAAAGTATACAAATTTGCATATGAATTTCGTATAGTCTAACTGTACTTAATACTCGTAAGGTCCAGGTCAAATGGTTACCCCCACCCGGAACTTAAAGGTCAACAGTAAGAAGCAGTCACATGTAAATACAGTTTAAGTAAAGAGTCACATTCAGATATACTCTTACCGATACGATCGCAACTGAACTCATTCTGTAGTATTTACTAGTATCCTTGGGTCGACACTTAGTGGTATCAGGTAACTGACTGAGATAGCCAAAGCTAACTGTCTTGTACTATCTTTGTACTGTAAGTTGAACAACTGTCACGTTTGTTAGTGAATCCGTCATCTCATTTTGATGAATCATTTTGTGTGTCCGTGTGTTTGTTTCAATTGTAAATATAAACCATCCCTGGACCCACTAAAAAGAACCTGACTTAACGATGACACGACAGTGATATCTTTTTGATATTTTATTACGTGACCATTCATTACCATGGCAACCATTAACAACGTTTTGACTTTTCCTTTAATGAATGAGTTCAATGCTGCGGGCAAGGGTTGTGTAATGTTCATGACAATTTTTTAATGATGTGCATTACGCTAATAAATGTGGACTGAGCAATTGTAAGTACTTGGTTCCCACGATTCGAAATAGACCGGCCGGCGATTATATCTCATCAATGAAAAGTAAATACAAAGTCGATTCGCTGTATCAATGTTACTGGCGCTGGAAAAATAAACTCGATAGCGTGTTTGTGCGATTTATCGATGTAAATATATGGAATCCACGCGAAGACTCGACCGGCAAGGTTGCAGCGGTGCTCGAGGTCCCACGTCTGGCTTTTTTAACGTCTGTGAGTTAATTACGATTTATATATTTGTTTGTTTAATTGTCCACGAGAATATTTCGAGCGTAGTACGCGCAAGTGTGGGAATCGATTCTCGGTACGCTTCTACTTCTCGATGTGTAATCGATTCTTAGTGTTAATTATAGATTTTGGAACATTAATAGATTGGTTCTCTTGTAATTTAGGTAAGATGGATGAACGTGAAACGTGACTATGTGCGTCACAACATGTGCGCCTATTTGAAATGTACTTCATCTTTTCGCGCTTTTCTTTTCTCGGAATTGCTAGGAAAGTATGCAAAGTAATAACTGGAATCGATTGGCTAATGAAGTGGCGGTCAGATCGCTGTTATCATTCTTAGATTCTGCTGAAGTGTGCGCCATCTCTTTAAATACCTATAATAATAATAATATAATAATGGACATCAGAAAACAGACTTAATACAGTAAATTAAATTGAGCCCGGACATAAAGGCGAAGTATTTTAAATCGTAAAAATCGTAATCCCTACTGATATTATAAATGTGAATGTAAGTTTGTTTGTTAAGCTTTCACGCGAAAATAAATCAACCGATCATCATGAAACTTTGTACACATATTCTTGGAGGTATTAATAAATAAAAAATAAATAAATAAGAAAATCTAACTACTTGGATGATTTTTTCCAATAAAACGAGTTACCACAAGGCAAATCACGGCAGCCCCTCTAGGGTCATGGATGAAAGCATTTGATAACAATGTAAACTCTTACTGGAATCTAAAATTTCTAATGACATTACGCGGCATTGCCGAGGAGGGTCGCCGTTAGACAGGCGGCCGTAAAAACTGTAGCCAAAACCTATACAGTATAGCTTACGGTCATAATGTACCGGTGCCAGATAACATGGGAGAAAGGGTGGGGATGATGACTCTACTAAACACGATCTTACTGTGACATGACAGCACGGAGCTAAGCCCACAAGAGCGACAACTAGGATACGATAACACTACGTATGTTGAAATGAAGTCAAGGCCAGCAGTTTGTATATAAAACTTTTTAAAATGTATACGTAATCATAGTATTTCTTTTAGCTAACCTAGAATTTAAATAGTATTGCTTCACTTAGTGTTAGCAGAGCTCTGAGTGGCGTTTCCTCGATACGCGGAAACAAAATAGATAATTCAAGCCATCTTGTTTAAATCGCACGCGAAATGTTTACACTTTTGGATTCATAACTGTGTGGCTGAACGAATTATTTACTTGCACTATAATTGATGCCAATACCACGCTTTAAATAAATACCCACTCTAAATGAATAAATATTTTTGAAGTAAAAACTTCTGTAGCCGCGTTAGACTTGGTAGGGGAAAATCTTCGCATGCGTATCATGCTTATTCGAATTTGGAAGTCTCGATTAACTATTTTCATTTATTTTTTAATCGCCATGCCTTTTCGGCCAGTAATTTTAACTTTCGAGTTACTCTTGAAGTGAAAACTTCATTAGTCGCGTTAGCGGATTTTTTTTGTATTGAATTTTAAATCTTATTGTTAAGGCACAAGGGCTTATCTATCTTTAAACTATTTTCACGCCTTTCCACCTGTTTTGAGTTTTTACTTCTGTTGGCGGTCTTTATGACTGCCTGTATTTTTTCATTGAAATATAAGCAAAGACATTTTAACAGTTATTACGGAATAAGACTTCTAAGGAGACAGTGCCCTCTCTGGGATGAGCTCAGAGCTATTGAAGTGGGAACTGGTACGCGCCAGCATATATTAGACGGGAGATTACGAAAACACTCCCACTGTAATCAAGGAAGGGATGAGGTTACTGAAAAGATTTTTGTTATGATTTCTAATTGTACGCTGAATAGAAAGCTTGAAATGGTATTCTAAATGAAGTCTGTGATGTGTGAAAAATGAAGACTGAAGCGGCAATGGGTCGGTGACATCTGTTGAACTAGCGACGTCAAATAGGAGAGGTAAATCTTGGAACAGAGGCTGCGGATGGGGAACAGAAGTGTGAGGCACCATATATAGACCGATGACATTGTGAGGACAGCAGGTAACCCCTGGATGAGAAAAGCGGAGGACCGCATACTGTGGAAGGCCAATGTCCAGCAGTGGACTAATATAGGCTCATGATAATTTATTGAGAGAGAGTTGGTGTTTGTTAAAGGGGTAATATATATTTAATAGCACCAAGTGAAGTTGTTTTCTTTATTTCTTTACAGTATATTGTGGAAATAGCGAGTCTCTTGTAAGAATTGTAGTCGCCACAACTGGGTCAATAGCACCGGAGAAGGCTCGCTCGATGACAGTTAATTAACGCGGGTGTACCGTTTAAAAAGGTATCCGGTCAAACTGAGACATGCATCCTGGATATTCTAGAGTTAGTTTTCGATAACATGAATAACTGAAAATAAACTTCTGATCTTAAGTATATAGATAAATATCAATAGGAAGATATTTAACACCTGCATTAACCCGTCCTTATTTATGGCTGCCAATCATGGACTTTAACTCAGGAAATAACAAACAAACTAGCAACTACACTTTGCTATGGAGAGCAGGATGTTAAATGCCAAGAGTTCAGACAGACTGAGAAACCATACCATCTGGAACAAAACAAGAACCATAGACGTAGTAATGAAGACTAAAAGACTCAAATGGTGGGCAGGTCACACAATAAGGGGTCATGACAAATGGAGTAAGAAGGTTACTATGTGGTATCCCAGAGAGGGTAAAAGGAAAAGAGTTAGACCACAGAAAAGGTGGGATGATGACATCAGGAGTTATCTCGAACAGAGTGGCTCAAGAAAGAATAGAATGGAAAAGGTTGGAGGAGGCCTTTGCGATTGGCAAACAGATTAGAAAATAATAAAGCAGCAATTACTAGAATAATTTTTATATTTCTTTTAGAATAATGTGTTTATTGAAATTAATTTGTCGATCTTAATAAAGGCTATTATTATTATGACTTATTTAAAATGGTTCATGAATGCAGCAACATATGTATAGCAAACTGTACGTGTACTGAAAATTAAGTCGCAAAAAACGTTAACTGTCAGCACAAGTATACTGAACCGATTTCAATATTTGTACATATGTTTTCAATATTCAGAAATGACTGACGTATGCTGTCATAATAACAGGCACGAATAACTAATTTGTTATTGAAATTCTAGCTTGTTAATTTATTTACAAGCTAAACCACCGTTGTTTCACCCACCTTGCAATTGACTTTAACTGACATTTCCAGCCTAAGATGAACCGTAATTAATATGATTGGTGATATTGATCTGTGGTCAACTTACATTGGTTTTAAATTTCTCAGTGAACAGTGTTAAACGATCGACCAGACCCAACTTTCAGAGGGAGTGTCGGCCTCTTAGTGGGCGATAGGTCGACCCGATCCGAAGGTCGATAACACGGAGGGCCCTCGAAACGTGCCGAAAGATGCTGTCGCTCATAATTGTGCGTTCGGCTTTTAGAAGTTGCCGTTCGAACGAGTCTTGACGCATTAGAGGGGAATTCATATCTCCAAAATGATAAAATTAATCTAAACAAAGCCTTAGAAGTGAAGAGGTCTTAAGTCTTGAAAGAATTGCTGAAATTAGATCCAATGTACTATACAACTGAACAGCGGTAGAACCCGCAATATCTGTTGCAGTGTTACATGGGTAAACTCGACCGGTGAAATACCACGACCTCACAGAAGACACGCGTAAAGCTGGAGTATTTTATACTTCCGCGTTTCGTCTGCAGAGCGAAGTGCCGGAGTCAAGTCAGTCCTCTTTTCTGCATAGGATAGGATGAGATAGGGAAGAGGGAAATGACTGAAATGGCATCTGCAACAAGCAAATGAGTTGCAGATGTGTTGCCTACCTTAAATGGACAGAGGCGAGGATAGACAGGAAAAAGGATATTTCCTTCCCCGTTAACCCTCTCCCCGACCAATCCTTGTGAGGAAAGGGAGCGAAGGAGAAGAGGACTGAAATTAGGCATCCGGCCTCACTCGTCAGATGAAACGCTGAGAAACAGGCGTGAAGTAAAAGTACTTCACGTCTATTTTCTGTGAGGTCGTGGTATTTCACCAGTCGAGCTACACACAAAGTGATCCAATTGCTCGTTACTTCCTTAAAAAAAATTGAAACATAAGCAATTGAAACATTTAAATAAGCGCAATATACGAATTTGTATATACAACAAGATTCCACAGGAGTCCTAAAACTCTACGTGAAGCAAACAGGAATGGTGCGACGTGAACGAGAAGGGGAAAAATAGTAGAAAATTCAGTATAACATGGTTTTTTAAAATGTCAAAATCACTAATTCACGTCACTACAGACAAAACATTATTCATACAATTCCCGTACATGCGATATACATATTATGAATTCAAAAGTTTGTATGTATGGATGTTTGTTATTCTTTCACGCAAAAACGGCTGAACGGATCTGGATGAAATTTGCCACTGAGATAGATTATAGTCTGGAATAGTATATAGTCTACTTTTTATCACGGAAAATTGTACGGTTCCCGAGGGAAACATTTTTGTTTACGTATATAAAACGACGTGTGTATGTATGTTGCCAGGGCTGGGGCGGATCACTAGTCCTACATACAATAGGGAACTACAACAAGTTTCCTGTACATGAAGCAAGTTTGCGCGCGCTATCTGTTATATGACGCTTCTTTTAAATTTTCCTATCAAATACTTTCTTTTTTAATTCACAACTGTACGTTACTTCCAGAAGAACATCGTTCAACATCCACTTCTTCGTACTTAGGAAGGTACAGAAGTATACTCAAGTATGGGTTTCCGCTTCGTGTTATAATAAAAGCTTATTTTCATACTTCTTGTTCGTTTTATGTTGCCACCAAAATTGGTAATTATTTGCTCTGGCAATATTGAAACTGACGTTATGCTCTTAAAACCACAACTAAAGGTGTAAAATATTACTTGCGCACCAAATGAAATGTTTTTAGATCTGGACAAGGACAATAAGATAACAGAATTAACACAATGTTGAAAGGATGAATGAAGAAAGAGTAACGAAACAAATTCATGTTGCAAAAGTGAGTGGCAGCGTTGGTAGGGGATGTCCAAGGAGAACTTATATCGATTAGTGACATACTAAAGAAGGGCGATATAAGGAGTACCTGTAACCGACTAGCTTGTATACGTAGATGTATGAATATAAAAGCGAGAGAGGTGTGCCAGGATCGCGCTGAATGTAAGTTTATGATCTCTGCCTACCCCTCTGTGTTACGGGTGTGAACGCATATTTATTACACTGCAATGCTATATTGCACTTATTTATGAATAATTAGCTTATTTATTAACCTTGTGGGTTGGAGAAACCCACTTATGCATCCAAAGTTGCTAACTTCACATTATATTTGAAACAATTCAAAATATATATATATATATATATATATATATATATATCCTAATAACTTAGAATACGTATGCTTAAAGTATAGCATACATTAAGCTAAGAACGGACTCGATGTCTCTGATTTAAGTGAAAGGCAGCTGCTTGAAGTGGAACTTGGACTGGTGCCCAATTGTCATTGCATTATACATTATTAACATGTAATTTACTGTCTACCCTGCTTATATGGAGACTGCTAGTTTAATTGTATATGCATATGTTATCTGTGGAATTAAAAACTGTAAACAATTTGAGAAACTGCAAAATGTTTTCTTTAAAAAATAAATTTAGACATTAGAACTAAAATAGAAAAATATATTGTGTTGAAAGGAGAACCCGGAACGATGGGTAAATTATTTTATTAAATTTACTTTGAAATATGGATTTAAGGTTACCGAACATTTTCTCTAAATTAAATCTTTCAAATGTCTTGAATATCCCAACTAATATTATAAATGTGAATGTAAGTTAGTTTGTTACGCTTTCACGCGAAAACTACTCAACCGATCATCATGAAACTTTGCACACATATTGTTGAAGGTATTAGAAGTAACATAGGATACTTTTAATGTATATAAAAAAATTGCAAGAAATCTAAAAATCTAGCTACTTTAACGCCATAATATTATAAATGCGAATGTTTATATGTGTGGATGTTTGTTACTCTTTCACTCAAAAACGGCTGAACGGATCTGGATGAAATTTGGTACAGGGATAGATTATGATCTGAAATAGCACATAGCCTATTTTAATTCCGGATAAATGTACGGTTCCCGTGGGATACGTTTTGTTTTTTTACGGCTGCATATCTACATATATAAAAGACGATGGTCCGTATAGATTCCGAAACGGCTACCCGGGCGAAGTCAAGGCGGACCACTAATTATAAATACGAATGAGAGTTTGTTTGTTTGTTACGCTGTCACATGTAAATTACTCAACCGATCATTATAAAAATTTGCATACATATTGTCAGGAATACAGAAAAGCACATAGGATACCTTTTATACCGAAAACAAAACTTCACGATGGGTGGGAAAATAAAACTTGATGTCATTTTTTTGAGATTCAGTTGCAAGACAGTTACAAATTTTTCCAGATAGGAAGATAAGACAAAATGCCTGCGAAGCCGCGGGCAACACCTAGTATCCTAATAAATGTTTGATAACTTATATTTTGCAGTATAAATAGAAATAGAGGACGAAGTGCAACATACGCGCACGCATTTGGACCTCCCTTCCCTTTGGACCACCACTACGACATTTTCCACTTATTTGGGGCATAATATGGCCGTATATATAGGTTATTGCTAGAGATTTTACAGCCGGCCGCCTACCTGATGCATAACTTCCTCAGGAATATTTATTTTTATGACAGTAAGTGGCAAACGAGCAAGCGGATCACCTGATTTTAAGTGTTGCAGATGCGTTGCCTACCCTGATGGACAGAGAAGGGCATAGACACGAAGAAGCATATTTCCTTTTCCCCGCCAACCGCCACCAACAAAACTGGGATGGCCCAGTCCAATCCTATCGTATCCGTATGGACAAGGGTGGCAATAGGAAGAGGATGAAATTAGGCCTACGGTCTTACTTGAACAGGCTTTTACATGCTTTCTCAAAAATAAAAAACCTTTACGCTACTTATAGAGTTTGGTCTAATGAACTACCATCTCAAATCAAAGCGTTGGGAAGCTGTGGTAGTAAAAGGAACAGTTTAAAGAAGCCGCAAAATACTTGGAGTTAACTTATCTTTATTCTTTGTCAGCTCAAGCTTAAGTAGCATGTTACTTAGTATAGAAAGATGTTAGATAAATAGCTTAAGTAGTCTCCGAATAACTTAACATTTAACGGAAGATTATATCTCAAATCTGATATTATATTATATTTCACACTTGATAATTGAAGGTCATTGTGAAGGAGTTGTTGGAAGTATCTTTACATCTGAGGTCACAGTCATCTCGGTTGCAGTGTACCACAATTGCCTTCGCGTTCTTCGCAATTAGAATGTCAAAGGCTAATTCCTGTCACGTATTATAAATAATCACAAGTCAAAACTGTCAAGACAATGTTTAGATGAGGCAAAATTTAAGGAAAAGTACACAATGGATAACTATATTGAATAACAAAAAAAATAGATTCGTGAAATGTCTGGTGCTGTCAATCAAGATTGGGATCTTTAGGTGTAAGCTTACAGAAGACTCGTCTGATGAGTGAGGTGCTGGAGGCCCGGTGTCACTCCTCTTCCCCTTCCCGTCGTTTCCGTCAAAGGATGGGAAGGGAAAGAAGATGGGACGTGGGAGGGGGGAATAGGCGAAGGAAATATACTTTGTTCTGTCTGCAATTCATTCGCTTGTTGCGGATGTCTGGGCAGCGATTAACATCAGGTGAGCCCGCTTGCTCGTTTGCGATCTTTTTCCATAAAACAAGGTGTAAGCTGGTGTAAGAATGTTTCAGTTAGTTAGTTTGATAACCACTGGTTGAGAATACATAGTCAAATTGTAAATCCCTATACACACGTATCACTAATTAGGTCAATTGTTTTGTGACCCGACTACTTCGGCGCTAAGGTTACCAATTTCGCATATCGGGGTTAAGACGTGTAAACAAAGGAAGTCGCTAACTCCTCGATTTGAGCCGCGCGGGGAGCGTTTGTCATGTAAATAACACCTGAGTAAGAAACTTAAAAACACAATACGCGACGGTAAGCTTTTTCAGTGTGAGCAGAATTCACAGAAAAGTTTGAACTATACATAATGTACACGCGATGAAATCTTACGATGTTACCTTAGGATGAATCTGGAAGGCACATGGCTTTGATTCAATCAAATATTGAACACTAAGGAGTGAAGATGCGGTAGGCATACATTAAACGATTTCACTCTACCTTTTTTGTAGATATACCCCAGCCTATACCCAGGAGTATAAAATACCTACTTCCTGGTCTCCAGATGAAGTGACACATTCATGCTTCTCGTAATGTCTTCTTCAAACGTCTACATAGCATTTACACTCACGCCCGTAACACAAAGGTGTAGGCAGAGCACCTATCTCGCTTCTTCTACGTATCTACGCATACATGCTCGTCGGTTACGAGTGCTTCTTGGGCTTTCTTTAAGTCACTAATCTGATCGATAAAAGTTTTCCTTGGATGTCAGCTACCAAATCATCAGATGTTTAATTTTGTGAATTAAGTTTTGTCAGCTTTAAGTTGAGTTAACTTGTATTGTTCTCTGAGAGCTGCCGCATCAGTAGCCAGACGGTTAATTAAGTGGTTGTTAAGCAACCGCATTTAGAATTTTAGTATCTGCTTCGTTCTCTTTATAAGCATTAAGCGGATAATAAAATGGAATGTCTATGGTCGGGATACCGCTGCGACTGACGTTTACCATAGACATTGACTTGCTATAATAAAACAATAGTGTTTAAATTAGGAATTGTTGTAAAAGCTATTCGTGTGCTTACAGCTTTCAATTTAAATTTGAAATATTGACTATGAAGCATGTTTAGCAGACCAAGGTTGGCAGAAATAGTAACAAAATAACTAATAACAGGACATTGAAAATATAACTGTTTTTAGTGTACACTATTGTGTCTGTATTTCATTTAGTACTAGTGATTCGCCCCGGCTTCACCCGGGTATCACTTATTAAGTTGATCCGATCGCTAACGAACGATCAGAGCCTAGAGACAAAAGATACTACATACATACATACATCTACTTTTATTTAAAAATATTAAAATAAATGTCGGACACAAATTACTAATAAACAATTTTATTACTGTCGGTGACACGGTGACGGTTTCCGTTTCCGCTGTCATATACATAAATATAATAAAGTTGAAGGGCTTGTTGGTTTGAACGCGCTAATTTCAGAAAGTATCAATCGGATTTACAAAATTATTTTTGTATTTGTCAGCCCATTTATATTAGGAAGGTTATAGGCATTTAACATAACGCTATGACCGTTAGGGAGTCTAGCAGAAAGAAAAATAATGCTAAGCAAGAATGTAAGGTTGTGAGAGTTTTGTACCGTGGTCGAGTGAAAACGAGGGACACAGTATTTAAGAAAAACAGATAAGATAACAGATAATGTTAAACGAAGTCATAATCAAACTGTTTACCCCGTTTCACTAACAGTCGTGAGAATCAAGAAGAATCGGTGAGAAGAGATTGACAAACGTCGGCAGGATTTATCTGTGCTCGCATTGTGCACTTTATTACAAGAAACAATAAAACAAGGTAAACTATAAAAAAATCATAAATTCGTCCGTCCGTTACGATCGATAAAAAAAGAGTCGGAGCAAAAACTCAACTACCTACCGTTGACATGAACTGAAATTCATATGTCGAATTCCTTTTCAGAAACTTCCTTCCAAGGGAACGCCGAGCAAAGTAGAAGGACCAAAAAACAGTAATTGAAATGTAAAACAATAAACACACTGCCGTATTTATGATTCAGTAATCAATTATTTGGCGGCGGACGGCTTAGGTACGTTTTATATTATAAGATCGTGTCTTTTCGATAAAGATGTTTAGTATTAGAATAATATCATCGCCATCTCACGGAAATTTAAGGTACCAGTAGATTATCATCAATGCTAGAAACTCAAGAGATGGCGCTTTAATTAACTTTTGTTAAAATTCTTGTTTTTCCGGAATATACCTATATAGACAAATTGAGTAATAAAAACTTTACCTACACAAAACAAAACATTTGATCCAAATCGCTAGAGTCGATTCCGTTATAGATTAAATATATACATGAATTGTTAGTTTAATATTATAAGATTAACAATATATGTGTTAGGAAATGCTTAAAAGCGTCATTTCGACATACATAGCCGCGTTAATACTGTCCAAGTCTCAACATAAACAACGACCGTACAATGGACAGCGGATTTAAAACTCTCCCATGTAACCCACGCAGCTATCGGAGTCGCTTTTATTAATAGAGTACCGTTCAAAACTATTCTTAATCTCTGCTTAATCTGTTGGACGCTGGAGAGTCTGCCGCGTCTACTCTATGCAAATTTATAGAGGTCGTGTCAAGGGCTTTTATTACCATAAAGACGTTCGATTTATTTCTTTTGCCTTATGTTAATCTGTTATTTATATTTCCCGCCATAAAAATATAAAACTGCACTTTTGAAAGTTTACACACTTCGTTATTACAACGTTTTAATTTATAGATTTTCAACAACTGACTCATAAAAAGGTTGGAACACTTTATCACTGAATAATAATTTAAATAGTAAATAATATAACATTTAATTTAATCATGATTTAACACATTTATAAGTTGTAAATTATACACATTTATAAGTTGTATGTAATTATCTTTTCCATATATAAAGCGGTGAAGATATAAGTAAAATATCTTCTTTGGATCACTTAAAGGTTTAACACTTAATTCCTAAATGTAATTAAGCTTTAATTTTTTTTGCAAAACTAGATTTTGAATTTACACATGTACAAAATACACCAAAAAATATGTCGGAAAATCCAAATATTTCCCAGATTTAAACTATTTTGCAGTCAGTACATAAGGGTAGACTAAATCTTCGCTTAAAATGTTGTTACTTTACCTGAACAAATATTGAAATGATACTAGGATTCAATATGAAATTAGAAAAGTTTTGGAACAAAGGTAGCTTTAGACAGTGCGAGTCTGGGATTTATACAAAATTGATTCTAGTCCTAAAATAGGAACGTGCAAAGAACCCTACATTTCTATATTCCAGTTATTACAAGGTACAGTCTAAATTCAATTTCAGTTCTCTACCTCTTCCCACCCTTTCCTCATAAGGATAGGATGTGAAGAGGAAGAGGATTGGACGGGGAGGGGTTAATGGAGAAAAGGAAATATCCATTTTCCTGTTTATGCCCTCTTCCGTCCATCAAAGGTAGGCAACGCATCTGCAACACATTTGCCTGTTGCGGATGTCTATGGGTAGCGTTCACTTAAGGTGATCCGCAAACTCGTTTGCCACCTTATATCATTAAAATAAAACCTTAGAACATAAATAGAAAAATGTATATCGGAGGTGTCATTAGTACGGAAGTTCAATTAACAATGGACGTCAGTCAATTGCAAGTTTATTTGGTGAAGAATGTCATTAGTACGAAGCGTACGTGTCAATGGTACGGATGTCGATTTGACGAAATGGTACCTTTTCTGATTTGAAAACGGTAGACAGGAGGACGAGGCCCAGAATTAATCCTCCAGCACCTCACTTATCAGACGATACGCAGGATTACTTCTACTTTACGCCTGTCTTATGTGAGGTCGTGGTCCATTCGTGCGACAGATAGAACTTCATATTGAATAATTAGATTTTTTTAATCGGTTTAGTACTTTTTTAGTATATCTGGAACAAATAATCAAATCTATTGTCATTCTAAGTACACATCTCGCACATCTTTAAAACTTATGGCATTTAAAATGTATCAGTGCTTAAACGTACTTAGCTGTTTTACCGCCACTTCGTGAAATAACCCAAAAAAAATCCATACCTAAATCGTACTTACACAGTAATCACGGCCATATGTAACTTGGTGGGAACTCACTGACCAATAATTACTTAGTGGATTTTCCACAGATCTTATGCACGAATATTTTAAGCGAACCACCAAACGGCCATAAGATTTGGAAATTAATACTGCGCGCAGTCATAGCCTAGCATAGGACGTCCGACGCAATAAATAATAAGGGTCAGGGTTTGAACCCAGAAGTCACTCGCCAAAAATTTAATTCGCTATATAGATATACCAGAAACAAGAGGTCTGGGACTTTGAAAATCCAGGTCAAGTTAAGACAAATTCATCATTTGAAATGTAACAATTCTAATTACTGTCACCAGAGCAGTTGGTTTTCACGTAAAATTAGGATGAAATTGAACTGTGAGAATAGAGAGCAAACTAGTCTAAAGTATGACTCATACCCGCCCATGAACATCCGCAACACCGGACAAACAGCAGATGCGTTGAAGACCTTTAAGGGAGGAATACGTTCTTTTGAAGAACTCGTATCGGGCTCTCGTACAAGGCAGAATATTGATTCGATATCACATTATTAGCACGAGAGTACCAAGAAATACGGCGACCCCACAAGGAATTTGACCTAAAGATACCACTATGTACTTCTGCGTATCGTTTTGATGATTGAAGTGTAATATCCCATATCCCTTCCCTGGCTGAGGGAGCCGAACTCTTCTAATTGTTACGGATGTTCATGAGTATCCACAAAACATCTGGTGAGCCGCTTCCTAATTTACCGTCTTCTTACATACAGAAATACAGTTCCTTTTATAGATCGGTAATTGATTTTACCAGATGTTTAGTATCAAGCCGGGACTGCCTGACGGGAATAAGTCGGCCGATCGAGTCGGTGCGCGCTATAAAAATAGGCCCGCGACTGCCGTTTGTGATGCGATTGGAAACACGTAAATCAAACGATGTACCCCCCGGTCGTACGAAGCGTAAATGCCCGGTACATGTTCCAAAGTCTGGCGATGTGAGACGATATAAAATCTGTAACGCAAAAAACGTCGTGTGATCTTTTGTGATTGAGGAACATCCGACATGTTTGATCCTACGTCACAGAAACCACCCCAATAGAGTGAACTAAGGCATACACCGTCCGTAACCAAACTTTACCTCTAATGGAAATATCAAGTCCCACAGTGGTGGCCAGTTCTACAAGCCTAGGATAATTTATCTCAATATTTTCCAACGCAAAAGTTCTTTAACAAGTTTTTCAACTATCAATTCTACTCCGACAATTCTAATTTAATTGGTAGAGCCCGCCACAACCTCTGTTGTAAGTACATGCCGGCTCGACCAGAATAATACCACGAAACCAGAGAAGACGAGCGTGAAGCAAGAGTATTCTGCATTTCAACCGACGAATGAGGAACGGGAAGGGACGGAGAGTGAATGGATATTAAAGAGCAATTCTCCTTTTTCCCTTCTATTCCCTTCTTTATTCATAAAGGTAGTCAACGCATCTACAACTCACTAGGTTGTTGCAGATGTCTATGGGAAGCAATCCCTTAACATCAAGTTACCCGTTTACTCGTTTGCCACCTCCTCACATAAAAATAAATTAATATGAGCAATTTGCGTTTCTGATTATAAAATAAATCAAATATTATTCAATTTGATTTCGTATGTGAAGCATACAAATGTAAGCTTATAGATTTCTAGATATGTTAGCTGATAAAATGTAGTACATAATATAACAAAGATTATGACCATAATCGATAAAGAACCAATGTTGGCAACACTGGAACTCTAGAATGTGAAGAAAAAAAAACAAATTGGTACATTTGCGATTAATGAAATATCGACGGATTCGGAATTCAAAATTCGTTTCCGAACAATGTAAAAGTCGAAACGCCGGATGGGACAACGAATTGTCATAATATTTTATACATATCCGGTGGTCGGCTTTAGAGTTATGCAATGCGAAACAAAAAAATGTAAAATGAATGCACATTTCAATTATTCCCACCGATTGTACTGTTCATGAAGCACAAGGTTTTTTTAATATTAGAAGATGGCAAGCGGATCACCTGATGGAGCGCTACCCATAGACATCCGCAACAAGCAAATGTTTCAGATGCGTTGCGTACCTTTAATGGACAGAGGAGGGCATAGACAGGAAAACGGATATTTCCTTTTTCCATCCTATCCCCGTTATGAGGAACAGGTGGGAAGGGGAAGAAGATTGAAATTAGGCCTCCGGCACCTCACTCGTCAGACAAAACGCAGAGTACTTCTACTTGACGCCTGTCTTCTGTGAGGTCGTGGTATTTCACCGGTAAACCGGCCACGTGCAACAAATGTTGCGGACTCTACCACTGTTAAAGCACGAGGTGGTGGTAAAACAACAAAATGTTTATTTTTATGTTCTTCAAAATCTATCTGGCATTTGACAAAAAAACTAAACACAATTTTAATAAGATTGTACACACCAGAAACAGAAAAAGGGGAAACGTCATGTTATTGATTATAATTCTAATCTGCTACCATTGACCCACGCGGATCCCTGTCACTATCTGTCAGCTATCTGTCAAAATACTAGAAATAACAAAATTCAGTCATAACTATATAGGGCCGGTGGAAAACAAATTGCATCTGTACAGACCTCGCTAATCCGATTACGATGTGCTTTTATTTATTGATGTAGAAAATCACAATGGCTACGTGCCATATTTGGTAATATCAAAATAGCGGATAGATGAACCGCTCAGTGGGCACCTGCGGAATTATTCCATTTGGAAGGTATTAAAGAAGCATTTTCCTATAGCATCCACAGATATACTGCTGTATTAAAAATAATAGTACATTTTAAGTTTTTTCTTTTACAAAATAGATGGCGCTACTAAAATCTATCGAAATCGTATATCACGATGTTATTCTACAGTTTGCTGCAATGTTACAAAGTAACAATGGCTAGAAATACAAAAAAAATTAAAATAAATTCGTCACTTATAAAATGTTTGGTATTTTAGATCGATTTCGATTATGATTTATAATCGATTTCTAATTTTAATAACAATATTCGAATTAATTATGGTTTTCGAATGAAACCTATATCAAATTAAAAAAAACTATTGTCTAATATCTTCATACCTATTTGTGTGTATGATAGGTGAGTAAGAGAGAATATGATGGCATAAATCTCAATTAAAATTTTCGCAGCTGTGTCGACTCTAATGACGGTTGGAAAATATTATGATTCTAGATTCTGGCCATCGGTCATCAATTTGGGTATTATTAGCGGGAATAAGAGGTTATTTCGAGTCGAACGTTGTGGTTTTACCACTGAACGGTTTTATGGCAATATTTAAAAGTGTAGTAGGAAACAATTTGGAGGTTGGATACAGCTCGTGTCTATGGACACTTGTCCTTGTCCAAAGACATTCGACAGTTGTATATCAAGATGTCTACCTAATAATCACCGTCTGCAAAGGTGTAACGCGCATAACTTGAAATTATAGGTCAAAAAGACGTTATTTTCCTATCCCTCGGGAAGTTTTATCGGGATAAAATTTCCTGTACCCCTAATAATATGCAAAATTTCGCGATGATCGGTTGAGTAGTTGAGTTTAAACGTAAACAAAAAAACATAACTGTGTCTGTCTGAAACCACACATTGTTTTTTTGCATAGTTAATCGAAGAAAGTACTAGGGCGTCATAAAATATATAAAGTAAGTTTTATTTAGAATTCTGCAAGGTCGCGCAGCTTGGGCCGTTACACGAGATAACTACGAGCTTCCTTCCTTCCCATCTTACTTTTTTTCTACTCAACTGCCAGTAATTCTGTAACCCTGGTACAGCAACTGTTGCGGTCACAAATAATTCAAAACAATTATTTCGTTTCGAGTGAATAATTTGAAATACTATTTTGATATGATAATGTGCTTAATCTTTGGGGAAATGTCTGTAAGAGCCATAAAGTTGCGTGACGTCGCTATTCAGTAGAAAAAAAAAAATTTCTTACTCATTCTTACAAGCCAATGCTTTCCTTTTTGTTAGTCGTGTTAAACTCGTATCATTTACCTATTACACTAGTAACAAATTGTAATAAAATTAACATATTTGCTTTACGGTCTTATCCTTGTGTCCGTTCAGTATAACAACTTGTCAACGTTGCAATTTAGCAGATAATCTCTATTATCCTATCTGTCAAATGAGGGTTCGATATCAATCAACAAATCGGACAGAACCGCGTAATCGAGTCGACCCGCCATCATTACCAAGTGACGTAGAAAAGCGCGCGAAAAGCAGAAGGCAGCCATTTTGTCCCTTCCAGTTTCGTCCGATAACTGTTTAATCAGGGCGTGATATAGTCCTGATGTTAATGACATTCAATTTGCCTTTCTCGGTAAAAATTGAATAAATAAAACCCAAAATAACAAGCATGTGTAGATATACAATATTGGAATAACAATGTTATAATAAATTAAAACTGTTCTTGCTAAGTGTCTACTAGATAAAACTATAACATATGGCAATATTGTACAGAATAAAATTAGAATAACTATTTCTGTTTCCATTAAACACACAAATAATCTTTCCCTTTGCAATGTTAGTATAGATAAATAAATTTAACGTCGCAATATAGATTTTCAGTCTAAGATATCTACAATTCATAAAGATTCAAGCTTAGAGAACTGTTCAAATATTATTTAGCATAAGAGACTGTCACTCAGTTATCATGTTTGATTCAAAATAAATCTAACCTAAAAATTTAAACAAAAGTTTAAAAAGACATCGAGCCATCAATGTTAATATTACCAACACTCGATTGAATCCAAAGTTTGAATTTTGAATAAAATTATAAATCTGAAGAAATAACAGACACGGCAAAGGTAAACTTTATGGCGTACATTCAAATATTGTGGATATAAATTGCGGATAGAGTTATAAACATTATTTCGACGAGTGTTAACATAATAAAAAACGAATCCGTGTCTAGTTTTTCATATCTCAACGTTTGATTTTATTATAGCGCTCTAAATAATTATGTTGTATCTTACAAAACGTACATCAAAGGATGTAAAAGAAGCATACAGAAATATTATTAAACATTTTATAGCTTTACGTCTAAATTAATTTCTAAACGTGCTATTTTATATATCATTGTGATAAATTAGTTTTTTACGATATTTAGTTTTTTTTTTTTTTTTTTTTTTTTTTTTTTTTGTTTACGCGGGGAATGCATTTACGCACTTCGCCGTCCGTGCTGCGGGGGCAACAAGGACGGCTTCGTGTGGGACTCCCGGCCTTAAATTTGGGCCAGACTACCCACTAAACCCCGCGGTGTTCTCCTTCGCCCGACCGGGCCGTGGCATCTACGTAAGTTTATCCACGACCCGGCTAGGGGGGGCCCCTTGGTAGGGGCTCGACTCGTGTAGGGAGGGGTCAGATGTTAAGCCCCTCCCATCACCCTATGATGCTGCCCCCCTCGGAACACACGAAGGGGGCCATCCGCCACGTTCAGCGCGACAGATCACCCGACCTGTCACGCTACGGCTGTAGGGCCGCGGCGTATCTCGCACGCCTGCGGCCCCTCGTTGGGGCCCTGCGGGGAGGCAAGGTTTCGCTTGCGCGTTCGCGTTCCCGCAGGGCCTCTCTTTTGGCCGCCATCACCTCGTGTGCAAACGAGGCAACGGCGGCCCAGCTCCGTTCGCTGCCGACCATCGATCGTATGACGGCCGGCAGCGACAAATCTCGCCCAATCGCGCCAGTGAGCGTGGTACGTTGGGCGTCCCAGCCCGTGCACACGGCGAGCGTGTGCTCGGCCGTGTCCACGTCGCCGGTCCCACAATGGTGGCATCCGGGTTCCGACTCAATTCCCACAACCACGCACAGGTAACGGCCGAAACAACCGTGCCCTGTGAGAAGCTGCGTCAGGAAGTAAGTCGGCTCCCGGTGCCTAGCCTCCACCCACTGGCGCAGGACGGGGCGGACAGCCTCGACAAGCCGTTTGCTTACCGAGGCGTCCGCCAATCTTTCCTCCCATCGCCGGAAAAGATCGTCGCGACCTTCTTTCCTCCAGCGTACGATCTCTTCAGGGAGGGGTTCATCGCCTCTCTGCCGCATCAGGGCTCTTCTCCGGTAAACTTCCGCTAGAACCCCGGCTTCGAGGTCCCAGGGGAGGCTTCCGGAGATAAGGCACGCCGCCTCGTACGACACGGTGCGGTATGCCCTGGAGGCCCTCTGAGCCATGGTCCGCTGCGCACGTCGCAGCAGGACCATGTTCTCCCTGCTCAGGGGCCTCGTCGCCCATATGGGCGCTCCGTAGAGCGCCTTAGAGCGCACCACACCGTCGTACAGGCGGCGGCACGCACCGCTTGCCCCCCCGCAGTTGGGGAGCAGCCTGGTGAGCATTCCCGCATATTTCACCAGCTTTGGTGCCAGCATCCGAAAATGCTCACCGAACCCCCATCGGCTGTCGAGGACGAGACCGAGATATCTCATTGTTCCGCCGACAGCAATGGGGGTGCCGCTCACCGCGATGGAATAACCGCGGGGGACCTTAGTCCGAGGCCCATGGAAGAACATGGCCTCGGACTTCTCGAGGGCCACACTTAGACCCAGAGCCCTGATGCGGCGCACCACGTGGGCCGTGCCCGCAGTTGCAAGCACGCCCGCGTCCCGGAACGTTGGGGCCGACGCGGTGACTAGGGTGTCGTCGGCATAGCAAAGCACGCCGACGCCCCGGAGATTGGCACCGCGTAGGACCCAATCGTATCCGATGTTCCACAGGAGCGGCCCGAGGACCGACCCCTGTGGAACACCACACGTCATGTCCCGGCGGACTACCCGGTCCCGGGCCGGATAAAAGATGGCCCGGTCGACGAAGTAGTCCGCGAGGACTCGCCTGAGGTACCACGGGACGCGGTGGTACCTCAACGCCTCCGCGATTGTCGTCCAGGGGATCGTGTTGAAGGCGTTCGCGATGTCGAGCGACACAGCCAACAACACTCCCCCCTTGCCGACAACCTCCTCGACCCTGTTCCTGAGTCGGGTGATGGCGTCAACGGTGGACCGCCTACGACGGAAGCCAAACTGGCCGCTGCTCAGGTCGGGCCCAACCGCCTCAAAGTGTGCGACGAGGCGCACAGCAAGCACTCGCTCGAACAGCTTGCTCGCCTCGTCGAGCAACACGATGGGACGGTAGGCCGACGGCGAGTCGGCCGGGCGCCCCTGCTTCCTGAGGAGCACGAGCTTGCCCGTCTTCCACCGCCGCGGGACCCGCCCGGACGCCAAACACTCCGACAGCAGGGCCAACGTCTCCTCTTTGAGGATCGGCACGACTTGGGCGAGAACCCGCCCAGGGACACCGTCCGGGCCCGGGGCGCGGTTCTTCAGTTTTAGCTTTAGAACCGCAGCCTCCAGTTCGGCGTCGGACACGGGCGGGACTTCCTCGTCCGCAGTGGCCGATCCTTCGGGATCCGGTGCTGCCATCTTCGGCGGCACCCACTCCTCAATCGCCGGGAACAGGGAGCCGACCACCTGCGCCGTAAGGAGCGGCTCGAGGGACCTGGTTAGCGGGGGCGCCCATGGTCGGAGCTTTTGGCTCACGGCCTTGTACGGGCGGCCCCACGGGTCCGTGTTTAGGCTATCGAGCCACTCCTTCCACGCCTCCTCCTTGGCGGCCTTTATGGCCGAGGTGAGCGCCGCACGAGCGGCACGATACGCGGCGACCAGCACCTCCTCATGGTCGAGGTCCCTCCCACTTCTTCTGCGGCTGCGGGTGTACCTACGGCGAGCCAACTGGCAAGCCGTACGAAGCCCGGCCAGATGGGGTCTCCACCAGTACACCCGCGTCCTCGGGAGGACCGGACCTGCGCGCCGCATCGCCGCGTCGCAGACGCGAGTAAGCGCTCCTGTGAGCCACTCGCACCTCGCGTCCGCATCAGTGCCGTTCAATGTGCCGTTGGCGACCCATCTCTCCACGATGGCCGCCTCCTTGGCCAGCCCCGGGTCCAGAGTGGACACCTTCCACCGTGGACCCTCTCCCGGCAAGGGACGGTCTGGCGCGGCCAGAGCCTCCGCGGGAGTGGAGACCACGTCGAACCGGATATACCGGTGATCCGACAGGGTCTCCACTCCCTCCTCCACCCTCCACCTTCTCGCGCGTCGGGCCAGGGCGGGGCTCGCGAATGACAGATCCACGATAGACCCGCCCCGACTCCGAACGCACGTCTGGGCCGTCCCCCTGTTTAGAAGGACGAGCCCTGTGGACACCGACCAATCCGCTAAAGTCTCCCCCCTGAGGTCGGTCACCGGAGAACCCCACGCACTCGATTTGGCGTTGAAGTCTCCGGCGACCACCACAGGGGTCGGGTGCAAGTCGGCGACAAGAGCGCCGACTTCAGTGAGCATCCGCTCGAAGTCGGCAAAACTCTTGCTCGGCGCGAAGTACACCCCGATCACTGCGACGCCGCCTAGCGACGCTAGGACCCAACCGCGGCCCCTCGTTACACTGCCGAACGGTGCGAGGCCCGTGCGCCGCCAGGCGACGATAGCCACCGAGTCGTCGCGATCGCCCGCCCAATCGTCGCGGGCACGAACGTAGTACGGCTCGGCGACTATGGCCACGTCGATCTTCCACTGCGCCGCGGTCTGAATCAGCAGATCTTGAGCCGCGACACAGTGGTTGACGTTCGCTTGCAGGATCGAGACAGCGATGGCCATTACTTATGGTCAGTGTCCATTGCCTCCACCTCGGCAGCTGCCGTAGACGACGAGGCGGGGGGTCCAGGATTGCCCCCGCCTGTCTTTTTCTTGCCGCCTCTATTAGAAGGCCGGTTCATCGCCGGGCACTGCTTGTGTCCCAGACGATGACCGGCCTCCACGCCCTCCGACGCGCAGATTGCACATGAGGGCTCCACCTCGCATGTCGCGGCCTTATGTCCCGGCAGGCCGCACCGGAAGCACAGCGCGCTGCGGTCGATGCCACAGTCGCACTGTGCCCCCAGATGGCCCGGGAGCAAGCAGCGGTAGCACCGCTGCGGCCGCGCCTCGAGGAGGGTTGCCCTCACCGTCGACCAACCGACCGTGAACCGGCCGGCGGCGACGATCTTCTTGGCCGCCAGCACCGGGCACTTCACCCACACGGTACCTTGGCGGCCAGGTGGGCGATTTATAACGCCCACCTTTACGCTTTCCGGAGGGCAGCCCCCCACCTTCGCCACTTGCGCTGCCACCGCCTGGCTGGTGGCCGCATCTCCCAGACCGGAGATGCGCATCTCTGCGCAGAGCTCCGGCCGGGAAATGCGGGCGACATCCCCGATGGTCGCCCGCAGCTTGGCCGCCAGTTCGTCGGCCTTGTGGCCCTTGTCAGCGCCAGCCACCTCCAAGACTCGGCCGCCGGTTCGAGCCGTGCGGAACCGTAGCCCCTCGATGCCCAGGACCGAGAGGTCAATAGACTTCTCGGCCCTGTCCATGACGGCCTCATAGGTCGTCGTGGACCCCTTTGGGATTGTTACGACGACTGCGGCCGATTTAGGGGCGCGCAGCCGCCGTCGGGGGGCCCTCTTCCTTTTCTTTTTGGAGGTGGCGGGGGACAGGGCCGTCGGTTTCGGTGCCTTTGCCCTCCGCGCCACTACGCTCCAGCCCTCATCGGGTTGTGGGGCGGGAGGCTCCGGCTGTGACTGGTGGGCGGACTCGGCCTCACGGGCCGCCAGGCTCTTCTTGCCCTTTCCCTTCCCCTTTTTCGCCGCCGCGGCGTATGTCGCAGCGGGGACAGGGGTCGGCTTGGGCACCGGCTCTACGACCGGGGCGGGTGCAGCGCGCTCCACCTCGGGCCTGGCGCCGGCCGCTCTTGTGGCGCGGGCGGCATTGCGCACGTCCGCCGCCAGCGGAGGGCGCAGGGTCGCCTTGGGCAACAGGCGGTCTCCAATACCCGCAATCCGGGAGTCGACCATAAATAGGATCTGCTCCCGGGTCATCTGCGGGGGGGCCGCCGCCTGCTGTTTCACTGCTTCTAGCTCGGTCCTCATCGCGGCCAGCTCGGCCTGCAAGTGGGCGACCTCCTGCGACTCCGTGCGGGCTCGTAGCGCTCGCACCGCGTCGCCTATCTTGGCCATCGCCTCGCGGACGCTGGCCACGTGCTGGCATTTCATCTTTGCCGATTTTTTCGCGACGCTTGCAATCACGTCCAGCGCCGCCTCGACCGTGCCAGCGAGGTCCTCGGCGGAGGGCTCGCCGGGCGTCGCCTCCTTGGGGCCCTCGGGCATCGCTGCCAGGGCCCGGGTGCGCAGCACACGTCTCCTCTCCGCGACTTCCGCCGCCAACTCCGCCTCCACTTGCAGCTCCAGCTCTCTTTCGCGCTGGGCGTTGAGGTCCGCCTTAGCCCTAGCAAGCCCGGCGTACTCTCCGGTCGTGATGGGGCGTCCGCGTCCCCTTTTGCGCGGCGCCGATATACTGGCGCCGGCCACTCCCTTTTCTGGCGTCCGTGAGCGCTTCCGCCAGAATCTGCTCGAGGACTCTTCCCCGACAGTCTCCAAGGAGATGCAGCTGCCGCTCTCTGACTCGGACAGCTGCCTCTCTCGTTACGATATTTAGTTGGGGAAAATGTTATAGGTTCGACTGAACATGCTCAACGCAGCAGCAGCTTATTTGAATTGGGAATTTCAATGAAATTTTATTTATTTATTTTTCTTGTAATCAATTTTATTATTTCACAAGGATATTATTTTATTTTATTTTGAACTATTGTCGCGCCTTTCCTCCTGATTCGAGTTGTCACTGCTGTTGGAAGTCCTTATAACTCCTATGTTTTTTTTTTAATTAAGCTGCTATATGACCTCCATAGGCCACGACCATGACCGCAAAATAGGATTTAAGAATTTAATTAACGTTAATATTTTTATTGCTTATCCCTCTTTCGAGTATAATTGGTATGGTTTAATACGGCTGCACCGATTTCGCTAGTTCTTTCTTTTTGTTCTGGTTATTGTCTCGATAAGGTTCTTATAAAAACAAGTTGGGAAGGAAACTAGAAAAATTAAGAATACTTAACGATATATTAACTTTTTTTCTGTAGCATTTAGCGCTTTTGGCATAACAGTTGGAGTGATTGTTAGGGGGTGAACGTTTTTATGGAGAGTAGCCGTGCGAAGTCGGGGTGGGTCGCTAGTTTATTATAAAATTTATAAGATTTTGGTTTTATTAAGAAAAACAAATGGGTCGGTTTCAAAAGTTGTTCGATTTACATTTAGGGCATGCCCATGCCCAAACTACTCCTTAACTTTTTCTATCCATTTCTGCTTTTATTTCTTTACTTATCAAAACGTGCATGTGCCAAAGTTGGTTTTGGTTGGATGTACATTGGCGAAATGTCTGACTTACATTCTGACAAATGACGACTTACATATCAACCTGATCCTAGGACTTTTACTAACAACAAAATGTCAGTTAAAATTTGTATCTGTACAATACGACAGATTCCTTTCTACATTTAAGGCCTGTCGTTCATGCTGTGGACCTCAGCGACCTTGACCAGATTTTTGGTTTGTCTGGTAGAAGGCGTAACATTGTCCGTTGTGCCATTCTGTACGTGGTTGGTACGGATAAACGCCCTATACATACCATTAAAGTTTAACAAAGAAAGGCAATGTTAGTTATCTGCTGCCGATGATATTGTTGCTGATTCCATACAACGGAGAGAGTTTATTGCAATATGGGCGACCTCTAGCCTCCTTATCGTGTGCACTGTAAGAGTCCACATTTCGATGTCGTACCACATTGCTCAAAGAATTATGGTATATGTTTAAATATTAACCAGGTGAAAAGAAATGTGTTTGTGTTAGTGTCCGCCGGCACATTGTAACACGCCGGTCGACCGTTTTACACGCGCGAAATGGGTCAACACTGTCCAAACGCCGTCCAACGAACTATGACTGTATGGAGACGTCTAACACAACTCCCGCCTTACCACTGATACATCCTAGATTAATCATTTTGGATACATTGTTATTGTACATACGGTGATTACAAAATTTTAGAACACCTTTAGTTTCAAAGACAAACTTTTAAATTATCTGTACAATCACAGATAAACAATACCAAAACATCTCTGATCTTTTTTTTTAATAAAGAAGGGGGCAAACGAGCGGCGTGAGCACGGAAGTGATCAACGACTACCATGGACACACGCAACACCAGAGGAACTGCAGATGTGTTGCCAGCCTTAAAATCTAATGTCTAATCTAAAATCGTACTTGAGTCATACACATATTTTAAAAGGAAATTACAGATTAAAAAATATATATAATGAAGTGAAAAGTAACAGAAGAATTTACGAGGTTTAAAAAAATTAAGACCTTTTCTTTAAGAATTCTCATTTGTTTACGTTTGGAAATTAGCGGTATTTGATTCCACTACTTGTAAAAAGTTTGCAGGACTTGTCTGATTTAGTCATTACATAAAAAGTATACTAAAACAAGGGTATAATAAAAATAACAACTGCTACCAGAGTCTGACAGTGATTTACTTATCAAAAATGTTGTAAAATGTGCAATAATTAAATTAAATTTGGCTATATTAGTGTTATTCGCCGACAGACATATTTATTGTTATTTAAACACAAATTTTATTGAAGAAAAATTAATAAATATCACCGTGTGCTTATCTTATTACATACCTAACAAAAGTGTGTCCGTATTAATTACTTTAGCAAATTGAGCGGAGGTAATTGTGTTCTTCGAATGAATACAAACATGTTACAAGCTACAATATCCGGCCTATATATAAAACTGTGCTAAATTCAATGAAGTTTCAGTATACATAATACTTCTTACATTGTTTGTTGAGCCTCGTTCAATGTATGAACAGAACTAATGGTGGAATAACGTTTGCTTGGCTGTGACCGCTCCGACACTAATTTAATGCATATTTTTTTTATTTTCTCATTAACCTTCGAGATGCTCCGGTTTCGAATCGGCGGCGTTTTATTTTTGAAACACGGTTACGCGCTTGATTAGTGGCAGAAACGTTTAACACGTTCAGGAATCGACTTTTGTTTAAATTTGTCATTTGTCACTTGGCCGAATGATACTCGATTCCTTTGCCTAAAATATTGATTGACTGAAAAAAAAGCGAGACAACATTTTGACTTGTCAATTTTGGCGGGACAAGTCATAATTTCTCTCGGCTTTAATTAGTTCATCGTTTCTATTTAATCCCACCTGTTAAACGACGAATCCGGGTTGTGATGTCGTCGAAATCTATTCACATTATTTCAAAGAAATTTTTATTTGATAAAAAAATATATTTTTTGCAAAAATGCAAATGAACACGTTTCGTTTTCAAATTCCTCGTCGAATACGCAAGTCCCCGGCGACGCCACTGCGAACGCGTAATTAAAAAAGTTTCAAATTCGAAAAAAGAGCTAAAAAGATCGCGTTCGATTTTCGAACAGTTGTCAGTTTGGGCGGGAGACGCGCGAGTTGGCGCGAGAGCGCGAGCGGCGCGCGGGAGCGATCGCGTCGACTGGCCGGCCCCAGTGAGAAAGCTTCTCGCGTTAAACACAGAACCGATGTGCAATCTATTTATAAAGTTAAGTTGGTTCGCGGCACGCGTCCACGCGTCCTACCTACGTTAACATCATAACATCAGAAGTTATCGGCGGGACTGATGAAACGCGTTCCTGTGTTTATGCCCCACAATATAGATAATTAAAATTGATTTAAATCTGTCGTCGGTTACGTCGGCCGTTCTAGCTTTCGTTTACACGCGTAAGTTGTGCAAGGAGGTTGGCGCTGGTCGTAACTTACGCTGGAGGTGTTCCAACAACAATACACAACGTTCAACGTTTACGATTATCTAATGAATCGATTTTTGATATTCGTACGGCCGATATCGATTTTATTTATTGAAACAACACATTCCACGATATCATAATCGTTTTGGGACGATAAATGTCGATTTTGACATATTTATGTTGTTCAATGATGTACGGCTAATAAAATTTGATGGTTTTTAGACTTTGTTTATTAGAACTAAATAGCTCATAAGCGCTGATTTAAATCAACGCCATGCGCTGTCAAAACATGCCATTGTATATAAACAAAGGACAACACACGAGAGTAATACGGACTTGATTTATTGGAGGAATGATTCATGGTTTCATCGTTTTTTATGTTTTCTTAAAATGAGCAAAAGCATACTAAGAATAAAACTTATATTTCAATCCCTACTAATATTATAAATTCGAATGTAAGTTTGTTTCTTACGCTATCACGTGAAAACTACTCAACCGATCATCATGGAACTTTGTGCACATATTCTTGGAGGTATTAGAAGTAACATAGGATACTTTTATGAAAAAAAATATAAAAAGCGAAGTATGTATGTTCCCTATAGACTCTGAAACGGCTGGACCGATTTCGATGAAATTTACAGTGATTGTCCAGATTGGCACAGAAGCAGTTCCTATGTTTGGTAGCGATCGGGTCAACATAATTAGTGGTACCTGGGGCGGGTCACTAGTTGTATTATAATTCTTTAACAATTTAGAATAATGTCTGTCATTTTAATTTTGATATGGCCGTGATGAATGTAGCATACATATATCGCTTTAACGATATATTTTTCAATTACTTAGAAGTCTACCGAGCTGTTAGTATTGCGCAAGTAACACTCCGCACTCTACAGCTGCACTAGGTACCGAGCTCGGGAGACAGATCATTTTACAAGGTAAAACGGTCACCTTTTGTAACTGGGTGTTAAATATATTCAACCCATATGGTGTATTCGTACAATTACTTTAAAAATAATATTTTACACATGTTACCAACAGATACTGATAAAACTTCGTATCTCATTCGTGAGATGCATATAAAATTGCATTTTATTTTAAGTCAGTATTCATGTTATTGCTTTAAGTGTTAAAACGTTACAATGCGGTTTAACACATCCTTCCAACATTTCGGTAGTTACAAGAATAACGGGGCACAATTCTTTCAAGTCGTACTTTCGTGTTCGCTGACACATTTATCCAGGTGCGTACAGGACCAGTGACTGTAAAGCGGTTTCCATACAGTGCAAGCTATGGTCTGCAGCTTGTTGTCATTTATCAATCACTTCTAGAAAATTTTGTTAGTACCTCTCATTTTTGCGGTGGCAGTACCGTCACCAAAATAATAAATATCTCAAAATTATCTACACTACAACCTATTTAATATGCATTTCTCGCTCGAACCCCGTCACTTCCAGCGCGAGCAAGACCTTGCCACCATGTGTTCGGTGACAATAAATTAATAACGTACAAACGCACTCGCCAACGCAACGTAATGTCCACATAGTACAGATTCACGAGGATCCGGTATGACACATACGGCTGGCATGGCGCTGAACACTAAAATAACTATTTAAAACAGCTGTGAATAAGCCTCATAACGTTTGCTTAAGAACGGTCATTATGCCGACCACATCTATTCAATTGACAATGGGAGATAATGTAAGACATTTTGAAAATGTCAATATAAAAGATGGGGAGCGCTGACCTTGTAACGTTTGGTTGATGACAGAGGTCGGAACTCCAGCCATAATAGAAGGCATCAGTTTATTTATGCACTCAAGTCTGTAGCCCACAGGGGTAGGCAGATATTATGTACTTCCGTTTGGGGCGATCCTGGCACACTTCTCTCGCTAACATCGATACCTAATTCTGGTCCTCTTTCCCTAACCCATCCTTTGATAATAAGGAAAGGATGGGAAGGGGAGGAGGACTTGATGGTGGAGGGGATGTATACGAATTGGAAATAAGTATAAAAACTGGTACAAAAAAGGCAACTTTATAATTAGATTTGGAATTCTACCTGTACTGATTTCCTATCACAGAAATTAAGTTCCCATTACACTGTTTCCGAAATAGACTGTGCTAAGGAATTATATTGCCAACGGGGATTCAAATAAAAAAATACCAATATAGTGTAAAATAACAGATAATTATGTTTTTAAATTAAAATACTTCTATCACGTCATGATACAACAATTTTCTTTTACAGTCACAGAATTTTAACTTAATAATAAATTAGAAGGTTGATTTTTTTAAATAAATTAGCATAGATGACCGCAAATTGTTACAAAACGTTGCAAAAAGGTGTTATTTTGTCCGTACAACAGTTGTGGCTGCGACGGCTGGTCCACTAGGCAATAAACCACGATTTAGGATTTGGCGCCGGACTCCCGATGCGAATTATTATAAGCTAAATACTTTATATTATATTAGAATTAATATTTTGATACTTTTTATAACGTGCCGGTTGGCGTGCTTATACTTGCTTTTCACGCCGCAGGTCGTGGGTTCGATTCCCACCCAGGACAGATATTTGTGCGCATGAACTGTTTGTCCTGAGTCTGGGTGTAATTTTCTATTTAAGTATGTATTTACAATACAAAAGTAGTATATGTAGTATATGTAGTATATCAGTTATCTGGTTGCCATAGCACAAGCTCTGCTTAGTTTGGGATAAGATGGCCGTGTGTGAATATGTCCTAGGATATTATTATTATTATAGTAATACTTCATTCTGGCAACCCATTCCAGTGACTAATCACCAGAATAACTATTTCAGAAACATTACAAGTATTTATGTCAACTACTCGGTTCCCAGCACTATCACATTTAGAAACCTAATGAGGTTCCATAGATAAACCATTTAGTAAATAATTGATTAATCAAAACAATACCCTGTGACATTGCACACGAATAGTACCAAATATTAGACATAAGAGCGCACGGCCGCAATCGCTAGCTGGTAATTAATTGAAATCTGCAATACTACTGCAGTTATTTTGTATAAGTTGGAAAATGGATGAATAGGCCTGAGGTTAATGACCGCATCCCCTTACCTGATCTTTTTCCCCTCATCTTTCCCACTGAAAACCCGCTTGCTCGATTTCTATGTAAAATAAAAATCATGTAGTTATTGCCAAGCCTCACAAGGCCTCTTTTTACTGTTTTAAATATATGATAATTCCAGTAGAGATAACAAACCTGAGCTGAGCTCGTGTGAGTCCGGGCTGTTTCGTGATTGGCGCTCAATCGATTCCTCATGGATTGAAGTGTATTTTTTAAATTTAATCGGTTCAAAACAATCAACGTCAAGGTATGTCTCGTCAAAATAACAATTTGTAGATTGCGTAATCATTTGGCAATAAATCAAACTGATTCCAGCGAAAACCGAATGAAAAGATTATGGTTTGATAATTGAGACATCACCAATGACTTGGCTACTTAATCATTTATTACTTTTCACGAGATTGTTATAGTAGGACCAGTGATTATTGGCCCACGGACATTTAAGATTTCAAAAATTATGATCTTAAATTCCTTACATAGTTTGACCACTTTGAGATTATAAACGGGAAGAAATTGTATTTATAGACGCGTATAGTTTTTCGGTCCCATAAAACTTTTATCATAGAACAAAAAAGGTTTAATATCCGGCAATAAAATTGTGTTCTGTAAAAAGTAATATCTCTGGAGACTGTTTTTAACACTTCTTAAGTATTGAGATTATACCTGATTAGATTAAAAATCAAAATAAAAACAGTTAAAGACATATACGTTATATATTTTACTTACATATTTATATCACTTAAGCCTTGGAGCTACGGCGTAGCAACGCTACAAGTGTAGAGGTCCGTATATGCTCTGCTACGTTCCATTACCGAAGACTATGTGTGTTCATATATTATTAATCAATATATTATATATTGAGTACAATGCACATTTAACCCGAGTACTTATTAAAAAAACGTATTAAAAATATAAGACACAAAAACCTGAGCTAAGAAGAAATAAATATAGTAGCAAGCTTTCTATACATGCTTCTTTTAAATTTATAATAGAATAGTGATCCGCCCCGGCTTTGCCCGGGCGGCACTAATTATGTTGATCCGATCGTTACCGAACTTTACAGGTGAAACCTGCTAGGCCAATCTGAAGATTTCCTGCAAATTTCATCGAAATCTGTCTTTTCGATTCCAAGTCTATAGGGAACATACACACAATGTACTTAAATCAAAATCGTGTGTAACTGGAGATGACATCGATGTCTTAGTTGCTTCATATCTAAATGAGAATCTTCATTTGCCAATTGTCAATACGCGAAGTATATAGCGTGCCATATAATACGGAGGCCAATGAAGTATCGCCCGCAGTCTGTGATGACATACATTATCAGCGATTAGGGATCGCTGGAGCTAAGTGATTGCCTCCAAGTGTTGGCACTTTATCAATTTTATATACGAATTAGTAAGACGTGTTTTTGGGGTTATAATCAGAAGTAGTAGAGCCCGCAATAACATCTGTTGCCCGGGCCGGCTCAACCGGTGAAATACCATGACCTCACAGAAAACAGTAGGAGTATTCTGCGTTTCGTCTGATGATTGAGGTGCAAGAGGCCCAATTTCAATTTCAGGAGAAGAGAAAGATTACTGAAGGGGGAGGGAATGGATAGGAAAAGAAAACATCAATTTTCCAGTGTATCCCCTCCGCTATGGACTATGAACAGACCATTAAGGGTAGGCAACGCATCTGCGACTTGTGTATGGTCAACGGAACATCAGGTGACTCGCGTTTTACCAACTTCTACCATAAAAAAAACTACATGTTGACCACAATCTCACCTGATGTTATGTGGTAGACACTTGGTATTCACCACAAAAGACGACCATTCATTCTATCAATAGCCCTGCTTTCCAATTCAGTTTCAAAGCAATTCTTCGGGCGATGTTAATCCTTGATTCTGTTCAGAATCATCTCTGATGTAATGTTGTTTTAACAAGCATGATTTATGAAGGCAAAGCTGTCAACACTTGATACATTTCTCACATTTTTGTTATAACAAAGTAATTTAAAAAAAGAAAGAACTAAAACTTAATTCTACAAAACGACCGATTTCGATGGTCTGTGGGTCACAGGAGGTCAAAATGAATGAAATACGCGCAAAAAAGATTACCCCACCTTTAGGGTCAGTTGGATAAATACAAGAAGAGACGTAATTGTAATCCTAACAAAGCATGGTCGATTCCACGATTATATAACTATTGTTTAGAATAGACTAGTGACCCGCCCCGGCTTCGCCCGGGCACCACTAATTATGTTGATACGATCGCTACCAAACGTAGGAATGTGCCAATCTGGACAATCCCTGTAAATTTCATCGAAATCGGGCCAGCCGTTTCAGAGTCTATAGGTCTGTAGGGAACATACATACTTCGCTTTTTATATATATTTTTTTCATAAAAGTATCCTATGTTACTTCTAGTACCTCCAAGAATATGTGTACAAAGTTTCATGATGATCGGTTGAGTAGTTTTCGTGTGAAAGCGTAACAAACAAACTTACATTCACATTTATAATATTATAGATAGATAGAAACCTATTCGTTTCGGAGGAGTATGGCAACTAATACTGTGACAGGAGAATTTTTATAAAAAAATATATATATATATATATATATATATATATATATATATATATATATATATATATATAAAGGTTAAGATATTAATTACCAACAAATTATAATTTAGTCGTAATTAATTTCAATTAAAGTTACAACGGGATTAAATGTGACCACGAGGCGCTTATAGGACAATCGACTAATTCGATTAACGTGACACTAAGTTATCAATTACTTATTGCTTAACCAAATTAACTTAATGCTATGATTTCTTAATAAATAATTAAAATTATCCCAAACGGACAGATTAAAATGTACAATGTAACAAGGTAGTTGTATTGTTAATTGAGGGGCTTGCAACTACAAAACTGTAGCCTCGAGTGTCGTGCGAAATGTGCTGACGTGCGCCTACGTGCCTTCGCCGCGACGCTCCTGCAGGCAAGTGGGCAAGTGGGGTAAGCAGCGATAACAGCGCTCGAAGGTGACTTGTATAGGTGAAAGTTGGTACCATTGGATTTATAGACAATAAAACGTGTCGAATATTTTTTTTTAATTAATAAAAGGTTTTTGTTGTATCGTTTTTAACTAGCCAACCGCCCCAGGTTCACACGGGTAGCACTAGAAAAAAAAACAAAATTAAATCCTACCTCTAAAATTGGAACAAATTTAATTAACATCGGTTTGGTAATTTCGGAGTTTATCCCGGACAAACATTAAGACACGAAATTTTTATAGCATTCAGGAATAATATACCTATCTAACAATGAAAGAATTTTCTAAATCGGTTTACTAGATCCAGAGATTACCCGCGACAAACTCACAGACAAGTTTCACCTCTTTATAATATTAGTATAGACAACTGCACTTACGTTTTCATATTTTTTTTGTTTGTTCTATGTATTTTCAATTAAATTGTTTTCAATTGTCAATTTAAGTTAAACTATTCATACTTTGAGGCCAATGGTCATTATTGATTCAACAGATTAAACATGAAAACAAAATTTAAGTTAAATTCAAAAACTATTTGGACCTAACTTACTTATAGTACATGTTACCAATTACAGTATGTATGAATCGAACACACATAAATATCACAGCTACAATACAATAAGCTTAAAGCTTAACCCTGGTTATAGGTAGGGATTCAATATTAATCCGGACAAAAAGCGGCCTAGAAAGAACACGAGACGACCTGGAAAAATGAATGAGGAGGAAAGGATGGAAAGAGGAAGGAATCCTCCCTTCTCCTCCCATCCATTCCTTTGAGATATTCACACGCGGCCATCTGATCCCAAACTAGGCAGAGCTTGTGCTTATGGTAAATACATACTTAAGTAGATAATTACACCCAGACTCAGAACAAACAGTTCATGCACACAAATGTCTATCCTGGGTGGGAATCAAACCCACGACCTGCGGCGTCAAAAGCAAGTATGTTACAAGCCACGCCTACCGGCCCGTAAATGACATAATGGAATGACTTATACATTTTAATTAATTTAAACTGTATTTTGTATGTTGTCATACAAACCTCTGAATGATAAATGAGTTATCGAGAAAAGCTATTGGCCTTGTGACTTACATGCGATGCAAGTGTGTATTCATTAAAAAGAGGGGAGAGGTGTGCGGAGTGAAAGGGGGTTGGTTATAAGTAGAAATATGATGCGTATCCCTCGAAATGCATGCCAGTTGTACTTGAACGTTAGTGACGGATACCGCAACAAATATATTCCGACAATCGTAATAAATTGCGCCTCTGTACGGGCGTAAAAGTTATTTTAAAAGATAACGAGTGTATGGCCGGTTGGTCGAGTGATCCATCCAACGAGTTAGATCATTCCAGACCGTGAATAACAAAACTATTTAAGTTTAAGGTATAAAGTTTTAATAGAAGTAGAGCCCGCAACAACATCTGTTGCACGAATTGGGCGGCTCGACTGGTCAAATACCACGACCTCACAGACGACAGGCGTAAAGTAGAAGTGTTCTGTCTTTCGACAGACGAGTGAAGTGCTGGAGGCCTAACTTCAGTCACCTTCCCCTTTCCATCCATTCATAATAAAGCTTAGGTTTGGAAAAGGAAAACGTTTCGTGTCTCTCCCCTCCTTTGTCAATTAAAGGCACCGCATCTGCAACTCATTTGCTTGTTGCAGATGGTCCTATGGATTATGTCACTGACATTAAGTGAACCTCTTTATAGTTTGCCACCTTCATTGAATAAAATGTGTAATATAGATTACGATTCACAAATACTTTTACCAAACAATTACCCAATGCACAACGTGCGTGCCCAGATTGCCAGCCTAGGATGAAAAAAGTAATATAGACACTAAACTTAAACAAGTGCAGTAAGTTAAAGCGCAGTTTGTAAGTGAAAAGTTCACTTAACTCTAGTTTCCAACGTAATACAAACTCGAGTTTAAAACTAGTTCCGTAAACAAATACGATAAACGGTAATTGTATACTTACTATAAAGAAATCAATGTTCTTGAATTAAAGAGAAAATTGTTTTGGGTGTGGAACCTTGATATCTCACTACACAATATACTGTACACACTATACGACTACTTATAACAATCAGTCAAGGCTCGGGCCTCAAGAGGTGTTGTCACGACCGACAGGAGTACAAACTGAGTCTGAGGAGACTATTTAAGTTTAAGGTCTTTATAAGCACTTGTCAAAGGAAGGCCTTTGCCAAGTGCTTATAAAGACTTGCTGTCTAAAGTCAGCTACGCAACTTCACGTTTCAGTACCGTACTCATGCATTTCCGGCGAACCGGAAATGTGAGCGAATATTTGTCTTGTTATTAAAATAACGGGAAACAATATTGCTATAGGTCTAAGATCAAGCTTAAGGAATTTATACCTTCATCTGTTATTTGATCAGAACCTAGATTAAATGTTAGCCAATACAAAGCTAAATCGCAACAACGCTTTTAAATCGTAAAAACCAAAATATTTTGAATCCTTGCGTAAGTCGCGGTAGGCGATTCTAGGGGTGAAGTTTATGTGGAGGTATTGTACTATGATGTTTAAAAAATGTCCTCGATTTATAAACTACTAGTGACACGCCCCGGCTTCGCCCGGGAATCCGGTCGGAATCTATACTGAACATCGTCTGTACATATATATACATGAAGATATGCACCCGTAAAATAACAAAACGTATCCCACGGGAAGGCACGAGAGAGCTGTGCCGGGATCAGAGGAAAGCCTTAATCCAAATAAATGTCAAACATTACAAAAATCCTCCGGTAAAGATACCCTTACATAGTTTTAAATCGACAAGAGCCGGACAGGTGAAGTTTTCGTTTATTTGACTTAAATCTAAAAACTAACTTTCGGTGACAAAAGTTCTGGATGTGCAATGTAATCTTAGCTATAAATTTCGCTCTAAATTCATAATCCCAAGAATACGATGTAACACAAACAAACGGACAGAACCTCTAGGAAATAAGTGATATTAAACGACCTTTGGTTCTTCCTGCAAAAACTTGTGGCGTGTTGAAACTTTATACTTTTATCTTATCGTATCTTTATCCACTGTGGTAAGACTGTACCCAATATAAAGTCGAATTTCACTGCAGAATAAGTAAACATTTAACACATCCATCCAATCCAAAATTGTAACTGGGATTTTGAGAAACCCATGTTGAGAACGAGTTACCCCACATTAAATCTAACTTAAGTCAAAACAAGTGTAACTTTAGCTTAATAATTTCATTAGGATAATAATTGTAGCAATAAGTCCAGTGCTAAAGTTATGCAGTTCGAGGTCTCAGAGTGCGTTAACAGTGCTCTTGGAACCCACTAAATTTCGTTCTTTCCAACGTAAGAATAGAAAAAAAATATTTTTTTGGTATAAGGTGGCAAACGTGCAAGCGGGTCACCTGATAAGTGACCGCTACCCATCGACATCCAGAACAAACAAACGAGTCACAGATGCGTTGCCTCGCTTTAATGGACAAGGGTGATAGACCTATCCATCCCCTCCCCGTCCAGTCCTCTTGCCTTCGCCACCCTATCCTTATTAGGAAAAGATTGGAGGACTAAAATTGGTCCTCCGGAACCTCACTCATCAGACGAACTACTTACTCATTAACTTCTTCATTTTAAGCAAAATTCAGACACAACATTACTAATGTCTATGCTATATTCCAATGATCACAAGTTCGAATCCCAACAAACTCGTTTCAACGTAATTCCTACAAAGACACCTATCGCATGATATTTTTCATGTATGGCGATAGATTTATCCCTTAACGGTAACCATAAGTAATAACGATAACGGTAGTGGCTAGATCTGTCTACCCCTATAAAAACTCATACAATATTCACTTACGACTAGTCACATAACTAGTTGTATTTTTAGAGTTCTGTAATTCCGTATCCAATAGTCAAAACGGGACACTATTACTAAGACTCCGCTGACCGTCTCTCTGTCTGTCTGTCTGACGTCGTGATAGACAGTTGAAATTTTAACATATACAACAACAAATACTAAAAAACAGAATAAAACAAGTATTCTATGGGGCTCCCATACAACAACGTGATTTTTTTGCGGTTTATAGAAAATCGTACGGAACTACTGAATAAACCTTAAAACAGTAATAGATCTTATGATAATATACACTATGTTGATCGACCACAATATTGATACTTACCTGAAAGAACAGCGTGAAAGCGACCCACTGGTAGTATTTGCCGTAACGTCGCGGCGCCGTGCCCGCGCCACGCACCCCCGGGTACGCCGCGCCGACCGCCTCCCCCGCCACCGTGAACGTCGAGTGGATCCAGCAGTACGTGTTGAGCACGTCCTCCGGGATGTCTCTGTCATTGAAATGACTCATGACTTATGGCCTTGTGGAGGTGGCAGTGGCAAAGAAGTCACACAACAGGTGAGGCCTTAGGTTGCAGAGCGCATAAGTCTTTGCAGAAACTAAGCTAGAGGGCTCTCTTAGAAACCTCTCTATTATTCTATTAATTAAGAGGCTTAGTTAAGACGTGCCAAGCTTAATGCTTTATAAACAACTTGAAGAGGTTACTGTCGAAATTTCTAGGGGAAATTATCGAGTTCACTTTATTTTCTTTGCCTTAGATTTGGTTAAATTGCACTTTAACGAGTTTCCATTACACACCTGTTATAGATACTCTGCAATATTTAACATAAAACCATGCCCAAAAACTAAAACTCTTAAAACGTTCGTGAGACAAGAGAATAAAAATAACTGCCATCTATGATGTATGTGAAAAAACAGAACAAGGAGCCTCTTGTAAATACAAACCTAGTGTGTATGCAGTCTATGGGGTTGCCCACAAGATGGCGCGTGGTGAGAGCAGCGCTAGCTGCCAGCAACGCCGCCGTGGTCGCTCCGCAATGCAGACGGAATGCCACCGAGTCAATTTTCGGGTTGACTCCTTGCTGCAAACGTAGTACAATGTTATTGCTTGTTTTAATTGACAACAATTTCCAAATTCAACTTTTAATAACAAACCTGTTTTCGAAAGAATAAAATAACAGTTTTTTTTTTGGAAAAAAGGTTACTTTATTTTAGTTTACTTAGACGAAGTAAAGATGGCGTAAATATCATAAACATATTTTTCCATGACGCCAGTTTATATTAAAACTATTATATAATGAAACTCGGGTAGACATTAGAGACCATTGAGACGGCATAATGACTGGGGCCAGTAATCAAAAAGTTATTGAAATCCGAAGCTTTAAACATTGTATTTGTTTCACGAACATGCTTTATAGAGAATCGATTTGAACGCCGTAATATTTTTAAATAACGTAAACAAGGCTGAACAATCTCAGTTAAGGGTTGAAGGGTAGGAAGGTTGAAGGAAAACAGCCGAAACAGGAGGGTTAGGCAAAGATAATACATACCTATTTTACCTAAATCTCTTATGATTCGTTATGATTTGGAATATATTCCGTACCTACCCCTTTCCTCAAACGATAGCATAATGGGGGGACAAGACTGGCAAATTATGATAGTATCACAGGCGGGGGGCGTGGGATGTAGCAGGGCAATGAGGCCAAGCGTCTCGTATTCAAAGAAAAAGGTCGTAAATAACCAAGAACAGCGGAAACGGAATGGGGAAAAATGACCCGATTTATCCCCGAGGAAATAATTTCGCTAAGGTCCAACGAGTTTGAATACACTATGCGAATACAGTATATTTTAGAATTATTGGACCTCAGGATACTTTGAAATTTATTATAGGAAATTTACTCTACAGATTAGGTCGGTAGACCACATGACTACATAGAGAAACAATGCCATTGTAATTTTTTCCAAGTCAAGTCTTTACTGAACATTTATCAGTGACAAGTAGAAGACATCGCGGGTAAGCCTAAAGTAACTCTAAGAATAGACTTTGAATGGAAATAGATGTGGATTAAGAGAACATGGTGGCGGGTTTCCACTGGATGAGGGCCATGAGGGTCCACGGACCTGCTGGGTTGTCTCAGTGGGCGGAGAGGTGAACTCCGACGTGGCGCGTCCCCGGGTGGCGGATAGGGGAACGCTCCGGCCTGGTGCGAGCTGGAGTAGGGCGAAAGCCCCGCGGACCAAACACCAAGGGGAGCCTGCGACCTCGGTTGCGGGCGACCCGATCCGGCGGGCCCACTTGTGGGCTGGCTGGAGTTGGCCGGCCCTTGATCAAGGGCTGGCCCCAGGGAGGTCGCTGGGGGTGGACTCTGTGAGTCCGCCCTTTATAGCGAACTGCGGGGATTGTGGGGTCCCCGTAGTAGTTGTGGTGGTGAGTCGCGGAGGAGGAGGAGTGTTGGTATTTCGGTGCGCCACTCTCCCTATCCTCCGCGACTCAGCGGCGTCGCACCGCGTCTGCGACGGCAGTGGGGCTGCGGGGGGGAGAGGTTTCTCCGAACCCTCGCGGCCGTATTGCACACGTAATCCCGGCGGCGACGCTGGGACCGCAGGCCCTTGTCTTTTTCAAGACGGGGGCTGCGAGGAGTTAACCTCTATAAAAAAAACTCAAGGCGGCACCAGCAAGGGAGGGCGGGGATTCCCGAACCTGCATTGCACTGGTGCCGTCTCCTCAGGTGGAGCCGGAAACGGCTGGCGCTGGCGGGGCCGCGGAGGTAAGCGAAAGCGTTCCCGTAGCCCCTCCGATATGCGCATACGAGGCGTCGTCAGGTTTTAGTCGGTTCGAGTCCGACATAATCTGAACTTGTCCCCGCGAGGGAGGATATGCGTGGGCATTTCCTGAAGTAAAAAAAAAGAAATAGTATAAGGAAAGGTTCAGCTTTATCCGTTGCTTTTAGGTTGTATATGCAATGTTAAAGTTGCATGAAAAAAAGCTTTTGACATATTGCCAATTCAAAAAATGTTATCTAGATAACAGTATTTCATAACTAGATAGGATTGCAAGTGAAACAACGAATTAACTAATGGAGGTTCTATGAAATGTACCAATATTTGGAAATATTTCATGTATTCAAGTTGAATTCAAAGTCTGCTCTCTGTGAGGCAGCTAATGTATAAATTGCAGAAGAGAACAGAAGTAAAAAAGGTTTTAGTGGAAGGCTTTTGAACAGTTAAAATCGCCCTTTAGTGAGACACAGTGCCCCGTAACTGAATCCCGAGGAGCCTTCGAGCTTAGTTATTCATATGTGTAGGCTTGTGCACTCTGACACCTGAAGATATGGCGGTAGATGCCTGCTCAAGGTCCCACAAATAAACTAATTTAATATTGCGCCATTATTTCGCTTAATTTTATTTACAGTTAATTTATTTTACGGCTAAAAGAATAAAGGTAGAAATATAAATTTAACCACAACAACAAGACATAAACCTTAGGCCTTAATTTATTATAACTGATTAGTTTATTGTAAATGTCACTGACTGATTGTGAACTTCGTCATTTTATAATCGTACTAGGGATATTAAAAGCTCTGTAAGTCAGTAAATTGTCAACTCAACGAATGAAAAATAATATCAATTATTTCTTTCATAAACATCTTTATATACTAGTGACCCGCCCCGGCTTCGCCCGGGTACCACTAATTATGTCGATCCGATCGCTAACCAAAAGCCAATCTGGACAATCCCTGTAAACTTCAACGAAATCGGTCCCGCCGTTTTAGAGTCTATAGGTCTATAGGTACATACATACTTCGCTTTTTATATTTTTTTTCATAAAAGTATCCTATGTTACTTCTACTACCTCCAAGAATGTGTGTACAAAGTTTCATGATGATCGGTTGAGTAGTTTTGGCGTAAAAGCGTCACAAACTTACATTCACATTTATAATATTATAGTAGGGATTATTTAAAACAACGGCGTATGCGTAGATGAATGATCGCGCTGAATGGATATCCATGATCTCTGCCTACCCCTCTGGGTTACAGGCACGAGCGCATATTTATTTAAGATATTATATACTTTAAAAAGATGTTATTTGTATATGAACGCACGAACCTAACATATCTCCCATACAGTTCACAATTTGACGATTTAACTTCGACAGTCCATAAACTGTCGACAAAAGAAAGCAATGTATTCACAAGTTCAATTAACAATTTGCTATAGTCCGATTATAAGCTGACCAACTTTACAATCGCCCCGTAACATTCATGGATTTCTTTCCCAAATTACTAATAATGCTAATAATCTTGAAGCAAAAACAAATCGATGGGAATGTAGTTTAACCTAATTTATAAATTTTGTACGATGCGACGAAAGTAATATGTTGACTAAACAGCAGATATTTACTAACTAGCAAAAGAAGGCTAGTTACATGTAATTAGCATGTTGGTTCACCCTATTTGTTAAACAAAAGTAATGATTTAACATACATTTACAAAAGCTTGCACAATGCCTGCCTTTGGATAACCAAGACTAGGAAGGAATAATTACAGCTTAGATCTTAGACAAAGACGATTTGATTATGATAGAAGAATTCAGCTTTCTACTTTATAATTGCCAAAATCAGGGGAGTTCAACGTTTAGTGACGTTTATGAATTAATAAATAATTTAAAGTAAAAAAAAACAAATTGTTTCTATATTAAGCAATGAGGTTTTATTTATTCTTGAAGTGAGTCTACTACTCTAGCACTGCCCACCTCTGTTACGATGTTAAACTCATATGGAATATTCAAAAATAACTAATGAACTTTTTAAGAAGTGGGATACGACACAAAATAAGTCTCAGCGCTAAGAGCGTTTATTTTACTCGAGTGCTGAATTTCAGCATTTAGTTTATAGATAACTAACCACGTCTGGAAGTGATTGAAGGAATAACACATGATTTTAATATCAACAATGTGAGGAACATCTTGCAAACTACTGCCACCTCCAATACGGTCTAGCTACGTAATCAGGCATGTGGTTACATCTTGCTGGTGTGGTGGGTTGCGTCTCACCCCGCCGGAGAGCAGCGCGTAGATGCTAGTGAGGATGTCCATGGGCCTGCGCGGCTGTGCGCCGCGCTCGCGCCGCCTGCCCGCGCTGGTCGGGCCGCGCGCCGCACCGCCGCCGCGCCCGCCCCACCCGCGACGGCCCCAAGACACTCCCGACTCCCTGCGACAAGAACACAAACACTAAAATCGCTGCATATGTAACGAGCCACTTACCGTTAGGTAGAAGTTTTTCCAATGCCGTTGTACAGGCGGGGTACGAAACCTTCGTCAGTTTTTATATTCCTTTATTAAGTCGTAGACACTTAGTACCTTATGAAACTAAAGAACAAAGCATACAACTGCATATAAAACTATACTTACTTGTAATGAAAGCAAGGTTCAAAATAGTACACACTAGTATTCAATATGAAGTTAGAACAAAATAGTTCTATTTAATTTTCAATGCACGTCAGTGTCCATGGTGCAAGCAAATGTCAACTTAAAGGTTACGAACCTTTTTTATCCCGATTATATATAGTGCAAAGTGATAAACACAGACATTCATACAGAGCTTAGCAATCTACTTGAAGAGTGTACTGTATACAACACTAGTCTATACTTAGTCAAAGAAGAGTTGGTGTGCCGAGTAGTATAATTGTATAGACGAGTTCGTCTTCGCTTTGTGTCTACACGACTAAAATAGAATGTCTTAAGTTGGGTGAACTGGAGTTAGACGATGCCACGGTGACACCTCGGCCAGACGATACTTCGATTAGCTTTGGTTAGCAAGTTAGACACAATAAGATGCCCTTAATAAATCTGCACACATAGCTAGCTAACAAATACTTAAGGAAATAATATTATATCATTTGCACGATTTTTTTATCGGTACAGCGACAAATTATCATCTAACATTTTAAGAAATAAAATTAAAAGGCCGCGAATTGTTACTTATCGAAAAAACCCGAGTCAGTCTCAGAAAAAAAAATATAGCCAGTACTCCAATCATCCGAGAAGAAAAGCCGTCACAAATCTAAACAACTTTACACAGACAAAAAAAAACAATTAGAAAAAGCTTACTCGTTTGACGCGTGGCTCTCCGATTTAAAAACAAACACAGGACAATTTTAGGCGGGAAAATACCAAGATGGCGTCGCGAACGCTTCGATTTGCCGCGTTCTGTGTACTAACCTAACACTGAATAAAAACCAAAGGTGTTTTGTTTAGACGAACGCTTATAAAGGATAGACGCGCAGATCTGCCGGCATAATGAATGGATTACAAGTTTAAATTTGTACAAGATTTTAATAGACTAACGGTGAAGGTCAACATGAACTTGACCAAGTTTATATTAAAACGCGTTGATAGATTGAACTGGATTAGCGAGCGATATTCCTAGATTTATATTGGGCTAGAATATTCCATCACGCAACTGGCGATATTACAAATATCCTTTTGAACATTACACGCCTCTCGTTTCTTTTACATCCATACATCTACGCTACGTTGTTTTTTTATATAGGACTCCATCTGCCATAATGCACTAAATATATAATATATATATATATATATATATAGTGTACAGAGGATGGAATAAACACGATTCAAATCCTCTTCCCCTTCCCAGTCTTTTATTATTTAAAAGGATGGGAAGGATAAGTGAACCAGAATTAGGCCTACATCTTTTTCATCTACATCAATAGATGGCAAAAGAGCAAGCGGATCATGTAATGTTAACTGAGCGCCCATAGACATCCGCAACAAGGAAATGTGTTGCAGATGCGTTGCCTACTTTTAATGAACAGAGGAGAGCATAGACAGGAAAAAAGATATTTCCTCTTCCCCGTTAACTCCCTCCCCGTCCAATCCTCTTCCCGCTCCCATCCTATCCTTATAAGGAAAGGGTAGGAAGGGAAGAGGACTCAAATTAGGCGTCCGGCACCTCACTCATCAGAAGAAACGCAGACTTCTACTTCACGCCTGTCGTCTGTGAGGTCGTGGTATTTCACAGGCCGAGCGGGCCAATTCGTGCAACAGATGTTGTTGCGGACTCTTCCATTGTTAAAATATTAGATATCGTCTATTGTTGAATGTCGACATACTCATGGATGTATTTTTGTGTACGGTGTGCAAAAGTGAGTGGCAGAGTTAGTAGGCTACTAACGCTACTCACTGTTACAACATAACTTTGTACAGGAGCATACCGATTAAGTCAAGTCTGCTGTTTTAAAATCACCTTCTTCTTACACAAAACACAAATGTTATTTGCGATTTATTTCCTGATATATTTTTTTATTTAAAATCTATCGCAAATCCGTGATATTCAGAAATGTTTTAGAATTATGTAAATACTCCGAGAAACTTGTTAGTAATGTGCACACTTTGATGAAGAGAGAACAGCTCTACGAATTAAATTTGTGGTCGACATTAGTTTAAAAATAATAACGAATCTAAGCGTGTACTCTAGACGGACCTAGTTAGTAATGTAATGGCTGACAATGGAATAGTTCCTACGAATGTCTCGCTGGGCCATTCAGCGCTGTGCGGATTGCTCGGGTGATATATCGTCCAGACAGTGCAGCCACGACGGAATTAACTGGAGCACTGCAACTAATCGGTTTTATTTCGTCGCCTCCCCGTTTAACAGACCTAATAAATTCCAAAATCTCGCACCGTTCCGCCACGGACCATATACGGTCTAACGAAACTTGGAAATGTACTACATAAAATAATTCATTATGACAAGAGGTAAGCCTATTGTCATGCATCTGACCCGAAAACTAAGTAAAAAATCGTTCGATAATATTATTGTTTACAAAAATGCGTTAGTGAAGTGCAAACTCCTTTCTTTAAAACAATAAAAAGTAAAACAATAGTTGAATAGTAAATAGAAACTCGAGTATTGTGTTTAGAACGCTCAGAACTGATCCGTCGCGACAATATTCTAGGACAATTCATTCTAAATATTCAACGATAAAAAATTAATTTTTGTGCTACGTGCGAACTTTAAATCATTATAAAAGCAATTATTAAATCGGTAATTCATTAACATTGATGATTTAAGCATAATTTTATAGTCTGTTCCTTACTACACATGAAAATGGAACACTTCGCCCTATAATTCATAGATGGTTCATGATATATTTTGGACAATTCACAGAATATGTTTATAAATTATAGCCTATATGTTATACTGATGTATAAGCTATATTATTGTAAAGTTTCATTAAAATCCATTCAGTAGTTTTTGCGTGAAAGAGTAACAAACATCCACACATCCATACTTTCAAACTTTCACATTTATGATAGGTAGGATTACAATGTTACAAGCAATGAAAGAGTTGAGATGCGATCCTTAAGAAGTATGTTAGGCGTGACATTGAATAATAAGATTAAAAATAGCGGTATAAGGGAAAAGTGTGGCTTAAAGTGGACGTTATGACTAGAATTGAGAAAAGTATGCTTCGGTGGTTCGGGCATGTTGAAAGGATGAATGAAGAGAGAGTAACGAAACAAATTCATGTTGCAAAAGTGAGTGGCAGCGTTGACACGTCCCAGGAGAAGTTATATCGATCAGATTAGTGACATACTAAAGAAGGGCGATATAAGGAGTACCCATAACCGACGAGCTTGTGTGTGTAGATTTATGGATGAGGGAGAGGTGCCAGGATCGCGCCGAATGGATATCAATAATCTGTGCCTACACCTCTGGGTTACGGGCGTGAGCGTATATTTATTTTGAAAGAATACGTCATTCAAGTTCTCAATTTACTTTTCATTTAAATTCGTTGCTTAATAAATTCGTATAGAATAGTTGACCGCAATTTGTAAAAGATCTGTTCCCGAGCATGTGTATTGTGTTAAATTCGAAAACATCTATTGGATGGTTTCCAGATAGGCGATTAAATATTGACAAATGGGCTCTTACGTAATGCTCGCTTAAAAATCGGTCAATTATAAGATCCACTAGTTTTTCATTGTGCTTGTATAAGCCTCATTTTAATTAATTAAATGATTCATTGGTCTATTGTAAAATCATGTTAAGATTATGCCGAAATACTCGTAATATACAAGACTGTGTTACCATGGGATTCCACTAGCTTAAAATCATGTATCGAAACAAGCTTTCTCCTTGAAAAAGTAAGACGTACATCAATGGATTGTAAGAAGTTACGAAGTTGGTTCAATTATTAGTTTTCCCATTATTAGTTATCTATATTATGATCTATAGAAAAGTGTATTCGCTATAAGTTCTCCTGAGATGAAACCTTGACAAAATCTTTGCATAATTGAATTTACAAATTATAATTAAAGAGGCTTAGGCGCCCTCTGCGTCTTGCCACTTCGAGCCCAGCGTAGCTGTAAATGCCTTTCCTCTAGGCGAACAAAACAAGACCAGGATTAGGCCTCCAGCACTTCACTCATCAGACGAATCTGTTTTCTAAAATGTATAAATAAAGCAAAGCCATTTAACATTCGGTTAAAAACCTTTGTTAAATAAATGCGTAGCTATTCAACGCTTCCCAGGAAAAAAACGATAAGATGTGAGAAGGTGGCCAACGAGCAAGCGGATAACCTGATGTAAAGTGAGCGCTACCCATAGACATCCGCAACAAGCAAATGTGTTGCAGATGCGTTGCCTACCTTTAATGGGCAGAGGAGGGCATAGACAAGAAAAAGGATATATCCTTTTCCCCATTAACCCCCTCCCCGTCCGATCCTCTTCCTTACCCATCCTATCCCTCTTATGAGGAACGGGTAGGACGAGGAAGAGGACCGAAATTAGGCCTCCGGCACCTCACTCATCAGACGAAACTCAGAGTACTTCTACTTGACGCCTGTTGATGTGCAACGTCTTATAAATTGATGAACATTGGGTGACATTCGCGCAAGGTGTCCTGTTACGCTCGAGCCGAGAGTTGCCGATCGTGCACGATGCCTGCCGTATCGTTCATAGTGTGCAAGCGAGAGCGCGGCATGAGAGAGAGATAGAAAAGGCACGTGTTTAAAGTGTACTCAATCGTATAAATATTACATATATAACAATCATTCAATGAATAAAATACTTTCTAAACGTATTACGTAATTAACGTCTGGCGATGAACCATTAAGCGAATGAATGTTTAAAGTTGGTTTGTCGAATATCATAGTGATAATTGGTTGATATACGATTAAATATGGACCATTGGTGAAAATTGTGGAGCCCAATGATCAGATACCGCGTACTGCACCACTGCGTGATGTACGGCCGGAGCAATTGATCACGCGTTGCCATGGGTATTAACTGTGACGGCGCAGTGGACCGATCGAATTTACTGCAAAATATTATACTTACTATCGAATCGATACTAAAGATAGCATAAAATATTAACAGCACATTGCAAGTATATTTTATGTATTTTGCATATGCAAATGTAAAACTAATGCATAGTCCATTGTTGTTTGCTTCGGAGTACAAATATGTTGTAAAATTATTTCCATAGCATCTTTTTTGTATGTCTCCATACCTTATGGGATCAAACTAGCAGCAGGTCGTCCAAGTGATCACCGACGCCCATGAACATCTGCAACGCCACTGGAACTGAAGAGGTGTTGCCAGCCTGCAACGTAGGAGTACGCTCGCTTCTCGAAAGACCCGAAGTCATATTGCTTTTGAATTACCGCTGGCGCCAGATCATTCCACAAACCGGTTGTGCGAGAAAGAAACTACGCGAAAACCGCGAAGTAGTTAATTGCCAACCATCAATTTCGGACGGTATTCGGCGTTCTGTCATGTTATAGTAAAGGCGAAACACAGCGGTAGGAATCCAAATAGTCCTTCGGGACCCTCCTCATGATATTCGATATAAAAAGAAAAGGGACTCGAAGCACAAAGCCAGAGAACAAAGCCGGTCAGTACAAGCTAGGTCATTGACGATTCGAATCGTCTTCTGATTCGAATCTTCTGACCACGAACTTGAACTTCACTCGATGAATCGACGCCCAGAATAGTGACACTGGCTGAAGCAACCAGGATAGTGTATTGTCTTTTAGCTTATAAAACTTAACTCCAATGAATTTGAGATGTATTACAGGTTATTGGTCTAAATTATCCTTCTCTGATCCTCCTTCAACTGAGACGTAATCTTCACTCGATAATCTGCCTTTTTAACTTTAAGCATAGACTTTGATATTTTATTGCTACTTCATCTAACTCTGCTTAAATTTTTTTTATAGTACGAGCAGGCAAACGAGCAAGCATTCAAAGAAAAGCAATCTTCACAGTGGTAGAGCCCGCAATAACAACATCTTTTGCACGAATGGGCCGGCTCGACCGGTGAAATACCACGACGTCACAGAAGACTGGCGTGAAGTAGAAGTATTCTACGTTTCGTCTGATGAGTGACGTGCCGAAGGCCTAATTGTAGTCCTCTTCCCCCTCCTACCCTTTTCTAATAAGTAAAGGATGGGAAGAGGAAGAGGATTTGACGGATGAGGAGGGAATGGACAGGGAATGGAATTATCCTTTTTTCTGTTTGTCCCCTCCTTCGTCCATGAAGGTAGGCAACGCATCTGCAACTCATTAGCTTGTTGCGGATGCCTATGGGTAGCGGTACTTATTTTCAGGGGCCGCTTGCTCACTTGCCACTTAGCAATATAAAAAAAAGCATTTCACTCGATGTCAAGTGATCGCTACCCACAGACATCTGCAACTAACTTATGAGTTGCAGATGCGTTGCCCACATTTAATGGACAGAGGAGGGGACAAACAGAAATGGTTATTTCCAATTCCTATACATCCCCTCCACCGTCAAGTTCTCTTCTCCTTCCCATCCACGGAGAGAACTAGTGAATTAGGCCTTTAGAATTAGAACTTTTAACATTTGTTTGTCTGTGGATTTCATGGTAACGAATTTGGTGTTATTGTACTATTAATCCTTCAATATTTATGTTATATTTTAAAACAATGATACGATCTTCATTTTGCTGGATGGTGGTGGTGTTGCATTTTGATACTTTTTTAATTTAGAAATCAACGTATTCCTCAGCAATGATATAAACAGTTTTAAGTTTGATCTAGGGACCAACCCATCACCCACTTTCTATCACCAATTCTTTGTCAAAGTTTTGCTTATTTTAGTTATTCATGCGTTTAACTAGCTGTTATTTAAAGCAGACATATATAGAATAAACAGTTATTTAAGTTTCGTTAAAATAAAGCGAGTATCAAGCAAAATTAAATGATATAAATTTTACACGTAACATTAGCATGACATGCTCAGTAAAGCATTATTGGCAGTATTTATGATGAATTGAATTTAGAAATCTTTTTTTCATGCGACTACCTGCGATTATTGATTCTAAGTGCACGGACTCCAGCGTCAGGGCGTCCTCCGGACGTCTTTCCCATCGGGTGGTCGGCGAGCGACTGGCACTTAGCGCCTAGTCGCACCCGGCCGGAGTGCGTGCGGTGCCATCTAACGGCAGCCTAGAACAACTGCAGACAGGATAATGTTAACAAATCTACAAAAAATATATCAGTTTTTATAACGTGTATACGACGATATCTTAGACAAATTTTTACTTTTTTAAATATATTTTTTCCCCACTCGTACAAATGTCGCAAACTGTCTAATGCCAACAAAATTCTGTTTGAAATTATAAAAAAATGCTATAGGAAAAGTATCTGTATTAAATCTAAATAATTCTTATAATGAACGAATTAAAATTTAATTTACAGATAGTGGTTCCCATTCAAAACACTCACAATAAAACGTCAAAGTTTTGGAGCACTCATTCTCATTAAGTTGACAAGTTTAACTAAAAAAATAATGTGCCCTAATTCTCTGTATCTTCGTAACTTATCATCAATAGGCCCTCCGTCTAATCATTCATTAGACAAATTATTAAACACCAAATGACAAGAAATAGAGTTAATCAGTGTAAATAGACCATAAAGAATACGGTCACAGATAAAATATTTTATTATCCCGCTTCTGAACAGCGCCGCGACGGCTTACAGTTCGTAAAAGACATAAATGTGAGGGAACACTGCCCATAAAATGAATACAAAAAATTTCGGCGCCTAATAATCCCGTCTGATATCGAAACAGCGGCCGGCCATCTTTATTTACAGCCGATGCGTTTAAAAATATGACAGTAAGTGTAACCTACCATTTCATCACTGACTGAAAGCTAAGTTTTAACGCATATTGGCATTTATTTCACTAAAAAACGACTAAAATGAAGTGTGAATTGTACTCCATAATGTGTCCCCATCGCTCCCACTTTTATAGGCAAAATAAATCCAATAATTCAACTTTAACTCGCTTATAAAATTAAATAAAATATCCTTTTATATCCAGACAATCAGGAAGATACAAATCTGCTTACCTCTATTTCTTTATTACAGATGGCAATATCTACTGGAAAGTAAATGTATTTTCAATACATTTTTAAATAACAAAGTAAAAACGAAAAACCAAAACGCAGGAGAAATAATTTCAAAATAATTCAGCTGCTATTGGCGAATACGTAACATTAAATATTTGGCAAAACGTTAAAACGTAGTTCGGAAATTGAAATCCATTTCGTCCGCTTCTCGAGAGCCGCGAGCCATCCCCGGGATGAGTTTCGACATGTATTAATCTCGGCTGCCATCGTGCATCACTCAACGGACTTTAAAGTTGTAAATGCATTTCTCTTCGGATACACTTGTCTAGTCTCTATCAGAAAAAAAAGAAAACAGGCGTGAAGTAGAAGTACTCTGCGCTTCGTCTGATGAGTGAGGTCCCGGAGCCCTAATTTCAGTCCTCCTCCCCTTTCCACCCATTCCTCATAACGGGGATAGGATGGGAAAGGGAAGAGGATTGGACGGGGAGGGGGTTAAAGGGGGAAAAGGAAATATCCTTTTTCCTGTCTATGCCCTCCTCTGTCCATTAAAGGTAGGCAACGCATTTGCTTGTTGCGGATGTCTATGGGTAGCGCTCACTTAACATCAGGTGATCTGTTTGCTCGTTTCCCACCATCTCATATAAAAAAAATGTAAATTAATCAGATCGAAGACGTCATATATTATATATCGATATATTTTTGGTTAAAGTTATATCGTATCGGGTCGTAACTGCGTTGATAGTCGGTAGGTTTATAGCCTATGTGAGTCATTCTGCAACGTGATAACTGGCCGATAAAACGCTTCAACGGTATACTTTTAAATTCGATTAAAACGCAACCTTTTATTTCACCAGGCCAATGTTAAAATTGTAATAATTTACGGGTATTCGGGATACATTCAATACAATCGTTGCCTGTGGCATATTTTAAATGTCTTTAGGGGATAATTTATAAATCAATCTGAAAGCAGGTTGAATTAAGTAACTGAATGTCTAGGGTATATTTGTTAAATAACTACGGAGATAGCGATGGTATTACCACATGACTTTTCGTATAATGGATCTTCAGTGAGCAGTGGTTTGTGTAAGAGGAGTAACTGCGCCCAGCGATTTTGCTCGCCCGTGTACATTTGTTTCCGTTAGTATTATTTTTCCTTTTTTCTCGTCTTTTTTCTCGGCTGCTAAGGATGTTAGTATGAGGTTTAGTTGCCTATAGCTATCTTTATTGATTAAGCTACCAAATTCAAAAATAATTTTTTAAATAATTGAGATTACCGCGTTCAAACTATTCAGTTTTATCATATTAATACATAGGTAGAGCAGTGGTGGCTTAGCGGTTAAGGCCCCAACTTACGTACTGTAGGTTGCTGGTTCGAACCCAAACAGGCGCTTTACTTTGTGTAATTTATTTCATCACCACTGCTCCTAAAACGGGGAAGGAAAAGAGGAAACCGGCAAGTTCTTAGAACTACCAAATTCGAAGATACATTCACCAACCCGCACTGGGCCCGCGTGGTGGATTATGGCCTATTCCCCCTCTCGGAGAGGAGGCGTATCCCTGCAGTGGGGAACATTCTAGAAAAGGCCGAGTTATTATTATTATTCAAAGAGCGTATGCTAAGCTATGATTGGCGCGCCCCAATTAATAATATTGTTTTTCGAAAGCCAATTAAACTAAAGATTTTAGTTTGATTGTTTGTTTTATTTATACAATTGTTTTGCAGAATAAACCAATTTATTCAATACACGACATTTCAACATTTTTACATTCTCTTTAAAATATTGCTTTTTTACTTTAGATTATACTTTATTGTATTATTCGTGTGTATTATATGTAACATAATTTCGAATGTTTTATATATTCCTATTATATGTAAAACTGTACATTTAAGTGTAACAACATATGGGTTGTATATATATGTGGACGGTCATAACAGTGTATAAAGCGTTGTAAAATGGCCGCCTTGTTGTTGATTTTTGTGTGTTGTATTTTTGGAACAATTTGTGAAAATAAAATACCAGAGGTAAGTCTGCAGTATTAAATGATAAGAAATTTAATTTTGTAACCACATCTTAACAGTGGTAGAGTCCCCAAGAACAACAACTGTCGCATGGATGAGCAAACTCAACCGTTGATGTACCACGACACGAGAAGACAGGTGTCAAGCAGAATTACTGCGTTTAATCTGTATAGTGAAATGCTGGAGACTGAATTTCAGCCCTCTTTCCGTCCTTCATAATAAGGGTAGGATAGGAAGGGGAGGATTATGAAAAGGAAACCTTTTCCAGTCTATCCCTTCCTTTGTCCATTAAAGGTAGGCAACGCATCTTCAATTCATTTGCTTTTTGCGGGTAGTGGTCAATTTTGCTTTTGCGCAACCCATAGACATCCGCAACAAGCAAATGTGTTGCAGATGCGTTGCCCACCTTTAATGGATAGAGCAGGGCATAGACAGGAAAAACGATATTTCCTTTTCTTCGTTAATCCCCTCCCCGTTCAATCCTAATAAGGAAAGGGTTGGAAGGGGAAGAGGAATCAAATTAGACTTGTAATCTACTTGTTCGTTTAGCTTTATCCAACAGATTATATTATTCTCAATGCTAAAAATTTAAATATTAATAGTATAAAATGATTAAAGTACTTGGCTGATTATAAAATGCAATGCTCTGAAAAAAAAAGTAAAACAGAACTACCGGAATTAAATTGCTCGTCTAGGCTCAGATAATGGCGCCGTCGACGGCCGCTCAAATCATTCACTTTTCGGACGCAATCCTTAATTATCTTGACATAATTTCATTGCTACAAGAGATTTTCGAGATCGTTAATTTAATTTTAGTAGGTTGCGGGTCCGAACCCAGGCAGACGCTTTACTATGTGTAATTTATTTCATCACCACTGCTCCAAAAAAGGTGAAGGAAAACATCGTGAGGAAACCGGCATGTTCTTAGAACCACCAAATTCCGAAGACATGAGACATCCACCAACCCGCACTGAGCCAGCGTGGTGGATTACGGCTCATTCCCTCTCTCGGAGAGGTGGCCTGTGGGGAACATTGTAAAAAAGGCTGATTTATTATATTATTGTACTAATTATTATTATTACTTTCTACTATTACTAGCTTTTAATCAACATCTGCTAATAATATCGAATCGGTTTTAATTGTTTGCGAACAGAAAACTTCAATCAAGCTCATACTAATTGCCATGCTTAAATCTGTACAATTATTTAAGGGCTGGGCCACATCCATTTTAAACGTTGGTACTATGTAGATTTTACATATGACGTCACTTATCAGTTTATGATGTCATAGTGGTTACAACCAAATAACGAAATTTTGTGATATAGAAAATAGTATAACAACTCGGACTACATTCGAGTGGCCTTAAGTTATTTATTTTACTACCGCAAATAAAACCTCTATCCGAATGCGTTCCCGGAATACATTTTTAAAAGCCAGCCTGCATTTGCGGTCGGAACTAGTATTGGTCAATGCCAAAGTGACCGTCCGCTATCCCCTAGAGACGGGCTTAAAGGCATGTATAGGCACACTCAAAGTGAATTTTCTAGTACAAATGTCTGCGCAATAAATTGGCTGGTGTTTTATTTTTTGCCCCCAATCTTTTAACTTGAGTGGATTTTTAAACTAAACATAAACAGAGCGAAAACACAAAATAATTTCGTGGTAAATGAAATATATAGGAAGTAAAAATACAAGTGAATGAGTTTTAAATCTAAGAATTAACAGTGATAAAGTCCGCAACAACAACATCTGTTGCACGAATGGGCCGGCTCGACCGGTGAAATACCAGGACCTCATAGAAGACAGGCGTGAAGTAGAAGAAGTCAGCGTTTCGTCTGATGAGTGAAGTGCCGGAGGCCTAATTTGAGTCCTCTTCCCCTTCCCACCCTTTTCTTATATGGAAAGGATGGGAACGGGAAGGAAACTTGACAGTGGAGGGGATGTATAGGAATCGGAAATAACCATTTTCTGTTTGTCCCTCCTCTGCCCATTAAAGGCGGGCAACGCATCTGCAACTCATTAGTTAGTTGCAAATGTCTATGGGTAGCGACCACTTGACATCGGGTAGACTTGCTTTTCCTCGGTTAGTAGAAAACATAATCTGATTGAAACGCTTAATATTTAAAGTGCATCAACACCGCGGTTACTTTTTGCACAGAAATGTTATCGAATGTAACCCACTTGGAACCGTTGCTCCACAAAAAGTAACTGCGGTGTGGATGCACCATTGCAGTTTTTTAGGAATGGCGCCCAACACAGATAGCTAGGCTCAACTTGTTTCCCCGCTGATTCGCTCTAGTGATATTTGTAATCCTAGTAACTGTGTAACGAGTTCCGATCTTCAATTTATTATTAGATTATATAATTACATAAAAGGATTGACTAGCATTTATATGACTGCTCAGCTCACGGCCGTGCGCAATAACATATATGTTTTACATAAGGTACATACAATTTTGAGAACTATTTATCAATAAACGTAAGTCAGATGAACGACCTCGTTGTTAGCCTTAACTTGCGGTTTCTGAATTTGTTAAAATCAATTAATACTCATGTTAAATGTAACGTCAATTCGATAACAGTTTCTAATTTAAAAGAGGTTGATTATCCTACTTCTAACAACTGACAATTAAATAGGATTGTGGTCGAAATATAATAACACGTACGCCCTAAACTATAGAATGAGGAACAATCACAGTTTTCTATTTACCATGGTTCCGACATATTTATGTAAGTCAAGCCGTAGATCGGTCTCCCGGAAGATGGGCCGATGATCTAGTAAATGTTGCGGGAGTCCAAGTGATAAGCGGCAGGGGGCCCATCATAAAGTTCATGTTGTGCTAACATGAGCTTGACTCCTAGAATCGTATATTATCTTACATTAATATAGTTCCTAATCAAATAACAAATGGTATTAATTTATTATGCCAAATCTTAGGCTATTCTGAAACTATATTTCAAACCGTTGTGAAATCTCACCTGAAAATCTTGCCTCAATTTTTGGACAAAATTTTCTGTCTTTTGTAATTTCTGGATAAATAAATAATATGCTCACGGGTAGGCAGAGATTACGGATTACCATTTGGCGCGATCCTGGCACACCTCTCTCGCTTCTTCTACATTCATACATCTACACATACAAACTCGTCGGTTATGGGTACTTCTTATACCGCCCTTCTTTTGTATGTTACTAATCTGATCGATATAAGTTCTCTTTGGACGTCCCTTAACAACGCTGCAACTTACATTTGCAACATAAAATTGTGTCTTTACTCTCCCTCCATTCATCCTTTCAACATGCCTAAACCATCGAAGTATGTAATAAATCAGACTTATCTAGAATGTTCTCCACTGCTGGGACACAGGCCTCCTGTCCGAGAGAGGCAATGAGCCGTAAGCCACCACGCTTGCCCGATGCGGGTTGGTGCATGTCACATGTCTTCGAATTTGGTGGTTATAGGACATGCCGGTTTCCTCACGATGTTTTCCTTCACCGTTTTTGGAGCAGTGGTGAAAAACCACCGAAGTATACCATTCCCAAATCTAGTCATAGCATCCACTATGCTATAATTTCACTATAATTTCTAGATTTTGTTGTCTATGCTATTTCTTTGTATTTTCAAAGCGTATCGAAAGGATGACGTCATCAAAAAACAATTTGCGCCGTTAATGTTCTTTAATATTCGAACAATGTTTTACTGCGACACAGATTTTGTAATGGACGTAAAATAAATGCAAGATTGAAACTGATTAGGCATTAAGCGACCTAGATAACATCCGCAGTATGGCCTTCAAGGCCTTTGTTCCGAATGAAAGATGTAATTAAGTGAGTGAATGAATGAACGACCATAAAGATTCAGAATCTTTAATAATTAAACCATTCCCATTCTTCCACCTCGCATTAATAAATTTTTATGTTTATTAATTTAATTAAAATTACTTAAAATATTTCTTTATATTGTCTGAATACATTACTTTAATACAACGTGTTAATCTGAATGTCTAAATCAGAAGATGCTAAATCATGAATCTGATCGCTTACTAAATGATATAACTAGAAATGACTCACATTACATATAGTATCCATTAATTTTATTAATTAAGTTTTTGAAACCTAGATGGCGTTATTCTTAATTTTAAAAAATAGCAAATTTTGAAGATCTTTGCATGACAAAGGGACAAATTATTGCATTATGATCGCTCCTTGATATGTGTGTAACGTTGAAAATCAATCCGACGTTTTGAAGGGATTAAAAAAAACCGTTACATAGAAACAAACATACATACATACACATCTAGCTGATAAAAACGTGTTAAAAGACATTTTTTTTAAATAAAACCCGAGAACCTTTTATCAAAAATGTACAAAATATTATGGTGAACTTTCACAGAAATATTTCCAAGAGTACCGTCGCCTAGCCAAGGCGATAGTGGAGGCCCTGCAGGACTCCAAGTTCGACGAGGAGCTGCTGTTCGACCTGAAGAAGGAGAACCAGGTCTACCTCAACCGCACCATGTCCTGCATCATCAAGTACGTGGTTAAAAGGTGAGGCAACAAAACAAGATTCATTCAAACTGCGTCTACATACAAGCTCATACGTTTTTGTCAATCCATCTAGAGTTGATATTATTTTTCACTAAAATTTTTGTCAAAACGGAGAGTAAATTTTAACTTCGAACCCATTATAAATTATGTAAAACGTGATGTCTTATACTATACACAAAATCACATGTCAAATGTATTCCAGAGACAGTGACAGCAACACACACATATCAAATGGTGTGAAAGGGATAGCGTGATTGAAATATAAAGAAAAAAGAAGACAGTGTTAGTCACAGCGTAAATGTAAACACATGACGTAAGCTATAGAAAAAAACGTCCCAATTGGCACGTTTTCCAGTCTTCACTTTTCGACCGATATTATAATGTCTGATGTCTGTCCGGTAATTAAATAAATAATTTAATGCACTTATTCCATATTTTCGCCACTAACTTTAGTTGTAGTTCTTTTTCTCTTGTGACTTTCGCGCTGTCTAGATTAAATACAATATTGATTATAAAATTTGTTGTTCAGGGAGGTTGACAACTACAGATCGCGCCGCACCGACGCCATCAGCCGCCGGATTTATTCCTCGCTCGTAATGAAACTGATTGACATCGCAAAGGTAACTTGTTCAACGATCACGGCTCCGAGCGTCCGCAACGAGATACTTGTTAATTGCACAGTCTCGGGTACAAAGTTATTGCAAAGCGAATCCCTACTAATATTACAAATGTGAATGTAAGTTTGTTTGTTACGCTTTCACGCGAAAACTACTCAACGGATCATCATGAAACTTTGTACACATATTTTTGGAGATATTAGAAGTAACAAAGGATACTTTTTATGAAAAAAATAGTATATAAAAGGTGACGTATAGACCCATACACTCCGAAATGGCTGGACCGATTTCGATGTTTGCAAGGATTATGCAGATTGAAACAGTAGTACCCGGGCTAAGCCGGGGCGGGTCGCTAGTAGTATATAATTCAACACTATTGGACGTCAAACGACCTCACAGCTAAACTGTTAGAGTATCTAGGTATTAAACTGCAGGACCAATCGTCTCCGACGGTAAGATAAATATTTTTGGCTATGATCAACAGATCATATTGCAAAGCAGATGTTACACCCCTCCAAATATAGCATCTGAGGACACAAAAGTGTTCACTTTAAGTCGCCAATTTGCAGGTTTTATATAACCCCGGGAATATTTTTATTTTTGAGATACATTAAACGGTACGTGTATAAATTCTTGATGATCGGTCGAGTCGTCAAGAAGTCAAATAAAACAAACAAACAAGCAAACAAAGTCACAATCGTATTTTTTTTATTTATTACTAGGTGGCAAACGAGCAAGCGGTTCACTCGACGTCAAGTGATCGCTACCGCAACTAACTAATGAGTTGCAGATGCGCGCGCACCTTTAATGGACAGAGGACAGGGGACAAACAAAATGGTTATTTCCAATTCCAATACATCCCCTCCATCGTCAAGTTCTATTCCCATTCTTTCCTTATAAGAAAAGGGTGGGAAGGGGGATAGAACTATAATTAGGCATCCGGCACCTCACTCATCAGACGAAACGCAGAATACTCTACTTCACGCCTGTCTTCTGTGAGGTCGTGGTATTTCACCGGTCGAGCCGGCCCATTCGTGCAACAGATGTTGTTGTTGCGGGCTCTACCACTGTTAAATATATTTATAATATTTTTCCCGTGTACAATAGGTATCCATATCCATTCCAAAAGCGCTGTAATTTTAAATCGAGTATAAGATTTGTGTAAAAGCTAGAGTTGTTTGTGTAGACTTCGCCCTCGCATTAATGTTTGCCGCCAGTCATTACCACCGCCGGATGTGTAGCGTCGGCTGTATGGATGTATACACTCAAATGTATATCCCTTGTCTCTTACTAAGCTCCTCATGATTTGTTCGTTATTCACACAATTTGGTCACCTATTCGATTCGACGAGAACGGCGAACTTCGAGAATACTAGACGTGAAGCAGCTTATACTTTGCGTTCCGTCTTATGATTGAGGTACAGTCGTCTTCACTGGCGGTGTTATTATGATTCCGTTCTTAAATTTGTTTGTACGAATGATCGGTCAATATCGTAACAATAGGTTATTAGTAATGATTTCATCTGAATGGCAGATTCATTCATTTGTCTTAAAACTTAATAACGGAAAACAAGGTTGGTGATACCAACATGCAGGCATTTCATGCATGCATTTTGTACTATCTTTTCGTTTGCACAATTCACTGCTACGTAATGGATTATTTCTTAGAAGTAGAGGAGATTATCTCGTTGCAAGGAACGAGGTTATTTTTCTGAAAGTACAACACTGCGAAATAGGACCACTGTACGTCTTTCTTCCACCCTGTTTCCTTATATACTTTTCATACACTTATCACTTGACAGTTGCATATATGGTGGCTCAGTGGTTTACGCCCCGACTTATGTACTGTAGGTCACGGGTACGAACCCCGGCAGGCGCATTACTTTGTGTAATTTATTTCATCACCACTGCTCCAAAAACGGTGAAGGAAAACATCGTGAGGAAACCGACATGTTCTTAGAACCACCAAATTCGAAAACATGTGACATCCACCAACCCACACTGGGTGGGCCAGCGTGGTGGATTATGGCCCATTCCCTCTCTCGGAGAGGAGGCCTGTGTCCCTGCAGTGGGGAACATTCTAGATAAGACCGATTTATTATTATTATAATATTATAGTTGCATATATTAATAGTTAGGGATTATAACATATCTTTCGGTGTCCCGCCTCTTCTATTGCCTTTTCCGAACACCGGTAACAGAACACTTTTGTCTTCTAACCAAAACTTCTACACTTTTGGAATATTGAAATAGATTTGCTTAACCAATCTGTTTTCGTTTCATTTCTATTATATATTTCTATAAGTCGGTCAATAACTCTCTCTACAATAGATAACTTTACAGTATACTTCAAAGGTGGCGGACATTAAATGTGTATGTATATTGTTGGTATACTTTGTTTACCAGGACTTGCCGCGCAACACTAGCGCCACGAGCCGCATCGAGACCGCGCACAGATACTACACATCGGTGGAGAACCGCGAGCAGCACGACAAGATGGCCGACACGCAGGTGTTCCATGCGTGCGCCCGACTATATGACGTTATGTTTACGGTGCCCATCATTATTAAAATATTTCTGCGACTCGTTCAATAATAATATTTTTTGTGTTTTCAACGGGCTCCTATGCAAAGTAAATAACAATTCCTATCTCCCTCTACCCCACTTGGGTCAACTAGACGGAATAATATCACGTGTACTTTCTTATATCCTATGCCTACCCTGCGCAAAATAAACTAGTGCTTGCTCACAAACACACACAATGATTGGCGTTATGATCGCATTTTTTTTATTTGGTGCATTTTTTGATGGCTTAACTTGTTTGGTGTTTCATTTGTTACCAGACTCCGAGGATAATGGCACATTTAGGCAACCTGGAAGACTTGACGCCCAGGCTACTAACAAGGCGCCTGTTGGAGATGCAAATCAAACCTGTCCATTTTGGTATCGCGCTGCTTATTCAAGTAACTATTTTACTTTTCATTAACAACTAATTTTACAGATTTTATCTGTGCCACTCGAATAAAGCAGGGGCGGATCGCTAGTATTTTAACATATTTTTATTATTGTGTATTACAAGATTTTGAAACCCCTTCAAAACGTCCTATAATTTTTGAAACGTTGCATACCTATAAAGGACCGATAACAATTCAATAATTTAAACAGTTTCTTCTCTATGATTAGCTATTTTTAAATTAAGAATAATGCCATCTATTGAAAATTCAACGAAAATTTAAGTGACAATGGATGGATGATATGTAATCGGACTTTAGTTTCGACGGTTAGGACGTATTCTTTAGTTTTTGAAACTATGAATTGCTTATATTATATTTTTACTATTTCCAGTACCATTTAAGAAACACAATCAACTTTGCGATCCGGTCTAAGACCCTGGAAGTCCTTAGCACAAAGCCGCAGATGGTGGGTCCGAACGTCATCGACATGCTGAAGTCCCTGGCGTCACGGCTGCTCCCGGTGGCCGAGCTGCTGGACATACACCTGGCGTACTACAGCCCCGCGTTCAAGGACACCTGCCCCTCAACATGGCTCGGCATCGTCAATAACAAGCAGCCTTGATCACAGCCATTTTGTTTTTTTTTTGGACTTTATAATGATATATAAATATTATTTATTTAGTATTCAATGGTTGATCTACGATTGCGATCGGAGGGGGGGGGGGGGTTGATCCCGATTGGGGGTTGTGGGGGCTAAGATTAAATTTTAAATTTATCTGCCACGGATAAATTCCAATGTGGAGGAGCTTTAATAGTTTTAAAACCTCTTTAAGTTAAATGATAATGGCTACAAAAGTACATTAACAGAAAGTAATTGTTACAAGGCCGTTAGGAAAGCGGAGAGGGCGGGGAAAAATTTCCAGCGGCTAAATTTAACGTTTGTGAAGTCCCTTGTTGCGCCAACATGTAATTTAAAGAAAAGAAAAAGAATTTACAGGGTAATAGAGCAACGTGCACCTAAACAAATCCCATAAATACTAATAAATAAATAATAAATAAAAATAATTTATTGTTTTAAGACAAAACATAGAGTACTAAGAACTCTTGACCTCTCAGTCACTGCATTATATTAATGTTATTTAACACGTATTTATTTTACCTGAGGTTATTTATTTTAAATAAGCCAGTCGCCACGTTAAGCGACGCGGGCAACAGTCGGCGCATTGTTGCCGAGCCGCGTGCCTCGCGCTGCGACACCTCACTAATTGCTATTCTATAATTCATCAGAGAGTTGAAAGAACGCGATGTAGTTAATTGCTTCTTTTTTTATTCATTTATTAAAACCTTTTTGTCCACTGTTTGTAAGATTCTTAAAAAAATACGAAATGATTCAATCATTATTCTAGTGAATATACATTAAGGTGCATCCACATCTGTAGAATGCACCACGATAGCGCAGCTCGCGCGTTCGCTAGATATGGACGCACCCTTAGGTTAAAAACAAAACACATCTGCAACAACATGCTATAAATGGATTTTTTTTTTTTTATTGTTAGTAAATACTAGTATTTTAAGAAAGCTAAAATGTTAGTCACCTTCCCATTAAATGCTCGTCCGTAGCATTTCCGTGGTGCTTTTTAAAATTCTCAAATGCTTTTCGGATTTAATTTAACAGTGGTAGAGCCTGCAAAATTTGTTGTACGAATGGGCCGCCTCGACCGGTGAAATACCACGACCTCACAAAGGATAAGCATGAAAGTATTCTTTGTTTCGTCCGATGAGGGAGGTGTCGGAGGCCCAAATCTTCATCTTCCTCTTTCTATCCCTCCTCTGTCCGTTAAATATAGATAACGCATCCGCAACTAGTTAGTTGGCGGTAATGAAATAACAGGTGACCTTATTCGTTTGCCACGTCCATACATAAATGGTCCTTGATACGATACTCTTACCTCGTTAGCAGTCGAACCTTAAACTCTGTGTTTAACTGTGTTATGTGACGTGAGAGCTTAATTTTAAACTACTTATGAAATGTAAATGTTACATCAAGGTTATTCTCTATTATTCTCCGGTAACTTTAAGAGGTTATAGTTAAAAAAATTAAAGGGGAAATTCATTAGTGCTCCTAAATCTGATCTAATGATAAGAAATAATTACTACAGCGTTACTGAGAAGAAAATAACACTAAAATTTACAATTAAAAAAAAATAAGTATTAGAACAACACTTTCAAAGCGTCGAATGAATAATATAGAAGCAATTAGCGGGGTGTCGGAGTTCACCCTCAGTGCTACGCTACAATTCGCAAGCTTTACCTGCATTACCGTTTCGCTAACGAGTTGTCGCTTCCTTACAAATTGGTGCAACAAATTACGCGGAATCTACGTCGTAGGCGCGCTACGCGGCTACGGCGTAACCGAAGCTACACAACCTACAGACCTACAGAACTCTCGAAGAATATATCACATGATATTAATAGTTCAATTCAAAGTGGCGCGCGGCGCTATGTTGAAATATAGCTTTGAGCTGTGACAAAGGGCGCGGTGGCTGGCTTCACCAACCACCGCGCCCCTCTATCTATGCAAACCATCTACAATGGTAGCCTTTCTGTTTATTTCATAACTGAAATATTACGTTAAAATATTTATGAATCCATAAAAATTGGAATAGCCGAGGAAAAATAGTTTTAGGAAGTAGCTGGGTAGTACAATAAATACTTGTACACATTATCACTATATTTTTTTATTCTTTCATTTGTTTTGCCTTCTAGATAAATGTCAACTAGCTGTCAAAGTTAATCTACTAAAACTAGTGCCAATGATGTTAATGAAGCATCAGAGTCTATGGTAATAGTAACAGCGTAGAAGCGTACATAAAATGGTAACTTAACCTCACCCAAGAGCCATTAACCCATCAGCTATAGACCTGAAAATAAGGTAGCGTTAATGTAAAGTAAAGTAAACTTATGAAATAGGAAAATAATATACGATAACATTTTTTTTTAATTAAGAAACCGCCTTAATAAATACTCCTGTGTAAGCTTTACAAGTTTTGGCCCAGAACTAACTCTACATTGAAGGCGAATTCACAACTTTAGACGTTGTGAATACTACATAATTTTTTCAGATCGCAGTGCATTTTCACTCATCTCATGCCAATTTTAAATAGATATTAAAGAAAGAAAGACAATTATTTCTAGGTACTTTGTCATTTTAGTTATACACTTTGCTTTTTTAAGTATTCGTGCTAAACTGATTCGTCACTTTCTCTTCATTTCTAGCACGTCACTATGGAAGAAATGCTTATGGCAGTACTTTGAGAGAGACGTGATCTCGCATAACGTGTGCATTTTAAAATGGCGGCCGCAGTCTCATTATTATAGAAAGGGGTAAGTAGAAAACGCCATAATAAACTTTACAGTTTTAATTACACATCACTCAACTAATAAAATATAACATTACTTAGTTTTACCCGCGGCTTCTCACGTGGTGATTACCTGTGAAACATCTCTATTGAATATTGAACTGACCAGTATTTACTTATTGGAACGCCAGATGGCGTTAAATATCATACAAATCGAACACTAGATGGCGTTGAATTCTAGTCAAATTACCCGAATTCTTTGTCGATCATATGTCAACAATTTTTTTTTAAATAAGTGTACAGAATTTCATAATGTTCGGTTAAGTAGTATACGCGTAAAAGAATAAGACACAAACAAACCCACATTCGGATTTATAATATTAGTTAGGATATACGTTTTGAGGAATCTGAAAAAACTAATTCAACAATATTTATGCTGTAAAGAACCTTTGAACTACCCCACGTACTAAAAAGGGTGATTTATTTAAACACCGAGGAAGTAAATAACTTAAAAAGATTCAAGTGAACAAATCACTTGTTAAAACCATTATATTTTAACGTTAAACCATTCAGTTACGAATCAGAAAGCAAGTCGAATAAAACTGCTCAACAATACAACTGTGTCCGCATAAAGGCGCTAACAAAGAACTTTTCATTGTTCTCGGAATTGATACACTTCAACATCAAAGGAAATTCAAAGTTCTAACGCAAAAGTTTAATACGGACAGTGAGATGCAACTACATTAACATAGTTATTTAACTGTTACAAAATATTGTTTAACTTAATTATTATGACCATACTAATATTATAACACGTGAAGATTTTTTTATGGGACGGAATGACACGCGACGTCAAGCGACTTGCGTTGACTACCTTTAATGGACAAAGGATTTACAGGAAGAAGATTGTCTCCTAACCTATCCATCCCCTCCCCGTCCAATCCTCTTCCCCTTTCCATCCTATCCTTATTAGGAAGAGCTGGGAACGGGAGGAGGACTACAACTGGACCTCACTCATCAGACGAAACGCAGTCTACTTCGTGTATTCCGGATAAACTGAAAATTACTAACCTGATTCTAAAAATTGTTTTACACACAGTAAGCTTTATTAGCGAGTAACATAGACTACCCTCGCAATAGCTTTCCGCCGTTGATAGATTAAAATTCAATATTTAAGTTTTTTTTTTTTAATTTTTAATCTATGTTTCTTCTGAAAAATAAAACGACCACTATTCTAATTTATTGATATATTAAGAATTCTGGTCAAATAACCATAAATACAAATAAACTCGTATTGCGGCAGTGAGTGGCAGCGTAGGGGACGACCAAGGAGAAATTATATCGCTCGGATTAGTAACATACAAAAGACGGGCGGTATAAGGAGCACCCATAGCCGACGAGCATGTATGGCCAGATGTATGCATGTAGAAGAAGCAAGAGAGGTGGAGGAATATTTATCAGTTTAACTCAACAGTACCAGCCAGTAACAGCCAAATAATGGCAACATTGTAGTCACCTTATACGTGTGCTAATATTTCATCCGCATCACTTCGCACATCACGTAATTATCCTGCAGGAGACCCCGTGCGGCTATTACCCTTATCTCCACAATATTAAGGCCCAAGCAGCCACTAAATGGCCACTTCGTTTGCCGTTTCGGTAATCAGCTTTCTAACAAGCACGTAAATTGACGAGTCATTTTATAATGTATTTTCCTATATAAATATGTAAAAATACGTTATTTATGCTGTGATAACGTACATTGTTCCGTGATCTCTGCCTATCCCTTTGGGTTACGGTCGTGAAGGCATATTTTTTCACCATTTGATAATCAAGCATCTATGGTATAGCAAATTTATTTATTCCTTCTAGTACTTGGGCTGTCATCCATTTCTTTTATACTCCGCCTCACACAAACTTCCTATTTGAAGAGTTATCCAATTCCTCAGCCGTGCTCCTCATGCTCCTTCCGCTCACCACTTTCATCTTTTCGTTGTTACGAAACCATAGGGAAAGATCGCCCTCTCGTCCGATCTACGGTTGCGGATACTGATCAGGTTGCCAGGATTACCAAGGTATCGGGCTGAGGCCGGCCGTTTTTTTATTTCAAGCATAATTTCAAGATTTCCTTCTTACGTATTAAAATCTCTATGTTATTTTTTTTTCAATTCTCTCGTATTTTTTTCACATATATTATCTGATACCTTCGACATTAAGGTAAATTACCATTTACAGAATTCTCATTCCCAATCCCATTTAATTTTTATCCTGTACGATAACTGGTTCCGAAGTTACTTTCGCGATTTAACCAGAAAGTGAATTCATGAGTCATATGTGTAAGCACTGTACTACACTCTACTACGGCACTTGTTTATCTATAGTTTATAGTTTGGTATGTAGAAAATACGAGAAATTTCGATTTAAGGTCGCATTTTTACGTGGCGGCAATTAAGTTTTCATGTCTGTGTACTCATGACGCCCCGGAGCATTGTCTGGGCGTAACGACCTGCAACGTTTACGTTGACGACATTTATCCATATATGTGTTTAATCTGTGGTTTTTATTAGTATTTGTGAAAGAGTCGGGGCTCACTGTGACTGGTTTAGGCCCCGACTTACGTACCGTTCGCGGGTTCGAACCCAAACAGGCACGTTACTTTGTGTAATTTATTTCATCACCACTGCTCCAAAAACGGTGAAGGAAAACATCGTGAGGAAACCGGCATGTTCTTAGAACCACCAGATTCGAAGACATGTGACATCCACAAACACGCCCTGGGCCAGCGTGGTGGATTACGGCTCATTCCCTCTCTCGGAGAGGAGGCCTGTGTCCCAGCAGTGGGAAGCGTTATAGAAAAGGCTGATTTATTATTATTATTATATTTTTTTAGAAATAAATTATATGCCTTATTAATAATTTCAAAATACAAACTTACTTAAAAGCAAGATATTTTATGTAAGTGACCAATCGCCATTTATTTAAAAACGACTATTATCACCAGCCTTTTTCCCATTAATTTGGGGTCGGCACAGTATTACCGTAGTCTATACTGTACAGGTTTTGGATACAGTACTAACACCAACCCTCCTAGGGAATAAATTTACAAACAGCAATTAACTTATTCCGTTAAAGAAACAATGCGTGTAACTGAACTCAAGAACTTCATTATCGCATCTTGATTAGGTCTATGGATCAAAATTATGAATTGTGTCATTTTGTTGTATAATATAATATAATATAATATAATATAATATAATAAAAAAGAAAAACAAACTTTTTTTGCGTTGTCTAGTAACTTTTAGGGAACCTGGAAACTCTTCCATTCATGAGGCTTTGGGTCACAACCCTAAAAGTCCTGTAGTAGATCCAGTCCTGTAGATAATTTGCGTATCTGTATTAAATTACAGTTTATCATTTTAAGTATGCTTCGGTGGTTCGGGCATGTTGAAAGGATGAATGAAGAGAGAGTAACGAAACAAATTCATGTTGCTAAAGTGAGTGGCAGCGTTGGTAGGGGACGTCCAAGGAGAACTTATATCGATTAGTGATGTACTAAAGAAGGGTGATGTAAGGAGTAACCGACGAGCATGTATGCGTAGATGTATGGATGTAGAAGCCGGAGCAGTGTACCAGGATCGTGTCAAATGGAAATCTGCCCCCTACCCCTCTGGGGTAAGGGCGTGAGCGCATATTTATTCAGCATTTTATGTAGCTGCGATATAAATGTTGGTCATTTAACTTTTATGACTGTAAAATTTTAAGGAGTACGCGTATTATAGTTGGACTGGCGCCCAAATTTAATAATACTGTAGCAATTGTGTTGAATGAAGTTTGAAGTTCTCTAAATAACAACATATTTGAGACGTTTTTATTACCACTAACTTGGCTCAGTGGTCGCTTAGTTGTGGTTCAATACCATTGTCGAAATTTTATTTGCATACAAGTAATCTAAACAAAGCTAGACATCCTATATGAACATATTACTTGAACTTAATTAAGAATATTTTTAACTTAAGAATCAAGTGTATGGTCTATAGAAATCAACTTTATACATACATGTACTAACTGGCCCGCCAAACTTCGATCCGCCCTATAATTAATAGATGGTTCATTATTTTAGCAATAATGGCTTACACATAAAAGATAGATATATACTGTCGCGAGCTGTTTGTAGGACTATTCAAGGTAAGCATTTCCATTATACATTATATACGTGTAACTCTAACGGTTTTTGCAGCGCACATCAGAATAGCTGGCATATGCCGGAATTTTTTCCTCCTTACTAGACACTTATCGTTATATTTTGGACAATTCACAGAATATCTTTATAAATTATAGCATATATTTTATTCTGATGTATAAGCTATATTATTGTAAAGTTTCATTAAAATCCATTCAGTAGTTTTTGCGTGAAAAATTAAAAAACATCCATACATACAAACTTTCGCATTTATAATATAACTAGTGACCCCCCGGCTTCGCCCGGGTAGCACTAATTATGTTGATCCGATCGCTACCAAACACAGGAATGTGCCAATCTGGACAATCCCTGTAAATTTCATCGAAATCGGTCTAGCCGTTTCGGAGTCTATAGGTCTATAGGGAACATACATACTTCGCTTTTTATATACTATTTTTTTTCATAAAAATTATCCTATGTTACTTCTAGTACCTCCAAGAATATGTGTACAAGTTTCATGATGATCGGTTAATTAGTTTTCGCATGAAAGCGTACCAAACAAACTTACATACACATTTATATTAGTAGGGATGTAGTTGTATTTAATCGACAGTCATGAGTTTTGTATACAAAAAAATTAAGTTTTCACTGACAAGTTCATTTTTTATCTTGAAGTTGTAACTAACGTCTAGGAAACTCACACAATTTCCATTTTACGTAGGTCGTGCGCCTTGGAAATTAAATTTTCATGCGGCACTTTCAGAAAGCGTTTCTTTGTTTCGTTGTCTGAATTATGCCGAGCTTTTCTCGCCAGAGTTACACGTGGAGACATTTTATATTGGTACTTTTCAACTATCGAAAGAAAAATTAAAATGTGGTTGTATTTACTCGTATATACTTAAACCAGTGACCAAGATTTCCTGCTAATCATTTAGTTACTAAGTACAGGCCTCCTCTCCAGGTGAAGGTAAGTAATCCACACCGCTGGCCCAGTGCGGGTTGGTAGGTGTCACATATTTTCAAATTTGGTGGTTCTAAGAACATGCCGGTTTCCTCACGATGTTTTCCTTCACCGTTTTTGGAGCAGTGGTGATGAAATAAATTACACAAAGTAAAGCGCCTGCCAGAGTTCGAACCCGCTACCTTGACCGCACAAGTATATTATTCCGTCATAGAATACAAGATTGATATACAATATGGTCAAAGACCAGGACCCCACTGGATAACAACGGGTTGATTTCTGCTGGTATGTTAGTACTACTAACTACTAAGCGATTTGAAATATGTAACATATTTTTAATACTAGCGATTCGCCCTGGCTTTGCACGGGTACGTTCTATAGACAAGAAAAGGCGTGACGTAATGACAGCCTGAATGTCAAAAGATGTTAACGTGTAACAAGCGCCATCTGTTATAATTTAATCGAAATAAAATTATCTTTAAGTCGGACTAAATTTCATCATGATTGGTTTAATAGTTTCGGAGCTTATGTCGGACAAACATCATTACATTAGATTTTTATATAAGCATTAGATAAAATAATAACCTAACAATATCATTGCTGTAACAATATTAGTATATTGCGTACCATTCCAGTGTGGCACTTGGCAATTACTCCAGATAAGCTGAAAGCCATCTTGTTTTTTTTTATATTTTGGACACGCTCCCAGTTTTCGTAAACGCTTAGCATTGAGTGCATGCAATTCTTCCTCATTCCATTGAATGTAAGATAACTTAATTGTATAAATTATACCAATCTTGGCTCGGAATTCATTGCCTCTGCAATACAGAGGATTCATAAGGATGAAATTATTTCACGATTACAAAGGAGCATGAAGGTTTTTTCTAGGCTGCGCTGTGAAGAGCCTGGCTATTTTGCTGGTATTCCCCCTCCCCCCGGTTTAGTACGGGTATCACTAAATACCTACGGCCAGAAAAACACGTGACGACAGCCTTAATTACTGAAGATGTTGAAGTATGGTCAATAAACTTACAGCGCCATCTGTTAGATAAAAACTCCTGGTCGTTTGTTTTGAGTTGGACCAAATCACACATAGTGATAAAATTTCATTACAATTGATTTATGATAGATTCGGAGTATACCCCGGACAAACATACAGACACAAGATTTTTCCAATATAAGATAATTTCAGGTCATTTTTATATAAACTATATTCAAGGTAAAAGTTTTTGTTTGTATGTAGCATTAAGTTTAATATCTAAGAATTGCAAATCGGTTTATTCTTGTCTTGTTGTTATATATTAAGAAAAATACAGCTCATATAAGCTTTAATATAAGATTATGTTGTTTCGTAATTTAATACTTAAATCGTTGTTTGTTTACAAGTAACGGAGTCTTGAAATGTGATTTACAACCCCTTCAAATCGTCACATTGATTTGAAACGTTGCACATTTATCAAGGTTCGATGCCAAAGCAATAATTTAAATAGTTTGTCCCATCATACTTATTAGTATCTTCAGGATTTGCGAATTTTTTTGAAATTGAGAAAAGCGCCATCTAGGTTTTTTTACGTGAAAAGGTTGCAAACGATCAAGCGGATCGCCTAATGTCAAGTGAGCGCCGCACATAAACATTCGCAACAGGCAAATGTGTTGCAAATGCGTTACCCATCCTTAACGGACAAAGAGGGGCATTGACAGGAAAAAGGATATTTCCCTTTCCCCGTCAACCCCCTCCAAGTTCAATCCTCTTCCCTATCCCGTCCTATCCTTATGAGGAAAGGTTGGGAAGGGGAAGAGGACTCAAATTAGGCCTCCGGCACCTCACTTATCAGACGAAGCGCAGAGTACTTCTACTTCATTACTGTTTTCTGTGAGGTTGTGGTATTTCTCCGGTCGAGCCGGCCAATTCGGGCAACAGATGTTGTTGTTGCGGCCTCTACCACTGTTAAATAACAATATACTTTATGTTATTGTTGCAATGTTTTTTTTTCAGTTCTTCAGCGTTTGTTCATTGAAGTCGTATAGAATAAAAAAAATAAAGATTCAGACAAAATTTAAGCATTTAAATTGTTTTAAGATAACATGTTTGATATTATTTTTTCACGGACACCCTACATGTCACGTCACGAGGGATGAAATGCTATGACCGCATTTATACCCCGTCTTTACGAGATGTTCTGTTGGTAGTTTCTTATGGGACATAAAAATTTAATTTCCGCATCGAAACCGATACAATAACGTATTGAGAAATGTTTGAAAATAACTCCTTGAATCATAAACAGGGATACGGAAGCTATGTGTATTTATCTTCCTTCTATATATATATATATATTTTATAGAGGAAAAATGTGTTACCACACCTTCAGACGTTGGAGCCACGTCTGGTGTGTCGGGCTCAGGCTCATTGCTACCTACATGATACCCATGCCGACTAAAAAACCCTCTTTCTTCTGGACTTTCTTAAACCCCCACGGCACCACCGTCAGGTATTACTTCGTGGGGGTGGTCTCAGCAGTCCTTGCTTTTTATCATATAAATTGCTCATATTTAGTCCATTTAGTTGTTGGCTCTGCTCTCCTTCTATATATATATAAAAGGTGATGTATGTATGTTCTCTATAGACTGCGAAACTGCGGGACCAATTTCAATAATTTTTTTAGGAAATATTTGGATTGGCTCAACGGACCTCCCTTTAAAGTTTGTTAGACCGGATCGACATAATAGTGCTACACAGGCGAAGTCGGGGCGGACCACTAGTATCTTATATGACATTTAATGGATGACAAATTCAAGCGTCCTCTAGCGTCACGTAAATAATTATCAGGTGACAGTCATATGATTTAAGATACATAAATTAATATATTGTCTCTTATTTCGTTTTATTTTAATTTATATTACAAAATTATAGATGTACTAGTGATCTGGCGCGTCTTAGCCCGAGTAGGACTAATTAGGTTCAACCAAACGGTGAGGATCACCCACTAAGCCAACCTGAACATCCGAAAGTTTCATCATTTTACAAGCCATACATGTATACTTGAAATATGTTAGTAGTAGGTTGTAGTTTTTTTTTAAATGAATCTCGATATGTCAAGCAAGGTTTTAAATAAATATTTTAGGCAGCAGGTCGATACCTAATAATTGTTTCGGTGGAGGGTTAAATTGTAAGGTCGCAACAGATTTGAATGTGTGATCATAAGAGGGTAAGTAAGATATAAATTGTATAACGGAGAAAGCAAAATATGGATTTTGACGTGAAGACGTCTTATCGGTAACGCTAGGAGACATTCGCAAAAAAGTATGACTCATTACGATCGGTGTCCCGTTACGCTCTAGCCGAGAGTAACCGAATCAAGCCGAGCGCTTAGAGGCATGACTCTCGCTGTATTAGGAAACGTTGTCGCGAATTTAACGTCCGATCGCCTTGCGCCCACACACCTGGGATTTTTTTTATATTTAATTTTTTTTATAGCACTATACTATAGTATAGAGGGGACAAACAGAAAATGATTATTTCCAATTCCTATACATCCCCTCCACCATCAAGTTTTCTTCCCCGTCCCATCCTTTCCTTATAAGAAAAGGGTGGGAAGGGGAAGAGAACTAGAATTAGGCCTCCGGCACCTCACTCTTCAAACGAAACGCAGAATACTCTACTTCACTCCTGTCTTCTGTGAGTTCGTGGTATTTCACCGGTCGAGTCGGCCAATTCGTGCAACAGATGTTGTTGTTGCGGACTCTACCACAGTAGCTGTAGTATTTACCCTGTAGCACTGTAGTATTTACCCTGTTACTGTTATTGTTATTACGAAATCACGTTGTTCATGAATAAACCTCTAAAGGTCTATGTCGCTAGTGTATTTTAGAATGTGAGGGTTATCTAAATTGTGATTAGGAAATTAAAGTATGAAATGTAAAAAAGCAATTAAAAAAAACCGTTTGACCTTCGTAAGATGTTTTCATTGTCAAGAGTTGAAACAAAAGAGCGTCTTCAGTTTAAAATGACGATTAAGATGTTAATATCGAAGAAGGGAAATGAAATCAGTTTCAGCGCGTTTTCTAATACTGAACTTTTAACTTTCGTAAGTTGTGCTTGATAATCCGTATTAATATTTTCCTTCACATGGTTTAAAACGACTGGCTAGCACCTGTCACATATGAGTCACGTTGCAGAAGTACAGAATTATCATCTCTGTCTAAACTAGACGTTTTATGAATGTCAGAATTCGTTATATATATGTAACGTGTAAATAAAGTAAAAAACTATCCGTCCTCATGTCATCAATTAAACAAAGTTCAAAGACAGTTTATTACAGTTACTTTTGATATCTCGCACAGGTTGTAGCCTAATATTCTCACTACATAATATACTGTACACACTATACGACTACTTATAACAATTGGTCAAGGCTCGGCCTCAGAAAGTGTTATCACGATTGACAGGAGTACAAGCTGAGTCTCCTTCCTTTAACAAGTACTTATAAAGACTCTTGCTGCTTGACTTTAAAGTCAGCTACGCAACTTCACGTTTCCGTACCGTACTCATGCATTTCCGGCAAACCGGAAATGTGAGCGACAACACTTTACATAAACTTTGATCCCTGTGACAGTTTATGTCAGAATATCTAATGTAGCCACTCACAGTGTCGGTATATGTCAAAATACTCACGCGTTTGGAATGGCTAAATGTCAGTTGTAAATATATAGCTAAAGACAATAATGTTCTAACAACATGAATAGCGAGCGATACAATTTAAAGTACAGAACCAGTTTGGTCGATTTAAGTTCGCAATGCGAGCGTCCACAATGGCGGACACACGTGATTGTGTGACAGTGACAGAAAACATATTGGATCCACAGATAAAAATTTACTCCATTGTACACACAACAAAATGTAATATTGCAAGATGTCTTCATGTATTTTTGTTCAGTTTAAATAATGGTTCTCGTAAATTTTGGTTTAGAATTATTTTTAATATCCTTTGATTTTTTTATCCAGTCAGATATTGTCAACATCGCAAATTGATCTCCCTTATAATGGAGTTAATTTTATTAATCTAACGCCCGGTTACTGTAAGGCTGGTAAACGGAAAAACTTACTAAAAATGTCATTTGAGTTACTAGAAGTATGTTCAATATTTGACATTTGAGATGTTAGTTGTATAAAAAATTGACAAACCTTTCAGAAACCGGTCATAACTAAATTGATTTGGCATTTGTGCTAATTTGACAGGAGTTTTAGCCGAAGAAAAATTTAGCAAAACTTCTTCTTGTTCAACAGGCATGTTCGTGAGATGGTATGTAGCAAAATAAACCCTTTCCTTGCCTTGAGTATAACGCATAAGGTTTTTTTAATATTTGAAACTACACACACACACAGAACATGAAGGATCATGTTCTGTGTGTGTGTAACTTCAAAAAGAAACAATACTTCAAGCATTTCACCTGTCAATATGATTAAACATGTATGAAACGCGTGTTCGTTTCTTAAACGTAAACTAAACAGACTTGCAATGTTTGGAAGTCAATTTTTGCTTGTGACACTTTATAAATTATACATTGGCTAGTCTTTACGCTTATTCTTGCTCTATTTTTATATATAAACAAACTTTAAAGATAATTATTCCATTCAATTAATAAATTGTACAGATACAAAATTTTTTGGGGAATTTAAATCCAATCAGAATGGTTAAAATTGTGTACTAATAAAGTACATACTACAAATTAAAATGTAATATAATATTAAAGTTTTGCAATATAATACAAATACTCATGAAAAGTGTATTTTTATCTGTCATCTGTCAACTGCGACGATTTTTGTTTTCCCGCCAACGTGATGTGCATTCACGTATCGCCGCCATTGTGGTGGTCCGTATCGCGGTGACAGCTGGCGCCATTGTTGTACTCTGCGCTTTTTGTACATCTACTAAACTGTTTTGTCTATGAAACTCTTCTTATTATTTTATTGTTGAAAAAGCTTGTATTAGTCGTAAAGTCTATTATTGGTGGGTTTTTTAAAATGTACATTTCTGTTACTTATTTACGACTAGCACGGGTGTCACAAAAAAACCTATCCTATCTTTTTGGTTGGACGAAATTGCACATAATTACCAAAATTCAGAGTAAATAATATTTTAGTTTTTTTTACATCTCAGGTTACATTATTAGAGTCTTAGTAAGGAGCCTCCAATTAAAAAGAAAATAATATAGCCTGTGTCATCCGGGGATAGTGTAGCTACCGAACAGTGAAAGAATTTTTCAAATCGGTTAAGTAGTTTTAGAGCCTATTCAATGCAAACAAACAATCAAATTTCCCTATTTATAATTAGTATTATCTTTTATCTGGGATTGTGTACATCTATTGAGATACTAAACAAAAAAACTTTTTTTGCTAATTGTGAACTTTTGTAAACTGAGGGTGGATTCGAATCTCGATCGAAATAAAAGTCAGTTGGACATTATCACTGTGACTCTGCACAAGCTGGCACAGGCTTAGTCGGAATAGTTAAAATAAATGTAATACCAGTGGTCGCGGCAAATTTCCTTACTACGCTTTTTCGTGCGCGTAAGTTTTTATTTTGCGATAAATTCCAAGATATTGATGTTGAATTATATATGTTAAAGGATCATAATGTGCATGACACGCTTAGTGTAACTAACGTACCTACGTTGACAAGGATTAATACTATATCCATTTGAATAACTTTCAAATTACCGCATTGTACGTGACCATTTTTTTAGAAGTTGAAATGGCTATAGTAAGCTATCCTTAAACGATAGAGACATGCCATTGTGGACTTTTTTGTACACCATTTTAAGATACACAATTCCGTAGAACATTATTTTTATCTATCTCGTAAGATTTAGCCAGCGTTTGCAATGTAAGCTCATCCCAATGTGTTTTAGACAGCATTACAAATCCTTGAATTCCTCTCCATATTAACCTTTCTCTTGAATCAGTATGTTGATTATTGAAAACTGCATAAAAATCCGTTGCGTAGTATGAAAAATCTAAGTGAACAGACAGCCAAAGCGAATTTTTTTATATATAATTATATAAATATTGTCAGTATAATCTATTGATTTGAAATATGCGAGAGATACCCACATTATAGTTAGGTCTGAAACATATTGCAACTGACAAATATATCATATTTCACGTACGCGGAAGCATCATGGCGGTGGTCATTTTGAGATGTAATTTCGCGCCCTTTTCACGCGTCCTGTCAATGACAGCTGACAGATTGGCAACGTTCCGACTTACGTCTTGTTCATGACATGCGTGAACTTTTCATGTCATGTTTCACATGGACACATTTGTGTCGACTTAATTAATATTAATTAAGTACAATACCCGTTCGGATATCGTACCGCATTGGGGTTTTATCTATGGTATGAGACTGCATCGGTAAACTAAAAGTTTTATTTTGACCACGATATCCATACAAGGACTACCAATTAAAAATATTTATGATTAAGACCTCTTCCAAAATATTAGTTTAATTAATACTAATGATATATTTGCTTATCTTAGTATTTTACCCTACTGCAGGGACACAATCCACCACGCTGGCCCGGTGCGGGTTGGTGGATGTCACATGTCTTACAATTTAGTGGTTCTAAGAACATGCCGGTTTCCTCACAATGTTTTCCTTCACCGTTTTTGAAGCAGTTGTGATGAAATAAATTACACAAAATAAAGCGCCTGCCTGGGTTCGAACCCGCGACCGATACGTAAGTCGAAGCCTATACCACTGGACCACAACTGCTCTATCTTGTCTTATTCGCTCTTAGCCTCGATATTTTCTTTTTCCCGTTAACCCACTCCCCGTCCAATCCTCCACCCATTCCCATTTTATCCTTATAAGGAAAGGGTGCGAAGGGGAAGAGGACTCAAATTAGGCCTCCGGCACCTCACTCGTCAGACGAAACGCAGAGTTCTTCTACTTCACCCCTGTTTTCTTTGAGGTCGTGGTATACTGATTACTTATTATAATTATAACTTTTTTTATGGAACAAGATGGCAAACGAGCAAACGGGACACTTGATATGAAGACACCGCTACACACAGGCATCAACAAGCAGATTTTTCTTAAAATATCTTCCTCTCGGGAGTACACGCTTTCAAGGGGGTATTAATATATTTCAACATTTTTATATGATTGTTACATGTTACAATTTGTTTGTTGCACACTGTAGTGAGCACGCCAATTTGCTATTCGATGAGATTTTGAACAGGAAAAACGATATTTCCTTTTCCCCATCCAAGCAAGAGAACTGAAATGTGGCTACGTATCTTCCCTTCCGTGTCTTCTAAAGCTGTAGTTTTTATTCACTATTTAAACGCGTTACACGTGTTTCCTAGTAGAGCGGTGCTAAACCATTAAACGCCAATATTTAAACAGACCGACAAGCATAATATTTAATGTTCCGTTAGAACATAAACTATGGGTATATATAATTTTTAACTTGACAGTTGACTCGGACAAGCAACGACCTTTTTAACTGCGTCATAAAAGACAGGCGACGATAAATAAATATACGTTCACGACCGTAGCCCAGAGGGATAGGCAGAGATTATAACTTTGCATTTGGCGCGATCCTGGTACACCTCTCTCGCTTCTTCTACATCCATACATCTACGCATACATCTCGTCGGTTAATATATATATAAGTTCTCGTTTTACGTTCCCTGCCAACATTACCACTCACTTTTGCAACATGCACTTCAAATCTTACTTTGGTACCAAGCAGTAACATGCTTACAGCATATAAAAAGTTAAACATATAATTGCTTTTTATTCTTTCAAGTTAATTTACCACATTAGCATGTTAAAAACTTAGAAACACATAAACGTGCTAGTACACGAAGGAAAGTCGGTCAAGCGACTACCGGCAGCGCAACTTAACTTACTTTAGTGATTATACAAAGCGGGAAATCCTTTGGCCTTCAAATATCGAATCAGGTAAGGCTTCGCGGCACACGTATAGCCTACATAAAACCTCGCCAACACACGTACGCCTGTTTAATACTGGCTGGTTATGAAATAACATTTAAACGCTATGCAATACCTCAATTGGGGGGGAGATACGACATTTTTTTTATTTTTTATTTATTGAAATATAAAAGTATACAATTTGAAATTACAGTATCTTAAAAAATATATATATTAATATAATATAATTTATCAAAATACAAATTAGTTAATTTTAGGTGTTTTTATTTACATATTTTGCTGTAGTTGATTTTCTTGGCCTCCACAGTGAAGGTCAGAAGATGTTCCAAAAAAAATAAATAAATATACGCTCACGCCCTTAACCCATAGGAATAGGCAGAGACCATGGATTCCCATTCAAGCCGATCCTGGCACACCTCTCTCGCTTCTTCTACATTCATACATCTACGCATACATGCTCGTCGGTTATGGGTGCTCCTTATATCGCCCTTTTTTAGTAAGGCACTAATGTAATCGATATAAGTTCTCCTAGGCTGTTCCCTACCAACACTGCCACACACTTTCGCTATATACATTTGTTTCGTTATTGTTATGTTGCAAATATTTATAATACAATATTAGAAATAAATTCTGTTAAATTAATTATATATATATATATATATATATACTGTATGTGTCAAAGATACATTATGCGCCTCTAGCCCAGTTGTGTAGCCAGAGATTATCACTTGGCACAGTACTGACATACCCCACTGCACGGATACAGGCCTCCATTCCGAGAGAGGGGCAGTAATCCACCACGCTGGTCTAGTGCGTGTTGGTGGATGTCACTTGGAATTTAGTGGTTCTAAGACATGGTGGCATCCTCACGATGTTTTCCTTCACAGTTTTTTGGGCAGCGTTGATTAAATAAATGACACAAAAGCGCCTGCTTGGGTTGCAACCCGCGACAGTACGTAAGTCGGGACCTATACCACTGGACCACCACTGATCGCCGTTGACGGTTACTCTATTTGAATGTATAAAATAAGTTTTTATGGCTGACGCATTTTGAGATTATTAGTAAATGGACACCAAGACAATGCGTCAAAATGAACGCAGAATATTAAGCGAATTTTTGCGAAGACGCCTCGGCCCAATCACTTACTCGACACATCTTAAATATATATATATATAGATAATAGCGTGACAAACGACGTTGCGTCTCATAGATCGGATTTAACGGTCCGGCTTAGCGGCCCTGATAAACTGCCTGCACACCCATTTGAACTTCCTATCCATAGACAATGGGCTAAGAGTGAAGATGCCATAAAGATAACGCAACCGCCCGCCATGTTGGCAACGCGACTGCCATAAAACCATAGACACAAAAAAATGTATAAGTATAAAGTACGAACTTTAAACAATAATTTCTGCAATACATTATAATATACTTTGTTACAGAAGCGATTGAACTCTTAGCGATTACAAATCTCCATTTTTTCTTACATTTTCCGATGACGTCAGATGTCATGCTTGTATAGAGCCATCAGATGTCATCTCTCTGCGCTTTCCCCACATTATATAATACTGCAGTATTTATTCAAAATATGGTTCAAATTGGTGGATTATGGCTTATTCCCTCTCTCTGAGAGGAGGCCTGTGTCCCTACAGTGGGAACATTCTAAGAATGGCCGATTTATTATTTTTATTTATTAAGGTTCAAATATATATTTTCATCGCTGGTTGCTTTCCGAATAGGTTGTAGGTAAAGCGGCCTATTCATGCAAAAGGTCCTACAAATTCAACTCGTAGAAAACTTACTACTAATTACGACGAATCATTACTATATTTATATTTAGACTAGGGGTTAATAAACTACATGGCGCTTGAATTTATATAAAAATTGAGAGGTTATTCGAATGACAATGAATTAACCTCTTCCGTACGGTATCATAAAAGTATCCTTGGCGTGCGAATAGGGATGTGAGAGGAGGTAAAGGGAAAGTATCGAAAGGCACGTATGATCCGTCAACGGGGGGGCAAGATGGCGTCGAGCGCGCTCAGCGCCCTCTCACCGCCGTTTGCCATTTTTCATGCTATTGTCTCACCACTCCAAACTTATATTATGCACATTATGCCTATTTAGCGAATGACAGAGTCGATGCTAGGATTTAAGCGAAAAAATAGTACCTGTTAGTTCTTTCTGAAGACAAAATTAAGTCTAGTAGACTACCATTGTATTATTTAAACTGGTGGTTCAAGTTTTCTTCAATTCCTTGTGTATTCACTTAAAACGAAATTGAAGAAAACGCCCTTGGTTTGCAATGAAAAATCCCTGAGTCACTTTTTAAAAACTACAACCCAATTTATATCATAGTTATTTAAAGTAAAAAATTGTGTGTCTGTGTACAACTACGTGCCTATATATGTAAAAAAATATGCCAGTACTCTGGAATAATATTTAAAATGCTATTGACAAGCGGTTTAATTAAATAACTTGGAATCATAGATAAATGTCAAAGAGTTGTTATTGAAGTAACATGGAGTTAGTGTTGCTAGTTGCAATAATTAACTTGCTTCCAATTATATTTTATACTATAGATATGTTATACTCTTACAAAATCTCAATGTCGAAAGTGTTCCAAACACAGAGATAGCAACACTCATATGTCAAATGGTGTGAAAAGGATAGCGTGATTAAAATAATAATAAAAAGATGACAGCTAGTGTTTGTCACTGAAGCGTAAATGTAAACACATGACGTAAGATATATAAAAAGCGTCCTAATTGGGACGCTTTCGAGTCTTGACTTTTCCACCGCTTTTGTATTATAATATCATTTCTCTCATCGTTTTCCCGCCAAAAAATTATAACTTCGAATATCCCTGTTTCATTGGATTGAACTCAACAAATGGACCAGACCTATTCGATCTAACACCATTCTAACTTTCAAGCAGGAACCAAACACACTTTAACAAATTTTAAACGAAATTTATTAGCTGGTAACATTAATGTGTATTGACTAAATAATTTGGTATGTAATAACTTAAGTTTAAAAAGTACTTGTAGTATCTGTGTAGTTTATTTTAAATCTTATCGGAGAATAAGCGAGTCCAACGACCAACACTTATTGCACTTGAATATTCATCGTATGTCAAATGCAATGAATATTCAAGCCTCGAGTTTAATGCAAAAAAAATTGTCAGCGTTCCCTTGGTAACGCAGCATTGCTATGATGTACAATATAACTATATATATATATATATATATATATATATATATATTGTAAGTATGGGATGTATGAATGTTTGTTGTTCTTTCACGCAAAAACTACTGAATGGATTTTAATGAAACTTTACAATAATATAGCTTATACATCAGAATAACATATAGGCTATAATTTATAAAGTTATGTTGACATATGTATTGTATTTTGGACAATTCACACCATATATAACAATAACAAGGAGGAAATAATTCCGGCATATGCGAGCTATTCTGGTGTGCGCTGTAAAAACCGTTAGATTTACACGTATATAATGTATAATGGAAATGTTAACCTTAAGTAGTCCTACAAAAAAGCCCGCGACAGCATATATCTATCTTTTATGTGTAAGCCATTATCGCCAAAATAGTGAACCATCTACTAATTATAGGGCGGAGAGAAGTTTGCCGGGCCAGCTAGTACAACATATATAATTTAAATAATTACTTACTAGTAGTTACCCGCGGATTTGCTTGCATTATGTTTTCGTGGAATTTTTTTACAGGTAAATGTCAAAAAGTTCCTATCGGTTGCCATGGTAATGACATTAATAAAATGCCAAGAAGTTGTTATTACCGTGCCAAACCAACTTACTATGGTAACCGATGACAACTTGTAGACATTTACTTGTAAAATCAAGTTATTTCAGGGTAAACCCCACGAGAACTGCCCAAGTGCCATAAAAACTTGGACGCCGCTGACGGCCTCTGACGGCTCCGATACACTCCAATGACCTCGAGGAAAGCGCGGGAAATCGATACAAGAACGGCTTCTTCAACTGTCACTTTATTATTTTTTTGAACTCTTTTTTTTATTATCTTAGCACTTTTATGAGTGGCCAATCACAAATACGAGTAAAAAGTACACATATAATTATGTTGAGGATTGGAATATCAGTATGCAGATCAACCGAGCAAATTATTCGTAATTATTTTAAAAAATGTACTAATAATTGTTTTGTGGTCTAATCCGTTGTATATACATATACATCACCCACCAATTGTACACTTAGTCAGTTTGTAATCTTACGAGGTATATTATAAACTGACGACAAAATGTGAAATGAACGAATCAATCACGATTCGAAGTTACATTTTTCCACAATTTATAAACTGTTGTAATCGTACCGTCAAATTGTGAACCAATATTTCGCTTGCGTTCGTACGTTACAGTAAAAGTCATAATGTAACAATAGATACAAGTTAAATCTGTTAATTTTGAGTCAATAGTTTTATTCAGAAATATTACCTTATAAATTTGTTGTAAATCAAATTGTAAATGGTTCGTTCAGTTCACAATTTTCCTAGTGAGATTAGGAACTATTTTTACAATTTCATGGTCACATAAAATACCGCCTGAGGCTTAATTCCAGTTTGTTAAAGGAAAGGATGGGTGGGGATGGGAATAGTCCGCAACAACAACATCTGTATGCAAGAATGTGCCGGCTCGACGGGGAAATACCACGACCTCACAGAAAACAGGCGTGAAGTAGAAATATTCTGCGTTACGTCTGACTAGTGAGGTGCCGGAGGCCTAATTTAAGTCCTCTTTCCCTTCCCACCCTTTCCTTATAAGGATAGGATGGAAGCGGGAAGAGGATTGGACGGAGAGGGGGTTAACGGGGAAGAGGAAATATCCTCTTTCCTGTCTATGCCCTCCTCAGTCCATTAAAGGTAGGCAACGCATATGCACCTCATTGTTGCAGATGTCTATGGGTAGTGTTCACTTAAGGTGATCCGCTTGCTCGTTTGCCATATTCTATTATTTTAAAAAAACATATATCGGGTAAGCCAACATGATGAGTTCATCTGGGGTCGTCTCATAACCAAGAAACTTCTGCGATATTGAAATTAGTACTTTATTTACTTCTTTATACAAATATATCTTTAATATTTTAAACGACGAGTGAGTGCGGGAATAAAATGAATGGGGCTATAGGTACAGTAGTGAGGAGTCAGAATGTATCTATGAAGGCTCGTCTGGCAATACACAATGCTGTACTAGTCCCTTCATTAATGTATGGAAGTGAGAGCTGGGTTTGGCAGGAAAAGCATGCTAGTAGAGTTAATGCCGTTGAGATGCGATCCTTAAGAAGTATGTTAGGCGTGACTTTGAATGATAGGGTTAAAAATAGCGTTACAAGGACAAAGTTTAGCTTAAAAGTGGACGTTGTGACTAGAATTGAGAAAGGTATGCTTCGGTGGTTCGGGCATGTTGAAAGGATGAATGAAGAGAGAGTAACGAAACAAATTTATGTTGCAAAAGTGAGTGGCAGTGTTGGTAGAGGACGCCCTAGGAGAACTTATATCGATCAGATTAATGACTTACTAAAAAGGGCGATATAAGGAGCACCCTTAACCGACAAGCATGTATGCGTAGATGTATGAATGTGGAAGAAGCGAGAGAGGTGGGCCAGGATCGCGCCAAATGGAAATCCATGATCTCTGCCTACCCCTCTAAGTTACGGGCGTGAGCGCATATTTATTTATTTTGTATTTATACAGATGGTATAGAGTGATGGAACTTTAAAAGATTAGGGTTCTTAGGTGTTTACAATTTTATATTATTTATTGGGGATTTTCCTAATAAAATTGAAATTAAAATGTTTCCAAATAGCACAACGAAACAATAATTTTGTTTATTATTCTATATCGGTTGCCATGGTAATATCTCATGTTTCGAAAATAACAATCTTGGTTAAAAAAAAATTACCAGGGCAATACCTTAATTTTGATATAATTTACGGCCAGAATTATTAGGTGTACGATTTACAACACTTGAGGTTATTTAATTAAGTGTATAATAACTCTGTTACCGGCGGCTACAGCGTTGTTCTGTAATCTGCGCGGCGAAGTGCCTCACGTGGTTCACCCAAGGTAAGATTTAACAGGATTACCACATGGAGTCGCAGCGACCCCCAACCCCCATCCCCTTTACTCGTTGACGTATAATTACTGTATGCTCCACGCAAATAACGGCCTCGAACCTTTAATAAACACAAATATTTACAATCAATTCAGTAAATATTAACCAGTAGACTTGTGTTGGACGTCTTACTGTCATATCTAATATATCCACAATAACAACTTTTATATTAACATATTAAATTTAATATACATTACATTGATAAAATAAATAAAACACAGATTTATGTAAAAAAATTGAACGTCATTAAAGCTACCTAATAATAACAAAAACGCTTTAAATTAATTTTATTTAATATGTACTAAGCCTTATCTTTACGATATATATGAGTAATGCAAGTCTCGTGTTTGGCAATATATTATTTACTTTTTTTTATTGAAGTAGCAAACGAGCAAGCAGATCACCGGTTAAAGTGAGCGCTACCCATAGACATCCGCACAGGCAAATGTGTTGCAGATGCGTTGCCTACCTTTAATGGACAGAGGAGGGCATAGACAGGAAAAAGGATATTTCCCTTTGCCCGTTAACACCCTCCCCGTCCAATCCTCTTCCGTTCCCATCCTATCCTTAGGAAAGGGTGGGAAGGGGAAGAGGACTCAAATTAGACTTACTTAGATTATATGTAAAATTTTATTATAAAATGATAAATGGCTTAAGAAAGGATTTTTTTCCCTTTGACGATCTCGTTCAGTTCAAATAGTTTTTAAAAATACGCGATAATTATTCAAACTGGGTTATATTATTTTTAAGTGGTAATAAAAAAATATATTGTACTAATGATTTTTTAAATTACGGAAAAAATCATTCATTTTTTTCTTTCTATTTATGTATAAATTGAAAAGTAAGGGCACTTTGGATGTGTAGATGTACATTAAAATTATTGAATCTAAACTCACCGCGTCGATGTTCCGAAACAGACAAAAAAGCAACATAAAAGTAACAAATTTATCGAGACGACAATCTGTCATGATACTGACCTAAGAAATATCAATTTAGAAATGACAAAAATATAAGGTGTCCGCTACAAAAACAAACGTCACGGACCGAGATAGTACTTTGTACCACATCAACGCAGAAATAAACATTCGAGGGAACAAACTCTATGGATACAGTAAATCTATCAACAACGTTTTTCAAGTAATTCAATCTAATAAAGAGGTTTTAATAGATTACAAAAACAATGTAGTGTGAAATAAATTCACAGCTTTGATGTTTTACAAACACAGAAGGTTTCCTCTAATCGCCAATAATTCTTTAAACTAGGCCAAAGCAATTCGTTTCTCCTAATGACACAATTCTCTGTTCAGAGTAAATTATATCGTTGGATTTATTATTATGTTGTTTTTTGCTTTATTCTGAGAATAACACAAACAGGTAAGTCGTGTGACACGTGAAGTAATTACATCCATTATTCATTATTATCAAAAGTACTACTTGAACGCACCTGAAGGGAAAACGCGGGAACATCATCTGTCAAAATCGGTGACGCCCGAGTTTGCCGCCAAAACATGCCACCGAACAAAAACCATTCACACAAAAGTCTCATTGTTTATTACACGAGCACTAATAAAAAAATAAACTGTAACTAAATGTTTTTTTTTATTTTTTTCCAGTTATATTCCGAGGGAAACATAAAAAATATTTACGTTTTTACAAAGTGTATTATCGTGGTGTACCGGGGAGGCGCGTAGGTGTCGACCAACACGCGAAATGTTGGAGGGCGGACTGGATGCCGGCCGCTATGTCGCCGAGTATTTTTCTATTTCACGGTTTTCTCGTGAATCGAATCATATTCTTATCGAATGGTGGACAGTTCGCGCTAATAATAAACGGCCCTAAAATCCTATCGACGTAATCTTTATACACATTTCATTGTTTAAAAGATATTTTAGGTTTTTTTCGTAGATCGTTTGGTCGGCTTTAGTGTGATTTGTAGTGACATTTTGAGGTTAAATTTAAAAAAGTTTGTTTGAAATAGATTAAACACGTAATTCGAGATGTAGAATGGTTTTCTATCGTAGTTTAAACGCGATTCTCTATTTGATATCTGTATTATTTGGTTGTAAATATTGGCTATTTCTGTTTGGACTAACAAATAAAATTATATCATTTAATCTAATTATTTCTAGAAGTAAAATGCGTTAGATTACAATTTATTAGTGTAATATATAAGAAGAATTAGAGGGAAGAATGATTTTCCAAAAGTTTAGTCTATAAGGGGAACGGTTTTGAAAACAATTTAATTTTTGTTAGGTTATAATAAATAAAATAATAATAAAGAGATTGATTGGGCGCGTTTATCTGAAGAAGTTCCGATCGGAATAAATTGAATATTTTTGCATTTATTACGGAAGGTTTTAACATCACGCCAGAGCCTTAGGAGCCGAGCAAATGGAAAAAAAAAGTTTCATTGAAATATAAGAACTCTTTACACGCGTTAGACGATATTTGGTAGGAGAAAACCTTATAGGTTCGTGTGATCATCCCGCCCAATATATAACACGTGTCAGCAACATGGGAGTAGGTCACTTCTAATGCCAGTCCTCAATGACTACGAATGTTTTTTTATTCCACAAACCTTTGTTGGCGTCATCAGAACACCATAAAGTTTCAAACCTATCCGTTCAATGATTTAGAGGACAAACAAACAAGAAGAGAGGAATGAGAGGTTTGGCGAGTGAGATGCGTCGAAAGTCTGAGTACTTCACCGAAGAATGACCATATTGTACCTACAATTACTATAATCTTGTTGAAGTGTTAACGTCTGTCAAACCAACTAATGAATGTCAAAGCAAAGCAATAATTACCATCACAAATGTAAATTCAACTGATAATATCAAAGCTAAACCATTAGGAGCGCTAAAACGCCGCTTACGAACGTCAGACAGACTTCAAACAAAATGCGCGCAACAAACATTTGCGTTGTAGTAAATTTTATTTATAATGTACAAGCGGTCGTGTTTCAATTCGTGGCCACATAACAGTTGGTACAGGAATAGTTCTAGCGCGCCATCTATCGGTTTACGAGTACAATATGCCTAATGGCACACAGACCTCACTGAACTGTACACCTAGACGTCATACTTGTTTTTATTATTAAATATCTTTACTGGTAGAGCCCGTAACAACAACATTTGTTGCGCTAATGGACCGACCAGTCAAATACCATGACGTCACAGAAGACAGGCGTGAAGTAGAAGTATTCTGTATTCCGTCTGATGAGTGATGTGCCGGAGGCCTAGTCCAATCCTCTTGACCTTCCCATCCTTTGGTTATAAGAAAACGATGGGAAGGGAAAGAGGACTTGATTGTGGAGGGGATAGGAAAGGAAAATAATCATTTTCTATTTATCACTTCCTCTGTCTATTAAAGGTAGGCAACGCATCTGCAACTCTTGTTGCGGTTGTCTATAGCCAGGAGTAAAGAGACGAGTAACGGACTCGCAACAACATACGTATGAAGGAAGAGAGGTGTCAGAATCATGTCAAAGGGAAATTTGAAATCTCTTTTTTACTTATTAGTTAACTAGTGACCCGTCCCGGCTTCTCCCGGGTACCACTAAATATGTTGATCCGATCGCTACCAAACACAGGAATGTGCCAATCTGGACAATACCTGTAAATTTCATCGAAATCGGTCCACCCGTTTCGGAGTCTATAGGTCTATAGGGAACATACATACTTCGCTTTTTATGTACTTTTTTTTCATAAAAAGTACCCTGTGCTACTTCTAGTACCTCTAGAATATGTGTATAAAGTTTCATGATGGTCGGTTGAGTAGTTTTCGCGTGGAAATGTAACTAACAAACTTACATTCACATTTATAACATTAGTAGGGATGGTGGGAATGGGGAAGAGGACGGGAGACCTTCAGTACCTCACTTATTAGAATAAGCGCAGAATATTAATACCCATTTGGGAAATCAATGCTAACTTCTATATAGAATTTGAACATTTAGCAAACACGTGTTCTAATATTGAAGTTCCGTGTATCCATCTTGACAGTTTCGTTGCGATGGGTTATGGATTTTTAAAACACGTACGAGTGTGCACCTGCACCGAGCACGGACGCCGGGAATGCAAGTTTTGTTACATGAATATTACAAGTTAGAAGTTCTTACAGAAAATGTATCTGCTGGGACCAGTTTCCATTAGCCATTGACATGTTAAGCCTAGAATTTATTATATTTATGTAATGTAATTATAAGAATTAATATAAAACTTCGTTCACGTGATATCAAATGTTTAGAGGTGACATAAACAAGGACATGCTTTATTAACATTGATTGAAATTCGTGTAATTGAAATTATATATAATCTCTCAGCGTCAGTACATCGTCCGTCTGTACATCTATTTCAATCTCACAATCATTTGCCGCAAGTCCATTACAATGTTATGTAGCTTACTGTATACAATAAAAACATTTTTAAGTGTAAAAAAATTGAGAAATTAAATGTTGAAATGTGTATACATTAGTTATTTCTTTGAGGTATGCGTATCGAAATTAATCGTGTTATAAATCTTTGTTATGGTAGCACGGATTATGTTGATCCGATCGCTACCAAACTTCACAGGATCACGCGCTAGGCCAATCCGAATATCTCCTGAAAAACACGCGCAATCGATACAGCCGTTTCGTAGTGTAAAGCGAACATACACACATCATGTTTTATTATATGTATTCCGCAAAACTCAGGTTGCTTCTCACTCTCTCAAATCTACCATAACTACCACTGTCAATCCTTGAAAGCAAGAAATGTTCTGAATACTAAAGCTTCTTGGTTTTCTTGAAGACTTGACTTCAGTGAGCCTTTTTACAAACAATATCTAAGACCGAGTAATGAACACGAAGGGGGATTTTGGGATATTACTTCAGCCCATTAGATTCATAGCTGGCTAATGTCCAAATGGGCTGAACCAGGTCTTCAAGGGTTGGCAGACATACATTGAAGGAAGTACAAATGTTATGTATTCCTATCGATTTTTAAGATAAATGTGACATCGTTTGAGTTATCTGAGTAAGCTTAATTTAAAAGAATTTATGTTCTGTTATCACACAGACTGTACTGCCACTTCTAAAATATATCAAATCTATCTGGCCTGGCGTTCAATACCACTTCTTTCGTGTATCGCCATCTAGCGGGGAAATAATAAATCACTGTGTTCACGTATGGCTGTAATTTGCGATTGCATTTCAGATAGTTTCACCTAGATGTCGCTTTTTTTAATGTGCAGAGATTTATCACTTAAAGTGACAGGGAAATCAAATGTCTGAGAAAATAAATACAAGGATTATTCTTACAAAAGAAATAAAACTTTTAACGCATATCTCCTGCTAATACTAAATATACGTAAAATGCGAAAACATTGGCAGAAAATGTTTCGGCAGTGCGAACCCTCGGTATAAAGTAAGCACAAACAAAACTACAATTTAATAAGACAACACGTACGGTAAAATTTACGTACTATGTTACTGCAAATATTACCTCTATAATTATTAACTCGAGAAACCATGACCTCACAGAATAGCACGGTATATCAACGGTTCTATTGATAACACCTAATCGTCGAGTATTTGTTTCGGTTACCTCTAGCACACGAATAGGCATGCTTCACTCGACTAAAAATCTCAAGCTGAGATTCCCTCAGTGCCTCTTCGAGCAAGGTTACTCCATCGAAAGTCAGGCAACGCTAAGAACTTGGCTACCTACATAGGTTAACGTAATTCGTATTAATGACACGATCGGAGGGTTTCGTTCTTTCCCTATTGTGTTTAATTCCTTCCGGTTTCTTAAGTACAGACTAATAGGACTCGGGGCTTACAAAAATGGAATTTGTCAGTGTGAAAAACAAAAGATCACTCTATACTTTTGTACCCATCTGCAATGTAATAAACTGTTAGTGCCCTCGACTGGAGGCCCGTTTATCCGTGAGGCTCTAGGGCCCAAAAAGTCGATTGGTATATCCGCCCCTGGCTACTACAAAAAGCACGTTTTTTGTACTGTCATTTAACTGGGGGAATGGATTGCTTTTGGTTCATTTGCCTCTCCTTTTTTAATAAAAAGATTTCCAATGTAAAATTGATGAATGAATTATTGTCCCACCATTAAAATAAACCATTTATTATGAGGTTAAAACGTTATCTTAATTCAATTGGAAATAATTCTTGGGTCATTTTAATTTATAATTTATTGAACTAGCCTTAGCCCGCAAAAAAAAGGTTTTTGTCGTAAATGGTACGTTTTAAAATTAGAGCGTGACGTCACGTGTTAAAAGGGCAACTTGTACTAGGATATCAGAAAACACAAAGGGATCCACTGATGCAGTTGCTATTCAATTTCGAATCTTTTCTCTATAGCGACATCAATCAAATTCTATTGACGCATAGACTGCACAATGAAATTCAAAGTAAATTCAACCTAATCTCTTGTTATTTAAGATAGAAATTAATTTATTATCAGCCGTAATGCATCTTTTCATTTTTTATATCAAAGCTTTAAAAGGTACGGCATTCTGAATAGTGTCTTATTTCGTTAAGGTTTCAATCGAATTTACCCTATTTAATCATTTCGTTTATTACATCAATCGGCACATAAAACATATTGCTATCTCTCTCTTTGTCACTCAAATAACTGAAATAGCAATATGTTTGTCATTTCAGAAATTAGATGACCATTACGGTCCCAGAATATCTGAGGGTATGACAGAACAAGGCAATTCCCAAATCAGGTGAATGTATGTACGAAATGCTTATGCGTGAGAGCGGGATAGATATAATAAAATAGTTATGCTATTTCCATTTGAACAGCAATGATGTTTGAATTTAAAAAAATGTAGTATTAGGATATCATGGATATTAAGAGTCATGCATTAAGGACCGGCAATAGTCCGGATATGCGGAAGGAACCTCAGACCGCCATACATTGTTTTATATATCCCTTCATATAATTTAAATAATATTTTTAATGTAACTACGTCAAAAGCCCCTTACAAACAAAATACCAAAATAAATGTTTTGTTTAGGCCGTACAGCAAACGTTAAGTTCACAGATTGTTTCTTCGAAATTAAACATATTATTGTGATGTCCCAGACAAAGTAAGCAATTAATTTATAACAGATGTAGGTATGTTGTCTGTTTATCTGTCAGCCTCTTTTATATTTTTAGTCATCCAAAAGCTTTTGTCCCGGTTCGTCATAATAAGAACTAAAAAAGACCGAACATACAATAAACTGATTTAGAACGGAACTTCTTTTTAAAAAGCTTAAAAGTGTAACATTAAAATCTGACATCTCGATGTCCATTTAAAGAGTCCATTTCTTGTTTTATTAATATAAAAAATTATTTTTTTTTATATTTTATTTATTGTAATTATGTATTATATTTCAATAAAATATTAGTTGTGAAAGTGGGTTATCAGAAGTTAAAGGATAACTTTAAATATGTACAGTGCAATGATATAATACATTTTTCTATAGGTTACGTTATGTGTCATCTACGCAACAAACACTAGCTGTCCTTTTTTACTTATTACATTAATCACGCTATCCTTTTCACACCATTTGACATGTGAGTGTTGCTGTCTCTGTCTTCGGAACACTTTTGACAGGTGATTTTTTTTAACACATCTATAGTATAAAATATAATTGGTATAGGATATTTAAAGGTACTAGGATACAGCGAAAGGAACTCCGTTCTAGATATATCAAATATCACTCACAATAAGGTGACCCAAAGGTCAAATGCTCGTATAATAACCAATATCCCACTTACCATAGACATCATTTATGTAATATTTCAAATAATTGAGTTACGAAGAAACAGGGGAAGACAGAGTGAAAGAGATAGTGGGAGAGAGTGTGTCGAAATCGAGTGAGAGTTCATAACCGGTAGAAGTGTAACTTTGTATTCTGGTTAATTCGTAAGAGAATTGGATTAACTTATGGATGTTTTAAGAAAGAGAGAGACAGGTCGATTGACCGAGAATATTTTTCTTCAAAGAAATAGGAAAGAATTAAAGAGAAAAAGAGGTAAAAATTGATACACTTAAACTAATTGTTCAATTCAATCCTACTTAATAAATAAATGCGAACGTTTGTATGTATGGATGTTTGTTATTCTTTCACGCAAAAACTACCGAATGGATTTTAATGAAACTACAATAATATAGCTTATACATCAGAATAACATATAGGCTATAATTCATAAAGATATTGAGTGAATTGTCCGAAATATAACTAAGTTTCAAGTGACGAGGAAAAAATTCCGCCATATACGAGATATTCTAGTGTGCACTGCAAAAACCGTTAGAGTTAGACGTATATAATGTATAATGGAAATGTTTACCTTGAATAGTCCTACAAAAAGCCCGCGACAGCATATATCTATATATATATATATATATATATATATATATATATATATATATATATATACCTTTTATGTGTAAACCATTATCGCAAGAATTGTGAACCATCTATTAATCGGAACGAAGTTTGCCGGTCCAGCTAATATAAAATAAATATGCATTCGATCAAAAATATACTTATCACACTTTTTGTTTTAAAATCCAATTCACACCGTCCCAAAAGAACTTTCACTACAAAAACAAATCGGATTTTCCGTTAACCGAGTAATAGTAAGTGACCGTGGGCTCTAAAAGCTCAAAGTCACGTGTTTCGGAAATCAAATGTACCAGGAGATAATAAGCTTGGCGCAGCCTAGCGGCCATGAAGCGTAGTGTGCGTGTGGTGTAATACAGATAGGAAGGGGCAGAAACTGACACACATGGCTACGATTCTTCTCACCCTTTAGTCTGATTTATAATTCGACGGAATTGTGACATTTAAGAAGTGTTGCCACTATTGAAACATTACCAATAAAAACGGAAATATTTTAGCAAATTAAAATATAGCTCTTTCTTGAAATTAAGGTTTCAATTATGAAAACAAACGGTTAAAAAATTACTGAAAACTCTAAAATGATAATTAGGTTTTTCATTATTATTTATATAAAAAAAAATATACACAAAAATATGGTATAATTATTAAGGAAATTATTTTTCTATCACAGAAATCCCTGTCCAATAATCCATAGGTTGGAAACCTTTTTTAGGAAAACCTCTTCAGATTGTAAAATCTTTGCTTCTTGTAAGTGCCAATAAAAAAAATAGAATTAAAAAAAATACGCCGCGTCATGTTGGGTCTATCATGCGTGTCCATCGGCTTCTCTTATACTATGAATGAAATGTTCTCACAGTTATTTGTTGCGATTCATTGTTCAGTTTTAATTTGCTGTTACGTTTTGTTAAAGATGTTTTATCTGTTGTTATTGGAATTCTAAAGAGGGGATTTGTGCCCCCTTAGTGATCTGATAGTGTGTGTGATTGTTTTATAATTCGAGTCGACGATGACGCGATATAAGTGATAATGATTCATAAATATTATCATATAAGAACCATGTTACTTTACTCTGTTTTCTATTTAGCTATTAAAAATGTACACTCTAGTTAGTGTGCATTGAATACACAAAACAAAGACCATTTATAAAGTCACACATTTAGTTTACTTGATTTAATTCTGTTTCATATTTTTTTTATTTTAGGATAGCCTTATGTTATCTGAATTGTCGGAGAATGCTGTCAATCCGTCGAAATAAAAATATGACAATAGAACGTTTCCTAGTATTCTGTATGTAAATAAAATAAAATTAAACAGAAAACCGACCCATGTTCAATACTCTGATCCGATATATAGGGTTGCCCACACTGGCCCGTTCCGCCGCGACTTGACGCGAGGCGCCTAGCGCGACGTTTCGTGTCACGTTCTATATATAGTAACTCATACAATGACTCCGGGCGTCGCGTCGCCGTCCCGTCCCGCCTGTTGTGTGACTAACTTAAAAGCTCAAAGTCACGTGTTTCGGGAATCAAATGTACCAGGAGATAATAAGCTTGGCGCAGCCTAGCGGCCATGAAGCGTAGTGTGCGTGTGTGGTGCAATACAGATAGGAAGGGGCGGAAAGGGACACATATGTCTGGTAGTTACGATTCTTCGCACCCTCAAACATTTCGCCCTTAGTTTTATATATGTAAATAAAATAAAATGATAGGTATACACTCACGCCCATAACCCAGAGGGGTAGGCAAAGATTATCCCTTCTTTAGTATGTCACTAATCTGGTCGATATAAGTTCTCCTTTATAGACAATATAAATATATTATTCATTGTCATCATCCCTTATAAGTAAAGGGTGGGAAGCGGGAGATTTCCAGAATTGGGCCTCCGGCACCTCACTCATCAAACGAAACGCAGAATACTCTACTTCACGCCTGTCTTCTGTGTGAGGTCGTGGTATTATACCGGTCGAGCCCGCCCATTCGTGCAGCAGATGTTGTTGCGGGCTCTACCACTGTTATGTAATATCAAAATAACATTTCCATACTCAATACACATGATGTAATAATGAATATACGGTACTTATAACATTTTTTTAAAATTTTTGTCTGTATGTCTGTCTGTTTGTCCGGTTATTCTGGGTAATCTCCGAAACGACTTAACCGATTGAGATGGGACTTTTACTGAAAGATAGGTATTGTAAGGATTCAAATAGGTTAATTTAATTTAAGCAAAATAATAAGAGTTCGGCGCAGAAAGTTAAAAACCCTCGAAATTGTGAAAGAAATCACGTCTCGCCGTATCGAAAGCGCCGCCCGCTGCAACACAAAAAAAGGTTACCTTAAGCTGTAAAATAATGTAAACATTTTGCTTGGGTGCTTTATTGATGTGGAAACTTCTCTAGCCGCTTCAGACGTTATTTGTAGGGGAAAATCTTATAGGTTAGCGAGAACCCGTCATATAAAACCAATATACTTGTAATCTTTTACTTTTTTGTTTAAAAAACTAATTAACACTGTCCCAAAAGAAGTAAAATGAACTGGAGTTTCCATGAACCGTTAACAAACAACACGTAGAGCTTAAAGCTGCGGTGAACCGAAGGAATCTAAAAGCTCAAAGCCACGTGTTTCGGGAATCAAATGTACCAGGAGATAATAAGCTTGGCGCAGCCTAGCGACCATGAAGCGTAGTGTGCGTGTGTGCTGCAATACAGATAGGGAAGGGGCGGAAAGTGACACACATGTGTGATAGCAAGCGATTCTTCGCACCCTTGAATTTCCACTTTAGTTTTATAATAGCTGTGAGCCAAGGAACATTACTACCCTCTAATGAAATAAGAATCGTAACTTCGTACAACAAAAGAAGAAACAATTGTCTATATACTTACTACGTAGCTACTAGCGCCGCGGCGGAAACCCTTAGAAACACTGAATTTGGCGGGATTTACAAATTGAATGGAATGAATATAGGTTCCTAGTCGGCTTTGTTTTTTTGTATTATAAAAAACTGTGAATTATTAACTACATGACAATTAATATTTAATGGAATTTTATGTTTAAATAAGATAAATAAATATACGCTCACGTCCGTAACCCAGAGGGGTGGGCAGATATTATGGATATAAAAGTATAAGATTATATACAATTCTATCAAGATGTAGTTGTTAACAGTTATAACACTAGGGCTGCCGCTGCAGGGAAGCTACGAGAAGTCAACGCTAATAATTATTATGGGGAACGAACAAAAAATTTTTTAGCTCCTAAATTTATAAATAAATTCCTTCAACCATTGAGTAACACAGCGGCGATCAGCAGGGTCGCCCTGAAGAAGAAACTGAAAAATTTTTTGTTGTAGCAATAAGTGATTAAAGATAAGCTTCTTAAGCGTTGTGATTTTTGTTTTTTTTTTGTTAATAGAGTATGTCAGTTAAGGTTTTTTTTTTCTATTTACTCCTTGTATTTTTGGTGCCATAGTATTTTCTTTATTTGATTTGTTATGTATGTACTGTTTATTTTTTATTTGATTAAAAGGTGCGACGCCTATAAACCACATAATTGGTTTGCCGGGAAAGTTATTGTAACCCTATTGTTAAAATTTTGTTTTAAATAATAAAAAAAAATATAATTATAAATATAGTTGATTTTTGAACTGCTTGACCATGAATTAAGTTGTGAAAATAATTGTACACTAAAAAAATATTGTTTAAATTATAATTTAACAATATTCCGAATGTGAATTATTGTATAATATATATATCGCAATCACTACAATAAAACTGTCATGGGAGAAAAGGACTCAAGCATTCTTTGTTTCATTTAGTAATTGTAGCAAAGTTCACACAAACACAATATATCAATGTGTGACGTTTCACTTAGTCGTATAGAGATGGTGCAGCCTGCTGTGAGTCTTTTACATCATGTAAGGTCGTATTTTTTTAAAAAACAGCGCCATTTGAATAAAATAAGAGATATCAGGAATTTAGCTCTTGACAACGCTTCAACAATAGATAATGTAAACCCCTATCAAAAGATGGCGCTCAGAGAGAATGAAGTGATAAAACAACGGCTACCCGGGCGAAGCCAGGAAGATTACCAGTATATCTCATATACAGACAGCGGCCGATTATATTTTTGTTATATGTATACCTAAGTAACAGTGACAGTTATAAGAAAAAAACTGTTTGCGTTTTTTGTTTTACAAGAGTGATAAAAGATACTTGATACTTGCAACACACGCTTTGACTGTACCAAGTAACTTCTCGCATATTCTGATATCCTGTTACTTAGTTGGTTTAAACACGTGTCTGCTGTCATTTGCGCGACCCATCGATGAATCCGGCCAGGGTTGCCAATAACGATTTTTTGTAAATTTTGGTAATTATTGGTTTATGGAGTCGGTTATTTTTGGTTTTATTTTCTTGCCGTATGTTCTTTCCAGAATTCGTTCCTTATTAGAGACACTATCAATTTGTGTAATTATACAGTGTTTTTTTTTTAAATCAACGGGTTTGATTCACACCGGATTAGTACACCTGTGAGTATGTACTTTTCGCTAATCATGGTAGTTTATATTTAGGAGTATTTTAGGGACTTTCTGACTTACAAGTATGGGATATACTAGAAAAATTCTATCTAACGCTAACACCCCGTTTCTGAAAGGCTGGTCAATGGAAAAATTAGATAGATACTTGCCAAATGTCAAAATGTAATTAGTGTTGCTAGAAGCACAGAGATAATAATATACTACGTACAATGGGATTTTATAGTAAGTGTATGTGTGTTTTAAAACCACGGATAAATCATGCAAAAAAATAAACTCAAAACCATAAACTGTCACTAAATATGACAGTTCACACACACACAACATTATTTTCCCGTGTGTGGAATTTGAAAGGAGAATCTAGCCACGTGTTTCTGGCATGGAGTGTACTAGGATAACATAAGAGCACTAGTGACGGTAATGGCGTGAAGATTACAATGTGTTGTGTACGAAGTGTAGGCGAAAAGTTGAACACAAGTGCGTTATAACTGAGTTTTCATCGTTCATTTATAAAATTAATTTGGATTTCAATATCTGAAGACGAATAAAACATATTAAGACTTCTGCTAATTTTGTTAATATTATTTGAATACGTAGCAACAGCACTTTTGCAGAGATTATTTCAAATTGAACGTCGCTTGAATTACAAATTTAACGTTTTTAATCTTTTTGTTTAGCAAAGAGGTCGATTAATTCCAAGGAAGTCGAAGTGGTTACGCCTGACAAGACGGAAAAAAAACAACAGACAATCAAGAAAAGAGTGGAAGAGCTCCACATCACGATAGAATTTTTGTAAAAAAACAAACGTTACACTCATACATGGCAGCCATTACGCTTTTATCGGAAATATGTTTTGGTGCAAATCTTATCATAAAGTGAACTGAAATTACGTAAGGTAATAAAATGAGAAAAAGTTATTTTAAGAAATGTTTTTGAATTTACGAATTTTATCATAGTAAATTGTTACCTTTTAGTAAAATAACTTTACATTTGTTTACCAAAATTCCATTTCCATTTTGATTTGAGATTCATGTGTCTATAATAAATAAAGATACGAAAAACGAATTGTTCTCTATATTATTGTATGTATTAGATTAAGATAATAAAATTTTATTTTAAATTTATTTTATCTATAAGTAACTAACTTATTGTCAATATTATTTTAAAAAGTAATGGAATAAATAAGATGAAATATTATCAGTATAAATAAAAAACTGCCCCATTTTCCCACTCCCCCAGTCACCACAAAAATAAGCCTTCGTATCTTATGCGTAACTTGTACCGAATATAAAAACAAGTATCTGATATCTCAAATACTTATCTTGTTTTACAGTATATATAGTCGGACTGACAAGTCGCTACATTATTCTTCTGATACCCTAGTACATGTATCGAATAAGTGTTGGGTGTGTTAGCAACGCTTAAAAACGCAAACACTTCTCGCAAGGAGGTTTGCAGTGTATCTAGCGAAAAAATAGCAATATAGGATAGGTTGCTAGTACGTTTTTTCTGAACTTATTAGGGGGTTAATCTGTGAGGTGGTGAGATTGCCACAGTACATGAATATACGGAACTGTCCAACCTGGAAACGGCCGTTTGCGATCATCATTTAAATTAACACGAGATAGTAAAAACTCAAAACAGCTGGGAAGGCGCGACAATATTTGAAAAATAAATAACTAAACAAAACCAAGCCCTTGTTAACCCTTAACAATAAAATTCAAATTCTGTTGAGCATGTTGTTCACGCGAAGCTATAAGATTTTCCCATTCCAAATATCGTCTAACGCGGCTCAAGAAGCTTTCAATTCAAAAATGTTAACCAGCTGGTACAGGAACAAAGCCCAGAATTTACGTAATAAGCTCACTCAACCACCATTCATGAATCTAATACCGTCACGACCTCATTCGTAAAAAACAAACAAAAAAATAATTACAATGGCATTTGATTTCGGATTTACCACATTGCCCACCTTCATTGGTTGCTAGGCAAAATACAAACACTGACAACGGCATCGCAAACACGTGTTTCAGTGACAAAAGTACTAGGGTATCAGAAAGCGCGGGTACGTGTTGCGCAATCTCTGTGTTCTTTTGTGAACAACGCATGTGTATCGCGGGGAATGGGGTAGTTTTGGGCGTGGCTTAGAGATAGCCGAGAAAAAAAAGAGAAGTTACTTCACCCTTCCCCTCTGTTTTGTTTATTATCTATGGTTTGCGTAACGCTGTTTTAAATTGAACCCAAGCCAATGTTTGTCTACGGTATCCACAGGTTCCAATCGTTTTTTTTAAGTTTAAAAAGACGAAGTAGTTAAAAAATTACACGGACACGGAGTTTCATTAATTTGTTGAATACATAAATGAGCCAAAAACAAGAACTAGACAAAAACTTTTGCGTTGAATGTTTATTCTTATATGATTGATTCTAAATTATTTCTAGAAATATCAATATCTTAATTTTTTTATTATTGTACATCGTCTATTAGTTATTAAATAGTTATTATTATCTTAATAAATATCTGTTATTACAAAGAAACCACGAATAAATTAGATATCAAGCAAGTTTGGTTGAACCAGATGTTAAAAGCGAAAACAGAAATAACAAGCGCCTTCCTTGCTTTTTAAATCTGCTGGACCGCACGACATGAAATCACGTGTTTGGAGCGCAAAACTTACTAAGGAGGCATAAATTGAAAGGAAGTTTCTATACATTGTCCTAGGTGAGAGACAAAGATGGAGATAGTACCATCTCGTTGTCTGCTGCTTAGCGAGATGGGTTTCACCCCATTTTGTTCTAAACGCGTGGCGATTACCTTACCCGTCCCTAAGCTTACTCGGCGAAAATCGACAAAGGGAAAACATGACAAATATGCCCGGAATAAGTTAACGCTATCTTAGGTGAACTACTACAAAAGTTGTCATTGTATGTGTTCACGTAGTGTAGTGATAACATAGGCTTCCGGCACACTTGACGGATAATCCGTAGCGGATCTTCAGCATCAGAAAGCCAATACATTTTATCTATACTAATATTATAAAGATTAATATATATTTGTTTGTTTGCATTGAATAGGAAAACTACTGAACCGATTTGAAAAATTATTTCACTATGAAGGTACACTATCCCCAGCTAAACTGTGCGAAGCCGGGGTGGATTGCTAGTTGATATAAATGTTAATATAGATTATCTGCCACGGAATATGCAATTTTTAAATAAAGGATTTACCGCATCCGTTCGGCATCGGAAATTCCGTCTAATTTAGCATCGTAGGCGCGTCGCGTCGCGTCCCGGTGAGAACGGCTCCAAACACGTGTTTTCGTCGAAGGGTGTACCAGGAGTTCATAAGCGACAAGAGATGTTGCCGAGTTTTTAGTTTTGTAGTTAGTTTACACAAAAGTGGTAATAACTTTTAAAAATACGCGTGTTTAATTTGTTTTATTAGAACAGACTGTAGCGAACCTGATCGAATATCGTTAGTGTAAGCGTATAAGTAAATCTGAGTAATAAATATAAATTTGTGCATTATAAAGTATATTATTTATTATAATTATCGTATTTATTATTTTTTAATTAAAATGGTTGAGTTGACAAATTGATTCTTCCAAAGACAGTGATAGCAACATTCACACAATTTTTTCATCTGTTAAAACTTTTTGGACACGAAGCTTTGACATTATTTATTTAGTCATAATATTAAGAAGACATAGACAAGGATATAAAATTAGCTCCGTATACCATTATAGTCACTTTTTGCCTGGAGGAGGCATCCAGGCATACCCCACCTCTTTTAAAAAAATACTAATCTTAATATAAATACTGTCGAAAATATACAACCCAAAGACTTTTTTACGCTGTCAAAAACGATTTTTATATGAAGAACACTTTTGACCCCGACGTGATTTGAACACGCAACCTTCTGATCTGGAGTCAGACGCGCTACCGTTGCGCCACGGAGTCGATGCTAGGTGATTTGAATTTGTGTAATTGTAAAGATAATTATTACCAATCGACACATAATTTACAACATATCCTATCATTGGAAACGATCCTGGACCTCTCTGTGATATATCTAATCCAATTACATTCATTAGCTAAGAAATTACCTTTGATGTACTGACTTACTTACCCTTAAAATATGTCCACCGCCCAAAAGTAATATTCAAAAGAACTGCAGACTTAAAGTCAAAATAAAGTACAGATTTAAAAAGTAAACAGTATTTCTTATTTATTACCCATCACCCCATCCTCCGACGACGTCGTTCGGAGCTAAGGAGAACTTTCGCAGTGGAACACGTGTCTTAGAAACTGTTGTACTAGGATAACAGAAGCATAACGGTACAATACAATTCATAAAACGGGTATTTGCATCAATGAAAGAGACACCAATATCCCTACGAGCTCTTCAACCATCTATATACGATAATGATCCTTATTGTGTAAGGGAGCAAGTTTCACCATTACAGCAACTCTGACTGACTCAAGCTTTAACTTCAAAAAGTTTGTCGAAACTGTACCAAATTCAAACGACTTCCGACGACCTCCCCCAATCACACATTTCGTAACGACCTCGTCGCATTCACCAGCTTACTCCTCAAGTCAAGCGTGCCTGAAGAAGTTTTAACTTCAAATAGTTTATCGAAACAGTTCCAATTCAAACAACTTCCAAGTTAGACTTATGACATCAGCGCAAGTTTTTCGAAGTTATGAAAATAAAATGTTTCATGTAAATGATTCTGCACGCACCCACACCCTCAAATAAAGATGGCGATGTAAGTACAGAGGTACAGACCATATTCCTGCTTCATATCCCTTCATATCTTGGACGTAACGTGATCTTTTCTTGCAGGTTCGAGGCATGTGTGACGAAACACGTGCTCTTTGTGATAATGTACTAGGGTACCAAAAATCGACAGTAGCGACAGATAAGCATATGTGAGCCTATTATGGTGTACGGTACACGCATGCGGAGTACCGTTTTTTAAAATGAAAACTTAAGCCGTGAGTATATGCATGAAACATTTGGAATGGTTTCGACGAACTTTGTTCTATAATTGTCTCACAATTTTTGTCACTTTGCCTGGAGGAGGCATCCATCCCTTCTCCTCCCTTCTATAAAAACATCACTAATCTTAACATCAATTATGCATTTTGACCCCGACGTGATTTGAACACGAAACCTTCTGATCTGGAGTCAGACGCGCTACCGTTGCGCCACGGAGTCGATGCTACAACATCGGAATTTATGTAATTGTAAGGAAAATTTCTAATTGAGATATATTATTAATAATTCAGACGCATTGTCAATGATCGTGGATATATCTAATCCGATTTTTTTATTCACTAACTAAATTTACAACTTTGTTATCAGAAGTTCACCACACCTTTGATGCTGTCTATGTTCCCAAAAAATATAGCCAGCAATAAACAAAAAAAAGAAAAAAATAACTGCTATCTCTACGCCTACAGTTTTTTCAAAATAATATTTAAGATCAAACTTAGATGCAAACTTTTAAACGAAAAAAAAAATGGCTGTTCCCGAAGAAAACTTTCTCAATGGAACACGTGTCTTACAAACTGTTTTACTAGAAGAACAGAAACATAAAGGTATGATACACCACGTTTAAATTTTAAATACCATATAATATGGGTTAATCCTATATCAATGAAAGAGAGACCAATATCCCTACGAGCTCTTCAAACATCCTCCCTCTACACTACAATAATCCTTCCTGTAAACGCCCCACGAGCAAAACACGTGTTCTCTTAAGCACTTAACAAGGGAATCAGAAAATCTAAGGAGTAATTGTGTTGTGTGAACAGTGTGCTAATTAAAACAGCTATATAAAATGCTTATACATTTCATCAATTGGTATATACTATGCTATACTATATACTAGTATAACCTATAACATTGGCTATTTAATACTGAAGAGCCACAGGACAAGTATCGTGGCCACAGTGCACATGCAACCGTTAGTTAACAATATACACTGCTTGTGGCTCCACCTTAAGCAGTTATTTTAAAATTAAAACCATCCTCCAGAAGTGAAAAGTCAAAACGAATTCACCAGCTTATTTACGGGGAGTCAATCGCGCCTAAAGAACTTTTAACTTCAAAAATTAAAAAAACGAGTTAAGAACTAATTATGATTATATCCTGCTACATATATCCTGCTCACGCCCTTCACATTTCGGAAGCGTGTGGTGTAAAAGGGCGTGTTTTCCTTCAGGTTCGAGGCTTGTTGTGGGAGTGACGAAACACGTGCCCTCTGTGATAATGTACTAGGGTACCAAAAATCGACAGTAGCGACAGATACGCATATGTGAGCCTATTATGGTGTACGGTACACGCATGCGGAGTACCGTTTTTTGAAATGAAAACTTAAGCCGCGAGTATATGAAACATTTTGAAACGGTTTCGACGAACTTTGTTCTATAATTGTCTCACAATTTTTGTCACTTTGCCTGGAGGAGGCATCCATCCCTTTTCCTCCCTTCTATAAAAACATCACTAATCTTAACATCAATTATGCATTTTGACCCCGACGTGATTTGAACACGCAACCTTCTGATCTGGAGTCAGACGCGCTACCGTTGCGCCACGGAGTCGATGATCTTTAATTTATGTAACTGTAAGATTACTAATTGAGATATATCCCTACTAATATTATAAATGTGAATGTAAGTTTGTTTGTTACGCTTTCACGCGGAAACTACTCAACAGATCATCTTGAAACTTTGTACACATATTCTTGGAGGTGTTAGAAGTAACATAGGATACGTTTTATGAAAAAAATAATATATAAAAAGCGAAGTATGTATGTTCCCGAAACGGCTGGACCGATTTCGATGAAATTTACAGGGATTGTCCAGATTAGCACTGCGGGTGTTCCTGTGTTTGGTAGCGATCGATTTAACATAATAAGTGGTACTCGGGCGAAGCCGGGGCCGGTCACTAGTTATTAATAATTCAGACGCATTGGCAATGATCCTGGATACATATATAGCTGTAATATATTTAATCCAATTTCTATATTCATTAAATAATAAGTTCACACCTTTGATGCTATTCCTGTCTTACTTTCCCAAAAAATTAGCTGCAATAAATAAACAAAATGGAAGAAAATACTGCTATCTCTACGCCCACAGTTTTTGCCAAGTAATATTTAAAATAAGATATTATATATCTAAACAGATAAATAAAATTGAAGTGTCTGTATGTAATATCAAAATAACATTTCCATACTCGAGATGATGTATATACGGTACTTATAAGTAAAACACAATTTTAAAATTTCTGTCTGTTTGTTCCGGGTTATCACTGAAACGACTGAACCGATTTAGATGGGACTTTTACTGGAAGATAGGTAATATTGTAAGGATTCAAATAAGCTTAATTTAAGCAAGTTATTTATAGGGCTTCGCACAAAAAGTGAAGTCTCGATACAGATAAACAAAATTAAATTGTTTTTTTTTATATCAAAACATAATTTTGATACAGATGTTGTATAATTTAATTTTTTACGGTAAAAACAATAAATGTACGATTATAAAGTTTTATTCTGCGAAGTAATTAAATGTTTTATTTGGTTCCACGCGGACGAAGTCGCGGGCAACAGCTAGTTTCTTATAATCAATCCACCTGGCGTTTTATTTTTTCGTTTCATCAATCAGAGCGGGGAACTTTCTCAATGGAACACGTGTCTTACAAACTGTTTTACTAGGACAACAGAAGCATGAAGTATGACTACACCAAATTTTAAAATCTCTAAAATGGGTACTACATCAATGAAAGAGATACCAATATCCCTACGATCTCTTCAAACATCCCTCCCTCTACACTACAATAATCCTTCCTGTAAACGCCCCTACGAGCAAAACACGTGTTCTCTTAAAATCGTAACAAGGGAATCAGAAAATCTCAGGAGTAATATTGAGTGGAGAATGTGTTAAAAATAAAAATAAGAATTTATACCGTTCATTATCTTGAAGTAAGCTGCTATGACCCATAAAATTAGCTATTTCATACTGAAGAGATTGAAAGCAACCACGACAAATACCGTGACCACAGCGGGGTTAAGTCCAATGTAAGCCATCTTTAATGTACGAAACGGACTCACAGGCGTTTCCAGACTTTTCTTTTTAAATTCGTAACATTCAAGCGGGGTAAAAGAAACGAACCGTATACGTCATAAGATAAAAGGCGCGTATCCCACTCTTTCCCGCCAAAATCATAGACAACAAAAAAAAACAACAGCCAAACGCGATTTTGCGGCTCAATTATTTCAAAACAACTGTTAATAATTGTTTAGGGTTGTTTATGGCAACGCAGAGCTAAGCACAGTCCCTAGCTATACCGTTATTAACAGAATATGGAAGTATAATTTATAAATCACAATAGCAACAATGTTTTTCCAGTTATACAACTTCAAATGCTCTAGTATCGACTCCGTGGCGCAACGGTAGCGCGTCTGACTCCAGATCAGAAGGTTGCGTGTTCAAATCACGTCGGGGTCACGGTTTTTTTTAACAATATCAAGACGTTACACACAATGGGTCACCGGGTTGAACGTGGTCAACACTGAAGGAACTGAAGACGTCATTTGCCAGTTTGCTCTTTTCTTGAAGGACCTAAGTCGGTGTGTACGTACCGCAGGAGGCCGGTCATTGCTTAAGGGTTGAACCGCACACAACGTAAGTTGTGCGACAAATTTTGTGTCGCGTTACGAAAATATATTGCTTTAAATAATATATATTATATTTTCCTTCAGGTTCGAGGCATGTGGGAGTGCCGAAACACGTGCATTCTGTGGGAATGTACTAGGGTATCAAAAAACAACAGTAGAGATTACGCGATAAGCATATGTGTGCCTACGTAAACGTACGCGCATGCGATGTATCGTTGCTTGAAGTGAAAAGGTGGGTTCTTTAGATTTTATTTCTATTAACAAATACTTTATGTGTCAATTTTAGTTTAACACTAATCTAATTTTGATTTTCCTTATGTGTGCGGCGACCATCGGACTTCTAGATTCCCGCAACATCTAAGGGAAGGGAAGGCGAAAATCCAGCGTGACTCGGGATCTTTATTTCGTGTAGACAAAGATTAATCACCCGCTGTTGCCATAATTTGGATAATAACAATGTAATTTTGCTCATGGCAATAAATCATTTATTATTATTATTAAACATTTTGCCGCGACGATATTTATAGTCAGGTAAAATCTTATTTGAATTTGGAACGGTATCTACGAACTTTATTTCATTTATTTATCTTGTATTCAATTTTGAATTATATTGCTAAGACGCAAAGGTTTATTTTTTTTCGATTTTTTTATGTTTGAACTATTTATTGTCACGCCTGTTTTGAGTTTTCACTTCTGTCCTAATTTTTTGAAGTGAAACTTCTAAATAGATGGGTGTATTAGGATTTTTCTGGCACGAAAAAGCGTTACGGCGTTACGTAAGCGTGGACGGAGTTTTTTTTGCTTGTCAATTCGTAGCTCCGCTTGTGATTTGCCGATTTTGATGATATTTATTTATTCGACCGGTAAGCTTCAGTGCTTGTCATGTGGTACCATTTTTTTATCAAAAACTAACAAGTAGTGTTTGAGTTATTCTTAATAATGCGTACCAAAAAGTCACTTAAAAATAGGACAGTTTTACTTTCTTGACTTACGTAGGCTAAACTATAGGACATACATTAAAATGATGTATGAAATAATTGTAGCTCTTTAAATTTGCAAAATAAAATTCTTTGCCTGGAGGAGGCCATCCCTCTCTCTTCTCCACCCTTCTCCCATAAAAGATATTAATCTTAACATCAATTAAAGCACTTTGACCCCGACGTGATTTGAACACGCAACCTTCTGATCTGGAGTCAGACGCGCTACCGTTGCGCCACGGAGTCGATGCTACAACATTGGAATTTATGTAATTGTAAGGAAAATTTCTAATTGAGATATATTATTAATAATTCAGACGCATTGTCAATGATCGTGGATATATCTAATCCGATTTTTTTATTCACTAACTAAATTTACAACTTTGTTTTCAGAAGTACACCACACCTTTGATGCTGTCTATGTTCCCAAAAAATATAGCCAGCAATAAACAAAAAAAAGAAAAAATAACTGCTATCTCTACGCCTACAGTTTTTTCAAAATAATATTTAAGATCAAACTTAGATGCAAACTTTTAAGCGAGTAAAAAAAAATGGCTGTTCCCGGAAAACTTTCTCAATGGAACACGTGTCTTACAAACTGTTTTACTAGGAGAACAGAAACATAAAGGTACGATACACCACGTTTAAATTTTAAATACCATAATACTATGGGTTAATCCTATATCAATGAAAGAGAGACCAATATCCCTACGAGCTCTTCAAACATCCCTCCCTCTACACTACAATAATCCTTCCTGTAAACGCCCCTGCGAGCAAAACACGTGTTCTCTTAAGCACTTAACAAGGGAATCAGAAAATCTAAGGAGTAATTGTTTTGTGTGAATAGTGTACTGATTAAAACAGCTATATAAAATGTTATACATTTCATCATTTGGTATACTGGTATACATACTAGTATAACCTATAACATTGGCTATTTAATTCTTAGAAACGTAAGTTGCGCGCTGTATTTTACCCTAATACTTAACGCAATATACACTGCTTGTGGTTCCACCCTTAAGCAGTTATTTTAAAATTAAAACCATCCTCCAGAAGTGAAAAGTCAAAACGAATTCACCAGCTTATTTACGGGGAGTCAATCGCGCCTAAAGAACTTTTAACTTCAAAAATTAAAAAAACGAGTTAAGAACTAATTATGATTCTAGATATCCTGCTACATATATATCCTGCTCACGCACGCCCTTCACATTTCGGAAGCGTGTGGTGTAAAAGGGCGTGTTTTCCTTCAGGTTCGAGGCTTGTGGGAGTGACGAAAACACGTGCCCTCTGTGATAATGTACTAGGGTATCAAAAATCGACAGTAGAGATTACGCGGTAAGCATATGTGTGCCTACTGTGAGTGACCATGTATGTGGAATCGGTACACGCATGCGAAGTATCGTTGTTTCTAATGAAAAGGTGGGTTCTTTAGATTTTCTTTCTGTTAACAAGTACTTTATGTGTCAATTTAAGTTTAACACTAATGTTATCTTGATTTTCCTTATGTGTATGGCGACCATCGACTTTAACATTAGCTGTTAATATATAATATAAATAATACTGAAGAGATTGAAAGCCACACTACAAGTACCGTGGCCACAGTGGACATGCAAGCGAGGCACAAGAAACGTACCGTATATGTCTTAAGGTAAAAGGCGCGTATCCCACTTTTTCCCGCTAAAATCATAAGCTACAAAAAACCTCAACAACAGTCAAACGCGATTTTATGCCTATTTTTTTCCAAAACAACTATTAATTGTTTTTTTTTGTGATAAGAGCAGAGCAAAGCAGGGTCCCCTTTATTAACAAAATATGGGCAAGTATCGTAAGTTTGTTTGTTACGCTTTCACGCGAAAACTACTCAACCGATCATCATGAAACTTTGTACACATATTCTTGGAGGTATTAGAAGTAACATAGGATACTTTTTATGAAAAAAATAGTATATAAAATGCGAATTCTGTATGTTCCCTATAGACCTATAGACTCCGAAACGGCTGGATCGATTTCGATGAAATTTACAGGGATTGTCCAGATTGGCACAGCGGGTGTTTGGTAGCGATCGGATCAACATAATTAGTGGTACAAGGGCGAAGCTGGTGCGGATCACTAGTAATTTATAAATAACAATAGCAACAATGTTTTTCCAGTTATACAAATTCAACTGCTCTAGTATCGACTCCGTGGCGCAACGGTAGCGCGTCTGACTCCAGATCAGAAGGTTGCGTGTTCAAATCACGTCGGGGTCACAGTTATTTTTTTTAATAATATCAATTGACACACAATGGGTACACGTCAACACTGGAGGAACTGAAGGCGTCATTTGCTTTTTCTTGCAGGACCTACATAATTCGGTATGCATATACCGAACGAGGGCGGTCATTCGTTAAGAGTCGAACCACCTTAAGGATGTGCGACACATTCTGCGTCGCGCTACGAACGTATATAATTAGTATTTTTACCCACCATTCATACCAAGCGCATGTTAAAATTTGAATACCAGCAACATAAATTAAAAAGTTCGTCGAAACTGTTCTAAATTCAAACAGCTTTCAATCGCCTCGCCCGATCACACTTTTCGTAACGCATTCGCCAGTTCACTCCCCGAATCAATCGTGCTTAAAGAATTTCTTCAAAAATTCAAAGAACCTAGATAAGAACTAATAAGATATAACCATTTTTTAAATATTTTAAATATAACTAATTTTAATTTTATACGACTAGTGATCCACCCCGGCTTCGCCCGGGAAGCCGTTTCAGAATCGACACATATAAACATTCCCATTTATAATATTATATCGTTGAAGTAGCTACATTCTTAGATTTTGTGACAAACATTTTTTTTCGTAAAAAGTATCCTATGTTACCCCTAAGACCTCCAAGAATATGTGTACAAAGTTTCATGGTGATCGGTTGAGTAGTTTTCGCGTTAAAGCGTAACAAACAAACTCACATTTACATTTATAGTATTAGTAGGGATAGAAGATAGATAGACAGATAGATAGATTATTATTAGTAGGGATATCCTGCTACATATTATATATATCTTGCCTTTCTTATTTTGGACGTAACGTGTGTGGAAAGCGGCGTTTATGTGGGAGTGACGAAACACGTGCCCTCTGTGATAATGTACTAGGGGAGCAAAAATTAACAGTAGAGATTACGCGGTAAGCATATGTGTGTCTATTATGGTGTAAACGGCACACGCATGCGGATCGTTTATTGAGCTATATTTGGTAGGTATGGGATTATGGATTCGGAAGATCGATTTGTATTTTATTGTTATGACGCAAGGGCTTATTTTTGTTTGTTATTTATTTATTAAATTTTGAACTATTGTCACGCCTGTTTTGAGTTTTTACTTATATTGGCAATCCTTATGACTGCTTGTGTATTTTTATTAAAAAAACGATATTTCAGGTTAATAAAAAGTCGTATATAAGTAATTTTATTTATTTTCAACCCATGATATATTTGTGGTATGGGAGCCGAAGCGGGACAAACGTAGCATATGTTGACGCTATACGTTGACGTATCGACCCATAAGCATTATTTGAAAATTAAAAGCATTCTCGGAAAATAAATATTATATTTTACTATGATAGCTATTGGTTTTCTTTACATCTAAGACTTTGTCAAATTAAAAAAAAAACGAGACACTAAGACGACGTTCAAATTAGGCTTATGGATAACACAAGTGTTTCGAACTATGACAATAAAATATTGCTGTCCTTTTTACACCATTCTTCATTTGTGAATGTTGCTGTCACGTTCTTTAGAACACTCTTGCTTAATTTTGATTGAGATAAATTATAATTAATTCAGACGAATTAGAATCTAGACTAAACTACTTCTGTTTTATATCTAATCCAATTTTTATATTCACTAACTAAGAACGTTTCCTGTCTTATTTTCCCAAAAAAATATAGCTGCATGCAATAAACAAACAAAATGGTCCACTATTTTGTAAAAGTGATATTTAAAATAATTGCTGATTAAATACATAAAGATTTAACAAAAAAAAACAGATATTTCTTACATTCAAATCACCCATCCGCTCCTATGGCGTCGTTCAGAGAAGCTGGGGGAAAACTTTCTGAGTGGAACACGTGGCATAGAAACTGTTGTACTAGGATAACAGAAGCATAACGGTGCGATACAATCCATAAAACGTGTATTTGAATCAATGAAAGAGACACCAATCTTTTCAGCTAGTAGGGATATTGGTGTCTCTTTCTGTTTAGAGAGGGAGGGATGGTTGAAGAACCATCCCTCCCTCTCTAAACGACTATGATCCTTATTGTGAGAGTAGGTTTTTTTAACAACATAACGGCAGCACACAATGGGTCACCTGATATGAACGTCATCAACACTGGAGGAACTGAAGGAGTCATTTGCCAGTTTGCTGTTTTCTTAAAGGTCCTAACTCGGTATACCGCAGGAGGCCGGTCATTCCTTAAGGGTCGAACCATACAACGAAAGCTACGAACCCATATTATACGCTAATACTTGACGCCACATGCGTGTGGTTCGACTTTTAAGCAGTTATTTTAAAGTTTAAAGCATTGAATAACAAATTACATATTTCTTTAATAGGTATTGCTTTATTCTATTTAACATCTAGGATTGAACTTGTTAAAATAAAAAAGTTCAAAGAATGTAGAGACGGACTTTTGACATCAGCCCGAAGTTAGATCCTGCTCACTCAATTCACAGTTTGGACGTGACGTATGAAAAGGTGAGCGTAGTTATAGGTTAGATAGAGGTGTGTGAGTGACAAAACACGTGCCCTCTGTTATAATGTACTAGGGTATCAAAAATCGACAGTAGAGATTACGCGGTAAGCATATGTGTGCCTACTGTGAGTGACCATGTATGTGGAATCGGTACACGCATGCGGCTATCGATTTTTGAAGTGAAAACTTTAGCCGCGACGATATTAAATTTATATAGTAGGATAAAATCTTCGAAGGATCGACATGCAACGCTTATTTGAATTTGGAACAGTTCCAACGAACTTTTTTCATTTTGTATTTAATTTTGAATTTTATTATATTTTGTTGATTTTTCTTTATATTTATTTTTGAACTAAACTCACATTGTCAAGCCTGTTTTGAGTATTCACTTCTGTCGGCAGTTCTTATGACTGCCTGTGTTTTTATTTTTAAATATCATATGAATAAGAAAATATAAGTAGTTATTTTATTTTATTTCAATAAACCATGATGTACGTACGTTATGGTACGGGAGCCGAAGAGGGGAGTTCCGTACATCCTCGACCGCGTCGGAATTACATATTGGGGGTACCTTGGACCCTAGTTTAAGTACCCTGCACCACAATCATTTATGTAGAGCCGCGCGCTTAGAGTAGCCCATTAAATTTGTAAAAAAAAGGTCGGACATACTCGGGGGCTTCGGATTAAGATTCGGTGCGGGGATCACAAACTTGTTAAACAAAACCGTCACCTTGACATCAAGTGCCAAGTAATTTTTTTTAAGGGAAATAGTTCAAGTATGACGTGATGATCTTATCAATTCTTCAGATTATACAATCTGAAAATTTCAGCAAGCCGAAGGGCGCAACGAAAATAAGGACTAGACCCATCGCAATAATGTAAAAATGTCATATAACCTTTTTTTCTTGGATCCAAGCCCATGACGCTCGTGGATGTACAAGTTTAGCATCTTCGGCTCCCGTGCTTGGGTACCATTAATTTACATCAAATAAAAACATTGCGCGAGACAAAAATAAAATAAAAATGACCAACAAACCAAAATTAATAACAGTGAATATTATTACTAAACTTACTTTTATTTTATCCTTTACTAGGGGCAGCTGGAGGAGGGGGGGAAATGAATAGAGTCACGTGTTTCCGAAACAAAAGTACTAAGACATCAGAAGCCAATGAAGGTTGATTCGCGTCCTTTTCATTTTATATCGTTGTCTCCCTCGTGTGTAGAAGTAATACACAACTAGGCCGATTATGAGGCCGTGCGTGCATTTAGAAAATAAATAAGAGGGTGTCCAGAAGCTTTTTATTGTAGCAAATAACTCCTTTAGACCCATGGATTTTATAGAAAGTTGCAAACTGGAGGAAAGAGTGGCAACGGCACTATCACTCCTGTTTTCTGTGAGGTCGTGGTATTTCACCGGTCGAGCCGGTACATTGCGGTCCATACGATGAAAATCAGTAATCAAGTTATCATAATATCGTTACATACCAGCGCGAAGTGACTTCACTCGGCAAATGTGGTGCTAGATATTTCAAAAACTCGAATCTTTTCCTAGTCTACCATTGATTTAGTCAATGTGACAACTGCATATTCTGATTACTTGACCTAGTCACATGCCTTTATTCATTTCTATTATTTATCTGTACTAAATTATAAACAGGAAAAATTAATTATTTTCCGGATAAACATAAAAACTACAAACTTTTTAATTTTTGTATGTCTATCTACCCAAGCGAAGCTGGATCGTGATGCTAGTTGAAGTAGTTGTAGTGGTAATGTCAGGAAAGATCCAATTTAAATCTGCCGAACAATTTTTTTTGCCGCTAAATGAAATCACTGAGGCCACGTGTTCCGCGTAGGCAAAATACCAGGGTCTCATAAAGCGATAGCGGTAATACAATACAAGGCATTTCATACAACAAAGGATGGATGGAGCAAGTCGTGTCATATGCTTCGCAAAGCGAATTCTGAAGTATGAAATGCATTTACGTATTTCTCAAATATCTGTTATTGCTTCATATTTGCACCCAACGAATTGTGTTAAATAAAAATTTTGACAACACAAATCTTGCTAAATGCTGAATTAGCATTTTTTTTTTCAAAAAAATAATTATCATTAAAAAGGTTTCAAGGTGTCTATGATCTTCGGAATATATGCTTCTTTGCGAACCAGACTGATTTAAAATAACACAAAGTTCTCGCAAATTCGCAATAATTTTGAATTTGGTATGAAATTACGTGGGTGAGGTTAGGTTAACCAACAGAAGAGTGGCTATTCACCATATAAGCGATATCATCTTTATAGGTTGCCACTTAACAATGGGTGAGATATTTTATCAATTGAAAAGGTTCAATACAAATAAAAAAAAAATGTCTGTCTAAAAAATGCTTTGTGGCGCACGTGTGCCGAGTATCACATGTACCAGGGAACCAGAAAACTGGAATATGTAGATAAACTGGAAACCTTAAGAATTAGTTTAATATGGAAAAAATGCGCAAACGTACGTAATTTAATTCTTGTTTTTTCTTTCAATTAATTCGAACGAAAGGTACGAAAGTGTTATGTTTTAAATCATTAAATACGAGGAGAGGTTAGAGGTTCTCGCATATGATAAGCAGGCATACCCACGTTGACAAAACTTTTCTGGCGCTATTGGTTTAGGAGAAAAACTATAACCCTCCAATTCGCCGTCCTACTAGCAAATTAAAATAACAGATGGCGCTATATAAGTCATGAAATGTGATGTGTTATAGCGCCATCTGTCCGTCACTTATTGTGATTTTTTAATACAAAAAGTTGACTATACCTTTACAATAAGTTTATTTTATTTCTATTTTATATACACTCTTAGTATATAAAATTTCTCAATTTTAATAGAATTTTTTTTTGCAATTTTCTAAAAGCGTCATCTATATAAATATGTCAAAACTTTCTCGAACTAAGCAAAACAAATAACAGTACCTAGAGTGGCAGTTACCGACATGCTATTAACTGTACATTTCTATTACAATAGTTAAGGTTAGTAGTATTTTAAATCCTTGTTAAAGTAACCACTTTATCACCCATATCATCTTTAATTTTAGTTCGAGTCTCTCCATATAAAGAACGCATTCAAGTATAGGTTAATACCATTTATGAATCAAATAATTTCATTATTTAGTTTTATGACTTACGTTTGTCGGTAGTACCAATGACTGTCTATTTTTAATTAAACTACTGCTAAAACATTAATATATTCAGAGTTATTAAAGCCCAATACTGTACGTACACCTGTGAAGTTATAATCAGCTCTGTACCTTAACTCTAAAGTTTCTTGCTTAGTGTGCTTGTTTATTAAGTCACAAAAAAGACTCATCTTGTCATCATGTTGATTTGGTCGGAACTGTCGGCATTAATTTGACCAATATGTCATCCTTCAATAAAAGTCACCAGATAAACTAAATCACAATTAACAATCATTAAAACAATATTTTGTCGGCAACATTTTATTATCTACTGATTTTATTCTTAAGAAAATTGTCGTGTAGCGAACATGGTTAAATTATGCCATCAGATTTGTGTTTCTGGTCGACGTATCTTCAAGAATGAAAGTCCTGGTAGCAGAAGCGTACCTAGCTTTTGGCCCAGGGGGGGGGGGCATTGGCGCCCCTACACACAACACGATACATACGTATACTCGACCCAATGGACCCAGGTGGTAGTTGCAACGCGTTATGTCGCCAACATTTTCATCGTCAAGTTTATAGTATATATTTTTAATTACAAAATCTTTGCGAGACTCATAGGTTTATTCTAGACTTTTCCATTCTATTATCAACTCACACTCTATGTCGAACCTTTTCAATTCATCCACTTGCAACGTGATCACTTCAACGTCATCGGGACACGTCGACGCGTCAAAATCCACGCTTTCCTCGTAATATTCAACAGAACTGAACTGGTACTCGCTGCGTCTGGTTTTCTCCGCCTCTAAATTTGCATCTTCAGGTGACGGGACCTCTTTAAAATTTTCAGTTGTTACAGGCTTAAGCAGAACATCATCGGTTACGTTTGCTTTCGATTCTTCTAGCCTGGTAATGTTTTCGTTTGGTACTGCCGTCGCAATACTGTTATTGCCATTACGTCTCTCCACTTCTGTGTCAATACCTGAACACGGATCTTGGATATCCTTTTCACTCACAGGAATTGCATCAACCGATACAAATTCCAATAAAGCGGCATCTTCTCTAAGCGACTGTTTATATCTGGCGATTCGATCTTGTAAGGTTTCTGCTTTACACATGCTCTTCCCTAACTTTATATCTCTGGTCTTTAGATGAGCTATATGCCACTCCTCATCTTCGTCTTTCTCGAATCTTCGATTAGATCTGTGCAAATCGAAATCGACCGTGTCTTGTCTACGGTCGCTGCCTACATCTGGTTTCTCTTCAGACACGACTTCTTTGTTGGCTGCATAACTTACAGTGAATTGTAATAGAAAATATCTTAGGAGTGAAATGTTCATTTCTTAACGCTGGTGCGATTACATATACACGATTTGTATTATGAAAGTCTCTTACAAAATTGTAAGCACACAGTAAATCACAGCATCACGGTAAGCGGAGCGTGAACCAAACACAATTTTAATTTGTCCAATTGTAAACATTTCATATGCTAGTAGGCCTAAGTCAGTTAAGTATTTTAAGAGTGGTAGATCTGTTGCCCAAATGGGCCAGCTCGACCGGTGAAATACCACGACCTCTCGGAAGACAGGCGTGAAGTAGAAGTCTTCTGCGTTTCGTCTGATGAGTTAGCAGCTGGGGCCTAGATCTAGACTTCTCTTTCTCATTCTTTTCGAAAACCGGGAGGGGGTGAGAATTCATGGGTGAAGAAATCTCTTCAGATATAACAAGGAAATATCCTGTTTATGTCCTCTGTCCATTAAAGGTAATCAACACATCTCCAATTCATTAGCTCGTGGCGGATGCCTATGGGCATCGGTCACTTAGTACCACTTAATACCGGCTTAGTAATGTAACCCGCTTGCTCGTCTGCTACCTCCTCGTATTAAAAAATGCATTCTCTTATATTAGTAATATAGTTTTTGCTTTGACGCAATGATAACTGTCTCTTCTCTCGCTCTTCTATGACCAGCCAGTTGCCAACTGCCAGTTTTCAAAATTGTTGCTCTATAGATAGAGCTGGGCTAACACCTCGTGCAGCCTTTGCCTATTTGCCTCTTGTCTTCAATAAAACAATATGGAAAAAAATAAAATAAACATGAATTCACGCCCCTACCCCAGGCAGAGATCATCGCCATTTGGCGCGATCCTGGCACACCTCTCTCGCTTCTTCTACATTCATACATCTACGCATCAAGCTCGTCGGTTATGGGTGCTCCTGATATCACCTTTTAGTAAGCCGCTAATCTGATCGCTATAAGTTTTCCTGGAAAACTTAAAATGGAAATATTAGTAGTAAATGTATAATTTTTGTACCTAAATACAGCTTTAGCTTTAAACAAACATAACAATTTAATAAAGGAAAATAGCCGCAACCGCCCATCGCGAGTACACGAGGCGTCATTGACGGATCGTTATCTAGGCAGCGCTAACTAATCCATTCATAGCCGGCTACCGACATAACTACCCTTCAAACGTTGGAAAATACTTCAATTAGAGGCGCACACCCCTTGCGAGATCAAAACAGCCCAATTACCGCGCAGCACGACCCCTTTAATAAACCCTCATTTGCTCAAATCTGAAATAAAGACGATCATAAATAATAACAAATTTGCAAAGTGAAAAGTCCCGAAATTAGCATGTCGTTTGAATAAATTGACAGATAATGTGACTTCGAGACCCCGCCATATTCGAATTTTAAGTAAGATGAAGCGAGACAGCGCTGCGAAGCATGGGTACGTTTAACGTTACATCTCGTGTACTTGTTTATGTGCAGCGCTTCAGCCGCTGGATGGCTGTCGCAAATGTTAACAAGTCGCTAAGAGATGCAAATTGACAGCGGTTGGCAGCGCTGTTTCCAAATGGCGCCAAGTGATTTGCATAATTTTATACGAATTGAAATGTATACATTGTGATTTGACAAAATTGAAAAGGTTCCTTTAGTTTTGGAAGTATTTTAATAAATCTATTTTTATATGTTAACATTATCTACGTGTTAATAAATACTTTAATTGTCAAAATAAATATTATATCATATTCGGAGATTGTATTCTAAAAGCAATGAACAATCTAAAACCACATCATGTCTAATACATTATTCAATACATAATTATAATTTAAAACTAAAACTTCTATTGCACATTCTCTTTTGCTTTCACGAACATTAAATCTTTTAATGATATTTATTAAATTATCAGGACTATATCCTTATATCTCTGTTTTAAAAGGTTTTAAAATGGCTCGTCATTTCTTCGTATCTGCAGGAAACGAAGACAAGACAGAAGTTTTGAAGTGAAAACTTCTTTAGTCGCTTTAGACGATATTTAGTAGGGGGTAGTAAAACTTTATATATATACATCCTAGCCTTGTAACTAATATTCGAGATTTCGCCTATTGGACAGGCGAAAAAAATGAGTCATGAATTAGCCATTACAAATACATTGCGTATTGTTATCCTCTTGAAACAATCACTACCTAGTAGGTAGGTTTTGGGTCGCAGTTCTCTTTATTCCAAGTATACCGGAAACTATAGAAATACAGATTAAATAATTAGTTGTCAAGAAAAAAAACATATTAAAAATTAAGACTTTTAACTATCAAACAAAAAATATTTTTTTTTATTTAAAATTTCCTTGACACTATAAAAAACCTTCTGGATAAGCCAAGACTTCAATTAAATTTTTCTATGTTTTTTTTCATTGGTGAACTGGCCCATGTATCAGGTAAAGATACGACTTGATACTTGTTATTGTATTACTAATTTAATTACCCTCCCTAATGCCTCTCTACCCAAACGGTGTTAAAGGCTCAATGGGGTTGTAACGTGAAAAAAAATATTTGTAATTTTTTTTAACGTGACCGTATTTTCACTGACTGGAGAAGGGATGAGTGGCGAAAGTGATTACAAATGGCAGTGCATGTAGGGTGGGTAGGGCGGCAGCAGCGCGCAGGCCAGCGGCAGCCCGTGCGGCAGCTCCCGCTCGCCGCTCGCCGCCTGCGCGCGCAGCTGCTCCAAGCGGAGTTGATTTTGTCGCTTCCATTTTGTTCTAGAACAATTGAGAAATAAATAATTGATACATGCCTTATAGAAGCCAGAACAAAAAAATATTATTCTTGCTGAAGAATAAATGAGAAATCAAAGTATTGCAGTGGAACTTGGGCTCGAGGTAGTCGAGGAAAACATACCGTCGGTTCTGGTACCAGGTCTTGACCTGCGTCTCGCTGAGGCTGAGCGCGTCGGCAACGTCCCCGCGGTCGGCAACGCTAAGGTACTTCTGGCAGCGGAACTTGCGCTCGAGGTACGCGAGCTGTGCGTGCGTGAACGCCGTGCGCCGGCGACGCGGCTTGCGGCCCCCCGTCGACGATGCGGACTTGCCTTGCTCACGACCTGTATAGTATTCTAGAGTTATGGGAATGAATAAAATACAAGATACGTACATAAACTTGGGTTTTGAGGTGACAAGAAATAAAGCAATTCTGCTCCTATTTGATTTTTTTTTCATAGACAAGCATTTTGACGTACATTTTTTTAAGTGAACGGTTTAACGGGTGAACATATCAGCTTCAAAACTAAATTAAATATCACTCTGAGTAAGATTTTCCGCCTTTACAAATAGAAATAGGTATATGGACTAGTTATACTTTGGCATACAAAGTTTTCAAATGCAAGGGCACGGCCTTCCTGCGAAGAGACCACAAAAATCGGTACGTTCTTACCAGCAGCCTCCTGTGAATCCCTCTGCGAATTCCCGGCCATGACTGACGCGAATCCAGCCAGCAACTGAGACTGAAAGGCGGTTTTGGACAAATCCATGGATCTGCCGTAAATACCCTCCGATAGACCACCGGCAATTCCAAACCCATCGCTCGCCTCATCCTTGTTGCCATCTCTTTCCGCTCTGTACAAATGAAAGAGACCATTGTCGTACAACTTTATCGATTCTTCAGTACGGTTATCGAAATCATTGTCTTCCTCTTTAAACGGCGAATTGAAACTTGAGTTTTGTAATCGATTTAAATTGTATTCGATTGGCGACGATCGTTCAATATCATCGTTATCGATTTTTTTCTGGTAGCAATCGGCGTCGGTGTCGAAGCCGAAGCGGCTCCTCTTCGTCGGCGTGGAGGTGTCGCTGCGGTTGTCGCCGACGGAGATGTCGTCGTCAAGGTCGGAGGTTTCATTATTGTGGCTGGTGGTGGACTGGCATCTGCTCACCCTTCCTGCATCTTCGTGGACTGCACCTTAAGAGAGAAATTAGGAGATTTAAGGAAACTTTTAGAATATTAAGTTCAGTTTTTTTATGTCATCTATGCCGAGAAGTGCCTTACTTTATTAGAGTATTTTGGTTCGATTACTGATCCTGTTATTGTTCCTGCGACTATCTAGAGATTCACCACGCGCTCCATTTCAAATACCAAGTACAAGACAAAGAAGTCGGCTCTACGAATAGGTATGAATGTGCAAAGTTAGCTAATCGATTTAATTCACCTTAAAGACAGGTCGTAAATATTCTACGATACTTTTACATAGGAAATTTTAATTTTTAAACGAAATCCCTCGATTGAGAACCGTAAAAAACCGCCCTTAGTTATTAAAGTCATCTCGGTAGACAAATCCGTGCGGGAACATTAAGATCACTTACTTGGCCGACCCCTGAAACATATTTATGCAGAAGTTATAACGAGAGAAGCACTCGAGGCGCGCCCCGCCCCTCCAAACCTCCTACCGACGAGTAATCGACTCCGGTTCAACTTAGCGTCGGAAAATCCATGAAAAGCGTCCCACAACCTGAATAGTGGTGAATGCGCGCACCTCGCCATTTTCATGCAAATTAAAAGACACAAACAGACAAGATTTTCCCGCGCTAAAACACCATTCGGGGCCGTCGTATTGAATCGCTCGAGTGCGGGACGCCCCGAGGCATTAATTAGAGCGGAAACTCTATGGCCGGTTCTTTTTCAAAACTGACGTCTTTATGTGAGGCCCGCTTTTGTGCTTGCGGTTAAGTGTGAAGTCTTAGCTACAAGCGATGGTATTACGTTTTGTTGTTTAAAAATAATTTATTTGAGAGACGAAAGGCTCCACTTTTCTATAGTATACATAATATAAGATCCTTTTAAGTTTTTTTTATTAATATGTTATTTTATTTGAGAAAGCGGCAAACGAGCAAGCGGATTACCTGATATTAAGTGAACGCTGCCCATAGACATCCGCAACAAGCAAATATGTTGCAGACGCGTTGTCTACCTTTAATGGACAGAGGAGGGGATAGACAGGAAAAAGGATATTTCCCTTTCCTCGTTACCCGTCCAATCCTCTTCTCCTTCCCATATGAGAAAAAGGTGGGAAGGGGTAGAAGACTGAAATTAGGCCTCCGGCACTACACTTATCAGACGAAACGCAGGGTACTTCTACTTCACGCCTATCTTCTGTGAGGTCGTGGTATTTCACCGAGCCGGCCCATTCGTGCAACTGATGTTGTTGCGGGCTCTACCACTTAAATACAACGGAACATCGCAATCCACGAATGTTCACTATATCAGAAGAATCGCAGATGTGTTGCCGACTTTTAAGGAAGACGTTGGACTCTTGTGCCGATAAGTTACGGATACACTATTTTAGAAATGGCGCTGATGGTAGCTGATGTCAAAAGGCAGGTTCCCAGTAGTAAGTTCCGCGATGAACGGACAGTTGTTAAATGCCAATCCTTACGATGTTTATGGATGGTTCTTTAAAGCAACCCCCATGGCATGTATTAGTGGTTAATACACTCAGTTAACAGTGGTAGAGCCCGCAACAACTTGAGCACGGAACAACTTGCAATGACGGTTCCGCACGTGTACTTAACAACTAGTTGTAATACAGTTGAGAAAAACTGAAGCAATTTAATAAAGAACATTTTTGAAAAATGGCGCCAACCGTAAAAGAATATAAGCAGAGATATTTTTGTTTTCTTCGCTCACACTGGGTAGGCAAAGGGAACTATGCCCATACAGCCAAGTGTTTAGTAGAACTTTTTTATTGATAAGAAATGAAAATGAAATTTAATGAGATGAAATGAAACCTAACCTGACTCATTGAATGAAATCATTAAATCTGATATTGAAACAAATTAGCAGCTTAGAAATATTGCATGAATCATAAAAACTTCGTGGTTGGTTTTTCTTTTTAATAGATATTATTTTGACAGTTGGGAAAGAGAACGCACGAGTTCGGAAAAGGTAAAGGAAAACCTCGAGTATTTAATATAGCTCCGAACGCTATACCTGTCCCTGCAATACGCCACTTAGAGCAACTGTATTAAAATATCTCTTAACGTTTTATTGTCTAACTAAATTGTAACTTTTCATGAGACAGTTTATCATGATATTTGAGTCACAAATAAAATTAGACACAGCTTAGTCAATAAACATCTTAAAGTAAAGAAAAAAACTCACGTACAATCATTCCCACTCGTTGCTTGTTAAAACTGCAACACGTTAGGGCCGCATACACTTTTCGTTTGTGAGTGGACGTCCGCGGTCCAAACTAACAAGGTGCTTTAAAGTTTCTGACCTCTTCGACAGTTTAACTGTCGATAATTGCTTGTTTTCTTTTTATTCCTCTAACTTAGATTTACAAGAAAGAACGGACCTTATATTTAAACAGATTAGATAGACAATTCATTATAATTTTAGATGTCTTATAAATCGGTTTACCCTAGGAGGCATTCGGAAAAGTTTGACACGGTGCCGTTACCTATGAGTCATCGCTCCGTTCGATCGGCTGGGAGGTATGACGCATCGTTTGATTGGCTTATACATATACACAAATTGTAAGATATTAAATATTATATCTGTAATTATCCTTCAATAAATAAAATACTTCAATTTTCATGTAATATATTGTGTATTTATTGTTATTCTGTAATACATTATTCCGTACCGAGTGCTCTTTATTTTAGGATTCGTTGTCACGAATTTAACGCCCGCCTAGCGCCAAACACCAGGGATCTTTTACTTACAGCTTATATGTCCACTTACAAAATTATACATTTTTTTTCTCTTAAAATATTCACAATTTCCCTTCAATAAAATCCAAAGTCAAAATGGGCCATTAATAATTATCGGTGAATGCGAGACTGCATATGCTCTCGAGCGCAGCGTGGCGCCACTCGTGCGGGCGCGCGTCCGCCACGCGGCGCGGTCGCGCGCCTCTCCACATCACAACCTGAAGACAGGTAGACACCGTACCAGGGCCCTAAAATTATCGTATATAGATATAAATTTTCGAATTCGTCTCTGGTATTTATTATCTATACATATAAAACGGTGTTTAGCTCTAAAGAATTTCTTGGAAGGATTCCTGTCGCTCACTTTTGCCATCGTATAACACGACTGTGGTCCGAATCCCGTTCACGCCTTGATGATTGGCATTCTACTATCGCGTGTAACTTCCTGCCTTGCACAACTGCCTCGTGGACTAATCTGTCTCCAGCTGTAATTACAAGCCAATACAAATTGGAATCCTTCAAAAAAGATCGTATACCTTCGGCATCAGTTCCTCCAGTATTGTGAATGTTCCCTGGCGCCGGTGATCACATATGACGACACGTTTTGTAGATTGATATTTTTGGTTTCCATTGTCCTAACAATAATTCAATCTGGCTTCGGATAGGCTTATTTTCTTCGGGAATCTACGAAAGATAAAATTTGGGAGAGAGAAAGGGATATGACAGTGAAACAGGGCAGGCATCTTCAGAGTGCGACGGGGGAGCACTAATTTGAAGGCATACATTTATTAACACATAAATAATAGGCTATTGAAAACATATTCGCTAGGAAATCAACAGTCGAAGATATCCAATTAACATTCATAATTAAGTTGTATCAAATTTAGCATTATACTGGGACGACTAGACCATCCTAGGAACGTTAAACTGCAGGCAGCTAGTAATTAAAGCCAACACAGAAAACTGGGATTAAAATGATAAACATCTAAAAATCTATATTGTAACTAGTGACCCGCCCCGGCTTCCCCGGGTTCCACTAATTATGTTGATCCGATCGCTACCAAACACAGGAACACCCGCTGTGCCAATCTGGACAATACCTGTAAATTTCATCGTAATAGGTCCAGCCACTTCAGTATATAGGGAACATACATACTTCGCTTTTTATATACTACTTTTTTTCATAAAAGGTATCCTATGTCACTTCTAATACCTCCAAGAACATGTGTACAAAGTTTCATGGTGATCGGTTGAGTAGTTTTCGCGGGAAAGCGTAACAAACAAACTTACATTCACATTTATAATATTACTAGTGATCCGCCCCGGCTTCGCCCGGGTACCACTAATTATGTTAATCTGATCACTACCAAACACAGGAACACCCGCTGTGCCAATCTGGACAATCCATGTAAATTTCATCGAAATCGGTCCAGCCGTTTCGGAGTCTATAGGTCTATAGGGGACATACATACTTCGCTTTTTATACAGGGTGTCCCAAAAGGTTACGTACATAGGAAGGGGGATGATAGGGGTGGTCACAAGGGTCACCAGAAAAATGAAATAAAAATTCCCCTCTGGGTATTAAATAAAATAAAGGGCATTTTTTAAAAACTTAAAAATTTTACACCGTCTGGGGCATTTTTGTAACCAATGACCTACAAATATTGCTACATTAAAAAAAAAGCTATTATGTTATCATCAATAACCCTTTATCAATATGAAATAAAAAAACAATACAACTAACAAAGATTTTAAAGAAAATTAAGTTCTTGTCCAGTCAAGAATTAAGTAATTACGATTTCAATCAACTTCCTCCAAGTGTACTGCAAAAAAAGTACTATGCAACGCCGGCGAGTAACTTAAAAAGATAGGTAATTTTATTACAATTCCAAAATGGTATAATACTTGCTTTAAAAAAATCATACTAGGACATTTAAAAATATTTTTTGCGAACAATACCCCTTCAAAACAAAACATACCAATAAAACAACAGTCTCAAATTCGTACGCAAAAAAGTTTGGTGGTGAGTGAGAGAGACAGGGCGATACACTAAGAAAGAGACAAAAGTAGGTGTGCTGTCTTTGGTTAGTCAAATAGTTGGTCAGTACATTAAGCTCTCTCGTTTACCGCGCATCCTTTGTATTCGTTTGTGTTCATTTTGTACTAACAACTTTGCATCGCTTTCTGGACTTGATTATTATCTTTGTTTGTGATTTCTTCCAACGACCCGGCTTTTTAAGGACTAAAGTGTGTGACACAGTACCACCATGCCACCTACGTACACTCCACAAGAATATGCGAACATGCATCTCATTTACGGCGAATGTAGATGTAATGCCCGTGCTGCAGCAAGACTCTACCGAGAACGATATCCGAACGCCGCTCGTCACCCGGATAGCCGTGTTTTCGTCAATGTCCACCGACTATTGTCTGAGGGTCGATTTCCTCACCAAGCGGTTAATGAAGGCAGACCTCGGTTCGATGTCGAAGATGAAGTGCTTCAAGCCGTCGCAGATGATCCGAGTACATCAGTTCGGGCAATTGAAGCAGGTACAGGTGTACCGAAAAGTACTGCTCATCGCATATTACAAGCTGAGAAGTTTCACCCGTACCACGTGCAACGCGTACAGGCTCTGTTACCACGCGATTATCCTGCGAGACTTGCATTTTGTCGTAGGATGTTGCGCATGCATAGGGAGGACCCTCAATTTTTCAATAAAATATTGTGGTCTGACGAGTCCACTTTTAAAAAGGACGGATACACGAACCTACACAATGTACACGAGTGTCACGTAGAAAATCCTCACCTACTTAGAGAAGATCGGTCCCAATATCGTTTTAAAGTGAACATGTGGACCGGAATACTGAATGGTATAATAATTGGACCCTTTGAGTTACCTGAGGCACTGTCTGGCGAAGCGTACTTACACTTCTTACGAAACGTACTACCAAATCTGTTGGAAGATGTGTCGCTAGAAACAGTCAGGAATATGTGGTTCCAGCATGATGGGTGCCCAGCACATTATGCACGGCCTGTAAGGGATTTCCTAGACGAAGAATACCCTAGTAGGTGGATGGGAAGGGCCGGTGCTATAGCGTGGCCAGCTCGTTCACCCGATTTAAACCCGTTAGACTTCTTTTACTGGGGTGCTATAAAAGAAAAAGTTTATAGATAACCCATCAGGGACTTGGCTGACTTGAGGGCGAGGATCACAGAGGCAGCGGAATCAATTAATAATAGAAGATTTGCTCGCCATATCTCCCGTTCATTTTTGAAACGATGCAGGGCGTGTATTTATGTTGGTGGTAGACATTTCGAACATTTTATTTGAATAAATAATTGCAATATTGTTTATTTTTTAGTTACATTTAAAACGATTGCAATACAATTACCTGTCTTTTTAAGTTTTAACGAAGAGAATGGACATTTAAAAATGTATTTGCGTACGAATTTGAGACTATTGTTTTATTGGTATGTTTTGTTTTGAAGGGGTATTGTTCGCAAAAAATATTTTTAAATGTCCTAGTATGATTTTTTTAAAGCAAGTATTATACCATTTTGGAACTGTAATAAAATTACCTATCATTTTAAGTTACTCGCCGGAGTTGCATAGTACTTTTTTTTTCAGTACACTTGGAGGAAGTTGATTGAAATCGTAATTACTTAGTTCTTGACTGGACAAGAACTTAATTTTCTTTAAAATCTTTGTTAGTTGTATTGTTTTTTTTTTTATTTCATATTGATAAAGGGTTATTGACGATAACATAATAGCTTTTTTTTAAATGTAGCAATATTTGTAGGTCATTGGTTACAAAATTGCCCCAGAAGGTGTAAAATTTTTAAGTTTTTACAAAATGCCCTTTATTTTTTTTAATACCCAGAGGGGAATTTTTATTTTATTTTTCTGGTGACCCTTGTGACCACCCCTATCATCCCCCTTCCTATGTACGTAACTTTTTAGGACACCCTGTATACTATTTTTTTTCATAAAATGTATCCTATGATACTTCTAGTACCTCCAAGAATATGTGTACAAAGTTTCATGATGATCGGTCGAGTAGTTTTCGCGTGAAAGCGTAACAAACAAACTTACATTCACATTTATAACATTAATAGGGATAGATAGATAGATAATAACCTATTCTCAGACCTACCGAATGTATATGCAAAATTTCATTGAAATCGGTTAAGCCGTTTTGGAGGAGTATGGCGACTAACACTGTGACAGGAGAATTTTATATATATAGATAAATCTTAACATGGCATAAATGAGGTGTACACACCGAAGTTGTGAATGTCATGTGATGTCTCTCAGTAATAGCCGAGTAGCCACGAGTGACGGTTGTTTTAATTGCGTTCCAACACAACAATAAAACAAAGTCGCTCCCGCTGTCTGTTCACTTACATCTTTGAAAAATCCTTTGCGTAGGATTTTAATGAGGTTAACAATATACAGAGTGATTCAAGAGGAAGGTTAATATTTATAATACGTGCATACTATAGCAGAGAATTTCAAAGATAAGTCGTAAAAATCATATTTTCTTTGCAAACCTTACGAGATAGATCAAAGTAATTTACTACGGAGTTGTAGATCTTGAAAAGATTTAAAAAAAAGTCCCAGACATCATATATCTTTTAAGGTTTACTACACCCATTCTAACTTAAAAAAAATGGTAAAAAATCACGTACAATGCGGTAATTTGAAAGCTATTCAGATGGATACAGTATTAATCCTTATCAACGTAAGTACGATAGGTACACTAAGCATGTCATGCACATTGTGATATCCTTTTACATATATAATTTAACATCAATATCTTGACCAATCCGGTTATAATAATAAAGTAACGGTCCGAGCCGAGGCCCCCTCTACGGGGTCCTCGAGCTAAGTTACTCTTAAGAGGCTTACACAAGTCAGTCAAAAAAAATCAATGTCTTGAGATTTATCGCAAAATAAAAACTTTTAATAAAAATAATAAATAATAAGCCTTTTTTAGAATGTTCCAGAATGGACACAGGCCTCCTCTCTGAGAGAGGGAATGAGCTGCAATCCACCACGCTGGCCCAGTGCGGGTTGGTGGATGTCACATGTCTTCGAATTTGGTGGTTCTAAGAACATGTCGGTTTCCTCACGATGTTTTCCTTCACCGTTTTTGGAGCAGTGGTGATGAAATAAATTACACAAAGTAAAGCGCCTGCCTGGGTTCGAACCCGCGACCATACGTAAGTCGGGGCCTACACCGAGCTACCACTTACACCCTTACTTAATAAAAACTTACGCGCATGAAAATAAGGCGGAACGATGTTTGCCGGGTCAGCTAGTTATAAATATAACCCGCCCTAACTTCTTTTGGGTAGATAGACAAGGATAGACAAATAAAATACGTTACGTTCGTTACGGTTACGTTACTCACTGAGAGAAGACCTTTCTATTGGTCTATGATATTAGTAATCACACGCAAAATACGAACAGTTTTTGAAAAGCAACTACTTATTCTACTACCCTTCTTCCTACTAATATTATAAATGCAAAAGTTTGTAAGTATAAGTGTATGGACGTTTGTTATTCTTTCACGCAAAAACGGCTGAACGGATCTGGATGAAATTTTGCACAGAGATAGATTATAATCTGGAATAATACATAGGCTACTTTCTATCCCGGAAAAAGTACGGTTCCCGTAGTATAATTTTTTTTTCTCTACGTATTTAAAAGGTAGATTTCGAATTCCCTATGGATTTCGAAACGGCTACCCATCCCTAGTGGATTATTAGTAAATATACACAAGATCATAGATTTATATTCCCACATCGAAGATTTCAACAAATTGTGCTAATGACTGGGTGTAACCCTAAATTAAAACTATAATAGGGAGAGTATACTCTAAATACGGATCACTGCAACAATTGCTACAGATTGTAAATACAGTAATTGCAAGCAATCAGGGTTGATACTGCCGCCGCTCTCGCATAAAGCCTGTTTGTCTCGCAATTACTTGTAAGTGATTGTTAGGGATCGTTGTTAAAGGAGACAACCCTATAATAATACACTAACGACTGTACAACGCCTTAGTAATCTTGATAGTTTTAATATTTAACTAGGTATTTCAGTCTTCACATTCAATAGTAATTGTAATAGGAGAAAAATGTATCCTAAAATCTATCAATTTATCTGTACACAGCTGTATTATACTTTAAACTTATAGGTTTAATCGGTAGAGCCCGCAATAACAACATCTTTTGCACGAATGGGCCGGCTCGACCGGTGAAATACCACGACGTCACAGAAGACAGGCGTGAAGTAGAAGTATTCTGCGTTTCGTCTGATGAGTGACGTGCCGGAGGCCTAATTGTAGTCCTCTTCTCCCTCCTACCCTTTTATAATAAGGAAAGGATGGGAAGAGGAAGAGGATTTGACGGATGAGGAGGGGATGGACAGGGAATGGAATTATCCTTTTTTCTGTCTGTCCCCTCCTTCGTCCATGAAGGTAGGCAACGCATCTGCAACTCATTAGCTTGTTGCAGATGCCTATGGGTAGCGGTACTTATTTCCAGGGGCCGCTTGCTCGTTTGCCACTTTGTAATATATATAAAAAAAAGGTGCATCTTATTTCTGTCAGTGACTAAGAGCTGGTATAAGGTGAACCGTTTCGTAATGAATCTTTGTCCGTAATAATAGCTTCAGGGTTGATATCAGCTGCTATACCAATTAAAATAATGTATCTAACGAGATGTCTCGTACCATCTTACGGCCATAGTGGCCACAGTGACCAGTGCAAATGTGAAGCTCCTAAGAGTTTTTAATATTATATATATTTAGCAGCATCCGTCCTTCTATTTCGTCGCTTCGTGATCCAAGTATCAAATTAACATAGGTGCAGTACATTCGGTGACACGGCGTCGATGGTACAGGCGCCGCGGGGAGCAGCACTAATTTGTCGCGCGTGTTGTTTACATCGCGAGGGTTGATCTGGGTTCAACGAGGTTCGACCTCTTCTGCGATAGCTTTCGGTCTTGTCTTAACAAGTTGAGGATGGTAAGGGAGCACGTAAACCATACTTAGGTATCAAAGGATGCAGGTGTAGTGATTGGATATTTTAAATTCAATTTTTCATTACCAAAAGAAAGATACAGGCAACAATTTGGGCTTGGAAACGCGTTATGTTAAAAAAATTGCTAAAGAATCGAACCAAATTGTATACCAATCATTTTTAATTTGAAGCGAATGCACTTAAGGCAAACATGTACAGCCGCGTAGAAAGCGAACTTGGTTCCTAACCCAACAGTGTGACGGAAGCCGCGGGAACAGTTGATGCATAATCTATCTATTCCTTATATATAATAAAACTGTAACTGATCGCCTTTATAAACGCAATGAAACCCTAAACAATGATTATTAGAATTTTTGTCTGTTTGTCGGTATGTCTGTGCGTTTGTTACCGCTAATCTCAGAAACGGCTTAACCGATTTGGATGCGGTTTTCACTAATGTATTGTGGTAAGCTTCACTTAACATTTAGTTTTTGACTTTGGTCACAGTATGAACAATCATATGTGATTGTTAAGCTTTGCTACGGTCATGTCCCCACATGAGCGGGAAAAGGGTAAAGGGCATAGGTAATATCATTTCGTTTAAGTAAAATCGCAGGGCGGGGGAAACCGCGGGGCACAGCTAGTAAAAAATAAAACGGTTTATAGCGAATAACACGACTTAATTTTTTTATATTAGGATGTTAGGACCCTTTTAATTATTATAATACTATAAATTAAGTTCTGTTGCTAGTGTATTATGTAACGCAAACTACCCCATAAAGTACTTTAGGAGAAAACTTTTACCATTAATGTCACAATGACAATGTATTATTGTATAATTTCGCATATCTTGATTCTTAAACTTTGTCCTTCATATTAAATCTCTATTGCTGTTTTTTTTATTTATAAATATGATGTTATTTTATACTAGCTGTGGCCCGCGTCTTCGTGCGCATTTGTACTGTACGCGTGTATTTATATACATATGTAAGAAGTTTTATCTTTGAGGTAGCAAAAGAAAAATCACTTTAAAATTGTATTCCGTGTGCCAGTATTCTTTGTTTAGGAAAAAAAAACATTAAATGAAACTGATAGATGCTTAAAAGTTCTTATGGTGTTGCTATGGCAATAAAATTGATGTCACTTTTAGGTTAGCAAGCTAGCGAATCACTAATGTTAAGACCAAAGGAAATTAATTTCTTCCCATCCTATATTCATTGAAAAGGATGGGAAAGGGTGGAGAACTGAAATTGGGTCTCCTACACCTCATCCATCGTACGAAACGCAGAATACTTCTAATTAACGCCTGTCTTCTGTGAGGTGGTGGTATTCGAGTTGGTCGAGCCCATTCGTGTAACAGATCTTGTTCCGGGCTCTACTACTGTTAAACGTCAGAAAAATTCACTCACCTCATTTTTCCCAGAAGCGATAAAAAAAGTATAACTTCGAAATTTAAACGAGAATTTTTTTTAATAATATCATATCGGTGCACTAACTAATCCATGTACGACAACACACGGTTGTATTGAAAAATATCAAAATAACTGTGGTAAACTCATTGATATACCGAAGAATGTAACAACTACGTTAATAAGAGATTTGGCATCGAACAAAAGAGTTATATCATTTTGGCATGAATCTCAACCAATATGCAAGCATTTAACGTCGTAAGGAAAAACGATGCTACCAACCTAATGGGCTAAATAGTGTAGTACGCTTGGTTATCGATATCGACAAAATGTACCCTACATTATCTATATATAATATATACATGTTATCGAGGTTCCAATAAAAAAACATATTTGAAACAACTTTACATTCGAGCTTAATGTTTTATTTATTATTGCCCAAATGTAAATAAAACGATAAAAGTAATTTCCCATTAAAGGTATACATATACGGTAACGTGCTGAGCCCCGCGATCTCACCCGCCGCACAATTTAATTTAACAGACAAATGTCCAAAGTATTTGATTTGGTTGATATTTCAGTGATTTTATGAAAATAATTCTTCTTAGAATGCTATTCACACACATATTTCAATTCGTGCAACTTCGCGATCGGAACATACGCTAAATCCTCTATACTTGCAAGTCTAACCGATTACTTGCATACGTGAATATTAAAAAATGCTAGTTTATAACCTACTTTCAAATGCCAATCATTCATTTTACTCTTCTGGAATAAAATTATCGATACATTTATAGGTACATACATCACCAGCATAAATACACAAAGTAAGTTATGATTGTAACATTCTTAAATTAATTGAAATAACTGCACAACATCATATTATTGCTAACATAATCTAAATAAATGCTTACCGGGCCTCACCTAAGGGATATTTGGTCAGGAACTTCTTTTGCGGCACCTTTCTTGATTTGCCTTAGAACCATATCTCGCAAGTTCTATATCATTTGGCAAGCCTGGCATTCTATGTGACTTGTGTGTTATTATATATTTTACGAGATATATCAAAGATAAGTGTAACACGTATTAAAAATAATAACACCACACCATTTGGCACATTTAAACTATATTAATTGATTACTTATTGTCAAATCTCAGTATTTTAAGTAGTATTTGGCAGTATATTCTCTTTGGTCAGTAGTGGCCAGTGTTGGCCGAAAGAGTAAGCGTTGATAGACAGCGATGGCAAAATCCGCCACTAAACGCACCACAAAGGCCGTTGTCATTCCATAGAATAATGTCAACTGTCAAATGTCATAGCTGGGCAACCCTGTGTTAGGAGAATCAGGGGTCTGTTGTGTTATTAACATATAAGAGCGGTGTCTTTTAAGGCGGCGGTGATGTCGCGCTTACCGCCTGGCTCTGTCGCTAGTCGCTACGTGCTCGAGGGCCGGCGCGACCTAATAAGCCGGCAATTTGCAAGTGTACGCGCACCCTTAACATGTAGGTGCATAAATTAGGACCTAATTTTGCAATCTTGAATAGTAAATTAACTGAGATAATATGAATTTTAAATATAAAACCACTTTTAACTACTAGTTAGACGGCTGTCGTGAAACAAGGATGATGAACTTTATGGATCACCTTTAACTAAGCTAAATATTTTAATTTTAAGTTAGGTTAGGATGGATTAGTGGCCCCGGCTTCGCCCGGGTACCACTAATCCATCCTCGAATCCAATTAAACTCATACACAAAAATTCATTCAAATCGGTTTAGCTGTTTAGGAGGAGTTCACTGGCAACACACGTACAGAAGAATTATATATATGTATATATAAAGCGATGTATGTATGTTCCCTGCAGACTCCGAAACGGCTAGAGTCTAACCGTTTCGGAGTAGGTGTATCCGCTAGACCGATTTCGATGAATTTTTAAGGAAATGTTCGAAATGGTCCAGCGGGGGTTCCTTTGTTTGGTAGCGATCGGATTATTTTTTTTATATAGTAAGAAGATTGCAAACGAGCAAGCGGTTCACTCGATGTCAAGTGATCGCTACCCATAGACATCTGCAACTAACTAATGAGTTGCAGATGCGCCTACCTTTAATGGACACAAGATAAACAAAAAATTATTCTTTCCTTTTCTTATTCATCCCCTCCATCGTTTACTCTTCCTCCGCATACTATGCACCTCACTCAGACGAAACGCAGAATACTCTACTTCACCCCGGTCTTCTGTGAGGTCGTGGTATTTCACCGGTAAGCCGGCTAATTCGTGCAACAGATGTCGTTGTTGCGGGCTCTTCCACTGTTGTTTGAGTCGCCGGGGTGGCGCTAAATATTGTTAACATTGGTAGAGTCCCGTTTCGTCTGATGAATGCAGTGGCGGAGTTATAATTCTACTTCTCCCATTACCATTCGTTTCTAATAAGTAAAGGATGGGGAGGGGAGGAGGATTGGACCGGGGAGGGGATAAATTGCATAAGGAAATATTTAATTGTTTGTCATTTCCTCTGTCCGAAGTTGGGCAACACATCGACTCGTTAGCTCGAAGTCGAGTTGATCGCTTGCTCTTTTGCTTTCTACTATTAAAAAAAACTTGATATCATTTTGGAGTTCGAGATGTTAAATTAATTTGAAAATTTGAACACATGTTAAGGTGACAATCTCATGTTTTCTGTTGTATAGTGGTCGAAGATGGTACGCGCTAGTTTAACTTCCTATTCCGTCATCTCTTGAGGTCAACCACGTCAATATTCGACGGAAACACAAAAGAAAATTAAACATGTTGGAATTTTATAAGAACATAAAGTGTGGCCGTGTTTAATTTAAGCATTAGTCGTCATGAATTACTAATCATTTAATTTCCAAAACCCGAAAAAGGGAGGATAAAGTCGATTTTTAACATTTTATTGGGATTCAATACGTTAAACAAGAGTTACAAATCAAGCATACGGCGTTTTATCCATTTTGCATGCATGCATGAATGTAACTTTCTTTTTTAATTACCACGGTAATGCCAAATGAAATTAGATACTACAAAGTTACGGAATTTATTCTTTATTTATTATTAAACCACTAGGAAAATACCAATGACAACTATTGTTTAATAACCTTAGAACTGTTATAAGCAGTTTTTTGCCTTTTTTTCAAATCGCGTTCCTTTTTTACCTTTAATTTTGGGAAAAAGTTAAAAATCACAGGGTGCTAAGTCAGTGGAATATGGCGGATGAGGCAGAATAGTGACATTTTTTTAACTGAAATACTGAAGAGTTCTGGCAGAAGTATACGAGGCAGTGTTGTCGTTGAGCCAGGGCAGGCGCTGGATTCCTGACTTCGGTCGCTTGTCCCACCGAGCTGACAATACTCTTAGGGCACAAACTATCACATACCATTCTGAATAAGCTATCCTTTGATCTTCTAGCACAACCGTAGCCACCATTCGTTTCTATGTGCTTCGTGCTCGGCGACTTTGTTTCCGTCGGCTCATCTTCAAAGCACCGTACTGTCTTGTTTTGTCACCTGTCAGTATAAAAGGTTTTTTCTCCCCAGCGTCGAATTTATGTAACATAAATTTGCACCAATCCACTCGTCTTTTTGCAAATGTTTCTCGGTGATCATGAATGATGGTTTGCAATGCAGATCCAATAACCAGCTCTCGTTCAAACTTAACGCATGTAATTCGTAGGTAACTACTGCGGTTGGCGGCCGTCCTGTCCTCGCGTCACCGTCAAAACTCTAACATCCTCTTAATTTAGCAAAGGAATAAAAAAACAGTTGCCGTGGCCAAAAGCTTTCTGTGGCTTTAAACCATAAAGCTATAATATAATAAATCGAGACAAGAATATCACGTCGAGTGAGCAACATTGTCGCGGCAAATTCCCGCCAAATTCAAACAGAAAAAAAATATTACAAAGATTTTGTGAGTGTTCTATTTTTAAATTTATAAGAAAATAACAAGCCATTACAACGGTGTATAACTGGCCAGTATCAATCAAATGACCATTAAGTATGCTAATTCTTTTGGCATGGAACTCGTTTAGTAGATTTTGGAAATGATCATGTAATATTCTAATAAGACATGGTTGACAATAACTACGACGGAATGGCGAATTCGAACCCACGATCTCATGTACGATAGTCCCCACTCTTAACCATAAACCTGTTGACGTATAAACCGTCGCAGTTTTGGCACAATATTATTTGAAGTCAGGGGAAGACCTACCGTGGCAAGCCAGCCGGTATATCCTAACATGAAGATATTTCTTTACATTTTATCGGAATAAAAATGGTCACGGGACCATCTTCATGTCACTGAATACACGTAACCGCAACTAAAAATATGATAAATACTTAAGCAAAAAAATAATTCTTACTTGAGAAATACTCAAGATCCAGTCCAATTAAAAGTCTACAAAAGTGCTACGGTGTCGCTACTAGCCGCTACGACGCCTCACTTTATTTTCACAGTTACAGATTACATTCATTTTAATGTAAAATGTACATTACAGCCCAGTTACGTTTTACAATGTTGCTGTAATTTTTAAAGAAAGTAATGATCCTGGCGACTATCTAATAAATTTATTAGATCCATTGACGGGTCGATTGGCGTGGTTTGTAAAATACTTGCTATTCACGCCACAGGTCGTGGGTTCGATTCCCACCCAGCATAGACATTTGTGTACATGAACTATTTGTCCTGAGTCTGTGTGTAATTATCTATTTAAGTATTTAATTGCAAAAGAAAAGTAGTATATGTAGTATATCAGTTGGTTGCCATAGCACAAGCTCTGCTTAGTTTGGGATCGGATTGCCGTGGGTGAAAAAATAAAATTAAATACGCGCCTGAGCCCCGAGGGGTAGGAAGAGATTACAGATTTCCATTTCGCGCGATCCTGGCACAACTGTCTCGCTTCTTCTACATACATATCTACGTATATAGGCTTTCGGCGGCTCCTAGAACATCCCCTGCTAAAAACGCCAATTACTTTTGCATCATAAATTTGTCTTGTTCATTCATTCATCCTTTTAACATGTTCGATCCAACTAAGCATACTATATATAACGCTATTTTCTTATCATTCATTCACGCCTAACTATTACTATTCCTAAATTCAGTTACAATAGACAATTAGGTATCGAATAATCATAGTCCAGACTTGACCAATCCGATTTTAAGTTTCACAATGATTATATGTCACGCAGCCTCACGCATCCACTAGCCTAATACATTTTTTTTATGTGAGAAGGTGGCAAACGAGCAAGCGTATCACCTGATGTTAAGTGAGCGCTATCCATAGACATCCGCAACAAGCAAATGTGTTGCAGATGCGTTGCCTACCTTTAATGGACAGAGGCATAGACAGGAAAAAGGTCTGATATTAGGCCTCCGGCACCTCACTCATCAGACGAAACGCTACTTCTACTTCAAGCCTGTCTTCTGTGAGGTAGTATTTCACCGGTCGAGCCAATTCGTGCAACAGATGTTGTTGCGGACTCTACCACTGTTAGATATATTACCAATAAATAGTATGACGTCCCAAATATGAATTTTTCAAAGAGGTTTATTTTATTTTTGATCAATTCTATTGTAGTAATACACAGGGAGCGATATTTGTTACTCTAATCTAGATTTTGCATTCTGGGTCTGTACATGTTTCTATTTTGAACCTTTCATTACTACACCCACTGAATTAAATTATTAAATACTCAAGTTTGGTTAAGCCTCGTTACGACGATGGCGCTTTGACCGCCTATAGACTTAGTAAAAACCTATAGAATTAAAAAAGGTAAAATATGAAACATAACCTAACTAATTTACAATATGGATGCTTCTATTTACTGTAGCAATACTAATAATAACTTAATAATCCGTATTTATTCAAAGGGAGGGAGATGTTTTGAGGCAAGATTGGACGATGACACGAATTTGAATCGCGAGTATGAATTTCGTCAATATGTGAAACGTAGGCTTTTTGTATCATCAAAATAAAAGGACAAATACTTAAAAATTAATGCATCTGTTAAATAATTATGTAATGAAGTTTTCACTGATTGACATTAAGGTATAACATGCGTCATGGTCAAACGTTACCATTTCCGATCTGACACGAGCCACATGATTCACATGCGAGGGTGGAATTCAATTTCCAGTTTGTGATACGTACGTGATACATCAGCAACATGAAAGTATTTGGCTACTCACCGGGCGCGCCGGGCCGCAACACGTCGCCCAGCAGGTCTTTGATCAGAAACGACTTGTGACTGTCCTGCATTGTTGCATCAAGTCAATACCTTCTCACCATTTAATTATATATTAACGCATTCATTGTTTATTAAAGTTTTTAAACTTTGTTTATATTGAAATCAAATATTTGTCTAGTAATTACATTACACAACACCTCAGATTGTAGGAAAAAAAGCGATGTACACAATAACAGCTGCACTTTCGCGCGCTTTCCCGATAACTGTCAGCCATGTTCAGGCCGCTCAACCAAGAAAATCTTTTCATTTAGCAACGCCCTACTCCTAACCGACGTTACGTACATTTTCTTGCGGTTTTGGCCCAAAATACCGCTTAAACGGGCTTTAACGCGCGTTTAGCATGCGCGGCTCCGCGGGGGCGGAGCGCCGGGACTCCGCCCCGCCGGCGACAGCCAATAGCGTGCCCGCCGCAAACTTTTCCGCTCGGATGACATCTAAAGTACACCACGAAACGGGGGTTTAGACCCTTAGTTATTGAGTTGGTTTTTAAAAGACCGTTTTGAATGTAAATCGAAAAGTTAAGCGAGGTAAAGAGCCTCCCGCGGAGTCCCAATTAAATTGATAGTTGCGCGTCGAGTGCGCTTCGGTCTCTGAATGGAAAATACTGGGATTTATTTCAACTTAAGGCTTCTATTATGTACGGTTTGCGAAATTGACCCATCAATTATGCGCCAGCGAATTTGCACTTTTCGTATGAAGCACGCTGTTGCCGAGAATGCTTGCAATTTGCTAACGCGCTCCTAGTGTCCCTATTTGTAATTAAACTTTCCTTTTGTAGTATGTAAACGTCAATCGCTGCCTCGATGGTTTCGTGCGCTGTATTTCGATCATATTATGTATACATACATAGTTTTTTTTCCGTTTTAATAAATTTTTCTTTATGACCAGCATTTATTATACCTTTAGTTACAAGATAACGACGCTACACCGGACCTAAGTAAAACCTCTATACTTCACCCCACTCTCGCCTCACAAGCCACGATGATAAAAAGATTTTTACAGGCTACATAGTCAAGTTTTCACTTTGTTCAAAGGGGTTTTTAAAAATTAAACTTAAGATACGTGTTGCCGATTCGGAGGCTGAATATATTATGATTCAAATTCAAACGGGTCTTACCACGATGTCTCTCATAAACAAGTCCGAGAATCACATCGTTATCTATAATTCTACGAACTGTCCGGTGGTCTTACTAAGTCAGCGAAACAGTTGTTTGCTTAATCTAAGGCAGAGGGCTGGGGCGGATGTATAACTCCTCCCTCCCCAAGAGCGAAATTATCGGATGGTTCGTTTTTAATAACTTTCCGATGATTTCGCCGAAATGTAAATGTTTTATTTCTTAGCACATAAAATAAGAATAATAGGATACAAGTGAAAACTAGAAATAAGGTAACATAAACTATTACTACACTTATGTTAGAGTCCATTTTCTCAAAATTTTCTTTCACTATTTCACTTTGTCTCAATACATTAGCCATATGTTTCACTTCGTCGAGGTTTACTCCTTGCATATTAAGTACACGTGCACCGGGTAGCGTCGCACCTGTTGTACCCACGGGCAGCTGCGGTAAGTTTACAATCGGGATCGATTCCACGGGTTCATTTTCAGTGAGTGTAGAATGATGATGAATTTCGATTCCTTGGATCTTAACATCACAAGGCTCATTGATACTCATGATGTAAGTCCCGAAGATAGGCTGCTTTCTAATTTCTTCAATGCAGGTTGTTGTAAGGATAGTTTTGATCCTTGAAAACAATATCCAACTTGTGGGTGCTATTCGTTGAATTCTGACATTTTCGATGCTAATTGGGTGTTGTTCGCAATATGTGGTATTATCTTGAAATGTTATAAGTTGCTCAAGGCATGTTGGTTCAGGATTTTGTGCCAGATTATTTTCAGCGCACAGGAACTGGTCTTCATCAGCAAGTGATTGACATGGTTTCACGATCGGCAAGTATTTCACACCCTTTGCCAAAAGGTAGGGATATTTGGGGAAAATGGAAATCGTTACATTTTGTGGTACATGGAAAATTGGTAATGAATAGATCTTATAATAGGTGTAAGTGATGTTGTCAGTCAGCGGAATCTCCATTATGAACGTGATCTGGTTAAGCTTAAGGTAAGATTTAACATTAATACATTCCTCTATTTTTACTAAATTTTGTTCGCTCGCTGGGTATATTAAATTCTCGGTTTTAGATATCAATTTTAGATGTTGCAATAATTCAGTAGAGTTAATAATACTTTGATGTAATATAGATATTCTGCTAAATGCAAGAGCAGTCTCTATTTCTCCTAATTTAATAAAAATAGTACGGAAGTTACTGATAAATATATTATACATTGTTACCACATACGTAGTATACATCCAATCATTGTCCTGGGAAGCAAGTTGTTTCAATGAGGACTCAACAATTTCCAGTCGTTTTTCTAAAACCGCGGAGTTTTCATTAAAAACTTCCGTGGTATTAATAAAGCTATCAAACATTTGAGAAACTATAGTCAACTTCTTTTTAATAATAATTTGGTTATGAGCAAGTTCTGATGTAATTTTGTCATACTTTACTGCATCATTATGATCGAGATTTCCGGTAATAACTTTAATTAAAGAGCCCAATGGGTTAAGAATACCCCTTTTGAATCGTTGCTGTGGAATTAACTGTTTGTATTTCTGTACTGTAATATCACGTAAGTATTCTATATGTGTTTTCATAGTGAGTATGTAATCGCGGGAGTATTCGTTGATTTTAACTAGGTTATTGAATTCATTATATTTATTTATTACAAAATTTAAGTCGTCACTTAGTCTATCTAAATGCAAAACCTTGACGATAGTCCAATGGTCCCTTTGCAGGTAAGCTCGACCTTCTTTTACAGGGAGGATGCCTGGATTCCCCTCAAGCGACTGAAGATGAAGAGCCAGCGCCGGCATTACTGCGATCGCCGCGATCCACCTGCGGAGGGCGTTTTACATTTTTAAGGGGAACTTTGGTCTGTCTTTGTCCGATCTGTATTGGGATTATATTCCTAACGACCTCACCGGATACCTTGGCTTTAACATAACGCGGTTTATCTTTACTTTTTCTTTTATTTACATCTTTTGCAAAAATGGTTTGTCCTTCTGAGAATTGCCTATCACCTTCACCACCCTTCCTTTGCCTAGCTTTTTCCTTACATTCAATAATTCTTTCTGTCAAATATTTGTATAAAACTTTGGTACGTTTTGCATGATCCTTAACTAACTGTTGTACGTATTGTTTTTCAAAATCAGTGTTAAATGCACTTCCGGAATCCGTGTGACCGAATACAATTTCGAAAGGTGTTAACCCAGTAACCGAATGTATAGAATGATTATAAGAGATTATGGAGTACATCATTACAGTTGCAGCGTCAGTACATTTCTCTTGATATTTTGCGCACCTGTAAATTTCGCTAATAGTGGAATGTAACCGTTCTATGAGACCCATGGAGTTGGGGTTATTAGGAGTTCCGATATGCAATTCAACCTTATGTAGACTTAAAAATTCTTTCATTAATTCGTTATTGAATTCGCTTCCGGGGTCTGAGCTTATTTTCTTAGGAACACCATAAAATGAAAAATATTTCATGAGGGCACGTACTACTTCGGCAGTGGATCTATTGGCGATGGGAATAGCTTGGCCTAACTTGCTAAATGCGTCTATGAGCGTTAAGAAGTAATGTCCCTCGATTTGGAAAAGATCAATAAATATTTCCTGGAAAGGAGCGTCTTGCGTTTGGGTAAGCTGTAACATAGGCTTAATCGGTTTACGGTCATATTTCATCTTACGACAAACGTCACAAGCGTTAATTATAGCAGAAACAATTTCCTGCATATTTTGCCAAAAATAAGTTCTTCGTATTTTCGCTAACGTTTCTTTAACACCGCGGTGACACGTCTTTCCTTCGTGATAATTAAGCACTATTTCTTTTTGCTTGCTCTCACTTTCTACATACTCCACTCGCTCTGTACATTCATATAATAGTACTGTATTTTTCCTAAACAACTCTATTACTGAACTACTAAATTGCTTACGATGCTCTTTATCCTTGAAATATATAAAATACTTAGTTTTTGGGTTAATGTATTCAATCAAAAATCGCTTTACTAAATCAGGGTTATTTATGGGTAAAAATACTTCTAGAATTTTTTGTTTATCACGCGACTTATTTCTAACCTGCATCTCGTTTCGTAACCATTTGAATATTAAGAGCTGATTTGGTTTCGCATCTATAGCCTCTTGAAGAATCGGTATACCGGTTGAGTCCATGTCTATAGCAGAATGAATTGTGTCGGACTTACTCGTCTCGGAAGATAATCTAACGTGTCGTTCAGGTGTTCTCGCACGGCTTTGGATTGAAATTGCTTCGAAATCTAAGTCGGGGTTGGTGCTCGCCGTTATCGTAGCACTTGTATCAGAGATTGAGGTTGTCGATGAGTCGTTACGTTCGGTTCTTTTCTTAGTCGTCAATTTTTTAATATTTTCTACTGTCTCTTCTAAATGTTTCTTAAGTCTTTGTTCTTTATCATCAACGTTTACCATCATTGAGTGGCCTTCGTCGTCGGAATTTGTCACGTTAACTTTAATACGAGACAGTGCGTCGGCATTCGTATTCTGTTTTATTTGATAAGTCATGTCATAGTCGCCATTGTGTTCGTCGTATTGTAGGTCGTCATTGCCTAAAGTTATTTCATTCAGCCTAAAACCCTGTTGAGGTGTTTGGGGCTGTGGTCTTTGTGCAATTGTTCTCATAGAAACATCAGTTTCTTGAAAACGGGGGGCTTGAATTTGGGGTGGTTTATAACCAAACTGTTGTGGTATCATTGTCTGTGGCGGTCTATACCCAAACTGTGGAGGGTTGTTATTAATTTGTGGAGGTTTGTATCCGAATTGTGTGTTAGGTCCTAGCTGAGGACGATACCCGAATTGTGGGAAACGATTTCCAAATTGTTGCGGTCTAAACGCAGGACTTTGCTGCTGTCCGAACTTAAATTTATTGGGAGTGCTCCCGAAATTAAATTTTTGTTGGGGCACATAATTATTGGGTCCGATTGGATTCTGTGATGTCGTAGGGGTGGTATTGAATTTAAAGCCTATAGGAGAAATGTTATTTGGTGGCTTAGGTGTTGATAGGTTACCCTGGATTTTGTTCCTCATAACGTATTGTTCGTGGAAGTTTATTTCTTCTACTACTATGGATAATGCTTGTTCTAGTGTGGCGGGTGCCTTCAATCTTACAATACGTACCAGGTGTTCCGGTAAATTGTAGAGAAATACATTTAACGATGTATGGTTATATATGGCGATTTTAGCGCGTTTAATATCTGCGTCTGTTATTAAATTTACCTTTGAAATAAGTAGTGAACGGATGTTTTGGATTCTGTTACAAAAATCTAGATAAGTCTCGCCTGTCTTAATTCTGCATGTTTCCAATTCAATATTTATGCACTCCTCACTACGAGGGTCACCAAAATGTTGCCCTAACACTTCTTTTAAAGCGGTCCAATTTACTATATCCTCGCGCTCTGATAACAGCGCTGCTGCGCTATCAGTGAGGCGGCTAGTGATAGCGTGGAACACATAGATGTTCTGTTCCTCATGTCCCCTATACTTATTAATCACGTACTCACATTTTCTGATAAAAATGTTAAGATGTCTTTTATCACCCCCGAAATAAGGGATGAGCCGTAACATCTCGCTTGGGATAGGTATTATGTGTACTGTCTCCGGTAAGGGAACATCACTTGGTCCTCTCTCCATTTTAAAAGATTAATGTATGTATATGAGATTCGAAAAAGTTTTAAATGACAGGACAAAATTACAATGTAAGCACGCAATAAAATATATATGGGTTTAAAAATCACACACAATAGTAAAATAATATAAAATAGTTAAGAAATTCTATGACACATGAATAAACGGTTTTTCAATTTAAAATACAATAATTAATTATTAAACACATTACACAATATAAATTCTTAGAGCTAATTCGGCACTTAATAGAGATTTATACTAAGTAACCAGTCACGTTATAACGGGAGATGTCCAATCCCAAAAATAACAAAACTAAATTTAATTTTATTAAACCTAAAACCCCTATTATGAAAAATACGGGAGTGATAATAGGATAAGGCTGGCAAAGAGTTTTACTCACCAACCGACCGCTACTCCCATACTCGTTGTCCTCGGTAGAGCTCGACAAATTTTGTTGGTTCGTGGATCGCCTCACAGCTATTCGCACCGCACTCACGTATTCCAGGCGAATTTGGACACCCGAAATTATACGAAGACGGCACAGCTTTATCAAAGCGATCCTACCGGCTGCGCCAGTCAAGTTTTCACTTTGTTCAAAGGGGTTTTTAAAAATTAAACTTAAGATACGTGTTGCCGATTCGGAGGCTGAATATATTATGATTCAAATTCAAACGGGTCTTACCACGATGTCTCTCATAAACAAGTCCGAGAATCACATCGTTATCTATAATTCTACGAACTGTCCGGTGGTCTTACTAAGTCAGCGAAACAGTTGTTTGCTTAATCTAAGGCAGAGGGCTGGGGCGGATGTATAACTACATACCCTCTATATTTACCAAACTTAAGTCGCTTGCTATTAAAAATATTACCTCGGCAATAATAATATCCTAGGACATATTCACACGCGGCCATCTGATCCCAAACTAAGCAGAGCTTGTGCTATGGAAACCAGATAACTGATATACTACATATACTACTTTTCTTTCGCAAATATAACAATGTTGATCTCGCGATCCTGTAATATTTACCCCTACCTACTATCGTTTAACGTGGCTTGAGGTTTACACTTCAAACAGTAAAATGTTTGTTATTTTACTACTCAAGGCAACCTTTGTGACATTGCAGGTAGCGGGCGGCGCTTTCGATACGGCACCGCACACTTCCACAATTCCAAATTTATTTTCCTTTGAAAACTCTTGTACATAAGTAAATATTATTAAATATGCACTCACGCCCGTAACCCAGTGGGGTAGGAAATTATTGATTTCCATTTGTACTACTACTAATTTTGTACTACATCCATACATCTGCGCATACGAGCTCATCGGTTATGGATACCTTGTATCGTAATTTTTTATAGAACAAGGTAGCAAGCTGCCACTGGTCACTTGATGATAAGTGCCCGCTACCCATAGGCATCCGCGACTAATGAGTGAGTAGCAGATACGTTGCCTACCTTTGGACAGAGGAAAGAATAGACAGGAAAAGGTTTTCTTTTCCTATTTATCACCTCTCTGTCCAATCCTCTTCCCCTTTCCATCTTATCTATATAAGGTAACGATGGGACAAGAAAGAGGGCTGAAACTGGGCCTCTCAGCACCTCACTCATCAGACGAAACGCAGAATACTTCTACTTCACGCCTGTCTTCCGTGAGGTCGTGGTATTTCACCGGTCGAGCCGGCCCTGCAGTTCAACAGATGTTGTTGCAGACTCTACCACCATAACACTTTTACACTTTTTGGTAAGCATTAGTGGTAGAGTCCGCATCTAGCTTTTGCTGGAGCACGAATGGCCCGCTCGCCCGGTGAAATACCACAACCACACGAAAGACAGGCGTGAAGTGGAAGCAATTCTGCGTTTCGTTCGTCTGCTAAGTGTGTGTGCCGGAGGCCAACCCCCCCCCCCCCCTTAACAGCATGGAAGTGGGATCTAAAAATAAAGTACCCCGGGGGGTACCGATACCACTAGTATTGGAGAATCCCCCATTCGCGCGTTTACGCCTGAACTCCCGCTTGGAGTCTGGGCGTAGGCGCGCGGGCTGCCTCGCGTATTCTGGGGGGGGCACCATCCCACTCGGTGCTGGAGCTCAGGGCGAACGCAGGCAGCACCTCGCGGCATCCCCTACCATGTTTGCCGTGGACTTCTGTAACATCAGGGGACTCCACTCTAACTTGGAGGCCGTCCATTTCCACCTACGGACGGCTAAGCCGGCCCTGCTTTTTCTCACTGAGACGCAGATATCCTCCCCGGCAGACACATCGTATCTATCCTGCCCGGGTTACAAATTGAAGCATTCCTTTTTGCCCCGGGCCGGGGTGTGCGTGTACGTCAGGGAGGATGTCTGCTCTCGTCGCCTCAGCCTTCTTGAAGGAAGGGACCTATCTACTTTGTGGCTGCGCGTAGATAGCGAAGACCATCCGCGAGTCTATGCGTGCCTCTATAGGTCCCATAGCGGTAATGCCGAAATAGACCGACTCATGGAGCAAGTCCAAACGGCTACAGATTCTGTTCTGGAACAGATTACATCCGCCGAGATCGTGGTACTTGGCGATTTCAATGCCCACCACGCCGATTGGCTTGGCTCACGTACCACCGATCACGCGGGGAGATCTGTCCATAACTTTGCCTTGTCTTATCATCTGACGCAACTGGTTACATCGCCCACGCGAATTTCATACACCTTCCCTACTGGACCTTCTGCTGACCTCACATCCGGACAGCTACTTGGTTTCCGTCGACGCCCCCCTGGGCTCGTCGGACCACTGCTTGATACGGACAAAAGTGCCTATCTCGCGTCGCCCACGGTTCGCTCCAAGTCCTTCAAAAGAACTATTGCTAAGGCAAAGTCGGAACACGTGGCCAGCATTGGTGAGAGACTGGTACGCCTTCCCTCGGGAACTCGTGCGTTCTGGTCTCTCCCCAAGGCTGTTCAGGGGAATTTCTGTAAGCCGTCTTTACCATCTTTGCGCAGGGGAGATGACTCATTAGCCCACACCACAAATGAGGAGGCCGATCTTCTAGGCTCTCTTTTTGCGTCCAACTCGACTCTGGAGGATAATGGTAGTTCACCGCCGAATATCCTGTGCGGTGACACCTTCATGTCCGAGATCCAGTTTCGCCAGAGATCAGTGCGTAAAGTGCTGCAATCTCTGGACGTTCACAAGTCGAGTGGGCCTGACGGTATTCCTCCCATCGTGCTTAGGACATGCGCTCCTGAGTTGGCACCGATTTTAACGCGCTTGTTCCGGTTCTCCTACTCCTTAGGCATTGTCCCAAAGTCATGGAAGACTGCCACAATCCACCCGATCCCAAAGAAAGGTGATAGCTCGGATCCGTCCAACTACAGGCCGATTGCCATTACCACCTTGTTCTCGAAAGTCATGGATACGATTATCAATTGCCAGCTCATGAGGTATTTTGAGGAGCACCAGCTGATTAGCGATCGTCAGTACGGCTTCCGTCAGCGTCGCTCAGCTGGTGACCTTCTTGCGTACCTCACGCATCGATGGTCGGTGGCAATCGAGGGCAAGGGGGAGGCCCTGGCAGTTAGTTTGGACGTGGCCAAGGCCTTTGATCGGGTGTGGCACAAAGCACTTCTTTCGAAGTTGCCTTCCTACGGGCTGCCCGAGAAACTATGCGCCTGGATTTCCAGCTTTTTGGAGGGTCGGAGCATCAAGGTCGTTGTCGACGGTGCATGCTCTGACCCGAAATCAATTAATGCTGGTGTCCCACAGGGCTGTGTACTGTCGCCCACCCTGTTTCTTCTGCATATCAATGACATGCTGCAAATTAGCCACATCCATTGTTATGCAGATGATAGCACGTGTGATGCACTGTACACGGCCTGCGCTAACGTTTCTCGGGCTACTGCCGCTGAAAACCGGACCAAACTTGTGTCTGAAATGGAGATCCTATTAGGTGAAGTCTCGGATTGGGGTCGACAAAATCTTGTTTCCTTGTTTCTTGAATAATGTTGTTTCAATCCCAAAAAGACACAAGTCTGCGCCATTACCACTTAAAAAGAACCCTTTGTCGCGAATGTACGTTTTGAGGGCACTCCTCTGATTGCCACAGCCAGCATCGGTATTCTCGGCGTTGACATATCGAGTGACGTTCAGTTTCGTGGTCACTTGGAAGACAAGGCCAAGATGGCCTCAAAAAGCTGGGCGTACTCAGTAGAGCGAAGCAGTATTTCCAGCCGGGCCACCGCCTTCTATAGCTATACAAGGCGCAAGTTCGGCCCCACATGGAATACTGCTCGCATCTCTGGGCGGGAGCACCCCAATACCTGCTTCTTCCATTTGACCGCATACAACGGAGAGCGACTCGAATCGTCAACGACCGAGCTCTTACCGATCGGCTTGATACTCTGGCCTTGCGGAGGGACGTCAGCTCCCTCTGCATTTTTTACCGTATGTACCACGGGGAGTGTTCCGAAGAACTGTTTGGAACGATTCCTACCGCCGAGTTTTGTCATCGTACGACACGACAGCCCGCCAGGTACGATCCACACCATCTGGATGGCTGGCATTCCTCAACAGTGCGGTTCTCTCGGCATTTCCTGCCACGCACAGCCGCGTTGTGGAATGGTCTGTCTTCGGCGGTATTTCCAAACCAGTACGACTTGGTGTCCTTCAAGAAGCGAGCCTATCTTTTTCTAAAAGGCCGGCAACGCATCTGCAGTTCCTCTAGTGTTGCGGGTGTTCATGGGCGTCGTTGATCACCTGGGTGTTCCCGCCGCTCGCTTGCCCCCTTCTCTTATAAAAAAAAGCCACTAATCTGATCGATATAAGTTTTCCCTAGCGTCCCCTATCAACACTACCACTTACTTTTGCCACATAAATTTGTTACGTTACTCTCTCTTCATTCATCCTTTCAACACGCCCGAACCACCGAAGCACAAGTTTCTCAATCTAAGTACCTAAGTATTGTATTGAATTACTTACGAGATTCCAGTGTCCGTACATTACATATAATCCCGGTTATTATCACGGTCCGGTAACCGTACCTAATAGGAACTAAGGACTAGACTTAAATGTAAAAGGCGGTAAGCCTAGCGCAATGCGCCTGTGTTGGGTAGCGATCGGATCAACAAAATTAGTGGTACCCGGGCGAGGCCGGGGCCGGTCACTATGAAACGGTATATATTTTTGATATTTTCTATAAACTTCTGGGGTAATCACAAGTGGGGCGCCGCCTGTATTTTGCCAACTTGTGGCCCCCGCCTGCCGAAAGGTTGCCAACCCCTGATCTAATGTAAGTTCAACTTTCGCCTATTTGATAACCAGATGAAAGATTTTTATATCAAATCTATTGATTTATAAACACTCGTATGACAGTTACTCGTACATAATCCCTACTATTTTATAAATGTGAATGTAAGTTTGTTTGTTACGCTTCCACGAGAAAACTACTCAACCGATCATCATGGAACTTTGTACACATATTCTTGAAGGTATTAGAAGTAACATAGGATACTTTTTATAAAAAGAAAATAGTATATAAAAGAAGTATGTATGTTCCCTATCGACTCCGAAACGGCTGGACCGATTTCGATGAAATTTACATGGATTGTCCAGATTGGCACAGCGGGTGTTCCTGTGTTTGGTAGCAATCGGATCAACATAATTCGTGGTACCCGGGCGAAGCCGGGGCGGGTCGCTAGTAATGAATACTTCTATGTATGTCTATTGTGTATGTGACCTCCTGTAGCCTAAATGGCTTAATTAGCCGTCTCTCAGTGTCAAATAGCAACTGAGTGGAGTGCTCACTACAATGTGCAACAAATTATAAAAGTACTCTGAAATTACCATATTAAAAAAATGTGGAATATATAAATGCACTCCCCCTCGGGAGGGTGTACTACTAAGAGGAAAAAAAATTGCTTAACCGATTTTAAAGTGAGATGACATTAAATCATTACTAATAACTGGTAATTTGATGAATTTTTCATCACACAGTCCGTGTTTTCTTGTTTTATTATTTTTAAATAAACTACTATCAATTACTTGTTCTCACCTATCCTTACTTACGTACGGTCGCGGGTTCGAACCCAGGCAGGCGCTTTACTTTGTGTATTTATTTTATCACCACTGCTCCAAAAACGGTGAAGGAAAACGGCATGTTCTTAGAACCACCAACTTCGATGACATGTGATATCCACCAACCCGCACTGGGCCAGCGCTGGATTACGGCTCATTCCCTCACTCGGAGAGGAGGCCTGTGTCCCTGCCGTGGGGAAGTATACCAAAAGGCTGATTTATTATTATATTATGATATTAGATATTATATTATATAAGAATGGATGGTTGTTTCATATGTCTATTGGCCGTCTAGTTCCGTGTTCACTTCACGTCGAATTAACTGCGTCCATTGTGTTACGTTTCAAGTGCGTGTTAATTGGCATACTGATTTCTTATCCCAGCTGTGAAAGGTCAGTAATAGATATACCTTGTTTCAAAGCAAGATAAGATTTTTGTAAACAAAAAACCGTTTCACGTGTGTTTAATATCTTTTCAAAAATCAACTTTTTGTAAATGACGTTTGTTTACAACAATCATATCTTGCAATGAAACAAAGTATACAATAGGGCATAGGCTCTAGGGGTGGTTCTATTGAAACACTATAGCATCATCATTAATTTATTAAATTAAAAATTACAAGATGTCTTCAACACACGGATTCGTTAGCTCTTCGACTTAAAGCCATCCGTGTTTAATATTTTTTAATCTAATTAAGTCATATACATGTAAAAATTAAATGTAAAAAAATATGTAAATGCAAAAATACTTCGATATTAAGAACAGATACATTTTGACCACTTAACTTGTAAGTTACTTTAAATTCCTGATATAAAACTATCTGTTATATTACCAAGGTCAATTTTAGTATCTATTTAGTTTCAATTAAACTACAAAGATATAACAAAATTGGTTTAATTGGACATTTCACAATCAAACAGACATTCCCGGCAGGAATCGAATCCGGGACGTCTAATTAGTATCATAATTTCACCGTTTTATTACGTATTATATACAAATGGTCTAAGAAACGGCAAAAGAAATACCCTCATTTGATTAGGACTTATATCTCAGACTTGATTCCGATTTACGTTCACATGTTTATACGAACGTAAATCGGATGTTTATGACACCCTAGAATTACCAACGTTAGTTTAAATAGTTTAATTTTTACGATTTAACATTTGTGATTTAACAATGTAACAATCAGGTGAGGGTATAAATTTCTTATGCCGGATCTTATACTAAAAGGACCGATTTATGTCTGTACTGTCATCGATTTATTTCAAATTAAACGAACAAATGTATTAGAGCGGCGAGAACTGTATGATCCTCTTAATGTCCTTCAGCAGCACTTCCACGAAGCCGCGCTGCAGCGGCGGCTCGCCCTGGACACACATGGTCAGCTATAATAATAACTCGGCCTCTTCTAGAATGTTCCCCACTGCAGGGACACAGGCCTCCTCTCCGAGAGAGGGAATGAGCTGCAATCCACCACGCTGGCTCAGTGCGGGTTGGTGGATGTTACATGTCTTCGAATTTGGTGGTTCTAAGAACATGCCGGTTTCCTCTCAATGTTTTCCTTCACCGTTTAGGAGCAGTGGTGATGAAATAAATTACACAAAGTAACGTGCCTGTTTGGGCTCGAACCCGCGACCTACAGTACGTAAGTCGGGGTCTACACCGCTGCTCTGTTAAGCTATAGTTCCACTAAAAACGACCTTACCTCATCGTTCCTATATACTTGTGGGTGGCAAAATCAAATAACGTCTAAGGGCCCGTTTCACAAAGTCTAAGTAAATTGCTAAACAATAATTTACAAGTTTATCTGACACATAAACTTATTTGTCGGTTTGTTACTGTTAAATTAGAGATGGCGACGTCAAATTTTGACGTTTCGAGTTGCGACACACAAATATTTTTTAATTAATATTATAATCTCTCAAAAGCATTCGCAATAAATATTTCACGCATTATTCTGTGTCACGTATTGTATATACTTTAAATGCATTTTTTAGACATCGATTATCTTTAACTGAAACGAAACGTAAGTCAAATAGAGAAATAATCTGTCAAATAACTACCCACCCAATAACATCCTTAGCTGACAAACTATCAAACCTACAATTTACTTGGCACTTTATAAGCCAGTTAAGCTTACTTGAACACATTGACACTGTAACTTTCATGCAGAGCATAGTTGATAAAAGACGGTATCTGGGGGAAAGACAGGGGTTATTTTACCCTCTAAAACACCTTCGTTGACCGTCTTTAGTGTAATGAGTGTTTCGGGAATTCCAAACACATCGGAAACCTTTGCACTGAGCCGCACGACCCGAACACTAGCATGGTTAGTTTATTGTATGACGGTGTAGGTACGTGAAGGTTTCGGTCGTCGGTGTTACCTTGACGGTGTCCAGCAGGTCCTCGACGAAGCGGTCGTTGAACAGCGCCGCCAGCTCCTTGCGCAGCGCGCCCAGCTCGTCCCCGCCGGCGCCCGCCAGCGCGCCCGCGAAGCTCACACCTGACACACACCGATGTTCACAACACCTTCATAAAGCGGTCGAAACTTCAAAATAACACACAAACCTGGTCGTTGCGCCAGGTTCAAGAAGTGTGTACGATACCACTTTCCTACAGTAGTACACCAGCTCTGGTCTGTCTGTCTGTCTGGTACATCCTCAGCTTTATATTACACAAATAACTAGCTGTGGTACATATATATTGCAGTTTTATTTATAGAATTTTGGCCGTTCATATGGATTTTTTTATTTATTCAGGAAACGTTTACAGAGTAGTAAATATATATTAGATGTGGACTTGAGTTCCATTAATTTGTCAAAATATATGTAAATGAGCCAAAAATTAAATTAAATCCACGACGACGTTTAGATTTGAATTTTATTCCTATATATTTCTAAACTGTTACCAAAAATAACGGTTTCTACAAAACGACAACACTGCGTCTAAAACTAAATACTGATTTATACAAAGGAATGACGAATAAATTTTTACTGCGAGAGCTGTGCTTGCTTATTTTAAATTTTACAATTTAATTATTTAGTTTAGTATAATTATAGAATATAATGAGGCAATCTGGGTCGTTACCGGCGGCGTGCGGCGCGGCGGCCTGCAGGTGGAGGCGGGCGTGCGCCCACAGCAGGTAGAGCGCCTGCGCGAGCGCCGCCGCGCAGTACTGCAGCTCGGTGCGGCGCACGCGCGCGCGGCCCCGCAGCAGCGACACGACGCCCGCGCGCACCTCCGTCGGCGACCCGCACGCAGCTCCCGCCTTGTCCTCACCCAACAGTTTCTTCATGTCTACAAATAACCGAATGAGCCGATGAAACCGGAAGACTACATGTGCTGTTACACTTGTTCCTTGTGTTGCGCTTACCATCCAGCGTCATGGCGGGCACGTTGTGCAGCTGGTGCGCGACGGTGGCCAGCAGCTTGCCGTGCAGGCGGTGCGCGCGCGCCAGGTGCTGCAGCAGCGCGCGGGCCGCGGCGCACGACGCGCTCGCCGCGCTGTGCGACGTCACGCGCGCGTCCTCGCGCTCCAGCGTGTTCAGCGCGTACGTCAGCAAATTGCACACGATCTATCGATCACAATACATAACGTTTATAAAGAAAAAAAATTGCAAGAAGTTTTACTTTACACGTTATCGATTCTTTTCGGGCCTGGTCAATAGTAATTTTTTCCAAGATTTGTCATTGTCCACCCTAACATCCTACCTCTAGTCTTACGACAATTCGGCTGACTCCAACAAAAAATTAAAAACTCTAAGGCTATAAGACTGTATGCTAAAGAGGGCAATAGGCGTTTTAAAACTGGTTCAAACTCGGCAAGGAAGGTATTGGTACAATGTGAGGTACCTTGAGGTACAGTCTGTTGTCCGCGTGGTCGGTGGGCGCGGGCGCCAGCGGCGGCTGCTGGAAGCGCGGCAGCAGCGCCAGCATGAGCCACTGCACGCGCTGCAGGCTGGGCTCGGCGCGCTGCAGCGCGGTGTCGGCGCGCGCCAGCCCGAACACCTCGCGGCCCGACGCGCGCGCCGCCACCGACGTCACCCACTCCAGCTCGATCAGCAGACCCTCCGGCGAGTTGGGATGCGCCGCCCTGGTAACAACAGCCTTTTACATTAGACAATCATAAGTTTCTACTTTAGTTTGTGTGAGGGGATTCTAGAGTTTGTTTCCGCAGACATATTATTATTTTGATGTTGTACTAAAATAACTTTAGAAGTGCGAAGAATTTACATAGATATAGGTTTATAATGTTAATTCATTACTTCCCACTTCTACTTAGGGACCGGCAAACTCTGCAACTCGTTTAGTGTTGAGTTCTGATTGAAAACTAACTAAATAATGTGTTTATCATGGTATTAGGGCTACGTACCGCAGCACCATGTCGACACACTCGACGTGGCTGACGAGGAAGTGCGTCACGTGGATGACGCAGCTGTGGTTCTCGGTGCCCAGTGACGTCAGCAGCGCGTCACACAGCGCCAGCGCCGGCACCAGCATCTGACGGAATCTGTGACACGTAAGCACAGTATATAAGTAAAAGTTAGATGGATGGATACGCGTGCCAAACATCCGCTTCATCTATATATTGTTTCACTTCAAGATAGAATTTTTGTAAACAAACCAACGTCAATAGCAGTCATGGCGGCCAATACACTTTCTTAAGGGAACTGAAATTGTGTAATATACATAGCTAATGTAATGTGAGACAAAGTTGTTTTTCGAGAATATTTTGTTTACAAAAATTCCATCTTGATGTGGAACAAAGTATAATAATGACAATAATTGTATATTTGCACTGTAACAGTGCTCGCATCGTTGTGTCACCTGCTGGCTACTGAAGGGACGAAGTCGGTATCCGGTCGGTTGTTGGCCGCGTGCACGTCGGGGTGGCAGCCGAGCGCGGTGAGCGCGGCGAGGCAGGCCAGCGCGCCCTGCGCCACCACCGTCTCGGCGCCGCGCCGCGATCCAGCCAGCTTCAGCAGCAGCGACATCTTACACTCGTACACGTACAGCACGCGCAGCGATTTGGGGTTGGGCTCCAACGCCTGTTGAGTATTACGGTAGAGTACAGTGGAACAGTCGAGGCATCGCTAACTAATACGTGATCCACAAACCTCCTTCAAGCCCTCATCGTCCTGCAGCAGGCTGTCGATCAAGCTCCTGAGGTAGCCCTGGTCGGTGAGGGTGTTGATCCAGTCGGTGGTGGGGTCGATGTCGATTAGCGTGTCGAGGCAGGCGAGCGCGGCCATGCGGCACACGTCGTGGCCCGCGCCAGTGCAGTCGCCGCACACGATGGCGCACAGCTTCTCCCCGAACCCGGTGATCACGTCGACCACCATAGCCTTCAGAGCCGACTCCTCGCGGCCCGCGCGGCTCCTGGAGCTGTCGAGCCGGCTCACGTAGGTAATGTTAGCTTCCTCCTCCGGTTCCGCAGGGCTCGCCTTCAGGTTGACGATGTTGAGGAAGTTCAGCAGCGCACCGTACAGGTTGACGCGCATCTTCTGCGTGCTGCCGCCCGATACTAATATCCAACTGAGTATCTTGTGCAGTATGAACTTTAAGGTGAGCGATTTCGTCTGCATAATCTGGTTCGAAGGACCAAAAAAGCTCGCTTCGAATTCTGAAGAATTCAAGTTCGATTCTCTTTTCTGTAGGATATAACAGTGGCGCAGGTTAACCAAAAGCAATAGAACAGTGCCGGAGGCTAGGTTGCCGAGCTGTGGCAACACCTCCGCGGGCGGGATCTTGTTGAGCAGGTCCTGCAGGATGTTGAGCAGCAGGTTCTTGCGGGACTCGAGGCTGAGCACGTCGGGTGGCGCGACGCAGAAGATGATCTCGGTGAGCTGCCGCCACGAGTCGTAGTAGTGCGTCAGTGTGGCGGCCAAGTTACGTTGCCTGTTCACTTCCGTCACATAGTCTAGCACCTAATGAAAAAAATAGATTTGAAATGTAGACAGCGTTCAACGTTAAAAATTTATGTTACTTTTCTTATGGGCGCTATTTGTGTAGTGCAGCATACCTTCTGTATTTCCAGCGCGACAAGGCTGCGCTGCGGCGCGGTGGTGCGCAGCGCGGCCAGCTCGCGCGCCAGCACCGCGTGCAGCCGCGGCACACTGATACGCTTTCCGCCCAGACCTGAATAAAAATACAACAAAATAACACTCCCCTCCTGTTTTTAATATTTGATTTCTTAGTAATCCCTTCGGGTTATATAAAATGATTATCGACCATTTCGTCAGTTGTTGAGAATGTCAGCTGTGTGTTACCTGTGGGCAGGTCGCAGTCGTTGATGGCGCTGCGCAGCTGGTGCGCGTGGAAGAGCTCCCAGCGCGGCTCCGCGGGCGCGGCCACGCTCACCGCCAGCCCCTCCAGCGCGCGCCGGATCACGCACCACTCCCACTCCTACCCCAACCAACAACATATCATTACCACGCTAAATTATAGCATGATTAGTCTAAAACAAAGGCACTGCTCTCTAATTATATTCTTTTACAAGTTATATACTTACATTTCGACAATAATAATTTGAACTTCTGGTCTTATATGTGCCAGTAGTAGATGTAGCATAGATGTAGGTTAGGTACCTGGTCTGGGTGGAGCGGCGTGTGCGTGAGTGCGGCGAGCAGCGCGGTGAGCGCGGCGTGCTGGCGCGTGCCGCCCGCCGCGCCCGCCTCGCACGCGCATGCGCGCAGCAACCACGACCGCGCCGACACCGTAGTCACTGACGCCGTCTACGGACAACACAAGCACAATCAATATATAATTTACGAAATGTACAAATTGATGGTCCTTCGAGCCGGATTTGGAATTGACGGGTAGCAAAGGTAATTTATCAGACAGATTACATTATGTATTACTGTGTTCCATTGCGACTTACCTCTAGATTGACGGTGGCCTTGACGTGCCTGGCGAGGAAGTAGTCACGAGCGCGCAGCAGGCGCAGCGCGGGCGGCGAGGTGGCGGGCCGCGCGCACAGCCAGTACACCAGCCGGTAGCAGCTCTCCACCAGCGGCGTCGCCTCGCTGCTCAACGAAATTATCATTTAAAGTTAGTGGACATCGGTAGACACGATTAGAATCTTGTTATATCATGATACAACATAGACTACACTGATGGCTGTCAAGGTATTAATGGCATCATCTGATTTAGTATTACGTTAGAAGACTGCAAACGGGCAAGCAGGCCACCTCACCTGAAGTGAACTCCTACACTCTAATCGTATCCCGAGTCTTATAAGAGCGACAGATGCGTTGTCAGTTTTCCTGTAGCAAAAAGAGAGCAACTTTTTCCTATCACCCTACGTCTCCTTACCCACTACTTTCCTCTCATATAGCCCCCAGTTTAGGCTTTCTCGGTCGCGCTTTAGCCATGATTTTGGTTCGTGTGTGCCTTATTTACCGCTCATTCGCCGCGGGCGCGACGTGCTGGTCCAGTATGTCGAGCACGGCGTGGAGCACGCTCCGCGGCGTGCCCCCCACGCCCGCCTCGTTCAACATGCTACGGCTTACCTGTACACGAAAACTTATGTCAGTAAATTTGTTTTTTTTACTAAATGCAATTCTTAGGAGACTTAATTCTTAGGAGAAATTAAGTTTCAAGTGAGTTTCAGATACTGAGGGAAAAACTTTCAAATGTTTATGTTCGAAAACAATTAATAGGTATTACTGGATTTATTTTATTTTGTTGAATTTAATATGCAGAGGTATTCAGCGTTCCAAGGTTCTACCTCCCGCGGTCCGCCTGTTGGCCAGCACCAGAAGTCAAGACAAATAATGTTATATCAAGGCAGGGTTCATTTCTTTTCTCCTGAGAGAAGTAGAAGAGAGTGAGAAGTAAGTTGTATCTGTATCCTCACGTCGTCATTGAGCTGGTAGCCGAGCAGGAAGTGCGCGAAGTTGGGCGTTGCGGCGGGCAGCAGTTGCAGGAGCAGCAGCACGACGCCCTCCTTGGCGGCGCGCGCCTCCTCGCCCGCACGCTGCTCGCGCTCGTCTGCCGCGCCCACGCCGCAACACTCCTCCGACTCCAAGCACTCCACGAACCCGTGCCTAGAATGACACAATATGACGGGAAAACTAGACCTCACATATCTTCAAACAAGAATCGGCAGAGATAGTAATAAGTATGCCCACATCACGAGTAAAAAAATTAAAAACAATGTTATACAGACAGATCTGCATATCGTCAAATTATGCATTAAGCAACACAAAAAATCAATACTAGGCGGAACTTATGAAGGGTTCGCTCTGAAAGTATTTCAATATCTAAGTCGCTAAAAACTCAAGGTGCAAAATGAACACAGAAACATGTTACTATGTAGCGATGTAGTGAGACATCGTTAGTTGCCTATTTTAACCAAAAGATGGCACTGTTTTATAATTAAACTGTACGAAAATTAAACTGCGGCTACACACAAAACGTATCTTGTTAGTTGGTCAGCTTTATTACCTAATATCAGCGGCGAGGGCGTGCCGGTGCGCGAGCGAGGCCAGCAGGTGGCGCGCCGAGTGCGGCGACAGCAGCGCGCGCCGCAGCAGCGACACCGCGCGCCTCGCGCCCGCCGGCAGCGCGCTGCGCCCCACCACGCGGCAGCACGACACCAACCGGTCGCACTTGTCCGGGCCCTCCGGAGCTAATCACACAACACACACACAAATCATAGGATAATACCATTCTTCAACCGGCTTTTGCACAATTTTATCTGAGGTTGACAGTCGTGGTTTCCCTCCTCCAACGATAACGGTTTAGCCATTGCTGGGTTCAAATTTATCTTAGCATCCTCCTTAGATCTCAAGCGTACTGCGGCATATACATACACAATCCGTTATATTCCGTGTAAACATAAAGGCTTTACTTTAATATGGTGACATAAAACGTGGGGGACAGTACGACGTATGTAGGTCTCACCGAGCAACAGCTTGGACAGTCCGACGACGAGCAGCGCGCGGCCCGCCTCCGCCGCCGCGTCCGCCAGCGCCCGCTCCAGCGCCAGCGCGCGCTCCAGCATCTGCAGCGTCGACACCAGCGCCTCCTCCACGAACTCCTGTACACATACAAACCAGTATTAATCATTATGCAGGCGCTTAAAATGCTACAAGACAGTTGAAATGCATCGATTTAATGTGTGATACCAGTAGGGTTGCCAGCCATACGAAGTGAAAACTTCTTCAGCCGCGTTAGATGATATCGGGTATGGGAAAATCCCATAGATTGCGTGAACAATACGCGCAACATGCCACATGCGTCAGCAACATGCTTATTTGAGTTTCGAATAATTTTTTAATTTATTTTTCTTGTAATCAATTTTGAATTTTATTGTTAAGTTCATCTTAATGACTTTATTTTTGTATATTATTTATTTTTGTACTACCATCGCACATCCCCACCCGCTTTAAGTTTTTACTTCTGTCGGCAGTTTGATGACTGCGTGTTTTTTTTCTTTTTGATGGGACCAAAGTGTTTATTTTTCTCAAAAAGACCTGGCAACCCTAGTTTGTTTTGTTATTAATTTCTAATGTCTAATAACTAAGACGGTTTTATTTTATGTTAAGGCGTAAGGAGATTTTCATTTTATTGCAATGTAAAGATTGTCCTCGCCGTGTGTGTACAGTTAGGTCAAAGGCCACACCTTGCCGGGTCCAGGCTGCCGGTCGAGCAGGTCGTTGGCGCGATCCAGCGTGGAGAGGACGAGCCGCAGCAGCTCCGAATCTGAGTGCAGCTGCACCAGCAGCGGGAATCCGGGCGGGGGCTCCGTATCCCCCGCGCCGCCGGCGTCGCCCGCCGCCGCGGGGAAGTCCGCCGCGCTCGGCTCGTACTGATCCAGCCAGCGCGCGAACAGACGGAAGCACAGCGCGATCACCTGAACACATATAATAACGTCTAATCATTCCGAGTACATTACAAGAGAAGAGAAGAGTAGTCTACAAACATGACAGTCACCTCTTGTAAAATAATCTGATGAACACCATCTGTGAGATCTTAATCAAGTCGAGTCAACCCATTACTGTTAAACTAAGGAGGAATAACTAAATGTATGTGTGCTGTAGAGTACTTGTTTATTTTGAATTGTGTGACCTGCCACTCCTCGTGGGGCACGGCGTATCGGCGGTGCGGCGCGGGCAGGGCGAGGCGCTGCAACACATGCTGCACGTAGGGCTGCAGGCCGGGCGTGCGGCTGCCGGCGCCCAGCGCACGCGGGGCGGGTCCCGCCGCGCACAGCGAGTCCAGTAGCTCGAGGAAAGCGCGCGACAGCGGGTACTCCTCCATGCGACACTCAACCTGCGACACGACAGACTCACAGATCTTCAAGTGCACATGATTACATTTTGATAATTGCTACATTTTTCAGGGCTCAAGATAATTTGGTGCGCTCTTACTTCTTACTAAGTTAACTGACCTCTTGCAGTTCGGCGTTGAGCGCGCGCTTGTCGGCTGCGGACACGAGCTGTGCGGCGTCGAGCGCGGCCCACACGCGCGGCGCCGTGCCCGCGCGGCCGCCGAGCGCTGCCAGCGTGCGGCACAGCGCCGCCTTCAGTTGGATCGGCACGTGACAGCACATCAGACCTGACAACCATTTATATCGTAATACTGTACATACTAATAAGCCGTTAAGTTTCATTGGTCTGATGGTATTTTAATTATGTAAAACACTAAAAAGATTATGGAAAATTACTTTTAAAGCAAAAATTCAATTTCAAATCCTGTTCTATTGGTTTTTTGAACTGTTAGATATAAGTTTAAATAGACTATGATGTTAATTGACCTCCAAGCTTGTTTCATGTAATGTCCTGAAACCATGTGCTCTCTCACCAAACATGCAGTTGACGGCATCCCACTGCAGGTTCTCGCAGACGGCCGCGCTCGCCGCCTCGTCCACGCGCGCCACCGCCGCTATCAGCTTCAGCGACGCTATCATCGCCTCCACCTACAAAAACATAACACACTATAACCATATAACAAACATATATGTCGGGACTGGCCGAGTGCAGAGTGACTTGACGGGTACGGTCGAGCTGTCAGTCACTGACACAACCCCAAGCTCTAGCGTAACGGCGGACCTGGTAGCGGTCTTTACATTACGAGGAGTGACGGGAATCGGGTTGCATCGTGGACACGCTCTACATGTATGGCGGAGTGTCGTCACATGAAGCCAGTCTGTACTGTACTGTCGATCCAATATTATATTATGTAATGTCCTAATGTTTTTCGCTGCGTGTCATTCTTACCCTAACGCCCGACGCCCGAGCTATTCAAGATGGAGTTAAATGGCAACGCACCCTATCTATATGTTCCTATATATAATAAACTCATATTTCTGGTGACGTCATTTCACTAATTCTTTTTTTTGGTATCATCAGAACTTGTCTTCTACATTGAATTCTGTATGTTGACTGACCTCCTCTTGCCTGACGAGCAGCTTGCCGGGCCGGGCCACCGGCGTCACGAGGGCGGAGGCGCCCAGCGACGACGAGTGTAAGTGGTCGGAAAAGGGCGCGGGGTCCGCGCGGAGGTTCCTGTCAAATCAACATTAGCAAATTAATTTAAATTAATTTTACGGATTTTAATTCATCGAAATCGGTCCAGTCGTTTCGGAGTCTATAGGGAACATACAAACTTCGCTTTTTACATATCTTTTCGTAAAAAAGTATCCTATGTTACTTCTAATACCTCCAAGAATATGTGTACAAAGTTTCATGTTGATCGGTTGAGTAGTTTTCGCGTGAAAGCGTAACAAACAAACTTACATTCACATTTATAATATTAGTAGGGATTAATTTTTAAAGATAAATATTCTTAACATTAATAACAATTGTGTCTCCATCACAAAGTAATTTGACCTGTGATACAGCTGCAGAGCTGTGAGCAGATGGTGGGCGGAGAGCGCGTCGCGGCGCGCCAGCAGCGCCCACGTGTGCTTCGGCACGGCGAGCGAGGCCAGCGCGCGCAGGTACGCCGCCAGCAGCGCCGCGCACACCGCCTCGCCCGACAGCCGCACGAACTTGTACAGCGTCGCCTCGCGCCCGCCCACGCCGCCGGCGCGACTGCACACAACACACAATTAATACATATCGCCCTTTTATTTTTCTCAATTAACTTTTTTTACTTATTAATAAACTTTAGTTAATGTTACCATGGCAACCGATTATAAAAACCCATCCCTATATTTTTCTATTCCTCGGAAAGTTTTTAGAGATAAAATACACCCCATGTACCTCAGATATGTGTATACACAATTTCATGATAATCGGTTGAGTCTTATTTAGGTATATTAGGTAGGATCACACACAAACCGGGAGATATGTAATGTGTGTATTATATCGAGCTACTTCTGCCGGGGTCGCTCTACAGTCTATTGTGGAAAATCATAACAACGTACTTATACGTTGTTCATTGCATCACACCTGACGGCCGAGGGCCAGTAGTCGTCGCGCAGACCGAGCGCGTCCTGCGCGTACAGACGCTCCACGCAGCGGAGCAGCGCGTGCAGCCGCGTGCGCCCCGCGCCCGGCCCGCCCGGCGCCGCGAGCCCCTCCGCCGCGTACATCTGCACCGCGCGCGCCGCCTCATCCGCCCTGCACACACCACACAGAACATTTAATTTCACGTCACGTATGGCGGCCATTGCAGTCTTTATACTTTCATCGTGAAGTGAAATTAGTAATATGTTAAAAATTGTTTACCGATGGAATTTTAACTTACTTGACTCTCATCTCCATAAGTTTGGAATGCATGAGGACGATGAAGTCGGTGACGAGGGAGTGCAGGCGGCGCTGGTAGTACTCCTCGGGGGACACCAGCTCCGTCGCTAGGATCGCCTCATTGAGGTATTCAAACACCTACAAGCAATCATAACGTATTACGTTTTTAGAAAAAGGTAATTAATTAATAATGCAATGACCTCAATGTCAACAGTCACACAATATTTGTACATTTTTTTTATGGAAGAAGGTGGCAATCGATTACGCGGATCACCTGATGTTAAGTGACAGCTACCCATAGATATCCGCAACAAGCAAATTTGTTGCCTACCTTTAATAGACAGATGAAGGGAAAAGGATATTTTTTTCCATTCATCGCCTCCCTCCAATCATCTCCCATCCTAGGAAAGTTAAGAAATGATGGGAAAGAGAAGAGAATTGAAATTGGGCCTCCAACACCTCACTCATCAGACGTGATTCAGAAGCACGCTTCTACTTCATGCCTAAATCTCCCCAAATAATCTTATTTTCATTGAAATCTTAGTCCACATACAATTAATATTTAATAATAAAAAAATACCTTTCCATCGATGGCAGCGTCAACCAGTACTTCATCTTGATCCAACAGTTCACTCTTAATCTCACCCGCGTTGGAGGCCCTCAGCAGGGTTTGAGGGGCTCGCTTCAATGCCGCCAGGGCCAGCCCCAGCGCGAGCTGGCACAGGGCCCTCAGCCCGGAGCCCTTGTCCTGTCCCTCCTGTGTCTGGTTAGGATTCATCGGCGGTGAGAACTCGTCTAACAACACTGATATTAGTTCAGGATCCTGGATGAGCGGCAGTTTTTTTGCTAGTTCTTCACCGTCTTCACGCCTGTAAATTAATTTCAATACAATTAACCACTGGAATTAAATATTTATTAAACTTTGTCCAATGTTATGTTAGTTCCTTAGTCGATCAATAGATGGCGCATCGCCTTTTCTATAAGGCGGTGTAAAGATCCGCGGAGGTTGATAGACCTCACTCGGCTATGTAAATAAATTGGTTCGCTACAATAATTCCGTACCAATCCGGTAATACTCCAATTCGGTAATACTAGTAAGGTAATGGCCCGAGCCTAGGCTCCCCCTACGGAGGGAGCCCTTGAGGTAAATTACTCTTAAAGAGGCTTAGTCTAGAGACGCCCTCTGCGCCCTGCCGCCTCGAGCCCGGTGTAGCTGTAAATGCCTCCTCAAGGCAAACAGTGACCTTTCAGTCAAAAAAATAAATAAAAAATAATTCCGTACAACCGTCTACTAGGTGGATCCTGATGATTTCCTAACCGGACCCTAAAGTAGATTGTAGGCTTCTACAAAAAAAACCTGTAGCACATCAACTCAAAACAATGCTCTGTGGTGATTCGTCTATATATTTTGTTCCAAATCAAAATGGAAAGCTTGTAAACAAAGGCTTTGACGCTAAAACACATTAATTCCAAAACAAACTATTATGTTGTGACCCTTCTTTCAAAGACACAAAATAAGATGTTACTAGATACGGACTCGAGCCATGACCCAGCAATAGTCGAAACATAAAATTAATAGCCAATCATAATCTTGACAGTGTACATTTTAACAGTGGTAGAGCCCGCAACATCTGTTGCACGAGGCCGGCTCGACCGGTGAAATACTACCTCACAGAAGACAGGCGACAGGAAGTAGAACTTAGAACGAAGAAGTAGAAGAAGGCCTAATTCTAGTTCTCTCCCCCTTCCCAACCTTTTCTTATAAGGAAATGATGGGCAGGGGAAGAAAACTTGACGGTGGAGGGGATGTATAGGAATTCGAAATAACCATTTTCTGTTTGTCCCCTCCTCTGTCGATTAAAGGTTAGTTGCAGATGTCTTTGGGCAGCTATCACTTGATTTCGAGTGAATCGCTTACTCGTTTGACATCTAGTAATATAAAAAAAATCTACTTATCCTAAGTGTGATTATACAGCTTACTTGTGTAGGACGGACAAGTCCAACGCGTACAGCAGCGCCATCTGCAGCGCGAGCGATATCTCGTCTAGCGCGCCTGTGGGGCCGTGCGTAGGTGACGTCATTTGCTGCAATACAGTACATACTACACTGAACAAATACAACAAAAGAAAGCGAAATACTTCGTCGTCAATGAAATACATAATTCAATAATCTACACAACACATGCGTAGTATGTAAAATATTTCAACCAACTTCTCTGTACAGCCTCAGCAGTATATCTCTGTCAAGACCGCGCTGCGCTGATGCCGAGAAAATCACACCAGCAAGAAGCTTTCTGTCAAATAAAATCACACATTACACACAGACCAATAAATGCACATTTTGTCAGTGGTAAAGTCCGCAGCAACAACATCTGTTGCACGAATTGGCCGGCTAGACCGGTGAAATACCACGACCTCACAGGAAAGAGGCGTCAAGTAGAGTATTTTGCGTTTCGTCTGATGAGTGAGGTGCCGGAGGCCTAATTTCAGTCCTCTTTCTCCACCCGTTTCCCACCCGTTCCTCATAAGGGGGATAGGATGGGAAAAGGAAGAGGATTGGACGGGCAGGGGATTAAAGGGGAAAAAGAAATGTCCTTTTTCCTGTCTATCCTATGTCCTCTGTCCATTGAAGGTAGGCAATGCATCTGCAACACATCTGCTTCTTGCGGATGTCTATGGGCAGCGCTCACTTTACATCAGGTGATCTGTTTGCTCGTTTGTCACCTTCTCACATAAAAAAAATGCATAACTATGTTACACAAATCTGCCCCGGCTTACCCCGGGTAGCACTCATTATGTTGATCCGATACCAAACTACAGTATCACCCGCTAGGCCAATCTGAAGATCTCCTGAAAGCTTCATCGAATTCGTTTCAGCCATTTCGAGTCTATAGGAAACATACACTCACAACGCCTTTTATCATTAAAGGAATCAAATCATAAACTAAATAACCAAGAAAAATGGAAATGGTTGAAAATGGATGAAACCAAAAGTGCCAAAAGGAAGTAATAATCTTTTCTCGCTACACATCCATAGAAACTTCACAGCGAGTACGTTATAAACATGGATCTGAGCTCACCTGGTCATCTCTATGGTGTTGATGAGCCGCACGTGGTGTCTGCCGGGCGGCAGCGCGCGGTTGTTCTGCAGCAGCTCGAGCTCGGCGTCCAGCGAGCTGCGGCGCAGCGCGTCCAGCACGTTCCCCAGCAGACCGTCAGCTATCAGCTGCTCCACGTACCGAGACACATAGCTCACTATCTCTTCACGTGCGTTGATTGACCTACAACCAGTTCGTTACTCAACTTAACTCCAAATAAAAAAGTATTTAATTAGTGGTAGAAGTAACTTTTTAACTTTTATTTTGCCTTCATTTCTACATACTTGACCAACAATATACTTTAATTGGTCTCATATGCTAAAAAGATTTGGAGAGGAAGTTTATTTGAATACGGGTTTGGTATTACCATCTAGAATGAAAAGTTTTGTACAAGTAATAATACTATTTTCAACACCTCCACACCCAAGCGCCATATTTCCGTGTTCTTAGGCTATTTGTTTATTCCAGAGAGCTTAGAGAAATATGGTGAGGCAATAAGGAAATTTAGTGGTAGTGATCAAAGAGTACATTGTGGTAAGCTTACCAGCAGACTCCGTCGCGTGCCATGACGAGGTGGCGCAGCGCCTGCACGAGCGCGCGGCGGCCGTCATGCTGCAGCAGCACGGCCAGCAGCCCGCGCGCCAGCCCCGGCTGCCGCGGCGCCTGACGCTGCGCCGTGTGCAGCAGCTCCAGGCACACGTACTCGTTCACATTGTACATGTCTGTACAAGTTAAATAACAATCACTCCTCTGTAATCCGATGTCATCTTACCAAAATAAGCACTCAAACTTAGGAAGACAGATATTACGGATTTCCATTTCGAATGTTTCTGGCACACCTCTCTCGCTTCTTCTAAATTCATACATCTACTCATATACTGGTACTCTTAATACGGGCAAAAGAAAGACTTAAAAGTTGACTTGAAAAAAAACTTTCTGCACCAATTTGTTCTGATTTAAATTATATGAAATGTTGTACGTTGCTAAAACCTAAGCTTAGCTTTCATTTATGTCCGCGGTCCTTATTGCCTGTTTTTTTTTTCTTAAACCATGCTTGCGATTATTATATAGCTGAAATAATTATAAGCATCCCCATATACCTAACATATATATAAAAAATACCTGATATAATGATAGCCTCATCAACAAGCTCCTTGGACAACAAAGTCCTGCCTATACTGGGTAAATTGACACCTTCTGTTACACCTCTTTTGATCTCTTCTCTGCTTGTTTGATTTTTAGGCTGTAACATAACCAACATTTATAAATTTTTTTATGTGAGAAGGTGGCAAACAAAAATGTGAGCGATGCCCATATACATTTCCATAAGGCAAATGTGTTGCAGATGCGTTGCCTACCTTAAATGGACAGAGGAGCAGGATAGACATGGAAAAGAATATTTCCTTTTCCCCATTTACCCCTTCACCGTCCAATCCTCTTCCCCTTCCCATCCTATCCTTAGGAGGAAAGGGTAGGAAGGGGAAGAGGACTGAAATAAGGCCTCTGGCACCTTACTCATCTGAGGAGATGCAGAGTACTTCTACTTCACACCTGTTTTCTGTGACGTTGTGGTATTTCACCGGTCGAGCAGGCCCATTCATGCAACAGATTTTTTTGCGGACTCTACCAATATCATAAAGTAGGCTTTATTATAAGTTATGATACTAACAAGATAAGTAAAACATTTACTTGATTATGGAATGCTTAGCATGGTATAGCTCCTGCTTTTATGGATGTAATTTCCAGGCAAAAACAGGTTATTTACACCCTAAATAAATATAACTATAATAAAATGTAACAGTGATAGAGCCTGCAACAACAAGAACCGTTGCACGAATGGATTAAATATCCATCTTTCCTTTAAAAGTAGGCAAAGCATCTGCAACTTATTAGTTTGTTTGTAGGGATCACTTAATTCTGGGAGTACCGCGTGCATGTTTGCCAACTTTTCCGTAAAAGAAAATTGTTGGTAAAATAAGTTCATGGACAATATTTTTAAGTGATAATGTCATTAGAAAACATTGATGACAAATTACATACTTTTATGAATTGAAGTGAATTATCATAATGTTGTACAATACAAAGAAGGAGTAAGTTAAAAATTACAATTTTCTTGATAAACTAACATTTAATTACACTTGTTAATTAAAAAATACTTAAATTCATTGGAAATGAGATTGATACATCACAACCTGAGCTATTAGGCCGATTGTGCCTCCCTATCGCTTGTTCCACACTCTATAAAACTTACACACAAACCCATACACACATTTAGTACATTTAAACTTTCAAAAACTCTTGATACAATTATAACCTAACACAAAGGATTACTTTAAAAAATCTACTTACAGGATATTTTAAGAGTGACAGGAAAGTCTGTTTGTGCCTCCTCAGGACTGACTCAAATGTGTGAACTGCATAAGCTCCTCCACTCTCATGTGCCAGATATCCTTCTACCACAGATACTAGTTCCTTGTATGGAGTCCATAGATCTTCTATTGTAGTTCCTGAATTGAATCAAAATATTATCTTAATGATTCTTACCATATTCCTAATTTAATGATATTATATTTATATTATGCCTGATAAAATACATATCACATTATTGAGCACTGTGAATAAAAGTTAATATAACAATAGCTTATTAAAACTGCATAGTAAGGTTCTCTAATTGTGTGTATATGCTGTCTCTAATTTCTGAACCTGGCTGCAATGAGAATGTATATGCTACTTATGCCTCTTGCTGTCCTTAAATATTAATATTAAAACTTATACATTAATGCAAATCAACGAAGTAGAAGTGGTTCATTAAATAATACATGATACAAATATATGTGTAAAACATTGTGATTCTTAATTTACTGTTAGTTACATTATAGTTTGTAAAAAATCGTTGCGATTATATATTTAGTGTTACATATTATGATTTTAGTGGTCGTAGTTTGTTTTAACTATTAAAACGAATCTAAATGTGCAAAGCCGCCAAAACGTTAAGTATAGGTTAGAAATTAAAACCTTCAAATACCTTCGTTAATATTCATTTTGTGTTGAGTATAAAATTCACGATTATTAAAGGTTTCTTGTTCTTTTAACACTTGGTTCTCTAAAAATACGCTTATCATTAATAAACTAGTTTACGTACAATTGTTTTGAATTGAGACATTCTGAGTTTCTGACAGTTCGTTTAAATTTCAATAGAAAATAAAAAAGTTTAGCGTTTGTATCTACCCTTTATTGTCTTTGGTTGCTACTTTAAAATATCTCATTAGCAATTAGCAGAGGTTATTTATGGTTCAATTCAAGTTAAATTAATTGTTTCTTTTATTTTATACTAGCTTCCAAGCTGCAGCTGGACGTTGTCCGCGTGGAATAGTGACTTAGAACAGAATTTTTATTTTACATGCTAAATATTTTGCCAATAAAATTCATATTTACATTTCTTACTTACATTAAAATTAGCCCGAGCAGCGCTCATTGTGTACAGCGAGGGCCTTGGCAAGTGTCTTAGTTGCGTTCATTTCATTTTCACATTTTGTAATGACTCCTTTTATGTCACTACCTACCTTAATTCTTCTATTTACGTCTCTAATATTTTGTCTCTAGTCGCAAGTTCATGAAACATTTACATAAGCCTTACATATTTGCATACAAACTTTCATCTCCTATTTTAATTTCACCCTTAAGGGGTCATTTTTTGCAAACTTAGAATATTATATTCTTTATATCAAATCAAAAGCCTACTAAATAAGATTCAAACTTCTAGCTTCAAAAATGACTAAACTTCCATCGCATGGGGAGCGCTTTCGTTTAATTTTCGCGTGCATTAGTTTTTATTTTGCAACAACAACTCCTAACATCATTATTTAAATTATGTGGTGTAAGGTATTACCATAATGTACATAAAATGCTCAGGGCACTAAGGGTAACTAACGTATTTAGGTTGATAAGGGTTAATACTGTATCCGTCTAAATTGCTTTTCTTTATTAAATACCGCATTGTATAATAAAACTATCCTTAAAATATAGATATATACCATCACGGACTTTTTTAAGGTATATAATTCTGTAGTACATTATTTTGATCTACGAGATAGATAGCTTTGGCCAGCGCAGTTTTTGAAACCGGCCAAATGCGAGTCGGACTCGCGCACGAAGGGTTCCGTACCATTAAATACTATCCATTATAATTTAACAATTCGACTTGATTATTGCAATTTTAATTGAAAAATTATTAATCAGTACGTTGTTCGTAACGTACGAATGTGTATTTAAAACACTTTTGATAATATCGCCTCTTGATCACTATTTAATGATTTATCGAACAGAACCTAATTTATTTAATCGATTTTATCATAGGATATACTGACAGATGTCGCTCCTTGGCAACTATATAAAAAATTACGACTATTCGGCAAATGGTAAGTATTACCTTTGGTTTCCCACATTTTTGTTTATTACAGCAGCGCCATCTAGTAGGTAATAATAATAATAATACATAATTTCTTTGCATTTATAATAGAAAGTATAGAAAAACACAAAGAAACATTTAGAAAGTCTTTAATACACATTTATAGAAGACGTCAATAACAGGTTTTATTACAAGAATAAAAGCAATTAAAAAAATACTCTCTACACATTGAAAACACAGTATAAGAAATATTTTTTTCATTTAAAAAGATTGTTTAATCTTCTCCAAGTATTCGATGCATTTATTTCTGTAGAAAGTGTTGTTGTAGAAGACTATGTTACTGAAGAAGTCCTCCGCATTAGTCACCTGGACTGGTAGGGAGTTCAAAACATCCTTTGTCTCGTCCTTGCGAACATTGTTGCATTCATTGTTGATAAGTTCCATATACTTTAAAGAATTTTTGTTGGTCAATTTGCTCAAAATAATATTACCGCAAGAAGTTAATCCTGTCTTTTCAAAACATGCTTTTGAGAGAATATAGATAATACTAACATTGAAATGTGTCAATGTGTTAAAATTCTGCAATAAAACTGATTCTCCGTCCAACAACTCCCCGAGGCCACTAAGCAATGTTTTAAAACAATTTTTCTCGTAAACATTGTAACTCTCTCTGTATTGGAATTCGGGCAGTGTAATTATTTTAAATTGTTCAGGCCCTAAGAGGCTAGGATTTAGTTTTGGTTCAGCAGGTCTGTAGTGAATTATTTGTTTGAATTCCTCCTCAGCTAAGATCTGTTGGTAAAGTTTGAAGATTGGAACAAATATGAACTTTGAACTGTTTACTTTTTGTAAAGGTTTTCCATAGGTGAAGATGATATCTATCTTTGAGGACTCGTCTCCAGTCATCCATTTAACTGGCTCAATGATGTGGATCATTGGATTAGAGAGCTGCTGAGCTTGAAGAAAAATATTCAAGTTTTTATGTTTTTCCTTAAGAGACATCTTTGTGTACAGTTGCCGCTCTGTGTAGGAGCCGCGATGATATCGAGGATTTGTATTTATTTTATTTTCCTCATGAAGTTTGCCCTTCAAAACTTCCTGATCATAATCAATCGGTTTGAGATCATATTTCCAAATGAATTCCGAAGCAACAAGAGCCCTTATCTTTTTTATATCTCTGTGTAAAGCGATGTTCTTCTGCATAAGATACGCCTGGAGGTTATTGTTTATAACCTGGCACTGGATGGAGTAGAAATAGAAAGCGCATTCTTCAATTTGCTTTAGAAACGAATCGGGTATTTTGTCAAATGGGAATAGTGATTTATTTGAATACAGGTCAGTCCCAAATGCACCCTGCAAGGTTGGCAGATACGGTTTTAGATCAATACCTTTGTATTGCAGGCAGATAGCATATACTTCAGAATTGCCTTGGCGGGAAGTTATTGGCTTGTAGATGTTTACTTCTTTGAACAAATGATTGAGCAGATACAAAAGGTTCACAGTGGAATGCTCAAAAATAGTGAACAATTTAAATATTAATGTTCCACCTGAAAAAAAAAATTATTACAATCGCCATACAATTAATGGCTATAAACTTGAAAGAAGTGAAGCATATGCCAAACCTGGGCTCAATGCCTGTAATGCAGTTATAATTTCACAGTAGTGGAGCGGTGAAGTGACTTCCTCTTGGGCATCAGGCTTCTGGAGGCAATCAATCGATCCATCCGCTGTTACAAGCAGCACCTATGCATTTAAACATTTATTTCACCAAATAATCAAAGCAGTAAATCACATCTGCTTTAGACGCAGTGTAACAAGATTACTCAATAAGGGAACTTATTAGCTACACTGTATTTAAATATTAAATCACAAATCATAATGAATGCTTGGAAAACCCTAATCCTAGACAGAAAACAAATAAACTACTGCAGTTTTCATGTTACGTCTAAAGGTCCACTAGACTTCACTATAAAACAAAAATTATTTCTCATTTTATAATTTAAATTTCGCAGGGGTACATGATTAGATTTTAAGAGATGTAACTGAGTAAAACGGCTAGTTCCATACTGACTACTGACTGACTCCTTTATTTCGCCTAAATGCGCTCTTTATATGCATGAGGTAGTTAACACAAGCAGTGTGTGAGTGAGACAACACGTATCTCCCCCACCCCGCATTGTGGGGGTCATACAGTGTGATGGTGTTAGTCATGTTATTTCAAATAATCTATGCATCCATTCAAAGAAGATGTATATCATCCCTTTGTTAATAACAAAATAATACAATCCTTTTATTTATTTTATAATAGTTATTAATAAAATATGACTCACTTTGCCCAAAGACTTGGCCTTCTTGATTATAGCTTGAGAATTTTCCCAATCCATCAAGTTGCCAGTGTTATCCACACCAAAGTCCCAGTTGTCCAGCGTGTGAAACATGAAGCGGTCATCACTTATCATGTTCGATGAAGAGTTTCCTTCATAATAAGGATTGAGAGTATTTGCTACCCATTTCCACTAAAATAAGTTTTTAAATTAATAATTTTAAGCATAGAATAGAAGTTAATCTTACTTTAACAAACAGTAACCTGTATCTCTGCCTACCTCTATGAATAGCATTTGTTTATTTATAATATTATTTTTAAAAAGTTGTAAGAACCAAGTGGTTTGGTTTTTTCTGAAGGTACATAATTTTTTTTTAATTTAATTTTTATTTACCAGAATGTAGCAGATGCAAAATTTTACATTTGTGATTTAACACACAAATTGTACATTGGTTGAGAATCAATTTCTTTAGTCTGAGTAGTATTCAAGTATAAAATCATTTAAAAAGAAAAAATTACATCAATAGCCTGGTGATGGAGTTTTAAGTAATGGTTCAAGGAAGTGATGAATGCTCCTGGAGCTTCGCACAGATGCAACGACACCATTTTCATATCACCAGCAGCCTCTGGTGGCACAATGTTATATGTTGAAGCACATTCATAAAACTTTGTCCAGGCTTGGGTGAGGAATTCTGGGTTCACTAAGCATCTCAGCTTCCAGCAAACCTCTCCTGCGGGATTCCGTCGCCGAGTGTGGCTGCTCCATTCCTCAATGCTAAAATCGTTTAGCTGACTCTTATGGAAATTCAAACGACTTTTCAAATATTCCAAGCTCTTTACTTTCCACGGCGTATCGGTAAACCAGGAATCAGCTGCCGGTAACATCCACTCACTATTGAAGCGAAATTTGAACTTTTTGTTAAACATATCATTTAGCTCGTCTTCGAACTCTTCACCTCTGTAAAGCTTCTGTCTTGATTGCATGAAGATTTTTTCCGTAGCTGGATACATTTTGGAATTCTGTGAGCAGGTGCGTATTATCAGATATTTTCGGTAAAATAGTATGAAAACATTTTCACTGAACACAAATAAATCGATTATTCGAAGCCCCAATACAATGAAATAATAATTCTCACACCTTTATACTACATTCTTCTCAGCTTTACGTTTCCAGAAATCAATTAAATGGTTCTCAATGTTTACAAAAGAAGGATGTATCTGTGTATGTATGTATGTCAAATTCTGATGACAGTTCAATAGCTTAGCGACGTTCGGAAACGGTAGTGTAATAACAAACGATGTCTTTATCATGGAAAAGGATTGCAAACGAGAAGACGGTTCATCTGATATTAAGTGACTGATGGAGGTGGGGATAGACAGAAAAATGTTTCCATATCCAATCCTCTCTATCCAAATCCTCTTCCCCTACCCAGGATGGGTCGGGAAAGAGAAGAAATACTTCTACTTCAGGACCTTTGTCGCGTCTTTTGTGGTAGTTCACTGGTCACGACGGCCCTTTCACAACAGATGTTGTTATAGCGGGCTTCACCACTGTTGTGTGCCCACGCAACAACCACAACCAATGTAAAATTGTTTTGAAGATAAATATATGAAATAATAATATATAAAAATAAGTGATTTTTCAGTATCCATGCACAACTAAAAATCAAATGATATTTCCAAAATGTGACGGAGTACTATACTGTTCCAAGAGCCAAAGAGCCAACCGTGCACTTAACAATTAATTAGATAGATTCAATAGGTTTTTGAAATAAAAAAGTATAGTTGTAGTCATATAGTTGTTGATGTTACTGGCAGCAATTTGAGACAAATAAAGAAAAAATAGAATTTATTCTGGTTGCTATGAATACTATAATTGTTATTGCTTTATCTGTAAGATGTGTTAAATAAATGTCCTTTTTTGTTAATTTCAACAAATTATTTCTTTTAAAACTCCATTGCCCTTGCACATACTCTAACTCGATCGCTTAACTAGTATTTGCCTTCCAATCCAACCCCATCATACTCTTCAAATATTCTTGATCAATCTGATGTCGTCATATTACTGTACAATAAAATAATATACAATCTGTGGAATGTTAATGTAACCACAGATTACTAAGGAAAGGAATCGATCGAACGTAACCAAGTAACGCAAAGTTGCAAACGCAACAATACATAAATAATAAACTCAACTCTGATCACTTTGACGTAACTTAAGTAAATTGTATTATCAATGTTGCAAACTTGGATGAAAATAGACTAATTAATTTACAATCACATAACTAATAAGACGGTTGGACTGAAAGGATACTGACCTCGACGTTCTCCATTAAAAGTTTAAGCCATTGCGAAAGAAAGTTCTTTGTAGACGTGACTTGACTGTTGACTCGACACACTTGAAAACTTTACGGATCACAATGAGCACTTGGAACCAAACAGTACGCAATGATGACAGAAGTCAGGAAAAACCTCCTCATTCCAGAATTTTTGTAGTGTGTAGCAAGCAAACCAGAGAAGAAGACTTAAGGGTCCCTTTTGAACAATTCGGTGTCATCGAAGATATATATATACCTAGGGATCGCAACTCGGGCGAGCCCAAAGGAGTAGCTTACATAAAATATAATAAAACATCTTCAGCTGCTATAGCAATCCGAGAACTGCACCTCAAGACTTTAAAAAATGACACAAAACCCATTAAAGTTATGGTTGCTGTAAACAGAAATGATGGTAACAGCAACAGTGAGGACAGGTACACAAGGCTGTTTATAAAAGTTCACAGAGAAGCGACCGAAAATGATGTAAGACACCATTTTTCAAATTTTGGAGACGTTGAGTCAGTTCATTTACAAAAGGATAAATTTACTGAAGCTAATAAGGGATTTGCATATGTTCAATATAAAACTTTTGTTGATGCTGCAAAAGCTTATGAAGAATGTGAGAGAAAGTTCAGGCCCATGTTTGCAACCCCTAAAGATGAATTAAAAAGAAGTAGGAATAGTTTAGAGATGGATAGCTTTCATTCAAGCAATTCTCCATGTAGGGACAACTATTTAGAACGGTACCAACATAGGGAAGATAGTAAGAGGGAAATTTTAAATGGGCTAACACTACCTAAACCTTTTGATTTCAACCGAGTGAATGTTAAATGTTGCCCCCCCGTGCCTCAACGGTGTATAGAGCAACTGTTTAATGTTGTACCAGGGATGAAACATTGCCAGTACAACTTAGATACATATAATGGTGTGTGCAAATCTCTCATCACGTATGAAGATGAGAAAGCAGCTGCATTTGCAGTGGAGAGACTTAACAATTTTGAATTTCCTTCGGGAGAAATATTAACAGTCAGGCCTGATAAGAATCCTCTTAATAAAGCAGCAGCAGAATTAAGTAATATAGTCAATAATTTTAAAAATGCTATTGATAGTGGCTCTCCCAACCTAATGCAACTAGCAGATGCCATAGCACAAGCATCCACCTTGATTAAAGTTGTCACATGTGCACCTGAACTAACAGAAGAGCAGGAACAAGATATGAATTACTGTAACATCCCCCTTCCTCCTCCACAACCTTTGGCCAACAACAACAGGGTTATTCAAAGATGTTTCATAGTTTGCAAGCCCCAGCCCCCACCTAGCTCAGTGTTGAAAGATGTATTTAGTAGATTTGGGGACCTCATTCATGTCTCAACATTTCCCAATAAAATATTTGGTTTTGCAAAATATGCTTCCATTAAATCTGCTCAGGAGGCTATTAAATGCTTAAATGGAGCTATTGTTTGTGGCATTCGGTTAAAAGTTATGGAAGCAGATGAGAAACCCACAAAGAGTGACGAGGAACAGAAAATGAATGACGACGAACACAGTGATAACACAGACAATGATATAAATCGTAAAAGAATAAGACTTATTGACAGTTCGGAATAATGAGACAAGTATGACAACACCATAAGTACAGACAGCATAATATAAATTTAAATTACCTTATTGTCAATTTACGTTTGGATTATTCCTTTTCTTGTTTAAATTAGTTCGTGTTGTGTATTATTTTTTCTAATTTTCGAAATAATTTTATAAGAAATTACTTTTTTGTTTCAATGGATGACCTTTTTTATTTATTTTTTTCTTAACAAATAAACAATTAAAAAGAATTATTTCTACAAATACCTAATTTATTAACACAATTACAATTCGTTTTAAAGTATATCCTACAATAAATCTTAACTATGTTAGCAACATGTACCAATAAACCGACTACATTTTGAATTTGTGTTCATATCTTTGTCTCTTCATAATGTCAAATTATTAAGATACATTTGCATATTCTATTGATTTTCCCCGGCATTACATGGGTAGTGCTAATTATGCTATTAAGTTCACAGGATCACTTGCTAGGCCACTCTGATGATTTTCAAATTCTGATGATCAAAATCGGTCCCACCGATTTGAGTGTATATTAATCATAGACACACACATTACCTTATATTTATACAGGACTAGTGAGCCCCGGTACCACTAATGTTGATCCGATAGGTACCAAACGCAGGTATATGCCAATATGGACAATCCCTGTAAATTTCATTGAAATCGGTCCAGCCATATTGGAGTCTATAGGTCTATAGCGAACATCCATACTTCGCTTTTTATATACTTTTTTTTCATAAAAAGTATCCTATGTTACTACTTATACCTCCAAGACTATGTGTACAAAGTTTCATGATGATCGGTTGAGTCGTTTTCACGTAAAAACGTAAACAAACTTACTACATTTATAATATTAAGTAGGGATAGATTTGATAAGTCCGTCACATATTATTTTTATGGTGAAACTTCTTTAGCTACATTAAGACAATATTTTGTGAGGGTAAAATCTTATAGCTATGGAAGATCTATGTGCAATATGCATATTTGAATTTAGAACAGTTTTTCATTTATTTTTCTTGTATTCAATTCTATTGCAAGGGTTTTTATTCACTGATTGTTTAGTTATTTAACTATTGTCTCACCTTCCCACCTGTCTTAAAGACCAAAACAGATTGAAGATGTCCTTAACACGAAAGAATTAGATGTTGCTGTACATCCTATTCTATTTTTATTGCATGAAGGACCAACAGGGAACACAAAAATAATTATTCTTCACTTCCTTCATGGCTTACCCTATTTTTAATACCAACAATTTAAGGGATATAAACTAGTTTATCCTGGTGCTATTACATCAGGTAACACTTACAGTTGTTAAAAAATAAAAGGGATTTTAATTACATTTAGAAGTAAATGTTTTTATTGTTTATTTATGGAGATTGATGGAACTAGTATTAATTTTATTGCAATCTTTGTAGGAATTCAGGAATGGTAAAGCTCCTATTAATACTCAGAGTTCATTTGAAAAATCTTTTATCAATTTAATATATTGGAAAGCTTATAATTTAAATATCTTATAAGTATTATTGAAAAAGCTAATAATGAAGATTACATATACAACAATATTAGAGTAACTATTGAAGATTTCTATTTAATTTTAAAAGGGCTGTATTCACAATTTATGCAGATTTTGTAGCCAACATAGTTCACATTTGTGTTGTGCTCTCTAGCCTTAATTTGCTCTTACTTAATTAAAAACCTCACTGGTTTTAGGACTGCTTTTTTCTAGAACGTTCAATGTTTATTCTTCAATAGATATGTGACTTCATTCACCCCATTTAGTAATTTATTGATGACTTCGTTATAGTACAGAGCATTCCTTTGTTCAGTTCCTTGTTGAATGTCTGTCCAATTTTTGTTGCATTCACTTATAGCAGTCTTTGTTTCAACCATCTAGCAAAACAAATGTAATGTTAGTGTCAAAAATTGCTTTTATATAGCATTTCATTACCAATTTCTTTCTATTTTAAGATTTTTGCCCTATTCATGAAATTTTAAAACATTCATGAAAATCAATAGTTTGTCTTGTTCACAGACACACAGACAGAATTGTTTCTGTATTATAGTATGTGACATTAATAATCAACCTTTGGAACTCGCTTAACTTTTGGTATGCTGCTTATGTGTTTCTTCATTCTTTTTTTATAGTATAAGGTGGCAAATGAGCTAGCGGTTCACCCGATATCAAGTGATTGCTACCTATAGACAACTGCAAGCTAATTAGTTGCAGATGCATTGCCTACCTTTAACAGACAGAAGAGGGGATAAACAGAAAATGGTTATTTCCCTTTTCTATTCATCCCCTCCACCATGAAGGACTAGAATTAGGTCTCTAGCACCTCTATCATCAGACGAAACACAGAATACTCTAGTTCAACAGATGTTGTTGTTGCGGGCTCTACCACTGTTAAATTCCATAAAAAAGGGGCAAAAAAGATATAATTATCATAAACTTGGGTAAACTGTTCAAACATAATTGTTATATCTGCAAATGACAAGTTTAACTATACCTGAGTAAATGAATGCACATCTTCACACAACTGTGTCAACTTTTCTTCCAAGTCTGGATTTCTGCTGCTTACAACATCTTTCTTAAGCTTCATATTTGCCAAGCTTTTAGCGAGTTGTTCAAAATTTGCGGCATATTCTTTTAAATCTAAATTTTCGAATTCTCTCCGGTTGCCATATGTCGGCGAACTTACATTGTTCCTGTTGAGATTTTCAGCATAATTTTTCATCTTTGCTATTATAGATTCAGTTTCCTCCTCAACCTTTTCTGGGGAAATTGTCCTCATATCTGACATCAATAAATTCGGAACACTTGCCTCCAGAAATTCAGAGGTACTACTGTTGTTTAGTTGGATATTAATGACTTGTTTATCGTTCACTTTAGATGCGGCATCAAACATGGTTTTGACCTCTTTCATAATCTTTTGCGATTCAGCAAGCTCTTGGTCCAAATCTTCAGTCATTTTTTGTAATTCATTCAACTTGACCATGTTCGGCAAAAACTGGGCAAAAGCAAGGGCATCTTCTTTGTAATTGTAACTCATTTTAAGTTGAGATTTAAAAGGTTATTTTAGATTAACTTTTTCAGCGTAATGTCAATCCAATATTTTATTAGCGTAGTATTGATCGCTGGTTTTTAGCTTTTTACATGTCCATCATGTACCTATTTTAACTTTAAATGAAAGGAACCTGTAAACTCAATTGTTGTATATATTTGGCAGTAACTTCTGGTTCCAGAAGCAACCCAAGAATTGCCAAGAATACAAATTACAATTTAACAAAGCGTTTCACGTATCAGGAAAAGAGAAAACAAAGCAAAGCAGAACCACAGACAAATAAATTTGACCGTGGGTGGGTTTCCACTGTCCACTAGGAGTGGGCGATATAAATCGTATATAGATACGAAAACTATATATTGGTACAATATCTAAAAACCGCTTACTATAGCTCCTTCGAAATCTATGTATTACAAAATCTAATATTTGCGAATACCCGCTCACTCGCTTCTACGACTTCCGCATGCGAGCGACAGTGCAAGTCGTTCGTCGCTCGTCGTCGTTTCAGCCGATATCTATCCACTGCTGAACGTAGGCCTCCCCCATTGATCGCCACAAGGATTGGTCCTCTGCCACACTCATCCAGTGGGCTCCCGCAACTTTGACCAGATCATCGGTCCATCGTGTGGGAGGCCTACCTACGCTGCGTCGACCTGTACGTGGCCGCCACTCTAGGACCTTTCGGCCCCATCGGCCATCCGTTCTGCGAGCAATGTGTCCGGCCCATTGCCACTTAAGGTTTGCAATTCTTCGGGCAATGTCGGTTACATTGGTTCTACTGCGGATCACATCATTTCTGAAGCGATCACGCAGAGAGACTCCGAGCATTGCCCTCTCCATTGCCCTTTGGGTGACCTTGAGCCGTCTAATGGTACTCGCATTGAGGGGCCACGTCTCAGTACCATAAGTCATCGCTGGCAACACACACTGGTCATAGACTTTCGTCTTGAGACACTGCGGTAGACGTTGGGACGTGAGGATTTCTCGCAGCTTCCCGAACGCTGCCCATCCGAGTCGGATTCGGCGATTGACCTCCTTCTCGAAGTTGGACCTACCTAACTGGACAGTTTGTCCTAGGTAGACAGTCAGCAATGCAAAATATCAGATTTTTGAAGAGATTTCGTATCACTGTTAATAATAATAATAATAATAAAGCCATTTATTCCAAATCTTCACTTACGTTTTACATTAAAAAGGTTTTCTATTGTTTTTTAATTGTAGCTAAAATAATTAAGAAAAACTATTTATAATGTTTAAATTACTTATGAGATATGGACCCCTGCTTGGGTAAAGGCCTCCTCCATCCTTTTCCATGACTCCCTATCCTTTCCTAACTTTATCCATTCGTTTCCTGCGACGTTTGTTATGTCATCAGCCCACCGTCTTATTTGTCGACCAACATTCCTTTTCCCCTTTGGTCCTTTCCATCGTGTGGCTTCAATGGTCCATCTTCTATCTGGGTATCGTGAGATGTGTCCTGCCCATCTCCACTTTAGTGAGAGTGCATGCCTGAGAGCATCGGTAAGTTTAGTTTTTTGACGAATGTTTTCGGTCCTAATTTTATGTATTCTTCTAATTTTCAGCATGCTCCTTTCCATTGCCGTTTGATTGCATTTGATTTTTTGTTTTATTTTGTTTGTAAATACCCAAGTTTGACAACCATACAACAAGCAGGGTAATAGGCATGTATCAAAGACTGTCCTTTTCATGTGCGAGCTGTAGTTCCCTTTTAGGATTTCTCTTAATGCCCAAAATTTTCTCCAAGTTGCATTGATTCTTCTTGTTACTTCTTCTTCATTGCTTGACGTTTTGAATGAAATTTGCTTTCCTAAGTAGATGTAGTCACTGACATATTCTATATTGTTACCTTTAATCACAATCGGGCGTTCACGGTTGTTTGTTAATATCTTAGTTTTGTTTACATTCATTTCTAGGCCGATTTTGGAGCTTTCACAGTCAAGTGATCTCATCATTTCCTCTAGATCTTTGGCAGTTTCAGCTAGTATAACAATATCATCAGCGAACCTCAGATGGTTTAAATATTGTCCGTTCAGATACACTCCCCTGTTTTTCCAGTCTAGTTTTTGAAAAATATTTTCAAGTACTGCAATGAACAGCTTCGGGGATAGAGGATCTCCCTGTCTAACTCCTCGTTCTATATTTATTTCGTCTCCTCTAGTTTCTAATTTTACTCTGCTCGTACTTTTTGCATAAATATATTTCAAGATATTGATGTATTTGTTGTTAATATTTGATTGTTCTAGAGCGTTCCAGATTGAACAGTGACTGATGCTGTCGAAAGCTTTGCTGTAGTCAATGAAGGCCACATACAGAGGTCTATTGTATTCTCTGTGTTTTTCTATGACTTGTTCTAATGTCTGTATGTGGTCCATTGTGCTAAAGCCTGATCTGAATCCCGCTTGTTCCTTTGGTTGCTGTTTGTCAATGTCGTCAGATATTCTCTTTAAAATTATGGACGAAAATAGTTTGTATATACTTGCTAACAGGCTTATGGGTCTATAATTTCCTATATCTAAGGGGCTTCCTTGCTTGAAGAGCAAAATTATGTCCGAAGTACACCATTGTTTTGGTACTTTTTCTTCGTTTAGTATCATATTGAACAATTGTGTAAAATGGCGAGTTAAAATAGGTGCTCCTATTTTAAGGACTTCATTGCATAGTCCATCTGGTCCGGGACTCTTCTCTGCCTTCAGCTTTTTTATATGTTCATAAACTTCGGAGTCTTCAATTAGTCTAATGTTGTCAGTTGTGTTTATGTGAGTTGTTTGCACTTCTGTTTCAGTGTTATTCTGTTTTCTGTATAAATTTTTGTAAAAGTTTGTCGCATGGTTTATTACATCTTTTCTAGATTTTGTTTCTTGTGAATTATGTTCAAGTTTTTGAATCCATGATTGGTGCCAAAAAGGCTTACAAAGAACTAAGTAAGTTCTTTGTAAGCCTTTTTGGCACTTCTGAAATTCTTGATGTTTCTTGAAATAGTCTCGTATCTGTGGTTGTTGTAGTCCTTTCTGATGGATCTCTTGGTCTCTTTGTATATTGTGCTGAGTTCTTCTTTCATATCTTTGGTTTTATTCTTTGTGTGCAGAAGTTCCGTGCGCCTTTTTATAAGTTGGACTGTGTCTTTAGAGAAAATATTATGTTGATGAGGATGTGTAAATTTTTTATATTTCAAGCTCTCTGTTATGCCTCTTTCCAGGGTATTGTAGTATGTTTGGATATCAATACAGTCTGTTTCGATATATTCTATTTGTGTTCGTAGATTTTCAGTGTAAATTTTGATTTCTTCTTCTGTCTTGGGGATGTTAAATGGTATGCTGTAATTTTTTCTGCTCTTTGTTGGGTGACTTAAAAGTAGTGTTGCTCTAACTAATCTGTGATCGGAAGCGAATTTAAATTTACTTAGTACCTCTATATTACTTATAAGTTTATGGTGATTTATCATTATAAAATCTATTTCGTTTTTAGTTTTTTGGTCAGGTGATATCCATGTCCATCTGCGGCTCTCTTTCTTCTTGAAAAATGAGTTCATTATTGATAGCTTGTGTTGGTAAGCATAACTTAAAAGACGTTCCCCTCTTTCATTGCACACTCCGTAGCCATGTTTTCCCATTACTGGATAATAGTTAGTTTTTGGACAACCTATTTTAGCATTGAAATCTCCCATGACTATAATCTTTCCTTCAGTCATGGTTTGAGCATATTCTATGTCTTTGTAGAATTTATCAATTTCTTCTTCTGTTGATCTCTCGGTCGGTGAATATGCTTGAATTATTGATAAGGAGAAGCGTTCAAATTTTACTTGTAAAAGGGCTACTCTTTCAGAGATTCCTATAAAGTTGGTAATGTTGTTTTTATATTTTTTCTTAATTAGAAATCCCACTCCATGTTCTACTGCGGATCACATCATTTCTGAAGCGATCACGCAGAGAGACTCCGAGCATTGCCCTCTCCATTGCCCTTTGGGTGACCTTGAGCCGTCTAATGGTACTCGCATTGAGGGGCCACGTCTCAGTACCATAAGTCATCGCTGGCAACACACACTGGTCATAGACTTTCGTCTTGAGACACTGCGGTAGACGTTGGGACGTGAGGATTTCTCGCAGCTTCCCGAACGCTGCCCATCCGAGTCGGATTCGGCGATTGACCTCCTTCTCGAAGTTGGACCTACCTAACTGGACAGTTTGTCCTAGGTAGACAGTCAGCAATGCAAAATATCAGATTTTTGAAGAGATTTCGTATCACTGTTATGAATAAGTAATTTTAAACCTTAAAATTAATGCGTTAAAGCTTAGTTTCAGATAAATACTAATCATGATATCGAGAACCTACTACCACACCACTAAGCGGTACGATAGGCGCCAGCCGCATGCGAGCGACAGAGCAAGTGAGATACAAATATTACACTAGTTAGAGCAGTACAGCAATGCAAAATATCAGATTTTTGAATCGATTTGGTATTACTGTTATGAATAAGTAATTTTAAGCCTTATTCCAATAAATAAAAGCTTACTTTCATATTAGGAGTACAAATAAGTTTCCGCCGTTTAACACAAATTAAATATTTATTATAGAAGAACGGTAATATAAATTTATTTAAAATATTGCCCATCACTTGCAACCACTTTTTCCCATCTCTCAGGCAGCATTCGAATCCCACGCCTGAAGAACTCCTTGTCTTTTGAGGCTATCCACGAATCAACCCAATTTTTGGTATCCTCATAAGATGTGAACCGCTGCGCCGTCAGAGCATGTGCCATGGACGGACCGGAACAGGTGATAATCGGACGATGTCGTACGGCGGGTGGGGTAACACTTCCCAATCAAGTGTTTCCAAGTACTTTTTCACGGGAGCTGCAACGTGTGGACGAGCATTGTCATGCAGAAGAATATTTTTTTCGTGTTTAGAATAGTATTGAGGGCGTTTTTCCTTCAGAGCTCGGCTCAATCTCATCAATTGTGTTCGATAGAGGGCTCCAGTAATTGTTTCGCTCGGATTAAGCAACTGATAATACACTACACCGAGCTGATCCTACAATATACACAGCATAATTTTTTGCCGTGGATATTCGGTTTTGCTGTTGATGTTGACGCGTGGCCAGGTAATCCCCATGATTTTCTTCTTTTTGGATTGTCATAATGTATTCACGTCTCATCACCAGTTACGATACGATGTAAAAAACCCTTTTTTTATGTCTAGCTAGCAGCATTTCACTTAAGCATAATCGGCGTTCAATATCTCTCGGCTTTAATTCGTACGGAACCCAATTTCCTTGTTTATGAATCATTCCTAATGATTTTAAACGATGTGAGACTGCTTGCTGAGTGACTTCTAATGTTAGAGCAAGTTCTTTTTGTGTTTGAGATGAATCTTCCTCCAATAATTCCTCCAAATCAGCATCCTCGTAAATTTTTGGCCTTCCACTAGCGATCTTTGTCTTCTACGTCGAAATCACCGTTTTTAAACTTTTGAAACCACTCTCGACACGTTCTCTCACTCAAAGCACCCTCACCATATGCTTCTACGAGCAATTGATGCGCCTCAGCAGCAGATTTCTTTAAATTAAAGAAGTAAACTAATATTTCCCGCAAATGACGCTTACTTGGCTCAAATATTGACATTTTCAACTTATAAAAATTATATTTTACCAATATAAAATCAATAATATTAACAGGTTATGTTGTTCTTGAATGTACAAACTATTTTTTAAGCCGGTTATCATCTGCGAAAGCTAACCGAAACTCCGTGCCGCGCCATCTACAATAAAACGGCGGAAACTTATTTGTACTCCTAATAAAAATACTAATCGTTATCAACAATGTGTTTAAATGTCTCCTTAGCCTTGAACTCAACCGCAATATTTTAGTAACAATAATAATAAATAATTAAATATTTAATTAATTTTGTCGGAATAGTTGCGGAAGAAAGTTTCCTTCGGTTTTAAAATTTAGGAAGTTTTTTTTACATATATAAATATATATTAAAATATAAATATATAAAGATAAATTTGACCTGATACTATAAATTAACCTTTAAAGTATTAATATATTAAGTATTAGTACATTAAACTTCTTCTTCTTTCTGCTATTCGCAATCTCCAGAATGATAAATAAAGAAATGGCACCTACCAAGTTACACATATTCACAATACCGAAGTATATTGAAACCTATGATATCGTCGTATCATAGTTAAAATGAAATCCGTGTATTAGATTTATGAATCTAAGATGCATACGCGTACGCAAAATATCTAGATATTAAAACACATAATTTCGAAATCTGATATTGGATATGGAAATCTGATTCAGATACGATATCCAGAAAAAGCGATACGACCCATGCCTACTGTCCACACTCCACACTGTGATAAAGCTGCATGTGAATTGTGAAGCTATAATAGTATAAGCAGTATTGACGCCACAGATTCATTATCAGTTCCTTTTACCATTTTCAAAATATTAAGGAAAACATTTACACTCTGTGGACGGAAATGTGGAAGACCAGGAAAACATGGGAAAGTAGTATGGAAGTATCCAAGATAATCTACCTATTAAACCATGGTATGACAAATTAAAAACTAGTGAAAGTCGAGATTTCATTACAACGATAAGCAGATTGAGATTAGGCCATAATACTGCGCTGTCACACCTAGCAAGACTTGGCATTGTTTCAAACTACCAGTGTACTGTCAAGCAGAAGAAGGAACGATCCACCACATTATTTTCGATTGCCAAAGTTTCCTAACTCAAAGACTTCTGATACCACCAACTTATTGATACCAATGCATTGAAGTGTGTTTATCCCTCCCGCCCGCCGTCACTTAATTTTTTACTAAAAAATCCAACATCCTATAAACCCATTTATAATTATATAAAAAATACAATTCAAACAATTTAAATGACGAAATTTAGTGAAGTGAAGGGTAGTGACTCCAAAATAATAAACATTTTCCAGATAAGATATGACCTAAAGGTGTTTGTTACCGGGTCACAAAATTAAAAAAAAAACGATGTTTGAGTATGAGATTTCAATATGGCGCGGTTGTAGACAGTTGTAGTTGCAATTTTCGCCCCGATAACGTTCGTGGTACTCTGAATATTTCTTTGACGTGTTTGTGCGTGTTTTGAAATATGTTCATGTTTGTTATTATAGTTTTTGCAGTGTTTTCAACGTAAAGTAAATAAAATTGAAATTTAACAGACATAGTTGTCATAATAACGATTTGCAAAGATAACCTAACCTCAAATAATTGTCAAAAACAGATACAACCTATGTATATCGCGTGATTTTTTATCTATTATTACTAAATTCAAGCAACTTAAATAATAGATGAAAACCGTTCGTAATATTCTGATTTGAACAGAGACGTGCATAACTAAAGGGATTGTAAATTTTTACTGGAGTATTCTATTTATTTTATAACTTTAATGTTAATAGATTTTTTTTTAATATTAAATAAAAATGGTACGGGCACTGAAATTTCATGAAAAAAAGTTACTTAAAAAAGTAGATTTTATATCATGGAAGGTAGACAACAATTTAAGTGAAGTGAAAGTGATGAGGAAGTACTACATACAAAAACGTGAAGACTACACAATGTAAGCTGAACATTACACTTTCAAACTAAACCAGTTTAACTAAGGGTCCTTCAAGAAGTGAGCATACTCCTTAGTTCCTGTAGTATTACGGATGTTCATAGACATTGGTGGTCTCTTATATTAGAAGACCTGCTGCTTCTTTGCCCCTTATTTTTTTTTTTTAATATTACAAAGTGACAAACGAGCAAGCGGCCCCTGGAAATAAGTACCGCTACCCATAGGCATCTGCAACAAGCTAATGAGTTGCAGATGCGTTGCCTACCTTCATGGATGAAGGAGGGGGGACAAACAGAAAAAAAGATAATTCCATTCCCTGTCCATCCCCTCCTCATCCGTCAAACCCTCTTCCTCTTCCCATCCTTTCCTTATTAGAAAAAGGTAGGAGGGGGAAGAGGACTACAATTAGGCCTCCGGCACGACACTCATCAGACGAAACGCAGAATACTTCTACTTCACGCCTGTCTTCTGTGACGTCGTGGTATTTTACCGGTCGAGCCGGCCCATTCGTGCAAAAGATGTTGTTATTGCGGGCTCTACCACTGTTAAGTTCTGCTATTGAAACAAATAATAGTTTAAATACTTAAAGCATTAATTAATTTTACGGTAATGATCAATTTAAGTTTGTGGCGTGAGATTTGAAATTGTCAAATATACCTCAAAGAATATTAAAATTATTCATTTTTAATATTTCGGTAGAGAAAATAAAATGTTTTTGGTACGCAGACTGAAATACAATTTAATCGACTTAAAATTAGCTCCTTTATTTGTGCTAAATTTATTTTTTTCATAAAGGTACAATGTGCTGTCAAGAGATATTAGAAATATTGCAAATAAAATTAAAGAGTTGGATGCAGAAACAAATTTAAGGACAATATCAAGTGCCCGTCTATTAGAGAAGTTGTACCAAATGGGATTGATACCAACTCGATGGGATTTAGCTCTTGCTTTAAATGTGTCTGCCAGCTCCTTTTGTCGACGCAGACTGCCTGTGGTAATGGTTAGAAGTAAGTACAGATATATTTATCATTGAAGTAATATAGTGTAATAAATTTGATAGTCTAGATTCAGGGGGCATGATATCTATTGATTTTAATGGTGCTACATTTACCTTGGAGAGAGTTTATTTGGTTAAGTTTTTACTAATCCGACTCGGAAGGCAAGTTTTACTTTTTGCACACATGTATGTATGTATATATGTCCATTCTAAATATGTAGAATAAACGGCTTGATCAATTTATGAGAGTGAATTGTACTCGGTGGATTGTCATAACTAATTCACAATGAATGATAATCCTTGTTAATTTTTTAACTTGTGTATAGTATTAAGAGGCAAGAAAGGGCCTCACTTTGTGTTTTATAACCCTGGTTACCTATCCTCAATTATCAAGAGTTACACATACTTTGGTAGCCTTTTTTTAGGAAAGAAGAGAATACCTAGATAGGGAATGAAGGGTTGCCTGACCATATGAATTATTAATAACTTCACTCAGAGGCAAATGAACTATCTAGGGGCCTGCAAGCAAGAACATTTTCAGCCCTCTTTTTTTATTTTAACACAACACAACGAAAATAAACTATGTTTGGACAGCAAGAAAATACACGACAACATTTTTTACATCCCCAATTCAGCATCTTACGACTGTAGATGTGTGCCTAGTTTGCCTTAGGGGGATAATCCATCCTGACTGTGCTACTTTCCCTTTAGAGCTTGTGTTACTTTCCCTTTATAAGGGAAATATTATGAATCGGGAACCTCCAGACTTTTAATTGGCTACTGTAGTAGATCCTGGGATTTTTAAAGATATACATGTACAAATCTTTTTGTTTTAGATAAAATGTCAGAGAATTTGAAAGAGGCAACAAAGTTGATAGAACAAGGACATGTAAGAGTTGGTGCGCAAGTTGTGAAGACTCCATCTTTTCTAGTCACCAGAGCATTGGAAGACTTTGTAACATGGGTAGATTCATCTGCAGTTAAAAAACACATTATGGAGTATAATGATATGGTATGTACCATTGAAATAAATTATTTTTAAACTTAAAATGGTAACAATGAATCTGCTTCTTATGTATTGGTAATTGACATAAACGAAAAGATTTGCACCTACATGCCCCAAAAGTATAAAATCCTTGCTTTTTGCATCATACTGCTCCAGTAAACACAAACTGAATCATCCCTCTTTATTAATTTGAGGCCTAGTCATTCGTGTGTGGTCTGGTACCACTATTATAGAATCTTCTAGCATCATTTGCTACTGGTTGTTTGCCCACAGTTTTTCTTATTAGAGTTCTGTGTGGTTAGTGCCTCTGCAACTCGTGCGATCCTATTAATTTACCGCCGGTGCAGCTGGAGCCGCAAACAATAGCACATGTTGCAGACTAAAATGTGTGATGAAAATGTATTCAATGTCTTTACATAGATATCTGCATTCTCAAGTCCCAACGACGGCGGGTGTGAGTAATTTTTATTCCCACCCGCAGTTGGGAGTTTTTAGAATCAGTGTATTTTATTTATTGTTTCAGGAAAATTAGAATTTTTTTGTTCACTTGATTTTGAATAGCTTTTTATTATTTGAATTGAAAACTATATGTACTAATAATTCCTTTTAATTTGTTTCAGAGAGATGATTTTGACAGTGTATAGTCAACAACAAAAGTTATGAAATCAAAATCGGTTTTATTTATGGGATAGAGATTTGTTTAAATAAATTATATGCAAAATGGAATATTTCATAAATTTATTATTTACAATATCTTAATTATTTACATACATTGACATATAGAGGTTTTTTTAAATGCATAAAATGAATGGATTTAAAATGAACGGTTTACCAGCATTTACATTGAAGAATGTTCATCTTCATTTTTTCAGCCCTGCTGTATTTCAACGTTTTTAGAATGAAACTTATACTTAAGCGACAGATATATCTGCGCGCATAATATTTGCAAAATGAAAAGAAAAAGAAATAAGTTTTGTACTTAAGTGTGTGTACTGAGTTGTTATACTTAGTCATTGCCAAACTTGGGTAATAACAGCTGAAAGAAGCATTATGGCGACAGACAGAGGAGTCAGTGCAGCCCATGGCAGAATAAGTTGAGCTTAATTAGTTTTCTAGTTTTCTGACTATGAATCAGTTCCTTGGGAACATAAATAGTTGGCTTGAGAATAAGATGGGTGGTGGGATAGTTAAGTTGGTAGTAAGGGGGTATTTTCCGCAACCCCAAAAGCTGGCGCGTATTTTGCGTGCGGGTCCACCAACCACCCTAGCTCTCGTGGGGGATGGCGGGGGTGATAAGAATAACTATAAGAATCCTGTTCCTAGGCCATGCCAAGGCCTTCTAAACTCTTAATGGTGGCTTAGAATCGTAGTGTATTTAGAGGTTTATTATGTGGCAGCCCCACTATGACTTTGGTGAACCAAGTTGCTTAATAACCCTTTAATAATACAAGTCAGATTATTTTGAATAATGTTGTTAGAGATTTCTGATCCAAGCTCTAACAGAACTCTGCTATTTAAAAAACAGAATGTGAATTACACATTCTTTTGTATCAAAGAATCATATGGACGGACAGGATGTGAGGAAGTACATGTCTATGAAACCCTAGGGCCTCTGAGTGTGATTGCCCAAACTAAACTACCTGTGGCATTAAATACCTTATGTGTAGACTTTCAAGGCCTCTACACAGGACTAGTGGTATCCGTATTTATTTATGGTTCCTTGGTGAGAACGCTGAGAAGACCTGGAGAATTATATCATAAATTTGAACATGACCAATGGAAGAAACGTGACCCATTTTTATATTGATAGTATATCATCCCTATGTCCTCGATTCTCTAACACTATGGCTATCCGCATGATGGCGTCAGCTTGGATCGTAGCGGCTTCGGACATCTTTTTCAAGGCCTCTGCCTGCAGTAGCATAGCCTCAGCACTCTTGGCCGCTACACTCACTCTATGCTCCTCGGCTTTCGCTCGGATCAGTTCAGCTTCGGCGCGTTTCTTCTCGATTTCTATCAACGATTTTGGGTACAGACCTGAAAATGTAACACAATTGTGTTAAAACATTTGATATCTTTTCATCAACACTTAATAAAGTTTACTAAACTTAAGTAATAAGGATAATAAAAATAATTCAATATTATTACTAAATAAAAATATAAATTCAATAAAAAAAAACTATATTTTTAACCATAATTGAAATAATTCAACATACTTTGTATGAGAGGCTCATTTGAACTTTGGTCAGAGTCTTCATCAAATTCATTGTTTGAGTTCATACTTTCTTCACCATCATTATCCCCATCTGTAACAGGATAATGTTTTCTTCACTCCTTCCACATTATAAAGAAATAAAATTGTGGTCATAACTCTAAGACAATATGGTAAATAAGCCCCATTACATTTGTATAAATCTATTCTAACTAAAAACTGTAACTGATTGCTGTCTGTACATTAAGATATTTGAGGAAAACTATCATTGGGGGCCTTCATATACGCAATAAAACCCAAAACAATGATTATTAGAATGTTTGTCCGTTTGTTACCTCTAATCTCAGAAACGGCTTAACCTATTTGGGTGCGGTTTACACTAACGTATTGTGATAAGCTTCACTTAACATTTAGCGTTTGTTTTACCTCAATCGGTTTATAAATAAAAATTTATATCAATTTAAAGAACCATGTTCGATAAAAATGCTATAAAATAGCTGTTCAGTTGAGTAGGTTGAACTTTTAGTTATATATGTTATTAGTTATAATGCGATCTTTAAATGATGATGATTGAAAGTTTACCACGGGGTCCCATCCCATAATAAAGAAAATTATTTTATTGGTTGTGTTAGTTTATTCGTCAAGACTAGATGGCGTTACGAGTAACTGTGTACAAATTAAGAAACTAAATGCGGCAATATACAATTAGATAATCAAAACATACTAAAAGTAACTAAATTTAGTATTACGTTTAATATCAAATAACACACAACACATTTAAATCAAAATTTGATATATTTAGTGGAAAATTGCGAACCAGTACGATAATCAATTCTCCGCTACTTTGTAATTGTCAAATGTTGGAAATAAGATGGCGCTTATAAATCAAAAACAATTTTTTCAATACTATTGGCCACATAAAAAGTGTATTTTTTTTTCTTTTATAAATATTTTAACATTTTTGGACATAAAGTTTTGAAAGAAAATCTACACATAATAAAAATGTAACTGTATGCTGTCTGCACATGGAAGATATTCAAGAATAACTATTATTGGGGGCCTTTATAAATGCAATAAAACCCAAAACAATGTTTTTTTAAACATATATTATGGAGATTTCAAGCAAGCTTCAGCTAGACACACTATGCATTGAGATATTCATAGCACACACACTTCTTTCGGAGACGCACGGCGCTCCCTGGTAATTATAGTGTTTACACGTATGTAGACGATTTTAGGAATGATGTTAGTATTATTTTTAATAGGTTTTGTTAGGTTACTTTATGTAGTCGATGTCCCCACATGAGCGGGAAAAGGGCAGGGTGATGATGAGGTTAGGGTGGTATTTAAGTAGGTAATAAGTAATATCATTTCGTTTAAGTAAAATTGCAGGGCGGGTAAAACCGCGGGAACAGCTAGTAATAAATATAAGCAAACTAATTATTCAAGGATTAACTAGTGGTCATAGAAAAGGTCACTTTATTTAAAGCCACACATCCGGACAGTTGTTACGGCTCTTACAGTATATACTATAGCACAGACATTATGGATTACCATTTGTCACAGTCCAGGCTCATCTCTCTCGCTTTTTACACAACACTACATCTGCATACATGATCATCGGTTATGGGTACCCTTAACATCGCCTTTCTTTAGTATGTCACCAATCTGCTGTTCCTAGGCCGACCCCGGCCTGTACTGCCACTCACATTAAATTCTCTTACCAATCTTCTATCTCATCTTCTCAACATGCCCGAATCACCAAAGCATACCTTCACTTTTACATATGGTAATTTCAACAAGCACTTGTATTCTATCACCAACAGACATTATTGTGCGTAGAGAAAGAAGAAACAGGTCCTACATCTTACTGTACTACCCTGCAGCGTTTACATACGGGGTTAAATGTCTCAGCTCACCAAGATGGCCCCTAGAGGTGGGCTGTAGTGATCACTATCCCACCCATACGCAAAATACATACTAATGATGGAGTTGAGAAAAATATCCCCTACTAAGTTAAATTATTTAATTAAGTACGAGTAACCGATGTGTCCGTTAATTTCAAATGTCATATTCCACATTGATTTAAATTCTATGTTTGTAGAACTAATAATTTATAAACTAATTTACCTGATAGTCTATCACTACTCTCGCTTTGTGCTTTACAGAACTCACTAAAAACATTCTCTTGATAAGCTTCTAACTTTATTTCTGGGGGCATGTGACTCTGAAACACAAAAGTAGCTTATAGCAATAATTCATACTGCAAGGTGTCCATGCCTGAGAGGCGCACACTCAAATTTAATTGCCAATCATACAGTTAAAGTATTTCCAGGGGAAACCTTAGCTTGAGTATTTACCCACAGTAACAGCTTTGCTTGGCTAAGGCTCAATCTATTATATGTCATATATTGTCTGCAAATAGTTTCAGACAGGAAATAAAAGTAGATAAACAAAGTAACTTACAGACATTGGATTGGTCAATGATTCACTCTTTCTCCTGCTTTTTTTCCTTTCAAAATGAGGTCCCAGTATAACAAGAGCTCTCTTCTCCAGTTTAGTCAAAGGCCTTATGCCTTTCGTGGATAATGATGCCGATCTCTTTCTCTTGTTTAATATACTGACTTTGTTCTTAAGTTTGTTCTTGAAATCACTCCAGTACTGAAAGAAAGCAATATCAGTTATTTTTTCTGGTTAATATTAACCTGTATTTATTGTTACAATTACTTATTGCACAGTTTTCATGGATTTAGAGAAGACGACGTTGATTATGTTGCTATGTACACGCGAAGAAGCTTTTGTGTGTTAAGATTTGGTAGATTATTTACAAACAAACCTTACTCCATCCATCTGAAGTCTTTTTAGTGCCGGTACGGCTATTGTTTAGGGTCTTTGTTAACTCTTCCCACAGACGTTTCGACGCATGTCGAGCTTCCAATGAACGGCAATTTCCAGTGGCAAATTCTATATGCTGGCCCATGAAGTCGATTATAGATTTTAACTGTTCGAATGAGACGTTTCGTGACCGGCCTATGTTTTCGGTCATTGTTTACCTATGGAAAAACAGGAGCTACCACGAAAATTGAACTTGAAATATTCATGCATATTCTATTCTCTCATAAAGTTAACTTCCATATTACTATTTGTCTTATTATGTTGAAATTCAGAATCGTTTTGCTCGATGCAAGATGAATTTAAATAATGCCGCTTAATAATGATAATCAAAAACAATACAAACAATATCATTGATAAATTAAAATCTATGTGTCTGTTTAACATAACTCTTTGGTTTCATTCAAAGAGTATGTAAAGAAATCCGTTTTTGCGAAGTGTTATTCGTCGTGTCCTCAGACATTATTATTTTATAAAATGTAACATAATTATATTTTATTATTATAGGCATAACATAACGGTCGAATCATAATTTATCTAATAAGTTACTTAGTTGAAACCATTAATAAAGTTATATCATTTTGAATTTATGTTTTCTACTCATACTGCAAATTAGACACATTACACACACCTTAGACGGAAATACAAATACACAAATATTCAAACGTGTGGTGTAATGTGACTAAATTACTATAAAATACCATTGTGAAAATACCATGCTACAAATTGTTCTTAAAATAAATATAGCTTGATAGTAAATAAATTTCTGTACAGGTATAAAATATGTGTAAATTATATGAAAGTTAAAACGTAATGTATAAATATTGTTATTGTTACTTGTTACATACAAGTTGTAACTTATAACACCACAATGGCAACAAACAACACCTGTCTATTCTGCGCGAGTGTGCGCGGAGAAAATTTAAGAAAAAATAAAAAAAGGAAAGAAATGGCAGTTACTAGAGAGAAAGAAAATTGTTCAAGAAAAATTAATGGAAATATACCTGCATTATCGCTAAATAGTGATAATATGTCGACATCCACGGACAGTGACGACCTAGCAGACCCAACATATGAAATTAGGAACATTCGTAGTATTATAAACGTGACCCGTGAAAACATTGATGCGTTGAACGCGAAATTTGCTGGTTTTCAGCATCCGCCGCCGTTGTATTTATCCGAGTATCATGAGTTGACGTTGAAGTTGCATAACTTAGAAGGGACTTTGAGGGAATTATTACAGTCTGAATCGCCGGATAGGAGTGAAGAGTGTTCTTTACAGGATGACTCGAAAAAGTATGATACACTTACGAGGCAACCGAAGGTGTTCCTTCGGGCGCACTTACCCAACCAGCAGCGTACGAGTGTGCAGGTCAAAGAAGGTGTGACGCTGCGAGACGCGCTCTCCAAGGCGCTGAAGCTACGGAATTTAACTTGTGAAATGTGCGAAGTAGTGAGGACAGGCAATAACGAAGTGATTCCATGGGATGTCGATATTAACATGATTGATGCTGAGGAGGTATGCTTGAAGGTTTTTTTAAGTTACTTGAAGTATTTGTTTTGTCAAATAAACAAAAATAAACTATGGTTAAAATGTTTTTTAAACATAGTTTTGTTTTTATTGAATTATTTGTGATATTGATGATAAAATTATGTATTTTATACAACTACTTATAAACAATATTTAATTAGTTTCATATTTTCGAAGGTGCATGGCTGTAAAAAGCTTATAAACAAAAATTTACTGTAATTCCAAATATTTTAAACAATCGAATTTTATGTGACCATTGGCAAAACTTTCATTGATGATTTGCATTTTGTTTAAATTTTAACTGTATATCTAATGGCTAACGCTATCTGAAAGTGTGTATTTGAATATTATATATTGATTTTAATGTTGAATTATGCCATACAGGTTTGTATTAATACTGTAATTGAATTAAAAAATTTTGAGTATACGTAAGAGAAATTTAAATTATGTCTTCCACAAAACATTGGTTTAAAAAAAAACTAATCTCTCTATTTTATAATCATTACACTCAAAGTAATACAAGTTTTTGTGTTTTGGTCAATTTACACATATGTACTTAGTTTCAGCTTTCGTTTTTTTTTTAATTATTATGACTCAAGGTGATTATGATTTCCTGAGTCTTTTATTCAGATAAGAATAAAAAAAAAATTAGCATTTTTCTAAATTAACTAAGAGCCTTAGATGTATTTGAAAGTGTTTAAGATAAAAAATGTTTCGGCCAATTTGTCTTTATGTAAATATTAATTAATTCTATTTTATATATAAACAAAGTTTACTAGATTTGTCTTGATAAAATTTGTCTACTCAATATTCAAAGTACAGTGTAGACTTATGAAACACATACATTTATATTGTGTTATAAGCAGTATTATGATAAAAATTTACACTGTGTGCAGATAAGGTTGCCTAAATTAAACATGTGGTTAATTTTAAATTCTGGTTTTGGGTTGGGTTCTTTAAGTTCCGGTTAATTTTGTTAGATTAAAAATTTAATTTAGTAATTCATTTATAATAGCTTTGTAGTAAAAGCTTTTAAGGCTTTTAATATTATATGAATCACAGGTGACAGTCCGGACGCTGGATAAGCTGCCAATCATGTCGCACATCTCACACCAGTTCACCCGGAAGACATTCTTCACGCTGGCATTCTGCGAGTGCTGCCGGCGGCTTCTTTTCAACGGTTTCTACTGCTCACAGTGTAACTTTAAGTTTCACCAGCGCTGTGCTGACAAAGTACCCAGTATATGTCACCAGGTAATATCTATTATTTGCTGTGCGCTCCTTAAATATAGGATGTTTCATGTTAGAAGAAAGTACTATCGAATTGATTTTGTTTTTTTGGGAACTTTTAAATCTTTGCTACCCACTAATATCGGCAAGAAAGTAGCAGCTTAAAAAGTGGTATGTACGGTGCGGTTTTCTCGTAATTTATTGCCTCGCCCAGCCGCTTTGTGGAATGATCTGTCGTCAGCGGTATTTCCAAACCAATACGACTTAGGGTCCTTCAAGAAGCAAGCATACTCTTTTCCTTTTAAGGAAAGGAGCCTTCAGACCTTTAGGCCGGGAACGCATCTGCAGTTCCTCTGGTGTAACAGATGTTCATGGGCGGGGTTGATCACTTAGTTTTTAGGCGACCCGTTACTCGTTTGCCCCCATATGCTATAAAAATAAATGTTAACCAAATATTTAACTTTGGCTGCATCATCCCAAATCAAGTGCTGAATTGCACCTCATTTCTGCTGTATCAGTTCAGATCAAGTGTAATATTGTACCTCTATGTGGTATCAGTTTAAATCAGATGCAGAATGGCATGTCATCTGTGCTATACCAGTTAAGATCCAGTGCAGAACTGCAATAATTTCAACTAATTTGAGTGTACTTTTGTTTGATATTGCAGATGCGAGTGACGGACACATACTATGCTGCATTATTGGCACAGAATCCGGAGACACAGGCAGGCATCCTGCACTACCCCTCGCACTTTGGCTACCACCACATGATGAACAGAGGGGTTCAAGCCAAGTATTACACATTTATTTATCAACATTGTTAAACTTTATGGCCACTCCCCTTCAGTAGAATTGATGCTTAAACTGCATAGTTTCTTATATAAATAGTAATAGACCTAGTGGTTAAAGGTACGGAGTATGGTATCATGAGGTTGTGGGTTGGTGTGTGCTATTTGACTATTCATGAACCATATCCAACATAAGCTTTTAAGCTTAGTTGGAATGGTTAAAATTAATATTAGTTTTTTATTAGTAAATTATCCACAAATATTTTTTGTCCAATTTTTTTTTAACCAAATTTCATTAGTGTAACATAATAATCTTTTTAAAATAAATTGATTATATTATATTACATTAGCATCGTCTTGCAAAAACATTCTCTAGCCTGCTATTAGCAGATTCAACTAACGTTTTTCCATCACCATCCCCCGGCCCTTTACCCACTTGTGTGAGGTCATCGCAGTATGGTTGTAGTCCATATTGAATAGGCTTTGGTTAGAGTTTTTACGGCCGCCTGCCTGACACCAACCCTCCTGGGGAATCCGGCATAAAGTATGTAGATAATCTGTATAGAGAAATAATTTAAGTAAATGTATATTGACCTCAATCATATTAAATAGGGTTCAGATAAGGCTGCACGATAATCGGTAAGTCGGCATGGAGGGTGAAACCGCCCCGCGGTTTGCTTGTAATGTTTTAAAGTTAATGTAACTGGTGACATCCACATAGATCTCAGTTGGTGAGTCACAGTCTTGACCAATGAGTGGATGTCATTGATACATGTGTAGTCAAACATAAAAATAGTACACGAAAAACAAGACTCGTATACAAAATATTGCGGAAACTTTACATTATAAAGCAACCTTCCTTGGAACATTTAGCATATATATTGGTGGTGACCGTTAAACAGCCATCCTCTGGTTGCTGCAGGTCTGTCTCCCCGGCCAAGAAGAAGGACTTTGATGTTCACTGGTGAATATTATCACTGCCGACTTGTGGCTCAGCTACCACCGGATATCAGATAGCACCGTTTACTGCACTTCTACAACACATACTAAATGACGGAAAGCTATATATCTAAAATCTTCTATTTTGGTTTTATTTATGTTTCCATAGGTTTTATTATCTGGCCCCCATGGCCTTCATGTGACCTTCTTTCTTCGTGTGATTTCTTGATGACAAGTGGGGGAGGCTCGCCCTCCGGTCAGAGCTGTTTCGAGACAGGGTCGCGGATGTGTGTGATAGCGTACGCGTTGCCTGGTATGCGCGGGAGAATCATTGTGAGGCTTTAGTCGGTGCGAGTCCGATAATCCGAATTTGCAAGGGCATATATACGTAGTACCTCCTCATACTAAAGAAAACAATAATACTTGCAATTTATTTATATATTTTTCATGATTCTATTTTACTTATAGACACCTGTTCGGGCCACCATGTACATGCCCAGTTTCTAGGATGTTCAAATTTGATTTTTTTAAAAAGGTCTAAAGTCTCGTAATACGGAAATAGATAGTTTTTAAGATATAACTTTTTCAAAAATTCTAATAACTATGAATACGTTACTTTTTAAAGCTTGAATGCCATAAAAAACATATCCATAGAGGCTTCTATATTTTTTGGTTGAATACATTTAAAAAAAAACCTAAATGACTTGATTAAAAAGAATGATTCAATAAAAATTGTTAAAAATGATAAAAAAACATAAGTTTTCTTAATTATTATGTGTTATTTGACATAATTTTACATAAAATTAATTAAAGATTTGTTTGAATTTTTGTGAGCCAGCAAAGCAAACGTGCCGGTAGACGAAGGAATCCCAGAGGTGACTTGCGCGTTCAAAATTAATGCCTTTCGGATAGACTTAAAAAAAGGCTAGGTTGATCTATGACCAGGTTCTTTTTTTTATTTAATTGTAAACACATGTAACAAATTCAAGGGATAGAGAGCCAATGCATTCTGCGCTTAAACTATCCACAAACAGGTAGAGCCATCCCAACATTGAAGTCTTTTAGCAAGCAGGTGCAGTAACTGAGATAAAAATGAAAGACTTCATATAACTGTTATAATAATTCCAGGACGCAACATCCGCGGTCACTGAACCAGCAGGACCGTTCCAACTCCGCGCCAAACGTCTGCATCAACATGGTGCAGAGGCCCATGACCCTGGCCGAGCACCAGAGGAAGAATCAGGTTCGTAGAACTGTGTAATATTTATTCAATTTCTAAAATTAATAACATATGGTAACCAGATTTCAATGATATAATGTCAAGCGTATTTTATAAAGTTACTCATTGCATCCATCGTGTATTTTAATGCCATGTAAAGTAAAACATGTTTTGGTTGTCGATTCAGTTTAGAGAAGTATCTTCAAATATACCACAATATTATTAAAGCACCACTTAAATTAAAAACACAATCCTGCAAACAGTTTATTGCAATCGAGAGACATATAGGCTAAAAACGTCAGGAAGGTTGCATGTACTTATAAACTTGACCGAATCGCTAGATGGCGCTGTCATTTAATCTTAGCTTTTTACGTTTCTCCCTAAAAACTTTACACATTATGTGCACAATATTCTTAAAATGTTACCAAAACTGTAATCTTACGTATTATACATTTAATTAGTACTTCAGTGTTACAAGTATATTTAACAAAATATCTTCTTTTTCTTAAATTGCAACATTTTATTTTTGGTCACAGATCAACAACTCACCACAGTCAACTAAATACCTGACATCGGGGAGGCATAACAAGGAGGACAAAGACAAGGGGGGCGAGGAGCAGCAAAGCCAGAGCACACAGGTCAGGGAACAGTACTGATTAGAGGTATAAAGACATTAAATAAATAAATAAACGCTTTGTTAAAAAGAACAAAATTATGTTATTTTTGTCAAAATTATGGCGACAGCGTGTGACTCAGCTTTGTCGGCATGAATCCCGTGACTCGCTGGTTTTAAGTCACCCCCGCCTTTCTCTGAAATTTTTGATGGAATCTAGATTCCAGAGACCTCTAGAGGTCAGGGGCCGTCATACACCATTTGTATATAATGAATGAGTCTAATTTAAATACCCTCACATTTACTCTTCAAACGAAGTATTTGCTTTACCTGCGCATTGTTTAGTTCCTCAACAACAAACGGATATTGAAATATATGTCTGACTCATTGTCAGGATGTTGGTGTTTATATCTTGTTTCACAGCGCGATGGGATTTGTGTAAACAAAAGGTTTTTACGTTAAAATTTGTGAATACATATACCAAAATGTTTTCCGAAATCAATTTTTCTCATCACCTTATAACATTAGCTAATATTTCACTTCACTTTATCTCACGATTCCCACAAAATTACAAACATTTACAGGATGAAAGTATAAACAGTGTAATGGCCGCTATATTGTAAATGACGTTAACAACAATCATATCTTGCAGTGAAACAGGGTATATCTTATATTCAAGTTATTAAATGAAGCAAAGGCAGATTTAAAATTGTTGTTTATAGTCTAGTCTGTGTCGCGATGGTTTAGACAAGTATGTGTCCAGGCGTCGCCGACGGGGTCGTTGCGGCCGCGGCGGGCGCGCGCGCGTTCAGCGGACGAGTCGTGGAAGCACGCGCTGTCGCCGCGCGAGAGCTACGACGACTGGGTCATACACGCCGACGAGATACTAATAGGCCCGCGTATAGGTGACATACACACATACCAACAGTTCAATCGTTGTTAAATAATACCATCGGGCACAGATATCTGTCCTAATATCTCTTGTATTGTGTGGATTTGAGTGTTGGGCCCCCAAATGTTTGGATGAAAGGAGATTGTATGTGATGGTAGATGACGAGTATGGGAGAATCAAGATGTTAGGCATGTTATGTGGTGATTTGAGGTATATGAAGAAATTATATGACAATGAACACGACACAACACGAGCAGTGGTGGCCAGCTTAGGCCCCGACTGCGTACTGTAGGTCGCGGGTTCGAACTCAGGCAGGCGCTTTACTTTGTGGAATTTATTTCATTACTGCTCCAAAAACGGTGAGGAAACCGGCACGTCTTACCAACAAATTTGAAGATATGTGACACCTACCAACCCGGACTCGGATTCGGATCTTACTCGGAGAGGGAGGCCTGTGTCCCTGCAGTGGGAAAACATACTAAAAAGGGGCTGATTTATTATTATTATATTTATAGAAACTGGAGAATGTATGTTTGTTTGAAAGATGTGTGAGAAGTACCCGATATAACATACTGTGGTTTCGGCATTCAGTCTCCAAGCTGTATTGTTATTTTGTATCTGACATTCGTGTTGCGCACTGCGCCAGGTTCGGGGAGCTTCGGGACGGTGTACAAGGCGCACTGGCACGGCCCCGTCGCCGTCAAGACGCTCAACGTGAAGACCCCCACGCCCGCGCAGCTGCAGGCCTTCAAGAACGAGGTAACGTATATGCGTACTATAAATAACTTAAGTTTTGAAAATAAATCAATAAACATTACTTATGTTTCCGACAGATGCTACTAAGTTAAGTCGGGCCGGTTGTGGCTTGTAAGATACTTGCTCTTCACGACGCAGGTCGTGGGTTCCACCCAGGACAGACATTTGTGTGCATGAACATGTCTGTTTGTCCTGAGTCTGGGCGTAATTATCTATTTAAGTATATATTTACGAAAGAAAAGTAGTATATGTAGTATATCAGTTGGTTTCCATAGCACAAACTCTGCTTAGTTTGGGATCAGATGGCCGTGTGTGAATATGTCCTAGGATATTATTAAGTTGTGTACTGATGGGGCAATTGGACTATCAACATATTGAGAAAAATGGATGTATGTACAAATTATAGGACCAAAAATACATTGGTAACAAGTTCCTGTGGTAAAGAATCTTGATACATTACCTTATGGCGCTCATGGTCACCGGGAGGGCGGGGCTGACTGGCGTTATATTATCTCGTTTGTCTGATGTGATGGTGGTGTGCGTGTCAGGTGGCGGTGTTGCGCAAGACGCGGCACTGCAACATCCTGCTGTTCATGGGTTGCGTGTCGAAGCCGTCGCTGGCGATCGTGACGCAGTGGTGCGAGGGCTCCTCGCTGTACCAGCACCTGCACGTGCTGGAGACGCCGTTACCCGTGCTCCACCTCATCGATGTGGCGCGCCAGACCGCGCAGGGCATGGACTACTTGCACGCCAAGAACATCATACACAGGTACGTACTGTTATGAGCCTTCGGGGTGGAGTCTTTTTAAAAAAAAACAGGATTAATTTAAGACGCGACCGTCGGGTTTGGAAATTGGATGAAGACTGAAGAGCCGTATCGGTAGGCGAGGCTTTATAGGGATAGAAATGATGATGATGCAATAGGAAAGGAGCAGGTAAGCGGAATAGGGTGCAGATACACTATGTAATAGTACGAAAATACAAACAAACGCACGCACTTAGTGATAATATCTCATTGTCAGAGCAGACACTTTATAATTGGGCTAGGCAAATTTTAAACGGTCGGCACTTTCTCAGTTGAACGAATCATTGACAATATGACGATTCAATTATATTCGTACCATTAGTAACTAAAATTATAAATTACATTTATAAACTGAACTTAAATTAAACCTGTTATCTTTTTCGACAAGACATGACTTTGGGAATTGAAGATAGTTAAAGATAATGATTAGTGAATCCAACGGTTAGTTTTTTTTAATTTAAATAATTGTAATGTTTAAGTAACCTGTGTAATATTGCTTGTGACGTCGATACGCAGGGACTGACTTAAGGTTGACTGGCAACAAACCAAAATAAAGGATCTCAAGTTTCGACCAATCAGCGCTCAAAGTTCGTTTTGTAGACAAAGACATTTATGTCTATTGGATAAATATGCGCGTGAAGTCGCCTCTTTGTGAAGTGCCTACAAAAGAAACGGCGTATTCTCAATAATTCGGTAAACTGACGATGTGCCGACCGTTTAGAATTTGCCTAGACCGATTATAAAGTGCCTGCCCTTACAAAGTGAAATAAACCACCTGTTCTCATTGTCGCTCTTGGGGAAAGCCTTGGATTTTGCACGGCCATTGTAATTTGCACCCTTAGACACTATATACAGGTAGTCTCAAACCTATAATGTAACCTTGCCCTCTAGATTTACAAAATATTAACCAATAGTTGGACCTTAAATTATCATGCGTAAATGTATTTTAAAAAATTGAATACACCTATCCGCTAATACGGAATTGTATATTGGTTCTGAACAGTTGCTTTTCACATAACTGTACTCTTTGCCGCCTTCTGTAAACATACAAATATTTAATACCAACTTGTATGGCTACTCTTAATATTGCCTTTCTTCTGTATACACCCGTAACCGATGAGCATGTGTATGTAGATGTATGAATGTAGAAGAAACGAGAGAGTACCTAGCCAAGTGGAAATCCGTAGTCTCTGCCTGCACCATTGGTTTAAGAGCGTGAATGCAAACGTGCTTTGATCAGAGTTGAAAGAAAATTACATATATTTCAGGGACCTGAAATCCAACAATATATTCTTGAGAGACGACTGGTCAGTCAAGATCGGAGACTTCGGTCTGGCGACCGCCAAGGTGCGCTGGTCAGGTGAGTCGCCATTGTCGAATTCTGTATTTTAGATTATTAAGTTTGATGCCGCCCACACCATAGACAGTTTTAATTGAGTTGGAAGATTTTTCGAGCGACCAATTGTCACCTGATATAATTACGCTACCCATAGGCATCTGTAACAAGCTAATGAGTTGGAGATGCGTTGCCTACCTTCAATATACAACAAACAGAAAAAAACCCTCAGCCAAAGTCAAATCTTCCCCTTCCCATCCTTTCTTTATTAAAAAAGGACGGAAAAGCCAAAAGGACTACAATTAGACCTCCGGCACGTCACTCATCAGGCGAAACGCAGAGTAAATCTACTTCATGCCTGTCTTATGTCATGTCGTGGTATTTCACCGGTCGAGCCGGTCCATTCGTGCAATTCGTTGTTGTTGGGCTCTACCATTGTTAAAAACATACAGGTTACCTTAAGTTCTTCAAGACCTCCAATGAGGCAGATTACTGCAATACAGGCATCAGGACAATTCCCAATCGCTCCATTCTTATATTTCTTATGTAAAGAAAGTTGTGTGTGTGTGTTTTCAGAATCGTCGCTAGCCGGCGGCGTCCAGTGGCAGCAGCCGACGGGCTCTATTCTGTGGATGGCGCCCGAGGTGATCCGCATGGAGGAGCCGGCGCCCTACACCTTCCGTTCCGACGTGTACGCGTACGGCGTCGTGCTGTACGAGCTGATGGCCGGCGAGCTGCCCTACGCGCACCTCAACAACAAGGACCAGGTATGAGATTAAATAGCGCTCTTGTATGTAACAAGGTTTTATTTTCAAGCGATTCATGTAGGAAAGAAAAGAAGAAAGAAGAGGGGGTGGGGTATTATGAAATAGAAATGGGCCTCTGGACATTTCACTCGCCAGAAGGATGAAGTATTAACGCGTCGCTTTCATGCCACTACTGTTGATTCTTACATAGTTGAGTAGGTCCACAATGTTTCTGCTATCATTATGCCGCTTTAAAATTGCTGAATACTCAAATGTTCATTAATAAAACGCGCAGATGTCGCGCGGCAACCGCTACAGCTCATCGGTCTCCATGTCCAACAAAGACAATTGATAATTGATTATAGCGCCCTCTATCGTAGGAGGCGTACGATTCGAATATACATTTATTTATCAGATTCTATGGATGGTGGGTCGCGGTCTCCTGCGCCCTGACCTGCGCAGGCTGCGTCAGGACTCGCCGCAAGCGCTAAAACGTCTGTTGGATGACTGCATCAAGTTCGACCGGGAGCAGCGTCCGCAGTTCCGTCAGATCCTCGCCGCGCTGGAGGCGATGCTGCGCGCCATGCCCAAGATCACCCGCAGCGCGTCCGAGCCCAGCGTCAGCCGGCACCTGCACGCCGCGGACGCAGCTGACGACTATCTCACGTACAGCTGCGCCTCCCCCAAGACGCCGGTCAACTTTCAGTTCAATAACGATACCAGTTTCCCAGCTTTCTATGGGTAGGTGAAACCAATATATAAAATTCAACCATAAAATAAGGAGTTAAGGCACTGTTGGATTGTGTGTATGTAAATTATTTAGTTTTATTTATGTATGCCACAAACAGATTGTAAGAGTAGGCCCTTTATAATCTGGCTAGGCAAATTCTAATTAAATTAAATATTCAAGTTGTGTCAAATGTATCTCAAACAATTTCTGAACAATTCTCAACCAATCTGTCACACTGTCAAATGGTGTGATCCGATGAATAATAGATTTGAAGACTGAAGTATTACAGGCTTTACAGGAAACGTGTAAACGGAGGGAATTGTGATATTACATATAAGATATTAAATATTTTAAATTTCAGAATTCCCGTACCAAACCAGCGTCATCCCTAGGACTTAATGAAGGGCTATGACTAGCCCGCCGCCGCGGCCGCAGCCCCGGCTCACACGTCACGATGCGCAGCCCCCGGGGACAGCCCGCCCCGGGAGACATCACCCAGCCACAGCACCGTGTGCAATACAGTGTCAATTCAGTCCGTCTCGTTTGCTCGGCGTGTGATAAAACTCAAGTGTTTGGGAACATTCAACCCGTTGTGTTGTGTATTAATGTAAACTCACTTTAATATCTATATATTAATTTTAACTCGTTTGTGCGGCGTGATGTTTAGTTTTGAACGATTGCTCGAATCCAGTGTCTAATTGCCATATTACATTTGGCGATGTCAATTCGAAAAGATCAGCTCGCCACATGAGCTCATTCGAAAACTTTTTTCAGGCTATTTAAGTTCATGTTTTAAATATTTAAAACAATAAAACAATTGTCTATGATTGCACAGTAATAGACAACATTGAACCATAGACTATGCCTTACAACTTTTTGGATGTTGCATATTATGGTTGTTAACCTTAGGTTGCGTCCAGAACATAAAGAAGCAGCGCTTTCGTGGCGCATTCTACAGATGTAGACGCACCCTTATAACATCATCAAAAGTGTAAACTTGAGTTGTCCTTAGCGTCACTCTCTGGGGTCGTAACAGAGTATTCAATGAAGTATAAGGTTAGCGAGTGCCTGAATTGTTACACAATGCAATAAAATTTCTTTCTACTTAATTAAGAGGTGGGACAGTTTGTGATCTAGATTGTACGTTGTCTGTGGTTAGTGTCACAACCACTCCATGGTCTGCGACGAAACTGACGTTGCGCGCGTATATTCAGTTATTTCTTAATGAAGGGATATGTGTATATAATTAGATAGACCCATCACAAACAAATTAATGGTATTTTAATTTTGTATTGGAAAATTAATTTATTGCGCAAAAAGTTAGTTTAAGGTTTTATTTTTAGTGTCTAAAAGCGAATATAGGTGTGCGGTGTGACCTCTAGAATGATCCATCCTCTAAGTATTTAATGGATTTTCATTGATTACTAACAATTCCCGGTAGGAGTTGCAATGCCACGCAAGGTGAAGAAGTGGTTGTACATGGCAATGATTTTTCATTCCGTTTATCTGTTAGATGTTTGAAAGACTCCTAAAGTATCAGTTAAATTATCGATGTATTTTCGAATAAATCAAATCATTGTGCTAAGGTTTCATTGAAATTTAAAAAAAAATTCAGAACTCCTACCAAAATATCATCACAATGTGATCAATGTTTTAGGAATGTGTAGAGGTCTAACATATATACACAAACTTGTATTGTACTGTTCAGGTAATGTGTGCTCCGCTTATTCCAGGATTAGAATTATTTTGGATTCCGAGAATACTTATTGGTTCGCTCCAAATTCACATCAAGCTGTATTGTTAATATATATTTAAATTTGTTTGTGTGGAAGATAAAGTAAGCAAATCTTTCAATTGGCTTCTTGTTTGGTTTTAATTTTGTCGTTTCTAGCTTACGTTACAACTTTAAACTATATTTTAATTTGCTGTGATAATGAAATTTAAGAGTGGGAACTAGGAATATGCAGTGTACGTATTTGTGGAATCATGCAATATAAAAAATGATAAAAAATATTTTTTCTGCATAATTATATTTTTGTAAAAGGTAACAAAATGGCGCTCTCGATTTGACAGCTTGTGTTGCCACATACAAATTGATTTTCTGTTTTGTTTGGAAAGTATTATTTATGCTGATTTTTAAGGAACGTGTGGAGCCGGGTGACGCTCCACTGTTATTTATTTGTGACATTGTAAATAATTTATTGTAATTAGCGTAACTTAATGTTAAGTATTTGTGTATAATAAAGTATAATTAGTTTTAATGCAACTACTGATACAATAAATTATTGTTTCAATTTAAAAGGACTTTCATTTAATGTATTCAGTTGAAGCTGTTATCAATCAAGTTTTTGGCAGTTTAATATATTATTTATTTAAACTTTGCGGATCGCATATCCGCAATAAACAAATGAGTCCTGCCACTCATTTGTCTACGACTCAGGAAGGGGGTATACAGGGAATATTTTTTACCTTTTCTTATTCATCCCCTCCACTTCCAATCACCATCCCTTCCACTTCCTATCCTTATTAGGAAAGGATGGGAATAGGACTAAAATTGGGCCACCGGCACATCTATTCGGATGAAACGCCCTGTCTTCTGCGAGGACAACCTGGACCTGGCTGGTATTGCCAGCCCATTCATGTAACAGATGTTGGTGGCTTAACCGCTGTTGAATCCCTTGATTAAGCAATTATTTTAAAAACTAAGGAAGGAAGAAAATAACCGTGGGTTTACACTGGTGTAAAATCATGTAGAGTGTTCTGTGCGTCTTTCTATCTGAGAAAACAGACAATATGTTTTAGGCAGTGTACACAACATGGTAAGAGTGCTGAAATTTATAAAAAAAACAATTTTATATTTAAGCGTTTTATTTATTACTTTTTCCACCTGAACTAAATTTTTAATAAGTAGTATCAACGTTTCCGTGGTGTAGCGGTTATCACATCTGCCTAACACGCAGAAGGTCCCCGGTTCGATCCCGGGCGGAAACATATTTTTACCATTTTTATTCATTATACACTCCGCCTATTTTTGATATTTAGGAAAACGTAATGTAACGAATTCAAATCATTTGGAAAAATAACACAAACCACAAGCAAATCGTAATTTCTTCTCAGAGACAACAGAAATGTTAAATCTTCTAACAGCTGTTAACATATCATTATCAGTAAGACTTTTTTGTAAAATCGAGGCAAATAAGACACATAAAAAATTAAAAAATATTTAATAACATAATTCGTCACATCTGAAAACACGCAATTATTACCTAAGAATGTCATAACACAAAGGACTGTCATCATTTTAAAACATAACCTAAAACATTCAAATGTAGACTACTTCGTTTGCCAAAACTGGATTTATAAAAAGAAAATCAAAAATTATTTAATACGGATATTAAAGGAGGCTTCATGGCCAACGATTCCATAGGTTAGTGGCGCACAATTTTCTTATTCACAAACAAAATTCGAGATATTCATATCAAGTCTGCGGGGAACATGACGTATTAGTTCATATACAAAACTAAAGTAAAATAATGATTGTCCAGTGTTGCATGTTAAAAATTAAAAAGACAAATAGATTAAACAAATCTAATTGTTCGAGTTGTCTCTGTCCTCTTCGACATCATCAGCTGGCTTTTTGTTTTTTTAATTACTTTTGCGGCTGTTGTCTTATGTTTCTTTTCTTTTTTTATTCTCTGTAGTTTAAACTTGGCGACATGTATATTCATCCCTCCAACTTTGACTTCATCGGCCAGTTTGATGGCGCGCTCCACCGCCTCCGGCTCATCGAGTTCCACAAATGCAGTCCCTGCAAAAGTATATTTGTCAAAATAAATACTAAACTTGTACGATAGTAGAAAGCAAATATAATTGTTGGCAAGTGAGCATGGCTAACCTGATAACAACCAACCAACCCAGGTTTCCCGGGCTTCCAAACTTCCGTCTGTTCTTAACGAAACCACGCTCAGGAAAACGATTGAAAGATGTTACAAAACAGAATAACGGGAAAAAGAATCCAAACACTCCAACTACATAATAGTAACTTGGGATTGATTAATATAACACAAAAAAAATTACCCATAGATTTCTTGCCCTTGGCGAGGTGTCTGATCCTTCTAATACGTCCAGCTTTGCTGAAGATAGAGCTGATGACCTGATCGGTGAGTGGGCCATATGAGCGCACCACGGCGGTCGTCTCTGTGGGAGGGAATGGCCGCTTCACTCTGATAGTGGTGCCTTCAAATGAAGTGTTGTCCTCTTCTAATGCCTGTAATATAAGATAAAGAGATGAGATAAGAATATTACTGGAACTTTGAACAAACATTATTTTTATTCAAAGAGTTTCTATAAAGTAATACTAATCTTTATAGTATACTAGTGACCTGCCCCGCTTCGCCCGGGTTCCGGGTTATGTTGATCTGTTCACTACCAAACACAGGAATGTGCCAATCTGGACAATCCTTGTAAATTTCATCGAAATTGGTCCAGCCGTTTCGGAATCTATAGGTCTATAGGGAACATACATACTTCGCTTTTTATATACTATTTTTTTTCATTAAAGTATCCAATGTTACTTCTAGTACCTCCAAGGATATGTGTACAAAGTTTCATGATGATCGCTTGAGTAGTTTTTGCGTGAAAGAGTAACAAACAAACTTACATTCACATTTATAATATTAAGTAGGGGTAAAGAGAAGAGATTTAATTGTGTTTTCTGGACAAGCTCAACTACTGAACAGATTATAAAAAGTTGCAATCATTTTGTGATAATAGCGTGTTCACAGAAATTAGTGCTGGTTTCAAATGGCCATCACAATGGTAGCTCCATGACTTCTGATATAATGAACCCATCCGGTTCATGAAACACCAAATGTTCAGATTTGCAAAACGAGATACAGCCACTGACAAGTATGACTGAATGGAAGTTAAAATAGAGTTTTGTAATACAAGGTGATATACAATTTACAGATAGTTTGTTTATGCTCACCTTGGTCACATCAGCTACGCAATTAAAATAGACAGTTGTGGAGAACACTGGCTTGGTATTCTCAGATGGGTAGACCTCAGCGATACTGAAAGTGAACAATTTGGAATGTAGATTATTGTTTAATTTAGTTTTTTTAACGAATAAAAGTATACTTTAGAAACGTCCAATGGTTTGAAAAATATTTTCAATGTTCTAAGTTAAGGCTAGTTAAGATAACATACAAATATATACACCTGCACACAGTGCGGAACGATGATGAATCAGTCATGTATTTGATATCTCCAAACTATATTTTACTTCTATTAAAGTATTTATATAAATTATTTTTTTAAATTAATAACATTGTTAACCCTGGTATTAAAAACTTGTCACAGATTTTGAACTAGAAATTTGAACTTCAAGTTAACATAATTACTTTCTTTTTCTGCCTTGGACTATACTAAACCAACCTAGTATTAAGTTAGTCAACTAAAACTTACTATGGTTTAGTTAGCAAGAAAAGATCAAAGTGAGCTCTAGACAAACAAGAGAATTCCTTCCTAAGATATCTATTTTTGATGGGCTTCTCTCGTTGGGGGACCTCATGTAGGTTACTTCACTTAAGTAAAAATAAGATCCAGATATCTGTTCAATTTAGGGATCACTGACAGTCCTCTATGTAGAGTATATATGGGAAGGAGACGGCGTCGCACATAATTCTATACTGCTCTTTAGGACCTATGTACAGGGTCAAGTATCTCGGCATGCTAAGATTGATTTTGGAGATTATTAGCAACAGGTTGCTGGGTTCTGGGGGGAGTTGGGCCGGCTGAGGTGATCCATGTAAAACCTACACTCAAAATACGCACTAGTTGTGGAGTTACGGCAATGAATTATATCTACTAAGGAGATCCTTGAGTGTTAAAGGCTTCAGGTTTTTGAAACTTCTTTTTAATTATCTCAAGAACGATGTGTTACTGTTCAATGTGTGATTTAGGGGGAAGGTGACTTGTTCTCCTACAAGAACCTAATTCCTAACAACTAATTCTAATTTTTTATCAAAGTTTTTAATACTTGGATCTAAGAAAATATTATCGTAAATGTAATTTACTAATGATTTCAACACACCCAACTCTCCTTACAGTTCCGCTCTGGGAAAAGCGTTCTGTCAATAATTTCTTATAGCTCAACACTAAGTTAATAGGTATGTTTTCAATGATTACGGGATGCAAGCCCTTGTCAGCATCATCTGTTCCTTTATTGCCCTTATTCCATCTTTTTTTCCATTTATCTTTCTTTTTACTTCCTTCAATTTCAGTTTCAGTATTTTCTGTTATTGGTTTTTTCCCTTTATTTTTTTTAATTTTGTTTTTCTTTTGTTTCTGTTTATCAACTACATTCATTTCATCTAGGAGGTTTGATAAAGTATGGGTATTATCTCCAATGTTGAGGTTTTCAAGATTTTGTACTTTGACTTCAGGTTTATTCTCAATCTTGGACTTAACTGGCGGCTCACTTTCTGTTACATTATTTTGAACCACATTCAAGGGGTTTTTCTTTTTTTTAGACTTTTTGGTTTCAACTGTTTCTGATTTATCAGTTTTGTACACACCGATGTCTGATTCAATTTCTTCAAGTTGCTTTTCATGGTATTCGATATCCGCCGAAGCAATTTCAACATCACCATGTTCTCTATTCACTAGAGTTTTGTTTTTATTCTTTTTTTTAGGTTTTTTAGATTTATTTTCACTATCATTTGTACCTTGTTTATCATTAGCAGAGGTATCTGATTTAGTTTTTTTAATGGCTACCTCTTCTTTATCATCTAACATATAACTGACAGACTTGTTTCTCTTTTTAGGTTTAATTTCAGCCATGTCTATCGAATTACCCGAGTCGTTATTAACTGTTGCCGATTTAGCTAGTTTTCTAGTTTTTACTTGAAACATTGTTCAAGAGTGTGTTCTCTTCTGTACTGTTTTCTAATATTTTTCTCTGTGTCTGTTGTGAAGTTTCTAAATTTGATTTCTGTTTTTCTCTCTTCGATTTATTAATTTTCTGATCTCTACACAATTTTACATTTGTTTCGGCGCGACTTTAATATAAATGTGCAAAATTCATGGTAAATCAATTAAATTGGACTAAACCTCGATAATGGAACGTATAATTGACAAACAAGGAGTTAGTGGAGTAGCACTAGAACTATTATAGGTACGGATATTAATATGAACCTAAAATGAAATGTTTAGGCATGTGGTGCGATTAAGCTCAACATGTGACAATGTTTGACAAGACAACGAAAGTGCGTAACATTGACATATGACAATTTGACAATTAATATTTAGTGTGTGCTACAGAGTATAATTATGTATACAAAAGTTTAGTGTAAAGGTACGGTGTTTAGGTAAGGACGTATAGTCCGACCAACTTATTTGTGAGCTAAGTGGCATCGCCACCGTCGCTTTAATATTGCCAATTAAATTAAATATACACAAAATCGAGAAAATTCAAATTGTATGGTCTACATAATTTAAAAAGTAATCCGTCTTTGTACAGTTTACAATTCATAGTAAGTTTAAAGGGTTAAGGTTATATACTTTTGCCATTTACCCCTGTGACAATTTTTGGTTTAGGCTTTTTTTATATAAGAGAAGGGGAGAAAACGCAAAGTGATCAACTACGCCCATGGACAACCACAACATCAGAGAAGCTGCAGATACATAGCCGGCCTTTAAGAAAGAGATAGGCTTGCTTCTTTAAGAATCCTAAGTCGTACTGGTTTGGAAATATTCTCGAGGACAGATCATTCCACAACGTGGATGTGTGTGGTAAGAAATTTCGTGAGTACACACACATATACCTAAAATATATGCAAGTTATGTATTTAACTAGCCGTAGTGATAATACATAAATCAAGATAATAATTGCTTACACCGCAATAGAAGTGAAGTCATTTTTAATAAGCTAGACTGACAATCATATGACATTTCAATATGGTGGTTGTAATTCTTATTTTCGCCAGTTCACAGATAAGTTGGTCTCGCTATATGTAGTTACGGAGCTTTTGGGTTTCATCCCATCGTCCTCCACTTGCTACTTCAATCAAAGCCTATTATACAAATGAAAGGTAACGTTTAGGTATAAAGAAAATAATTAATCGACAATACGACGAAACGGATCGTAAAAAGCTAGTTAGATTTGCATTTGTATTCCCGTTCCTTCTCGTTTTGGCGGGGCAATAGATAGCCAAGATCATACCCTGTCGGCCAAAAGTTTGAGACCACTTTGTACACAGGTTATAATTTGCAAAATATTTTAAATCTGCGTATGATAACATAACAATATGAACACCTGTGTAATCTACTAATCATTTTGAATGTCTTAACACCATTTCTCTTATCTTTTACACAATGACTATGCCAAAAATGGGCATTGTTTACTTACCACAGATGAGTGCCGCGTAAGGACCAAGTGTTGCAATTGTCATTATTTTATATGGCGGCTCCCTTGTACTTGTTTGGTTATTGTTTTGCGTTGATAAATATTTAGGAATATTTTAAGCCATAAATCCTATTGATAGCATGGCTACTTAAGGAGTTAGTCTTTGTTAAATCTATTCAGTCTGAGCTACTGTTTTGTCAAGTGAAGATCTCCAAAAATGGGAAAAGTTCGTGAAATTTCCAGTGAAACTCGTTCCGCCATCGTTACTCTATACGACGAAGGCAAGTCTGAACGAGAAATTGCCGCTATGCTGAAGTTATCGAAGACTTGTGTTCATAACGCAATAACTCGATACAAGACAACCGGCAGTCATCAAGACCTACCGCGCTCGGGGAGGCCGAGAGCAACCACTTCTAGCGAAGACAACTTCATTGTTGTAACAAGCAAGTGTAATAGACGTTTAACAGCACCAGAAATTCGAGCTGAACCCAATAAAACTCGACCGGAATCTGTATTATTGACAACAGTAAAGAGAAGACTTCGAGATGCCAATTTGTTTGGTCGCGTAGCTGTTACGGGCACAAAACAAAAAGAAACGTCTACAGTGGGCTCTTACTCATCGATATAGGACTGAAGAAGACTTTAAAAAAGTTCTTTGGACTGATGAATCAAAGTTCTAAATATTCGGTTCGAAAAGAAGAGTTTTTGTACGTCGTACTGCCGAAGAAAAGATGTTGCCAGACTGTGTAGTGCCAACTGTCAAACATGGTGGAGGCTCTATTATGGTCTGGGGATGTTTCTCTGGCTATGGGACCGGAGATTTGGTTAAAATTTAAGGAATAATGAAAAAGGAGCAGTACAAAGAGATACTGGAGCGAAACGCTGTTCCTTCCGGGCTACGTTTGATTGGAGATGGATTCATTTTCCAACAAGATAATGATCCAAAACATAGTTCTAAACTATGCAGGGGATTTTTAGAGCACAAAGAGACGGAAGGAGTTTTGAAAAACATGGAGTGGCCCCCTCAGAGTCCGGATCTCAATCCGATATAGCTTCTGTGGGAGGAGATTGGCAGAAACGTCCGTAGTCATTGTCCGACGTCAAAAGAAGACCTATGGAGGACTTTACAAGAGAGTTAGAATAATGTTTCACAAGAAACTATCAATAAACTAATAGCCCGGTTACCAAGATTGGTCAAAAAAGTTATAAAAAGTAAGGGAAGATTTTTCGACGAAAAGTTAGTTTAAATAATATATATTTTTTTATTAATAAAAAGTTCCCTATTTAATAAGGTAAATAAATAATTTGTAGAGCACTAACTTTTGGAGTTTTATTCAATATTGTAATTTTTTCAAGGTGGTCTCAAACTTTTCAAAATCAATTTAGGTAAAAAAAATTGACAAATTTCCAATTGGATCCGTTGAGTCCAAACGTTTTTTTGTTTATAATATACATCGTATGTATTTCTGTTATACTGTGCCTACCCCACATAATTGGGAAAGGCGTAGGGAGATGATGACGACGATCTTTTATATCCTCTTTGCTATACATACTAAATATTCACTGCACGTCGCGTAGATGGATGGCGCGTCATTTTCGGAAGAATAGTTGAAGAAGAAAAATAAAGGCTTAATTTATAACAGCTTCTTTATTTTTAACAAATGCACCTTAATCATATATTATATTTCCAAATAAGGGTGCAAGATTTTAATATTTGAGTTCAAAAATAATGTCACATATTTTTTAGCATATAAATTTTCTTGCAACACTACGCTCGTCTTTGCGTAAATTAATGGCGGTAGCGCTTGCGTGATGCCGGTTGCATGTTATTATTACCACTAAATTGGCGTCTTTTATTGAAAGACAGTGCTTCGGTTGTTTTGAGCATCAAGTAATCTTGCTGGTGAGTGAAATCATTATATATGAAAGTAACATAGTCGTAAAGTGTTAAGAGAGTCGTCTAAAATGACCTTTGTGGGGTACGGTTTCGTGAATTTTCCACTCAACGCCATGCTTCATGGCGCGTTAGTTTCTTGTAATTGTACATACCGTTATATGAACACTGTGTTGCTCCAAAATAAATTTAAGAAATGGTATGATTTAATGTTATTAGTATTTAACGCGCCAATTTGAGACTTGTGTGTTTAGATAACATCGGCGCCAAATCGATGTACGACATGTTATATACCTGTATAATTTATAGTATAGCGCATGGCGGGAAATGCGTCGATGGCGGAGCGTCTTTTGTAACTGTCATGTTATTTTATATTTTGTCAGTGAAACGTCAAGATGGTGGCACAGAAGAAAGGTCGTGGGGCTAAAGGTCTAGCGGCAAAAGCTAAAGCAGCAGTAACACAAGCGGAGGAAGTTCCTCAGCCTGAGGTAGAACCGATGGAAGGGACTGAAGAGAATAATGGTCAAACAGAGTCAGTAGAACAGGGCGACGAAGGTCCCGTGACTGAAGAGTCCCAGGAAGTACAAGAGAGCGACCAGACTCAAGAGAATGCCGAAAATGAGACCAAGACCGAAGAACAGAAGGAAGAGAAGGTGGAATCTGGTAAACTGCTGGTCGAGAACTTGCCATCAAGCTTTCTTTTCGACTATCAAGAAAAACTTAAAGAGTTATTCTCAAAGTATGGGGAAGTCATCGGTGTCAAGTAAGTTATAATTTTATTTTGTTAATATCTACACAAGGAAATTATATTTGTTAACATTCAAATATCAGTCCCACTTTTTCTTGTTATCGTTGGTTTAATAATGCATTTTGTTAAATACAAATTCTGTAACTGTAACCTTGGTTTAAAGTTCTAATGGTGTTCCATTGTGCAAATTGACTTGGAGCGCCGCTTTCTGAACGGAGTATTAACAAGAGAAATTTTCTTTGTTTCTAGACGTGGTCCAATCATTGTTACTGAACTGACCACAACTCCGACATTATCGGCTATAGTCGAATTCAAAAACAAAGACTCTCTGGAAAAGGTAAACAAAGCTTATTAACTTTTTTTTCTAATTATAAAGAGACTTTAGCTAGATAATTTAGAATAATATAGCGTCTTCTTTGACACACCAAAGAGGCGCCATATAATTAATTCTAAGATTATTCCAAATTTTAAAAAGTTTCACTCCTCAAGTTAAGTATGACTATTTGAATGTTTCAAATAGCTGGTCTTCTACTGTTATATGTGATGGTTCGGTGGCTCTCATAATTTTATGTTAATTTACAAAATTTTACAGTATTTTTCAATTATAAGTAGTGGATCAGCTGATGTATCTTGTTTGTGGTGTAACCTGTTGTTTCTATTGTGTTTTTGCTTTGCTATGGTACTTGTGTTATTTACAATTAAATATCTTATTATTTGTTAAATTACAACTTAAATCTCTTAGTCAAAAGAACAATAAATGTAAAATAATTTTTACTGTTGCTAAGGTCATGGAAGAATCTAAGAGAACCTTGTTTTTAATATCCAAAAGGTATACAGTAATGTTACCTTTAGTTGAATTATGCAATTGTTAATTCTATTTTTTTACCTTCTCATTTACTATGTCAATACCAAATCAATGTAATTGAGTTTTTATAGGCCTCTAATGTTACCTTTGTAATAATTTTTTTGATTCTTAATAATCTTTGGATGTTTATTGTAATAAACAAAGGTATGTTATAAAAATTACTTACCCTTTTAAAGCAAAGAAAATTTGTTGGCAGACTATCTGTGAATATAAAAGTTTTTTAAGTGAACTTTTCACACCCTAATAGATGGTTTACATTTTGTAATCCATTTTATTTATGTAACTTTTTATTATCACTGAAAAAAAACTGAATTTGAACTAAAAATGTAAACAGTAAATGTAAACTATGTAAACTTTGAACTGTGTGATTTGCAAAATTTAATGTTAAAAGTTTAACTTCACCATCCCATGGTTGTGTTCACTGTAGACAAATATTTGGTACAGGACAGGGTTGCCCAGCTGGTTGACATCTGCTTTATTAAAGTAGATTGTGCCGAGACATTTTGTCATTATTTTATTAAATAAAAAAAGGAGTCAGAATTGAGTTAAAGACTGCACAAGGCTTGGTCAGTAAACAAATTCTTATGCGTAATCAAGTTTGTCACCCCTGGTATTGCGAGTGGTGTGCAAGTGTGTACAAGTGTGGTGGGTTGCAGGCGCTGACTGAGGATGGCTCGGTGGTGGAGGGCAGTGCCATCTCCGTGGCGGCGGAGTCGCGCGGGGAGACGGCGGTGCTGGTGGGCGTGCCGTACGAGGCTAGTACGGACTATGTGCGCCTGCTGTTTGCGCAGTGCGGCGACGTCTCGCACATACACGAGTTCAGCAAGACCAAGTACAAAATATGTGAGTGTAACAAGTCATTGCATAATTTAGCAAAGCTTAATATTAATTACAAGCACATGAACCTGAACACAAGTGTTGTGGATGTCTATGGGACATCTGTAAGGCAACCATTGCTGAATAATAATGCCGTTTTGTCGTTTGTGTTCGGTCACGTGTTTTGTAAAGTACATCCCAGAATGTATGCTGCATTGATTTGAGTGATGTTATATTTTTTTATGCTGGAGGCAAATGCTCCGGATTCCATGGACTCAAACTCAAAACTAGGCTCTACCTCAAGGCCTCAAGCGAGTCTTGGAGTACTTCGGACACATTGCCAGGAACGACGGAGATAATCTTGAAAAATTAGTGGTCACTGGCAAAGTGGAAGGCAGGAGCTGCACGATGCGTTGGTCTGACCGGATCTGCACCAAACTAAAATCCTGTATCTACGATGCTCTCCGAGTGGCCGGGGATAGCGCAAGATGGCGAAACAAGGAGGAAGGTCATGGGTGGAGGTGGTCACGTCTCTCAAACATGAGGAATACGACTTAAGGAGATATTTTTTGTAGTATAGTATATTATTAGTTTATACTTTTATGCAATGTGAGCCCACTTTGTTAGTACGAGTATATGGAGAGAATTGCTTTGGTTGTCAGTGCGCGTAACGTTCTTCGAGAAGGAGGCGGCGGAGAAGGCGCTGAAGTTGGACCGCGAGCTGCGCATCAACGGCTTCCTCGTCACCATCACAAAGTTCCGCGATGAGGAGGAACAGAAGGCGCATGCCGCTAACTCCAACAAGGTACCAACTTTACTTGCACTCTGATTTGAAGCAAATGATTTATATAAACAGTCAAGCCAAGGTTGCGCAATAACAAGACTGAACATTTCTAAGTGTAAAACTTAGTGCACTTGAGTAAGGAAATAAGTTTTTTTTTAAACTTAGTTATGAAATGTTTTTGATATAGCTGTATTTCGAATTGGTTTTTCACATGATTGATATTGTAACCAATTGGATTCGGTTCCTGAAGTTTTGAGTTCAACAAATCCTTTATCGAGAACAAGAGTACATGTTAATATTTCTTGCACCTCCGTTATATAAAGTTACAACCATTTGTTGCAGAACAAGAGGCAACACTCGCAGCAGCAGCCGCGCTCGCAGCCGGCCGCGGTGCCCGCTGCCACCAGTCCCAACGCGCGCGCCAACAACTACCGCGCGCGCGGCGCCGGCGGCTCCTTCAATGCCCGCGGTAATTTCAGAGGTACTGCCTGCTTACGCAAGCCCTCTACACGCACGCACATGCCTGGATTACTGCACGTGCCATTGCCCTAGACTTCGTACTGTGATCCCTCTTGATTCATCATTCATACATTATATTGATTGTACTTTGAATTTCGCACTCGGTATGTCATGTCTCTTTGATGACCAGTCATTTTTTCTTCCCTTGGAATCTCTATTTATTCTTTCAATTTATGTTCTTTACTTTGTCGTTTTTTTAATATTTCTTTTCCTACAATTTTCAGTGTCACAGAAGACTTTTAAATTGTTTTGGCTCTAATTGTCCTAGCATACTCGTGCTATATCCAACTGTTACTTCCAATATATTAAAATTTCCAATTAACAAAGAATTGGGGGTTGACAAGTATAACTTTTGCATGGCTTAACTAAGCAAGAATTTTGCAATCACTTTAGTGTAGAAATTTATAACTGAAGTATGTTTACAGGCGCGCGCGGCCGCGGATTCGGCGGACGAGGCGGCGCTTTCCCGCGCGGAGGCTTCGCCCCCGTCAACACTTACATGCCGCCACAGCCGTTTATGGGTCGTCCGGTAAGCGCACACGTACATTCAAATGTTCCCACATGCCTAAATAATGTATAATAGAATTACGTACACTGAATATAAACACTAACCTTGTTTTACAGCAAGATAGGATTTTTGTAAACAAAGGTTTTTAATTCCAGAATATTTTCGACACAACCTTTTCTGATATTATCTTATACCATTAGCATATTACACAATCTCATTTACTTTATCTCATGATTTACACAAAATTACAAAAAGTGTAATGGCCTCCGTGTATGGTAAATGATGTTTGTTTGTTTACAATAATCATATCTAGTTATACATCCGCCCCAGCCCTCTGTCTTAGACTAAGCAAACAACTGTTCCGCTGACTTAGTACGGCCACCGGACAGTTCGTAGAATTATAGATAACGATGCGATTCTCGGACGTGTTTATGAGAGACATCGTGGTAAGACCCATTGGAATGTGAATCATAATATATTCTGCCTCCGAATCGGCAACACGTATTGTAAGTTTAATTTTTAAAATCCCCTTTGATCAACGTGAAAGTTTGACTATCTTGCTATGAAACAACGTTTACATTACAGCAAACAATGTTGGTTGAATAATAAATTAAAACGGCAAAACTCACGTTTGATCGTAGACCGGTACAGGTCCAACTAATTTTGAACCGGTCTGAGATATTTCATCAGGGTGAGTGGGGTTAGCGCCCCGCCGCATAGCGTTTTCAGAATGTCTCACAAAAGTTCTTAAAGTCCTCGTTGTTTGAATAAATTTATTTTATTCAATTAGAACAGAAAAAATAGATTTTTGCTGCCTGATTGATTATTCACATCAATTTAAGACCTTATTCTGACAATAGTATCAGTTTCTTTTACATTGTGGGTCTTAGATATCAATATTTTGTGACACATTACATGCGGCAATAACTTGTCAATAGATTATGTATTCACATCCTCCAATCCTTCCAGGGTAAGAGAAAGTTGTATGCAAATATACCTAACTACATCACACATTTGTGGATTGAAAAATTTCCAAGTAATATTGTCTATTTTATTTTTTTATAGCTATTTAGCGGCTTAAATATGACATTGTGTAATAAAATAAAAGGTAGATATTCCGTAAGCCTCAAAAGTAGGGAAATACATAAACAAGATATCTTCCTCTTACCATAGTTTCCATGGGTTACAATAGATAGGATGGTAAGGGGCAGAGGATTAGTCGGAGGAGGGGATGATTAGAAGGAAATATTCTTTTTTCTGCCTATCCCCTTCTCAACACATCTGCAATTCATTTGCCTGTTGCATATATTTATGTGTACCGCTAACTTAACATCACGTGAAGCGGTTGGTCGTTTGATACCTTCTTACATAAAAAAATAGTTAATTAAAAAAAATAATCAACACCCAAATGGAATGTATGAAACTCCAGGAAAGAATACAATGTTCCAGGAAAGAATAAAAAGTTACACATTATTATTACAAGCAAGCCTTTGGTAAGCCGTGGAGGCTACTGGAGCTGAGAGACAAACATATACACATATATAAACATCACCCTCCTGTTGTCGTGCAATGTTTAACGACATATTCGTGTTGAAGGCTTCAAAATCTTGAATATATCAGTTTTAGTATAAAATAAATTATAGGTAAATTAGAGGGTTAACGTGTGATGTTTCATCATGCCTTTTAAGATTAACCGTGGGTTTACTGCGGAAAACATTGACATAAAACATATTGCCATCTCAATTTTTTCAAAGATAAAGATAGAGAGAAAGCTTGTTTCGATGCACGATTTTACTCCAGTGGAAACCCGCGGTATATCATCATGACATCACCATTTTTGCATTCTATTCAAATCTCTTTGGTCTGTTGCCTGTCATAATTTCCTCCACGTTATTTATCCGTGCCGCCGACTGATTGTGAACCTCGTCGGTTTATAATCGGACTATGATTTCGTTCAATTCACAGTAAACTGACGAAGCTCACAGTAAACTGACGAAGTTCACAGTAAACTGACGAAGTTCACAGTAAACTTACGAAGTTCACAGTAAACTGACGAAGTTCACAGTGAACTGACGAAGTTCACAGTAAACTGACGAAGTTCACAGTGAACTGACGAAGTTCACAGTGAACTGACGAAGTTCACAGTAAACTGACGAAGTTCACAGTGAACTGACGAAGTTCACAATAAACTGACGAAGTTCACAGTAAACTGACAAAGTTCACAGTAAACTGACGAAGTTCACAGTAAACTGACGAAGTTCACAGTGAACTGACGAAGTTCACAGTAAACTGACGAAGTTCACAGTAAACTGACGAAGTTCACAGTGAACTGACGAAGTTCACAGTGAACTGACGAAGTTCACAGTGAACTGACGAAGTTCACAGTGAACTGACGAAGTTCACAGTGAACTGACGAAGTTCACAGTAAACTGACGAAGTTCACAGTAAACTGACGAAGTTCACAGTAAACTGACGAAGTTCACAGTAAACTGACGAAGTTCACAGTGAACTGACGAAGTTCACAGTAAACTGACGAAGTTCACAGTAAACTGACGAAGTTCACAGTAAACTGACGAAGTTCACAGTGAACTGACGAAGTTCACAGTGAACTGACGAAGTTCACAGTAAACTGACGAAGTTCACAGTAAACTGACGAAGTTCACAGTGAACTGACGAAGTTCACAGTGAACTGACGAAGTTCACAGTGAACTGACGAAGTTCACAGTAAACTGACGAAGTTCACAGTGAACTGACGAAGTTCACAGTGAACTGACGAAGTTCACAGTGAACTGACGAAGTTCACAGTAAACTGACAGTTCACAGTAAACTGACGAAAGTTCACAGTAAACTGACGAAACTCACAGTCAATCGGTGACATATATTCTATTGATTATAAAGTTTTAATTCATTTTGTATTCTTTATTTTTGCTTACTGTGTCGTGTCACGCTTTCTTAGTATTTCACTTTACCTATGTATGAACATAACTTAAAAATACATAAGTGAAGTTTTGTTTTGTATAAAACTGTATTTTTTTGCTATTTTTTTGTAATATTCCTAACAATTACGATGACATGCATGATTAATTTTATTTTCACACCATTCAGAAATGAGTGCATAGAAAAATGTGCAAAGAAATGCAGTGGAGTTGATGAAATGATGTCCCGCGATGTGCCCTAGGTCCTGCTCTCTTTGCCATTAATTTGTTCTGTGCATTCTTTTCAGAGCTACCCGTAGACTTTGTACAAGCAGATTTAACAAAGGTAAATAGGCATAACACTATTTTTTTAAACTCTAATATATTATAACTAGTGACCCCCCGGCTTCGCCCGGGTACCACTAATTATGTTATCCGATCGCTACCAAACAGGAATGTGCCAATCTGGACAATCCCTGTAAATTTCAACGAAATCGGTCCAGCCGTTTCGGAGTCTATAGGTCTATAGGGAACATACATACTTCGCTTTTTATATACTATTTTTTTTCATAAAAAGTATCCAATGTTACTTCTAGTACCTCCAAGAATATGTGTACAAAGTTTCATGATGATCGGTTGAGTAGTTTCCGCGTGAAAGCGTAACAAACAAACTTACATTCACATTTATAATATGAGTAGGGATTTCCCATTTCATTCTTTGAACATATCTAATTCATTGGCATCTATTTCTAGGTCCTGTTTCTGCTTAAAGTTTCTGCTTGTGGGTCAACTGACCTTCTAGTAGTTAGTAACTTAACTAATTTTTTTGGTTTTTGTTTCTCCTGGTCACGGCATCACGCGTCAACGGCTGACCCGATTTCGCTAAATTTTTTTTAATGTTTTGTTATTGTCTGGTTTTTATGGAAAAAATAAGAAAGTTGCGTAGAAAATTAGAAAAATAAAAAAAACTTAAGGCCATATAAACTTTTCTAGTGTAGGTAACCTTAGCGCCGTTGGCATAACTGTCAGTCGTGTGACAGTTGGCACTATAACCTTAAGTATGAATTGTACGAGCAACCCAAGCGCAGCCGGGGCGGGTCGCTAGTACTTTATAAACTTGCGCTTTCACTGTAGGCCCATGTTGTGATACCAATTACTTAATTTACAAATGGAGGCCTTTCCATATTTTGATTAATTAAAATATAAAAGCCAAGGCATGCTTTTATATTTTAATTAACTGACAATTATAAATTTCATGGTCGGACATCGACTACGTTGATTAGTGGGTCAATAGTGTTCTTTTTGAAGCCTCATTAATATCAATAGATATATAAGCCTAGCCAAACGTGTAGAGACTACTTAAATCCGTGACGAGATAAATTACAGGAAATTATCTTTTTTTTGTTTTTTTTTTATGTCTGGTAACTGGCGATCACCTGTGTCATATCTGTGACATACTTCACATAATAAAATTGCGGTCGGTTGTGTCTGTCCGTTCTGGTTCGGTTCAATAAAAAGCGGATAGCGATTGTAGCGCCTGTTTACTCCAGTCAGGTAAAAGATGTGAACTTTCCAGTTGGTTTCCTTTTATAAGGCCATACTAAGTTTGTGATCTAATAAAACTTACTTTGAATGAAAAAGGGAACTAATTTAGATTATAAATGTTTTTATTTTTTTATGTTATCCAAAGTTCAATATCTCTATTTGATCACCGCCATCTGTCAATATTTGCAACTGTCAATGTCACTGTCACGGATGTGCTGCCATCATTTATCTCTTTGGATGGGACAACTTAGCATCTGTGCTGGGAAGTCTCTGTGTCGAAACGTTTCGGTTACGTGTTTGTTTGCAGGGCGGCTTCATGAACGACGGGCAGCGGCCGAACAAGCGGCTGCGGCAGATGTAACGCGGCCCGCTGCCGCCGAGCCGAGCCGAGCCGAGCCGAGCCGAGCTGAACGTTGTGCGTCCTTGTGTCGTGTGTGTGTGTGAGCGTCCTACAGAGACTACTACAGTGACATGTTGCAGTATCGGATAAATCTAGCTAATTGTATTTACTCTTAAGTACACGAGATAATGTAATTGTAAAACTTACAGTCTTTTGACATGTAATAAATACTACTAACATTCAAGTGCCTACTTTTTTTACCCCCCCCCCCCCCCCGACCCCTCCCTCTTACATCTACACCAATCTTCGAGATGTTACTTCTTATGATTGACGAGGTTATATTTTGTGTTATCTGTGTAGGGTACAAGGAGGGCAGGCGGCTGTTCGTGTGGATTATGGTCATACTATACCGACCTACATAAGTGGGAAAAGAACACTATTCAGCATAAGGCAAGACATGCGTGGATACATGGTCTCCGTGAAGTTTATTCTAATTTACCTGTAATTGTCTTAACATGTGTCGATTTATGTCAAGAGCAAAAATGTTACATATCTGCAAATGAAGCATCCGGGAGTTAAAAGTGAATCAACCTCAAGACTCCAAATGGCGCGTTCGTAACATCCAGTTGTCATTCGTTTCCCGCATTTAATAATAACAATATTATAAGTGTTGTCATTACAAAATTATATTTACCCAAAAATACAACGAAATATTACAGACGATAGATTAAAAAAGTGTTGTTAAAGTATGTTTTGTAATTCAATTAATTTTGATTACCTTTTTTTATATATGTATACATATTCGCGGCAAAAATCGAGCTTCACTTTTGCATGTTGAATTTGTATGGAATACGATATTGGGGTTATATAAATCTATGAATTAAAGATTAATTAAATAACAAACATTTGCTTGCACTTTTCATGTCGTGTTTGAATAAATTATAAGGCAAATGAACGTCGATTAACGTGACTGCGATTTTAGAAATTACGGTGCACGAAAGCATGGCCTCTCTATATGAATTAACTTTTGAGATGATTTGCCGCGCAGCCGAGCGATGTATTGAAGTTGATGACCGCTAACAGTTCGCACGTCTTGTCTTTATAATTGCTTTATTTATTTCTAAAATGACCAAAAACTGGAGCGTTGTGTTTTTGATATTAGTTAAAATCGTATCTTGTGTGTATTCCGGTCACCATAGTGAAGTATATCCAAAAAAGGAATCTCATTTAAAATCGAAAAGCGCGCGAACGCGTAGTGACATTTTTGAAAATCTGTTTATTGTCTATGATCCGACTTTTTTGTCGTTGGTCTGGCCAAAGATAATGAACGGAGTGCATGTGAACGTTGACCGCGGCTGTTGGGATGACCTGAGCGCGCTGTATAAGGCGTTGGTCGAAGGCCGTACTTGGGCATACAGCAGTAAGTAAAGTATTAAGTATCAAATAGCCTGCCTATTGGTGTAAGTAGAAAGATGGTAAGAGAGGAAGAAAGGGTGCTGATTTCTTTCGTGATCCACGCTGTAAGGGTGCTTTGTGAAGGTTTAAGGCATTGTCCGTTACTCATGGGCGAATGTCTATCTGTATCTGACGAAGGCAAACTAATAATTAAATCACTGTCACTCAGCTACATAGATTATTCGATTAACTATTAGAGTTCTTGCAGTTTTTAAAACTTAATTTGAACGATTTATTACTTGGTTGTAAAAATGTCGCCCGTAACCCAGAGGGGTAGGTAGAGATTACGAATTTCCATTCGTTATCCTGGCACTGGCGTCCTGCAACCATACGTCTACGACGCATACATGCCTGTGGGTTACGGGTCTTCTTTATATCGCCTTTCAATTATATATCTGGTAGTATTTAAAGTGATTTATTTTGTTATCAAGGTGTGCCTGGTTTTGCATCTGCTGTTCATTTAATAAGAGCATTTAATTTATACGCCTGCATAATAAAATGCATGCGTGTAAATTAGACTTCTTATGTGATCTTATTTCAATAGACTCATTTCACGCGCAATCGACTTTAGCCGCAATGCTATGAAATACAAATATATACTGTATTACTTAATACGTAAAGGTTATATTTGGGTGATTGAATTAGTAACCAATAAATCAGTGAGAGCTCTGGATTGTTTATGGTCGATAAAAAAATGAACGAAAGCGAAATCATTTGTGTATACATTTTTGTACCAGCAGTGTATTATCGACCAATCTGTTTTATTATTCGATTAATTTTGTAACCCGCAATTTCATAAGAACTAAAATTGTCACACTAGAATGAATTTATTTCGTTATCGTAGTGCGAATTTTCATACACATTTTTTCCTCCGGTCAGCGGGAAGGCTAACCGCATAACGCGTGTGTCCTGCAGATGGAATCGCATTAAGTTGGATTTGATTTATTTCTATTTACTTTATTTTTATATTAAAAATATATTTATTATATTATAAAATGTATTTCCTTAGATTATGCATCTAATATATTTGAATTGCATATATCCAAATAGAGAAGGTGCAGAATAATACATAGCGAATGAGTGTAATATTTTTATTTTAGCTGTGGACGCATCAGGCAGGTACCAGTCGGGCTTCTTCCAAGGAAACCGCCTATGGCTTGGCTCTAAGGAGCTGTGCTTTCGGTTGGTGAGTTCATTTCGAATGACTACAAAAATCTTAAATGTATGATTGTGGTGCCAAATGCCCGATGTCATGCGGCCATATCCCATAGACAAAAGAGTTTACCGCTTCTCAGTACGCGTGATACTTATGAAGTTTTAAGGGATGATTTTTCCACCATACGAGAGAACCAATAAAAATATTTTAATTAAACCAATAAACCATTACTTGATCTAACAGTCAATAGGTTACGGGTTATGTATACGCGTCGGAAATAATAGCGATAGTGAACTGCATTTCAAAATGGCTGATGAAATTTTGCCTTAACTGTTTATAACCTATAATATTCTGACAGCTAATATCCGGCGTCGTCACAAAGGTTTTATTTGACGAAATTAAAGACGCAGTAATAAAATGAAGAAAGTTTGTTTTATTCACTAAACTATATTTATTTTTTTAGGACAAGGAATATGTATCGAATATGAAATATTATCGCGGCAAAGCGTTTGTTCGAAGACAAAGGGATTTTAATGATCGTAAGTTCAATTTAATTCCAGCAAAGAAACCATTGAAAACAAAAATATTATAAAAGCGATGCAATTTTAATAAATACTATTTTTAAATTTCAATGTACTACAGTATTATTGTGCACATATTTAAGAAAATGATGAACCAGATCTTTCCATTCCCTTAAGCCTTTATTACACTGGCAATGTATTTGTAACAATAACCTCTAACAATTGGTGCAGTCGTTGTTATAATAAATATAAAAAAATAAAATAATAATATAAAAAATGTTGATTTGATAACATCAGCGCCATAAAAATAATTAAGACTAAATTAGTTTAAGTTTATCGATATAGCTACATTTTTAAGATGCACACGACTGGCCAAGCTACGATGGGAAGGAAGCATTGGCACCAAGTAGACCATATCCCGAGGATATGCCGTCTCACCGCCTCGCTTACGTTGCAATGCAAATCTACCTGAACATTACAAAGTTTAAACTCCCGAAGGTAATGGAATTATTTCATAATTTGCTACTTAATTTGGAATCTATGGATCTAAACTTATCTCCTTTACAGTCGTATGAAATAGTACTTGGATTATGTCTCCCACGATCGTGTTCACCTGAAGATGTCGCGTCTCTTGTGAACTTCTCCATTATGCTTAACGACAATCTAAAATCTAACGGTACAATACCTAGATCCGTGAAAATTACATCATTGAGGCACATCGAAGAGAACTATGATGTCAAATATGACACCGGAGCAGTTCTTGTAATTCTTGTTACAATAATGCTAGTAACGCTAGCCGTTGTAGCAACAATTGTGGATTCTGGTCTGATCCATTGTTTAAAAAACCGAACTAAATCATTGGTTATAGATAAACATAAATATGACCTTAATAATGAGAGATTTGACGAACAAATTCGAAAGCAGTGCGGCCTAGTAAAAGTTTTTGTCGATTTAAAAAAAGAAAAGGTAATAAATGACAAAGAAACGGTAAAATTCAATAAGGATAATTTTAAAACAATGAATATAGAAGCAATTAAGAAAGTGGCTCCGCAAAACGAAACTCCGGCCCTTACGCTAGACGTAACACCAACGGAGAGACAGATGGCGAGTTGCAAACGGTGCGGGAAATACAGGAAACAAAGTGCACAATCACAACGAATGTCCAGCTTGCCCGCGTGTCCCAGACTGCAATACAAAACGTGCGCTAGCTTAACCAATACAGAATATAGGAAAAGAGATAGTCTTTGTTTAAATTTGTTCCTAAGTTTCTCCTTAAAACATAATTGTAAAAGGATTTTCAATACGACAATGGCGAATCAAGATCTGGCTGTAGTGCATTCGTTGAGAATCTTTTGCACGTTTTGGATAATATTTATTCACGTGACTATGTTAGTCAATTATCTTACACGTAAGTTGTTATTAACGAAATTAAGTTACGTACATCGTGATAATATTTACTTAACGCATAGAATGTTACAGATAATTCGAATGATGCGAATGGATGGGTAGTGAGCTACCCGGTCTTGGCTACAGGAACTTTGGCTTTCGATACATTACTTTTCGTAAGGTAAGTTGGTTTAAGTATGTTATCTGTTGTAAGTATAAATATGTTGGCTTATATTATTCGGACTGTAATATAATAAATCGATTCTTCAGAAGTATGTTAGGCGTGACATTGAATGATAGGATTAAAAATAGCGTTATGAGAGAAAAGTGTGGCTTAAAAGTGCATGTGAGTAGAATTGAGAGAGGTATGCTTCGGTGGTTCGGGCATGTTGAAAGGATGAATGAAGAGAGAGTAACGAAACAAATTTATGTTGCAAAAGTGAGTGGCAGTGTTGGTAGGGGATGCCCTAGGAGAACTTATATCGATCAGATTACTGGTTTACAAAAAAGGACGATATAAGGAGCATCCATAACCGACCGAGCTTGTATGCGTAGATGTATGAATATAGAAGAAGCGAGAAAAGGATCGCGACAAATGGAAATCCATGATCTCTGCCTACCCCTCTGGGTTACGGGCGTGAGCGCATATTTATTTATTCTTTAAAATTTAAACCAATATTTGCATTTATTCATTTATTAATTTAATCATTAATTCTGCATTGATTGTCAACAGTGGAACATTCAGCGCACACCACTTCTTCTACCTGTCGAGCCGGTACACGCTGCGCGAGCTGGTCAGCTGCGGCGGCCAGTGCGGCAAGCTACTGCAATTTGTCTGCTTCGTCACTAATAGAGCTATCAGGTATGAGGTTCTTTAGTTGTATTTCTGTCACTACTAATATTTTAAACTAGAAGTAATCTGTGCTCCAGCCCTAGAAGTATCGCTTCGCTGGTGTCCAACCTTTTTTACTCGATTGGAGATTCTTTAGTTGTATTTCTGTCACTACTAATATTTTAAACTAGAAGTAATCTGTGCTCCAGCCCTAGAAGTATCGCTTCGCTGGTGTCCAACCTTTTTTACTCGATTGGAGATTCTTTTCTATTAAGTAAATTGAGATAGTATTCTCATTGGTTTTTTATACTAGAAGGTGCAAACGCGCACGCGGTGCACCTGATAACAAGAGATCGCTACCCATAAGCATCTGCAACAAGAGTTACAGATGCGTTGCCTACCTTGAACGGACAGAGGAAGGGATAGACAAAAAATGGTTATATCCCTATTCTATACACCCGTCCACCGTCAAGTCCTCTTCCTCTTCCCATCCTTGACTAATAAGGAGAGATAAGAGGACCAGAATTTTCAGAAGGATTGTGCCAAAATGGGTGAATCTATCGCCATACTTAGTACAATAAGGTTATGTTTTGGACTTAAGAATGCGAAGAACATTGTAAACATGCAATAAACCGATAGTGGGGAAGGTAAGGTAGGTATTTTGCATAATATGGTTTTGCTTGTCACCAGATTGCTACCGGCGTATGTTTATATGATATTCCTGACAGCGGTTCTGTCGAGAGTGTGGCGCGACACGGCGGCGACCATGTTTCCAGAACAGGACTACGACAATTGCGATGCGTACTGGTGGAGAAACTTATTGTACATTACTTTGTTCTACCCTCAAGAGAAACAGGTACGTAGTTTCCCTGACAATGTATTTTAGGTACGGAAATTCTTGTGGTGACCGCGGTTAATAAAGATATGATTGAACCATGATACAATCTAGTGCGAAATGGCTGATTATCACGTATTGATTCATTTGATTCTGCAGTGCATGCAAATATCATGGTACCTGTCTACTGAGAGCCTTCTACACGCGTTCGGCGCGCTGGTGTGCGTGCTGCTGACGCGGCGGCGGCGCAGCGCCCTGCTGCTGCTGAACTCGGCGCTGCTGGCCGCCACCAGCTACGACGTCATCAGAGCGTTCACTGACTACCATAGACGGTATGGATCCAAAGGCTTTGATCAAGTTCCAAGGGAGATAAGCAGAATATTAAACCGTTACTGACAATCTGCTACTTGATGCTACGACTTATAGATTTTTCAATAAATCCCTGCATAGATATGTTTTACAGCAAGAGCATTATATCATTACATAATAACATAATGCCATGATAAGCATTCGTAACAAGCTAATGAGCAAATGCGTTGCCTACCTTTATGGACAAAGAAGGGGACAAACAGAAAAAAGGATATTTCCATTACCTGTCCATCTCCTCCTCATCCGTCAAATCTTCTACCCCTTCCCATCCTTCCCTTATTTGAAGGGTGGGAAGGGGAAGAGGCCTACAATTAGGCCTCCGGAGACGAAACGCAGAATACTTCTACTTGACGCCTGTGACGTCGTGGTATTTCACCGGTCGAGCCGGCCCATTCGTGCAGACGATTTTAGATAGCCTCGTCTTCCCCTCTCCAGGTGCCTGCTATGATGCCTGGCAGAGATTACGGATTTCCATTTGAAACTAGTTTCGAGAACAAGTTTTGCTTTAGTCGTTCGACTGGATATTTATCCAATTTAAAAAAAACCTATGAAGCTTCCGCACGTAAAATAGGGTATGTTGTTTTTTCTAGATATAATGATATATTTGGTGCATATTATTACCTCATCAACCGGCCGGTGGGTCGCGTGGGACCGTACCTTATCGGAGTGCTGGCCGGCTGGATGATTCATAAAGCAGACGGCAGAATACCGGTGTCGAGGGTAAGTAGTGTGCGCTGTCTTTTGATTGCATCGCCACATAACATGTTCATCCTATTACTATCAAAGCCGATGCACATTTACACTTTCATGATATATTGCCGCAACCGTACATAGATTGTCAAGCGCCTTCTCTGTCTGTGAACCTCTTCTCCCAAAAATAACATCATTCCATTAAAATGATAACTCGAGTAAAGCTGCGGGTTAAAGCTGTATATTTGATATCATCCAGGTAACTCGCTGCTGCTTGTGGGCGGCATCGGTGAGCGCGTTGGTGACGTCAGTGGTGACGTCATTTGTGTTCGGGCACTGGGCCTGCGCGTGGCTGCACGTCAGCTGGTCGCTTGCTCTTTTGTGGCCGGCGCTAACATGCTCCACAGACCATGCCGGTTATTACACACTGTCATTTATTTCCTTATTATAGTACGACAGTCTTCTACTTTTAGTATTTAAAATAGTCTAAAAAAAGAATGGGAGCAGAAGTAATTTTGTGATATTGAATCTTTGTATATTCAATCGATTTGGCAGACTTAAACATGTTGTGCCGACCCTACATAAGTGAACGGGGAATGATGATGAATCCTCGCTACCATCGCAAATTTATTAAAAAACTGCGCTTAAAAGCTTACTTAATCAGTATTAGTATAGTAGCGGCTTGCAAGTTAACGGTCGGTAGTACGTTTAGAAGTGGAAGTATTTGTACAGGGAACGTCAGGGATGAATAAGTTTCCGTTTGTTGGTTTACAATTATAATCTAATGATATAATTATTCAGAGTAGAATTCAAACAATAAAAAAGCCTCCAATCGTAAGGAGTTAGGCGTTAGGAAGGCGGCTGACCGTAAAAACTTTAGCCATACCTCCACCGGACATCGGCCACATCAGGGGAGTAATAAACGCCGCGGAAGCAGAAATCGATAGCGGGTTACCCTACGATCTTATAAATGTATGTGTTTTCCGCTAGGCTACGACTATTTTCCCATTTATTAAACATGTTTTGCTCCCACCTGGGTTTCCCTTTTTTGTATGGAGTAGGAACCCAGGGCGTAAGGGCACACCCTTAGCCCTGCGGGAGGGTACACTATACAGTTACGGTCATACTGAGCCGACCCTAAGGAAGTGGGATAAGATATTTCGAGTAAAATAACATGACATTTTAGCAACAACCCGTGGCTTATTGTGTAACGGTGCGGTGGCGGCGCTGAGCCGGCTGAGCTACTGCGTGCTATTGCTGCATGGCGTCGTGGCGAGGTGGCTGCTGCTGGGAGCCGGACAAGCGGTGTGCAATGATGCAGCTTGTCTTGTTAGTATTATAGCTTAAAGTTGTTTTGTAAATCATTCGCTTTTAGATTTTTTTTTCGGTAGGGTAGTTTGCAAACGAGTAAGTCACTACGTGATATGAAATTACCCACACAAATCGAGAATCAACTTTATACGTTGGTAGCCTTCTTGTGGGAAAGAGGTGGCCATTTTCAAACCTAACTAACCTAACCTGCGGCCCTAAACCCTTAGCGCTATTTTTCTTATTTTTCTTTAAACTCTGTAATGTTATAACCTTTCTTAATATTTAGGCTATCAAATTCAAAATCATTTATTTAATTCGGATTGATAGTTCGTGAGATTCAGGGAAGGCGTTCAAACAAACAAACTTTTTACTACATTAGTATATATAGATAAGGCTTCGGCCAATAATAGACTAGATTCAATGTGTCATATAAACAAAGTGCAAGAAAATGGCTTGAAATTACTATGCTTTCCTGTTTATTAGTATGCATATCGGATCAGAAAAACACTTATGTGTACCTTATTCTTATCTGTTATGGTTTAGTTTGCACTAATACATATAGTTATCTTGGGACTAGTTGATCCTCGATAAAGACGCTTCACGAAAATTTATTTCCGCGGCCAGTGGACACTTAAAAAAATCAACTTTTTACTTATATCTTTAAGGCTTTAAACTGCAATATTAATGTTTGGTGACCGATTGTTGATTCATTGACGGCGAATATTGGCCAAACGACAGAATGAAATGAAATGTGGTCATTTTCGCAGTTTTACTGAGGCATTTTTAGTGCGTGCTTAGGTTGGACTGTACTAAACTCAAATAGGAGCACACTTTTATTTGTGCTCTTATTTCACTAGCCGTGTGTGTGACAGTGACAAGTGACAGACATAGCGCAGAAGTATAAATATCAACTTTTCTCAACATATTAACAGTGGACGTACTTCGCGGGGACCTCACTGCTGACGCTGGTCTTTGCGCTACTACTTTCGCTCCTGCTTGAGATGCCGTGCTGTTGCCTGCTGCGCCGCATTTGTGACTACGCGTACTCCTAACTCAGTTATTTAGTATTTGAAATATGTAAAGTACAATAGTCTTAAAGTGTAACGGTTTACATTATTATCCATCATACATACTAAAATTGCAAATAGATAAATGACTCCATATATCTACCAAGTATATGCTTTGCGCAAACACGGAATTGGGTCTTTTTATACTAAGTGACCGCTACCGATAGACATCTGCAAATTGCAAATGAGTTGCCTACATAACCTATGATGGACAGAGGAAGGGATAAACAGGAAAATAATATGCTTTTCTTATCTCAAGTTGTTCATCCGTTAGTATTCAGTAATTTGTCTAATTAATAAATTGACGAGACAGCGATTGGTAGAAAAAACCGCAATATTTATTTTAGTCAACTTTTATTAGAAATGTTGCCCTATAAAAAATCATATTTACATCTTATTTACATAAAGTTACGTTTACAGAAGAATACAGAGATATTTACAATCAAACGCACCTGTCAAATGGCTTACAATATCATATTAATACGATTCAATAATGCAATAATGTCGTTCACACTTTAACAAAGAAAAACATAATTTTATTTTGATGTGTGCATTGCAAATGATTATAAATTACGTCACATTATATTTAATTTTTATTTATATAAAAATACAGTTTTTATCTAAACAAAGTTATAATTTATCTGTTTGTACTGGATTTATTTCAATCAATGGTTTTTAATTTGTACGAACAACTGACACCAAATTTGACATTTTTTTAATTTTAGGCAATTTTTTTTATAGCTTGTATTTATAACTTACCTCACAAAAATATGAAATAGTTATGAATAATTTACCAGATCGATTTATAATTTTCATTTAGACGTAATTATATTACATTTTTTATGTGCCGAAAAAATTAGGGTAATTGTTTTTTTCAATTGGTAATACTTTACTCACAGATTTGGTAGGAATTTAACGTACAATATATTTTTAAGTAGAGGTTTTCTGTAAATGTTGCCATTTTCAAAAAAAATCACAGACCATAGATGTTCTTATAATTCATAAATAACAATCATTTTGTTTAATATTTTTCTTCTTTGTTCGACCACAACTATAAGTCTTATACGATATCTTAATTTAATAATAATAATACATATTACATTTGTACAATCTTCTTAAACTACATGTTAAAATATCAAATCTGTAATTGTATTCGTTGTCGCCTTGTGTAAACTCTGCGGCCATTACTAGCTATTAACTCATCTAGTTACATAAAGATAGTGAGAGAGCATCCATAATTTCGAACTTATTTCGTTAAAATATAAATTAAAAAGTAAATTTCAGATTTAGACACTGGCCGAAAAGTTTTTTTTTTATTCTGTCGTATGTCATCTACATTGTTTTAAAACATTATTATTAAGTTCGTTCATAAATCTTAGGTTTGTATAATATTTAATTAAGACATTATTTTGTAAACTATATCTTACATCGAAATCTTACATTTTAACTGTATTAGTATAGTGTAGAAAAGATTTTGACGGTGTTCACAATGAAGCGTTAAATAATCTACTTTGTCCAGTCTTTGTGTGTATGATAGAACTCAAACTCTGTGAGGTTTCTTCTGGGGCGCGACGATCTTGAGCATGGTGACGATTGGCGCCTCGAACGCCACCGAGATGACGAACGCGAAGAAATATGACATCACAGTCAAACCCAGGAACAGCACGAACTGAGAGACAACCTTCGATTAGGTTTTGTTTTAAGGAACTATAATTAATACTGTTACGGTAAAGTTCTATGTTCACTTCGTGCGCTTTCACCATACAATTTTATAATGACAGAAAATTACCTCTTGAATATAAAACTTTCCTTCGTTCCTATATTTTTAAGAAAAAAATCATACATTGACTTAGTTAGTTAAAAAAATCTATTTTGTTTCTTTTATAAAGCTAAATTATTAGCGAAAAAAGAAAGAGAGGGAAGAGTGATTAGGTCAAAACTAACCCATCGCGTACCATTCTACCAGATCTTAAATTAAAATCAGGTTGTATACAGTATAAACTAGTGAGTTATGTCGTATCGAGAATAGAGTGACTCACAACTAGTAGCTCGCCGAGGTGTATGGGATGTGTGAGGTGCATGGCGACGTAGCGCAGCACCACCGGATGCACCAGGTAAGCGCAGTACGTGACCCGCGAGAACGGGTACAACACCGGCGCCGACAGCAGCGGACGCACCCAGCCTGATAACATACCACACATCACACTCTGCCGCTGATGCAATGCTAAGAAATCTAATACAAACTTAGAATACATTAGAAACAGAGTACTTAAACAGGTTATTACTAATACCACCACCAGCAACCAACCGCACCACAACACACACACTAAGCAAATGAAATGCATCAGTATCTCTACATCACGCCGCTTTTCTGTGAGCCTAGGCCCTAGGTCTAACACAGCAGTATCAAAATTAAGCCAACGCATTCATACAACAGCTGAACCAGAGATTCTACCAATGTTCTGAATAAAAATGATTTTGGACATCCTAGTTCATAACAGGAAGGAAGGTCCTTACCTCCGTGTCCCGTGGAGCATGCAATGATGATCCACCCGATGCAGGCGGCCCACAGCGAGTGCGAGAGCGCACTATACACGGCCGCCGCGCCTACGCTCAGCTCGGCGCGGTACAGACCGAAGATCAGAAACAGCAGGGTCGCCGTGCACACAGCCCAGCCAACGTACGCCCATATCTGGGGAACAATATATTATAAATATGAGATGAGATAGGTACAATACGTTATCTGAACATATGGTCAAATTGGCCATGTTCCATAACTTAACCCATCAAAATATTTTTCCATGTTCAAACAATAAATACAGAATTAGTAATCAATCGTACATTCGTCTGTACATGTTATTTCCAAACAAGCTGTACATTACTAGAGATATTCACTTACCCTATTCATTCTGATCTTCAAGTTGGTCTTGAAGAGTATCCATCCAGTAGCCATGCCGACGAGGTAAGGCCCGAGCCGGGTCCAGGGCTTGTCGTAAATCTTGTCGAATTGCGTGAACGGGTCCTCAGTGCTGGGCACGTGCTCGTTGCTCCAGGACAGGTAGCCCGTGGTCGCCAGCGACGACAGGAAGAACACGCCCGTCAGGCTCACTGACAGTTTGAAGTGGCTGGTAAAATATAAAGGTTATGTTTTTTTTTAAAGAATCTCTCAACTCTTTTTTTAAAACGGCTACGTTACCTCTTCCGAGTTTAATTCTCATAAATAAATGTTGGATTATCTTACCTTGTTGCTAAAATAAGTAGGATCGCGCTGACTGCATAGAACTGTGTGTCGTCAGACAGGTACCAACTCCACAACATACACTGAAACCAAACACAAACAATTATATCATACTAACACACCAAATCATTCATCAAATGAAGTTGGGCTTCCTATCCAGCGAACTCAGTGCAAGTTATTAAATATTTAGGATGCTTGTAAGAGCCCGGCATTCAAAGGAGATCGAAAACTTTTTATGTGCCCTTATCACTCTAAGGACCGAAGAAAAAGTCCTTAGCACTCTAAGGATTGAAGGAATAGGCCTTAGCACTCTAAGGACCGAAGGAACAGCCCTTAGCACTTAAGGACCGAAGGAACAGGCCTTAGCACTCTAAGGACTGAAGTAACAGGCCTTAGCACTCTAAGGACCGAAGGAACAGGCCTTAGCACTCTAAGGACCGAAGGAATAGTCCTTAGAACTCTAAGGACCGAAGGAACAGTCCTTATCACTCTAAGGACCGAAGGAACAGTCCTTAGCACTCTAAGGACCGAAGGAATAGTCCTTAGAACTCTAAGGACCGAAGGAACAGTCCTTATCACTCTAAGGACCGAAGGAACAGTCCTTATCACTCTAAGGACCGAAGGAATAGTCCTTAGCACTCTTAGGACCGAAGGAACAGTCCTTAGCACTCTAAGGACCGAAGGAATAGTCCTTAGCACTCTTAGGACCGAAGGAACAGTCCTTAGCACTCTAAGGACCGAAGGAATAGTCCTTAGCACTCTAACGACCGAAGCAACAGTCCTTAGCACTCTAAGAACACCACTGTCTCATGTATACAATTTCTGTTTATAGGTCAATGTTCGACTATTGCCTTACCATTTGGTCGACGGGGAAGAGTGTGTTGATGTAGAGCAGGTTGCGCCACCAGAACTGCGGGCAGGTCTCGTGGTCGGGCGCTGGCGGCTCGAACACCGCGTTGTGCGCGAACCATTTCATCGTCACCTCCACAACGCCCAGCATGAACAAATACGGAGCCGTCAATCTATGCAAGACATTGTAATATTGTAAAAATCTGCCTTCGAGATCTTAATGTCATATGTATAATGAAAGCCATCTTTGTCATCATCATGTTAAAATAGCTTTAATTAAACTGTGACCAAACCTTAAATACAAAGTATATCGCAGAACCTTTGAAGGTGGCATACTAAGAACTATCTCGCTCAACATGCGAGTATGGTTGATCGTTTATTCCACTTGTTCCAGTCCTGGTACACATCTAAGCATACATGCTCGTCGATGACGGGTACTTATAATCCTGTTATAAAAGTATGAGTTGCTGAGGTTCTAATGGCCTTCAGTGTGTACGAACCTGGCAAATCTGTATCCAATGAGGCCGAGGAACTGTAACACTCCTGATGTGAGCGACCTGCGGCCCTTCGTCAGCAAGTCCAACTTGCCCTTTGCGTTCGTGCGGAAGTACAGGAATGACACAAGCATGCCACTGAGAAAATGTTTTATTAGATACATTAAAACATACATACTGTGTTTAGAATTTGAGGGCCGCGCTGTCAGTTTGACAGCTACCACCGTCGCGTGCGGACGTACGCATAGTGCTGATGTTAATAACAAATGGTTGTTTAATGAACACAGAACACTGGTATCAGTGAATCGGTATCAAGTCAGGGAAAGTATTTTTTTACTTTAGCAACGTGCTGGGAATTTAATTGTGTTCTCGGATTAAAAGTACAATTTCTCTTTAAAGACATTAGAAATTAAAAGGGAACTGTTACCCGAGACAGAAGAATGTGTCGACGCTGTACACTGCGCTGATGATCAGCTGGAACCAGAAACTCTTCTCGAGTATAGCGCGCAATGCGGTGTTGTCAGCGTACTGGAATCAATTTATGATTTATAAATACTGACTGCTAAATTAAATTACTATTAATTACGGTACCGACTGTTCATTCATATGTTATCGCGAGCGAACTGATGCTTGATAACAATTTTACATGGTGTTAAAAGGTTAGCCTATTCATTGTTCTGTTTTTACCAGCAGTGACAAACGAGTTAGCGGTTCATCCGATATTCAGTGAAGCTACCCATAGGCATGTACCTAATGTGTTGCCTACCTTTGATGACAGAGGAGCAGATAAAAAAGAGAATGATAATTCCTTTTTCAATCCTTCCACTCCTCCGTTAAATCGTCCCATTCCCATCCTTTCTCATTCAACAGGCAAAACGCAGAATACTTCTCGTGCTTCACGCCTGTTTTCTGTGAAGCCCCATTCGTGCAATAGATATTGTTGTGGACTCTTCCACTGTTTTAATGACGTGGGCAATCTCATAGTAATGACCTTGGCAATAAACGAAAACACAAAACTGTACATATTACTGGTTGGTTACCTTAAAGACGACGATGCAGGTGTGTCCGAATATGACCCAGACCATGGAGAGCGAGCGCAGGCCGTGCACCACGGGCACCGTGTCTGCGCCCACCGACTGGTCGAAGATCTGCAGCACGTTCGCCTTCATCGAGAACGACAGCAGCAGCTCCGACCAGATACCTGCTGGTTAAAGGTACCTTCTAGATTAACAGTTTCATGCGCACAAGTATAGTAGTCGAGGATAGTAGAACTCAAGGATTTTTATTACACAGAGAGGCCATTTGTTACTCTATCATGTCTGTTTTTAAATATTAAAAAAAGTGGTTCATGATCGTACCTTTGAACTTAGTCCAAAATAGTTTTTAGTTGGGTAAAGTTACATAGTCTTTCCTAATTGTTTTTGTTATGGAAGAAGGCAAACGAGCAAGCGGTTCACCTGATGTTAAGTAACTGCTACCTACTACCGCTACTAACCGCATTATAGACAGGAAAAAGGATATTTCCTTCTCCTATTTATCCCCTCCACTCCTCTTCCTCTTCTCATTCTTTCCTCTATAGAAAAAGACGGGAAGGGGAAGAGAACTACCACTTAACGTAAAGTAAAAAATACTCCTACTACCACGCCTGTCTTCCCGAGGTCATGGTATTTTACCGGTCGAACCGGTATTCGTGCACCAGATATTGTGGGCTCTACCACTGTTAAGAAATAAATTAGCATTTATGTTCAATCAGGAAGTAAGTTTGTTTAACTGTTACGTATATTATAGTTTTGAAATAATAAGGTACGTTTGCTTATGCCAACTGACTGAGTTTGAAGTCTCCGTCGTTTGAGGCGGTCTCCGCGGTGAGGCGCTCTTCCGACGTGTTGCTGTTGATTGCCATGTTGTTGTTCACGTTGTACATCGACTTGCCTGCAACAATATGATTCATGTTACTACTGTCATGACCTCTGTCACTCTGCCATGAATTAACACAAAAATTGACTAGAATAGACGGCACTCATCACCTTATTAAAATTGAATCTATTTTTATTACCAGTAAATATTTTACGTTACCAACACCAAAAAGATTAATTTGAAGTAAACATAAGTTGTAAAATGGCACCTAAGTAACTACTAAAAACTTTCAGGGGTGCTGATTTGCTAAAAAAAGCTATGGTAGGACGATCTAAACTCTTACCAGCGGAGTGTGTGATGGCATTAAGCGTGTTCATGTCGAGCTTGTGATCGGTGTGCGCGCTGTCGGCGGCCATGTTTGCCGCTCGCCTGCGCCTGCGCACCGCGCGCCCCAGCCGCATGTCGTACACCGTAGCTGACACAAGCAGAATGCCCACCACACTGCACACTCCCCTGGAAAATTTTGTAATGTTTTCATATGGTAGGTGACCAACCATCAACAGTCGTAACAATTGCAAATGTCATCACCTCATCATCATTCGTGGTGGCGGTTATCTCGATATTTTAATATATATCGCGAAAACGCAAATATGTAGTAAAAATATATGTGTTACAGGGATGTTTGAATTTCAAATCCCCCCCCTCCTCCCCCCATCACTCCATGCGTAATAATAATGAACAACAGTATGTGGTGAATTAGTCTGTGTGTTACATCACTACGATGTTGGTCATTTTTCTCATGTATTTCACAATGGCGTGAAATTTAATCGTAAATTACTAGTTGTTGAGGTCTGTGTGACCTGAATATTCGTACATTTCGTCAGTGTACTGGTTTATTTAATTATTGTTACCTATCTGGAGTACGAGTGTCAATTATATTAATTTTATTTAGGCCGTAAAATATGTAGTCAAAACTATACAGCATGAACTACGGTTATACTGTGCCGACCCCACATAACGGCGGAACAGGGCAGGGATGATGGCAATATACTGTTTATATAAACATTATATGTAAAGTGGACAGACGACAGTAAACTTACCCATAATATATCCAATAGCTAAAACCGTTCGAATCTGCCATTCGTCTACTGCCGTGAACTCTTCACGAGCATCTTTCATGTAGTTGGAGTGGTTAAAAGATACTCACAGCAAGACTTGGAAAGTGGGGTCGGCCATGTAGGAGTACCCGCCGTGCTGCGGCGAGCGGACCGCGAGCACGGCGTGGCGCAGCACCGGGGACTGCACGGCGGACAGCAGCGCGCCCACCTGCTCCCGCGTGCACGATAGCGGTAGACACAGGCCCAGGTGGAGTGTGCGACGCTGTGGGAAGCACGTCATCTTCAAAACTCATCACTGGTTTTAATTTCATTTTATCGAAGAAGGAGGCAAAGGAACGGAGTTTGCAGAGTTCCGTCCCTCGATCAGTAAATACCCAGCTATAATTAAGAAAATTCGAGTTCCATCAGGCATCTTATTTGGAATTAATGTATAGTTCATATTTAAGATCTCAAGATAACAGGTGTTGGTTCATGAAAGAAGGAGGCAAATGAGCGATACCGTGCGACATGATGCGACCAATACTTATTATGGCTGCAAAGACCAAAAATACATACAAGGACTACTTCAAATTTTTGCGTCGCGTCGCGGTACCGCGTGTCGCTTTGGCCTACGACAATAGATTAATGTAGGACAGAGGTAGGGGAGTTCTTTAGTTTTATAGGATACCTCTTTATGACGTCAATCTTTTGTGAGTTCTTGTGACTTCCCCGGTCGAGCTGGCCCAGATATTAATCCGCTTTATATCCTCGTCCAAAACAAAGACCTTAATTTCCTACATAGTGACTGGCGACCGTTTTGCAACTCTTTTCATTGTAGTAGAAGTTTATGGGTGTAGTTGTCACTTATATTGGGTGCCATATGCACCTCTTCTACAAAAACTTCTAAAGCTGATGTATGGATGTCTTACAGTCTTGATGAGTTCGTGGTGGTCGGTGGAGACCAGCATGCGCACGTTGTAGAAGGCGGTGGCGAAGGGGGGACCGGAGCCAGACATCGAAACGTCATCTCGCCACGCACTCAGAATCGAACCGTCACTCTCTGAAACAGCTTAGTGTATTATCTTTTAAAAATGATGCTTTCTACTCGTATAATATCAAAAATAATATACGCTTGAAGTTTACAGCTGTTGCATAAGATAGGAAAACCCATCATAACATTACTTAATAAGAGACGTGACTCATAGCGAGACTTGGAATATAACACGTCGAGGCGAACGTGTTCATTTCTCGAGCGCGGATCTGACCGAATTATGAACTGGTTAGATAACATCTGAGCGCGTATATCACGAAAACGCAATGTAAGTCTACTAATTCATACGTACGCGTCTTCTTAAGTCTTATACAAAAAAGCAAGTCTTAAACTAACAGTGGCATAGGTAATTGCTTAAACAATTCAGCTCGATATAGGTTGTTTGGCGATCTTGCGGAATACTCATGTACATGTGCAGCTATATTTATGCATTTGTGTTTCGTCTAGTGATGAGGTATTAGACGTATTAACTCGGCGGTTTTTGGAACCAGCATCCCTTCTCATTTCCTCCATTCCTGTGTCACCTCTGGCTTCGATCTCTTGTATATTAATTTATTATATAATTGATATACAATCCTTACTACTTTCTATTTCACCTTCTAAGGGTTTATGTATGTAAATTTATAGTTTAATAAGATATAATGGTTGTAAGATCAAAGGGCAATTGTGTTTGTCCTTACCCCGGCCGCCTTGAGAAGTGACGGGCTTTAAATTGGGCTGCCTTTACCACGGTAGCTCGACGGATAAGATTTATTAAAATAATTACGGAATGCAACTCGTGTTATGCAAAAATACAAAAAGAGAAGGGTCAGTGACCGTGTGGAAATAAAATTCATAACAAAAATACTAAGCCCCATTAACACCTTAGCATTAACATTTACATGGAAAGTTCACGTGAACATTCAGTTTATTTGTTTGAATTTAGTTTATTTTTAAATGATAAGTTCTAAAACTACGCATTAATTTACTCGAAACGCTTTTAATGTTGTGGGAGCTTTATTTTGGGAGCGACAAGTCAAGGATCGAATCCTCTAGAGTTATATATACAACACATTGCACATATTTTGGTTTAATCCCTTGTTAGTTGATCCACCAACTCATGGTTCTCATGCAGTTCGGCTCCATACACGACTTTCTTGAATCCTTACAATTTATTTTCTTTATTCGTTCCCTCTATTTTATCTATGCCTCTCTTGCGGTACAGTTGATAGCTTAACAACTTACTGTTGTACAGTTTGGCGGGGCTGGTGTCGTGCTGATCGTTAAGCACCTCGCAGAGCTCCGCGGAGCCCGTCCAGTAGTTGTTGCCCCAGTAGAACATGGACGTGTAGCGCCCGCTCGCGTCCTCCACTGAAACAAACAAATCTCAACTTTATATTACATTCATTCTGGTCTAATACAATATACGAAACAAAACTGGACTCAACCCGGGGTTTTTATTACCTGGAAACACGGATAAAACATTTTCTTGAAATGAATCCTAGCTAGATCGATTTATTGGCATCGAAACCCCCTGTATATACAATTTCATGAAAATCGTTGGATCCGTTTCCGAGGTAAATATTGTTTATTTACAAGAATTGCTCTACACTGCCAACACTGCCACTCACTTTTGCAACATAAATTTGTTTCGTTAATCTCTCTTCATTCATCCTTTCAACATGCCCGAACCACCGAAGTATACCTCTCACAATTCTAGTCACAACATCCACTTTTAAGCAATGAATGTGTCCTAAAATTTATATTCAGCACAATTCCGCTTCAGCTACAATAAGGTGACGTTTAAATCTTCCGTCAATTTGACATTTAACCAGCAATTTTGAGGACAAGGTTCAACCGAAATTGAAAGAAGGTATTCACAATGTAAAAGTATGAATTAAAATTACAATAAGAATTCTTCTTATGCCTGTTTTGTTATTGTCAACTTACAGATTAAACAATACAATACATCAGTAGAGCGCCGATTATCCGAACTAATTGGGTCATGGATGTTCGGAAAACCGGATAATTGAATTCGGAAACTCTGTATGGTTTTATCGAAATCGGGCCAGCCGTTTCGGAGTCTATAGGTCTACAGGGAACATACATATTTCGCTTTTTATATAGTATTTTATTTTTCATAAAAAGTATCCTATGTACTTCTAGTACTTCCAAGAATATGTGTACAAAGTTTCATGATGATCGCTTGAGTAGTTTTCGCGTGAAACTGTAACAAACAAACTTACATTCACATTTGTGTTATTAGTAGGGATCGTATGCCTATAAAATTATAGTTTGAAGATGCACCTGATTTGTTCTATCGAAGTGACCCGGGACCAGATCCCGCACTGATCTCAGGACGGATGTCTGACACTGGTCTCTTACATTATTTGCCTGAAACCATCGCAATGTAGTTCGGTTAACGGATGATCGGTGTTTTTTCGGTGGTTGGAAATACCTACGAGTATAGACCGTTTCACAACACGGCTGTGCGTGGCGGGAATATACAACATTTTTTACTTCCGTTGGGTATCGAATGCAGGACCATTGTGGTAAAAGGCTCCATGCGATTAATTAAAGGTACGGGTGAATTATACATACAAGACAAATTATTTTATTATTCGTTTGTGCCGAAAGAAAAAAAATTTTTAATAATTCTTTTACCGATATAAAGTTCTACTCATCGTGGATTATCTATGGCTTTATATTTATTTATTTGTCTATGGTTCTATTCGAGGGAAGCTGGTGCGATTTGCTAGTATATAAGAGGCTTACTTACGCCATGCAACAGTTAACAATAAGGCTATTTTACTGTTTCAACATATTAGGATATGTATATGTATATGGCAATTGTGTTGCAGATGCGTTGCCTACCTTTAATGGACAGAAGAGGGCATAGACAGGAAAAAGGATATTTCCTTTTCTCCGTTAACCCCCTCTCCGTCCAATTCTCTTCCATTTCCCATCCTATCCTTGTGAGGAAGGGATGAGAAGGAGAAGAGGACTGAAACTGGGCCTCCGGCGCCGCACTCATTAGACGAAACACAGAGTACTTCTACTTCACGCCTGTTTTCTGTGAGGTCGTGGTATTTCACCGGTCGAGCCCGCCCATTCGTGGAACAGATGTTGTTGTTGCGGGCTCTACCCAGTGGCAACTTAGCAGTTTAAGTTACTATGGGAATCGGTTTAAAACAGTAATACTTTTATATAGAATAATATATCACATTGTGTTCACTTAATATAACTCTATATAAAATATATTTAAGAATTGGCGCGCCTGGGTAAGATACAGATATTTTAAGTCTGTGTAATTGATATTTAAGGTTCAAGGCGGGTAACACTTGACGGCGAGCGGTCTCTTCCGTACTACACGGAAGCCTTCCTGTGGCTGTCGGGAAATTGCTTCCTCACTGCCGTAATCACAGTACTCCACTACGAGGAACACAGTCTGTGACATCGACTAATGATGCGGTGTCGCTGTAGTGTTACAAATTGTAAATTACTTTACATCAAGTGCTTTAACTGAGTTTATGCAATATGCTTAACGAATCCGAAACAATTTAGCAGAGAATTTAATGACCCTCTAACTGATTATAACCTTAAAACGCCATCTGATTCTTGAAACGTAATTATGTATACTAAAATTACTTGGAAGGTAAAATGATTATCTGCGTATTTCATGTTCATTACATTTGGCATTTCGTATCGAATGTTTTACGTTTAAGTTGCATTGATCTGATATACTAGAACGTTCCATTAATTTGTTCAAACAAGACTTTTAATAATGTATACTTTGTGTCCAATATCTTTTTTGCCCCATTTTTCTAAATGAAGCAACACGCAAGCGGTATACCGCAAGTTAAGTGAATTTCAAAGGTTAATCAGATAGTATGTCCACGTACACTGCACTGTACTTCTGAACTCACTCTATTAAAATCTCCACTGTCGACTGGATATCTCACTTTTTTTTGTGACTGACTTGTTACTGTTTGCCTAGAAGAGGCATCTACAGCTACACCGGGCTGAGGGCGGCAGGGCGCAGAGGGCGCCCAGCCTAAGCCTCTTTTAAAGTAATGTGGCTCGAGAGCTCCTCCATAGAGGGAGCCTCGGCTCAGGCAGTTACTTTATTATTTTTACCGGATTGGTACTTTATTGAAATTGATTGTATCATTATAACCATTGTCAAACACAATAGCGCGATTTAAAACCACAGCGGCGCCATCTATTTTGATCAAATTAAACACAGTATATAGAGTATAAATCAATTTAATGGGTTTTTATAACCATAATGGTGAAATTAGCAGTCATTGGTGAAAGTTATAATTTAAGAAGGCTTGTAAACTGCGACTCTGAAATTATTCGTCATATGTTCTGTAGTCGGGTATTTAATTATTAACTTGATTAAAATAAATATGAATAAATAAAATAAATAAATATTAAATTTGCTTTCACTAGTAAGAAGGACCATGAATTCGGCAAATGAATGGACTCAAGCATAGAGCTTTTGTCTGCACTGAAAATCATAGAATAAAATAAAGTTCGTGTATCTGATATAGGCGTACAGGTTCATGGAGGCGCAGGTGTCATGGCCGACTGAGCGATTTATTGTTGTCGAAAATATTGTCGAACGGTTATGGACAAGGGACCAATTAAGGAAAAAAGAGGTGGAGTTAAGTGGATCCATTGTAATCAATGTATTTACAATGCCTTGACCTTTTATTAAACAGAATTTTAAGTCGAGTTTTTTAGGTTATTTTTAGTTGTTTTTAAGTGCATAATGAATGTATTGCTTATTTTATCCTAGTTATACATGTAAAAATATCAGAAAGCGTCTTTCTGACATTTATCTATAAAGGGATGTTTTTAAGGCGTCATTGTTACTGACAGTACGTAACATACTAATTCGTCGATTACCACAGATGATTGCATTAGAAAAAAAATGAGAATTCTTACGATTAATCGGAGACTATTTAGCGTTGTAAATATTGACAGTTTAATGACACTATCATTACCTAAAATTGTCTCTGAATTCGACTTAACGGACTAATTAAATATTATATTTATATTATCAGCATGTATATGAACAAACATTATATATATACGATCATTTAATACTTAGATGCACTCGGGCTCCTCATTGCACTTGCAACATGTGTTGCGTCCGCAAATCGAATGCAACAATCTCCCCAGAAGTGGGCTTCGCGTTGTGCAATGACGTTCCGGTTTAAACATCCCGTCATTGTGAATGAGCATACGTGAACAGTCACGTTAGTTACAGTAAATAATATAATATAAAATAGCTTTTGGGTGATTTTTAGTATGAGTATGTAAATATACGTTATTGGACGTACGAATTAAACCTTGTAACTGAACTTATATTTCCAAACGTGATCACGTAAGTAAAATTTATTAGCACTTTGACCTATTAAACATTTGTATCCGTACACCAAAATGAATACATTGTTCTATATCCATTTACGTACGAACGCCGATAAAATCCGGGCAAGTTGGAATTGATTTCAGACGTCGGAACTATAAGCGACACGACAAGTTCTATAACAGAATTCTTTCTGCAAAGTTTCTAGGCCCAATAGTATGGGCTGTGCGTTACTATATCAGTTAGTGTCTTCTTTTATGTAGAAGATTAAACGGAGATCCAACGTGGATACTAAATCATAAGATCTCAGAGACCAATTCACTCGAACATTCTCGAACCAGCTCATTCGAGTGAGAAATTGCGCGGTCAAAATGGTAGCTCAAACTGAACTGTCAACTGTATTCCCGACCACCGAAAATTAACATCAGAAGACATATCTTCGGTAGTTAAGTAATGAAATACACACATAACGCACAAATAACGAATGGCGCGAGATAAAATGTATGTTTCCAAAGTTGCAACTAAATGCAATATTCTATGCTTTATGCTCCTATCCCTCAGGAGTTCCCGGACACGGCCAATAGGCTTACACTTAATTTGTGAAAACAATTGTGTTCATTTGAATCGTATTTCAATTGAAATTCTCGAGTTTCCAAGTTGCAGCGCACTCGCTGGGGCTGTGTTTATGAAATCATAGTTGCAACAGGCACTTTAGCAAATCTTGTCCGTCACTGTTACTTGCATAAAATGATAGCTCTACAACCTATAACAGAACACCTTTTTATTGACTATGTGACAGATGACATATGTGTCATTAGTGACATACGCTGACGCAACGCGTCAACGGTGTCAAATCGACATGAAGCAAGGCGGAGGGAGGGGGCTGCCACATTCCTACATCACGTAACTTTCGTTCTCGCGCGGTTAAAAGGCGACCTTCATATATAAAGATTTGTTTATTCTATGAAATATTATGTCATATCTTTTGACAATTAGTTACTCACGAGCGGACATAGTAAATAAGTTGCAGGCCATAGACAATTAATTAAATTTGGCCTCTCGAACTTTCGCTTAGCTCGTCCTACGCAAAGTAATGTCCAAAGACACGTTTACTTATTTTAGTATCTAGTACTTTGCTAAGCCAAGTTATATTAATGAGTGATGCTTTTGGCTAATGCGTATCAACGACTATTTATCTGAGCCATGGCGCGCGGTCATGGCGTCAAGTTATGGTCACGTAGCTCCCGCGCCACGGCCGGCTGTGGCGGTTGACGAATATTTACTTTAACGTATGGTGCAAGTGATAAGCAGATTATTTTCAACTAATTTTGACGACAAAGAACGCTTACACAAATAAATGGGACAAACTGTGAGTTCGCACTGCCGAAAACATTTACAAAAAACATATTGTTATCTCTTTCTTTCTCTTTGAAAAAAACTGAGAAGTTCTTTAACAAAGAATTTTACCGTGTGTGATATGCCACTTCTGATTCAACATACGATACGATAAAGAAAGATATGATACCATTATTACCTTGGTTACATTATACATATATTTCTGCGAGGTTGTCGTACGTCTTCGCTTGTCCAGCATAGCTGTTGCGGCTGATATAGCAAGATGTTCTATAGTATATGTACGACAACATGCTGCGTTTTGTAGCAACTGGCAGTTGACACGGAGTTCCGCGGGTTGTGCAAGCGTTGGGGCGTACTCGTACTTTCACGCGCGCGACGCCGCGACAGCCCTGCTAGTGTCGTACACCGATCATACCGGTGTACAAGTGAAGCCCATTACTTAGTTGACCACAGTGGTGGATACTTTGGTTAGACTTAAAAAAGCAAAGGTAAGAATCACAATGAGTTCTAAAACTAAACGCATCTTTGGATCTCTTTCTTTTACGTATAAAAATGCATAACGACGTAGTCACAACGTAGTCTTACAAGAAAATAAAATTTGTGTAACCATTTTCTTCATAAATTCTACCTCTGAAGGCAGACAAGAATGTTCTTATGTCTATAGACAAGTCTGTGGTATCTGATAACCAACAATCTACCAAAACCTTCTGGCTATCCCTACTAATATTATAAATGTGAATGTAAGTTTGTTTGTTACGCTTTCACGCGAAAACTACTCAACCGATCATCATGAAACTTTGTACACATATTCTTGGAATTATTAGAAGTAACGTAGGATACTTTTTATGAAAAAAAAATAGTATATTAACAGCGAAGTATGTATGTTCCCATAAACCTGTAGACTCCGAAACGGCTGGACCGATTTCGATGAAATTTACAGGGATTGTCCAGATTCGCACAGCGGGTGTTTCTGTGCTTGGTAGCGATCGGATCAACATAATTGGTGGTACCCGGACGAAACCGGGGCGGGTCACTAGTATCTAATAATAGTATAAATTAAATGGGCTTGACTTGACGTTATAATACTGTAAAAAATAATTTCTTATATTTAAAAAATACACATTGAAATTAAAACTAATGTAAAAACTGTCAATAAAAGTTGATTGGCTTATAGTTTCTTTCTGAAGGTACTGTCACAGGCACCTTGTACCTCATCTGCAACACATTTTCTTGTTGCGGATGTCTATGGGTAGCGTTCACTTAACTTCAGATGAACCGCGTGCTCGTTTGCCACCTTATTCCATAAAAAAAGGTAGATCGAGCGGGCAAGTAACGAACGTAAAATAAAATAACTGGCTACTGTTGAAAGTTTATACAAATCAGGAAAGTGGCTCTGAGGTGCAGGGATTGTGGGGCAGGATCGATGACCGAACCGGTCTACACAAAAAATTGTACGAAGGTACACATTCCTTTCTATTGACTCGTTAGGTAGATTGGACACTCACAGATTTAAATGTAAGAAATGTTGGACATTTGACTAAGGAATTACCAATTCAGCCCGGTTTCTGAAACGTTTGTCAAATTTTTATTCAACTAAAACATTTTACAAGTTAATATAGTTGATAATAAAAGTTCTAAAAACTCAGATGACATTTGATCGGCCGTTTGACAGCTTAGACTCGACTTAGGGTCACAGATATATGTTGGACATTTGTACCTATCTTCTGCGTGGACGCTACTAGGCCTAAATAAAAAAAATACTAAATAGGCCTATCCTTTGTTAATGGGAGATATCTTTATTCAATTATAATCTTTATAAAGGACTACAAATACATTATTTGTGTTATAAGAGAAACCTGTACAGGTCCGTGACCTCAGTTCACAAATGACATTCTCGGTGACATAATATGAGAAAGGTCATACCCGTGCGGGTGATAATATTGTATTTCTTTTATTCTAGGACCCGAATCTATGAAAAATATGTATGACCTTAAATGTGTTTATAATAGCTTTATTATTATGCAATTAACGGATGCAATATTTGTGCTAGTAATCTAAATGTCTATGATCAGGTTTCTGTGCATATTGCGCTCGCCTGTTCAATGTAACTGCTGATTTTGAAGTTAAAATAACGAGAAAAAAATAATACACAGATAATTATTATTACCTTACCTTATAATGATTCTTATTGATTCCTATAATCATACATCCGTGAAAAAAAAACCAACCCCTAAGCACAAAAACGTCTGCTCCATGAAGACTTGTCTATGGTTTCATAGAACATAATCGAATTGTTCCTGGATTCGAACGGTATTCAATCAGAGAGTGTATAGTCTATTAGAATCCACAATAAACGTCATTGTCGTTGGTTATACACTAACCATTCCTTCTCCACGATGTGTGAAAGCGATATGAGGTCTATGGCCCGATTCTGCTCCTTATTACATCGTGATTTATGAATAGCGTCTCTTTACATATTGTAATAGAGTTTATAATGCTTTGCATGCATTCAAAGTCTTATTACCATCGATTTAGCAAGTTACGTCTAAAAGTTTGTAACTTTTCTTTCGACATTTTAATTTGTCATACTGGATAAGGGATACCATGTTTATTGATACCACCAACACCGTAATATCATTTTTTATTGATAAGTGGGCAAATGACCAGATTGTCGCCTAAGTGATCTCCGACGCCCATGAATATACACAACGCCAGAGGGATTACAGACGCGTTACCGGCCTTTAAGGAAGGAGTACGCTCGCTTCTTGAATTCCTCTAGAAACAGATAATTCAACAACGAGGGTGTGCGAGGCTGGGATCATCGAAGAACAAGCCAAATCGATCAGTATACAATTAAATAAGTACTATAATAGTAAATTAAACAGTGGTAGAGCTCGCAACAACAATAAAAAAAAATGTATGAGTTTCGTGGTAAAACCTAAGCGGGCTGGTCTGTGATGAATGGTGCCTTTAGCTTCTTTAGACCACTAGTATTCTTTCTTTAAATTACTTCTAATTCTCGCCTGCCAACCATTTTGTGTTATTGAAGTTCGAATAAATAATAACACGATAGATATTTGAACTTCTAATGGTATTCGCAAATATAAAATCGTTTGCGTTTAATATTTCGCAATGCAAATAATTTCCTGCTTACTTTTAAAGTTCGCCCGCGAACGGGCCACCTTACGCAACATTCGCAGACATCTCTTTCGCACGCATCGAACCGTGAATTAGCCGTCCCTTTCATTGACCTGGTTCATACAGCTTTCTTGTTGTATTTTAAAGAATTTGAATTATAAAAAATAACTGTTTAAGGCGAAGGCCATGCGTAAATGGTGAGTGGACTTTTCTTCCAAGACTCGGGTTTCCAGCCAGAGTTATTTTGTGTTTGATTTTTAAAATAATGCAATACTAAAATCTTCACCACCGGAGGCCTCATATTTCCATGACTGTGCTGTGTTGTAAATGAATAAATCGTGTTTTAATTAAATCAAACTGAGTTAGACTTGATCTGATGTCACGATACAACGTAGTCGTTTAATTTAAATGTGTCTATTAAATTGTCTCCAAAACTGTAAATTAATATATTTTTTTAATTATTGCCGTTTCCATTACCATCCAATAGGTCCAAGTGAAACCGCGCTTATGGAACCGTACGTTGCGTCACTCGTCGGAAACAAAAAAACCTTGGTCACTACAACATTTTCTCATTTATCATTCATTACATATTTTAGTATTGTTTGACAAAAGCACGACAATTCCACATAAATGTTGATTTAAAAGACACGACAAGTGATTCTTTTAATGGAAGAAGGTGGCACACGAGCAAGCGGATCACCTGATGTAAGGTGAGCGCTACCCATAGACATCCGCAACAAGAAAATGTGTGCAGATGCAGTGCCTGCCTTGAACGGAGAGATGAGGGGAAAGATCCCTGCCCAAGCCTTTTTCCCGTTCGTTATGTGGAGGGTGGGAAGTGGAAGAGGATTGAAATTAGGCCTCTGGCACCTCACTTCTCAAGCCAAACGCAGAGTACTTTTACTTCACGCCTGTTTTCTGTGAGGTCGTGGTATTTCACCGGTCGAGCCGGCTTATTTAAAAAAAATGGAAAAGTAACTAGTACTGTACTAGTACTAAAGTACTGATACATTTAGCACCTATTCTCTGGGACTAGGATTCCTTTTAAATTAACGTCTTCCATGAAATTTAGAATAGAATTTCTTAGGTTATTAGATAGATACGCAGGTTTTAGATCAATCTGTGCATTTTAATTTTCGGAAGTGACCTGGTCATTTGTGTTGCAATATTTTTCTTCTGTACAGTGACAAGCGTGATGCAACCGGCCTCACACCGTCGCCGCACCGATCCGCCGCGCCGTTGTTTTGGTCATTAACATTTACGTAAGCCAAGACCAGTCGCGCGCGGATCAACTCTCGCGCAAACCAAGCAATCATTACGCAAAATAATACCATACTCCGTAATATTAGGTTAATGTTGGGTCTATATCTGAAGCAAATAATAGTGCTTTGATTCCATTCACTGCGACAGCTTCAATTCAGGTATATTCTTACCTCAGCAAATCTTACATTCAATTTTAAAAAAAAAACAACATGCTTGAAATTATCCGATTTTTAGCGCTAAGCCAGATTTATTCAGAAGTAGGATAATAGTTTTCGCGCGGTATCCATTGTGACCTCATGCAGCTTGAACGGCTTGCTGATTTTGATGAATGAGGTGTTATTAGATTGTTTATTTTTTCCCCGAGTACCATAGCTTATATGATGCATGATGATCAGTCAATCGGTTTTATTTTTAAATAAACTATTTATTACTTGTCAATTAAGTACATTTATTTTAGTAACTCGATTGTGTGTCAAAACCAACGTAAAACTACGTTTACCACGTGCAATGCGTTCTTTGCTTTGTTTACTAAACTACTGGTCTAACTCTAACCATCAGCCAGAATAAGAAACAAATAAAAGTTGATTAATGTTAGCTTTGAATTAGCTGTAATAAAAGTCACATATACTCGATGGTTGCCAGGTTTTGACAATTGGACATGTCAAAATGAATACTCAATCAAAGTGACATAAGTCAATATACCTCTTTCTGTCTTTCAACCAGATCTTTGGTTCAATTTGTTTTTAACGTGTTTTATTGTAATTAAATTCCTAGAAATGATTACTAGTAACATCCAGCTAGGTCTTTCGTTTCCCGCCACACGAATACAAAATCTCCGTGTTTGTAATTTAAAAAGATGACAGTTTGTGTTATGAAATCATGTGAAAAATATAAATCGAATAAATGTACGTGTACGAACATTAATTAATTCTTGATGTATCTTAAATATTTTATACACAGTTAAATATAAATTTTAATGATAACAATGCGACGCCATGACATATTACAAGTGTTGCCAACTACATTACAAAATTATGTCTACCCTAGAAATACAACGGAATATAAACGACGATGGATTAAAAAGTGATGTTAAAATAAGTTTAGTAATTTACTTTAATTGCGATTAACATTTTTATTTATATATGTGTACACTGGTAAACATTAGCGGTAAAAATCAAGCTTTACTTTCGAATTTGTATGGAAAGCGGTATCAGGATGTATATATATAAATCTGTGCATATGGTGTTATTAATATAATAATAATAATAATAAATCAGCCTTTTCTAGAATTTTTCCCACTGCAGGGACAAAGGCCTCCTCTCCGAGAGAGGGAATGAGCCGTAATCCACCACGCTGGCCCAGTGCGGATTGGTGGATGTCACATGTCTTCGAATTTGATGGTTCTAAGAACATGCCGGTTTCCGCACGATGTTTTCCTTCACCGTTATTAATATACCAAAAGAAATAATAAATCTATTAATAACGCATTAACTATTGAAGCAACGAATTAATTCTAAGGAAAAACAATAGAGTGAACCTTGTAGCGACGGCCAACTACACTTTCTCATTGAAATATTGTCACGCATCTATTAACTTCGATATTTTTATAATACTTCTAAAGGGTGCTTCCCCCTACCACGGCTGATGATTCTAACCGTGGGATTCCGCTGCCGAAAACATTCCCGGTATAACATCTCAGGTTTTTCAATGTGTGCTTGTTTCGATATACGATTTTTCGCTGGTGTTTTGGCTAGTTAGTTACTGGCTCGATTGAAGTACCATAACCTCACAAACTACCAAAGTGTAGAAAGAGTGAGACTTCTTCAATTATTCCTAATACTTCGAAAAACGTAAAAAAGGGCTTACGCCTAAACTAAACGTATATTTTTTTTCGATTATGAATTTATCATATTAATTATATGACTTTTTTTTCAGTTTCTTCAGTTATCTAATGAGAGTTGGTTTAATCCAAGGTATGCTACCACAGCCTTTAATTGACCTCAATGCATAATTGTGTGATAGCAGTATGTGGATATGTACAATGCTTAAATTAATTTAGACAATACAAGGTTCCCACGCACGTACGCTTTTCAATTTAAGGGTTGTCACTCAACGTGTAATATAAACAAATAGATGTTAATTTGTACTTTATTTTTACGTAATATATTTTAATAATACTACAATTTAATTAACTTTATCTCGTTTTTATCTTTTTTGTAAAAGTCTGTAGTTTTAGGAGGTTACTAAAATTGGGCTTTAAGGAGTTTTACATCCTTATCTATCTATCATACAAACATACATTCATACATACATTTACACATACTCTCTCTCACACACACATATACAGACATACCTTTCTATTGTTGTTATTTATGCTTGTTAATTAATTTCTTAGACTTTTCCGTTCGTTAATTTTTTATTTTAATGATTCATTAGTTATTTAATTATGTATACTAGCACTAAAATGTACTAAGTAGGGGAAGGGATTGGCTCCTGAAATACAGAGCAACCTAGTTTGGGTGTCAAGGCTTTATTGAAATTGATTGTAAGAGTATACAAACAGTAACGCAATTATTTATTTTGTTTATTTTACGACGCGGTTTCTAAATTTGTTCCTATGTGATTAATGAGCCAGTTTTTCCACTTTATGTGAGGCGGAAAAATAACCTATTGATACTTATGATGACACGAAAATGTTAGTTATTTTTTATTATATTATATCTACTAAATTAATACCATAAATAGTACTATTGTTAAAAATAAAATAGTTGGCAGCCCTGGCCACAGACAGTGGTAATTAACGCATCTGTACGCTTCGTCGGAAGGAATAATCTATGAAATAATGAACGCGCCTCGAGGAACATGTCAAGCGCATCACTCTTGTCTTGACGTTTCATCGCTCAAGCATATATCGCGGCTAAAGAAAAATTCTTTCAAGTTCCTTATAGACTTCTGATTTCGTTAAAATATTGATTAGTTTAGGACTTACTCGGAAAACCCTGTCTGTCACTAATAAACAACCTTCTGCAAAAAATTGAAATAGATATTAAACAATATTTCGTTTCATTAATTTGACAGCTTGAGATCTATTTTTTTTATAAGAGAAGCGGGAAAACGAGCGGCGGGAATAGCAACACCGGAGGAATTGCAGATGCGGTGCCGGCCTTCTATAATTCTATGATTAAAAATCACAACTAACTACTTAGGCCCGGTATACACGGCGGGCACGAGTTTAACAGTATTAGGCTTGTGAAACTTGACGTACACATATGGTGAGTGAAATGCGTCTAGTTTTCCCGCATCCTGCTCGCATTACGTACGCGGGCCCTGTGGCGCAAGGCTGCCAGGGCCCGGCCCTCACCTAGGCCTTACCACTCCTTAAACAATTTCCAGTATGTGTCAGGTTTTTGTAACGTGTCTACTAGCTTGTTAGATCTTATGTAAACGAAGCTATCATTCTCAAATCAATATAAATTTGTATTTTATGCTATTATATATATGTTTTTAAACAAGCTAAGTTTAGCTTATTTGTATTTAACGGAATATTTGAACTCCATTAAAACGTCGGAATTATTTTACACTTTGCGCATTTATCAAGAACCGAGGAAAGTACAAATTTCTTAATAATTTGTCCCATTATCCTTACCAGGATTTTAAAGGAACTAAGCATGTTATTTAGTTTTTAAAACTATTAATTGCTATTTATAATTATGCAGTGGACGGATTAGACTGCGGAAATAAAAAAAATGAATAATGATTTATAACCTATAAGAATTGCAAAAGGTTAATACGTCATATTTAAAGGGAAAAACAAAATATACAATATCATGAAACTAAAAGCAAATATTAGACATTCTGTGATTTTTTTAAAATTAATATTTATTCTATTTGGGCTAACTCATTGCTTGATCCAACGCAAATATATTCACCAAACATAATACACATAGCATGAACAGGAAATACTTACGCGCTTCATGTTATTTGCAAATAATATCGTAAAGGTCATTTAATTTGTTGAATTAATAAAACGATGGTCGTGGGATTTGCAAATAAAGTAAGAGAATATTGGTAAGGACAGAATTCTAAATCTATTAGGTAAATCTTTCATACCATCGCTTCTAAGAATCTCCATTAAAACGTCAAAATTAATTGTCTATGGCTAGGAAAGGATCTGAACATTATATATTCGTTCAAGGCGTTGAATCTAGAACATTATCTGTGGGTAATTGTGATTCTGTAAGTTCAACGGCCCGGCTTATCCTTGTACAATTTGCTCTCCACTTTCATCATGCATGCATTGAGGTTAGTGACGTGATGTGGATGCAATTATTTAAAACATTAGTAAGCTCCCGGATAAAAAACTACCATAAATATATAAGATTTGTAACTGAAAAACTATTCACGCGTTTATTAGCTTGATATATGACAAATATTAACATGGCAACGTACATTGGTTTTTATTTTCTTATCCCTCGGGAGGTTTTTGTGGGTGGAAAGATCACTCATGTCATTTAATGTACTCCTGACAATATGCGAAATTTCATGACGATCGGTAGATTCGTTAAGGAGTTAAAGCGCAACAAACAGACGCAAACTTGAATTTGCATTTATAATATCACTAGTAATCCACCCTGTCCACCCTATCCACCACCCACGGGTAGCCGTTTCGGAATATATACGGAACATCGTCTTTTATATGCACCCGTAAAAACACAAAACGTATCCCTCGGGAACCGTACATTTATCCGGAATAATAAAAATAGATATTTTGACAAACTTTTTTTTTACTTTTCGTAATTTTTTTTTCATAAAAGTATCCAATGTTACTTCTAATACCTCCTTGAATATGTGTACAAAGATCCATGATGATCGGTTGAGTAGTTTTCGCGTGAAAGCGTAACAAATAAACTTACATTCACATTTATAATATTAGTAGGGATTATATTAAGAATTCTGTTATATAGTCGCTTCTGGTACTTTTAGCACATTATACGTTGTGCGAAAAGTGGAGGCAAAATCAGAAGCATGCTTCCTTAAATAAGAGGATATTAAATTATTTTATACGGTGTAAATTAATTAAATTAATGAAAAATGCAATAACAAAAACATTGTTTTTAATGCCGTGCGTATCCGTTGGCTTGACTGTTTTAAATCTCACTTAGCAACATCCATGAATGTGGTTTTTGGACTTTCTCTTTTATATTTTTTCCGAGCGATATCGTCTCATGTCACGTTAACGAACGTTTCGTTTTCGATGTAAACGTTTTAAAACCGTCAACAATTGACAGCTCTCTTGTCTATGGTTTGCAAATTGCGCGCGCTGTCAAATGTCACAATTCCGTTCAGATACACATCAAACAATACAACTATTGTTATCTAGAGATAGTTTGTGTGTAATTACAATAGTACAATCCTTTCTATTAAACGGAAACACCTGTTTCACTATAATATTACAATAAGACAGCTTGTAACAATAATATCAAAGTTATTAATATGGCGCTGCTTTCAGATTACGTGGGAAACGTACGGAACAACGGACAGACGGAAATGAAAGGGAACTTCTTAGATAAGCGAGTTGTCAACAAACTCAGGAAGTAAGGACTAACAATTTAGCATTAGTGAACTCTTAAGATTCCATTAATGTCCATCGTAAATAATAGCGCGTTAGTCCTAAGCATAAATCGTTAGATATTTTGTGAAGTATAAAAATCAAAGTATGTATGTATGTGTGTATAACTAAAACTCTTTTATATGTCCCGTGTACAGTAAATTATAATGGTATTAAGTATTCCAAAATCCTAAGCTGATCATCCTATTAAACCTCTTTACGGATGTTGTTTTAGGATTAGGGACATTTTAATGCCAGTTCATGTCTTAACTAAAAGTGTAATGAAAACTCCTTAAGTTTGTTGGAATTAAATACTTGGACGAAAACTCGACGTAGGATTTAACCGTAGTGTTTTTTTTATCTGCCGTATGTGTTAATATGAAGTAGGTAATAGAAATGCGCAGCCAGCTGCCGGCTTGTTCAACAATCTGATAGTATGGACTAGATGCCGGCGCATGCGCAACCGGGGTGTTACATAACACTACGGTTTGCGAACGAAGATGTCCATTGGGAAATAGTGTTAGTAGAAATTCGAGCTGAAGGTCGCCGTGTCGCAAGTTTGCATGGTTGTCCGGTGAGGCTGTTGACAATTGGGACATGTTTGTGTTTAGTTCGGTGCACTAATATCATTGGAATCCAATAATTGTTTGTTTACGCTTATTGAAACAGCGATCAATGAACTCTACAATAGCACGCGCGTTAATTTACAAAATACAAGACCATCAACAACTGTAGACAACAATTTAACAGTGGTAGAGCACGCAACAATAACATCTGTTGAAGAATTGGCCGGCTCGACCGGTGAAATACCACGGCTTCACAGAGAACAGGCTTCAAGTAGAAATGCTCTGCGTTTCGTCTGATGAGTGAGGTGCGCGAGGCCTTTCAGTCCTCTTCCCCTTCCCACCCTTTCCTCATAAGGCTAGCACGGGAAAGTCAAGAGGATTCATTGTTCTATATTTTAATTTACTTAGATTAAGTAAAATGTATTCCCATTGATTTTGATTCACGGACTATCAGTATACCTAGTAGTAGTAAAAAACTGGCGGCCACCAATCCGACTAGGTATTAAAGCTAAGCAAGATTCACATAAATTTATATTATACAGATTATCTTATCAAGCTTAGCCTAGCTTCAAGAGAGAAGAAAAGATATAATTATTGTACCCCTTGGCACTCCGGGAAACCTCATTCAAAATGTCAGCCAGACAAATACAAACCTATCGAAACCAATGATTAGCGTAGGTATATTGATTTATTCTTATTTAAACAATTAATTACATAAAGCTAGACGTAGATATATAAAAAGTCGTGTGAATGACCGTTCCTAATAAATCGTCCGTGGTTATTTAAAATGTCTGGCGGACAGCGAGCGGTGTATTATCTTAAGTGTCAAAAACTACCTCTTATTGTGCCTCAATTAATATGTCGAGTGGTTTGTAACGGAAGTGCAATATGCGATGGAGCAACGTACTGTTCGGATTGCGGAAAATGACTTGCGACAAGCGCTTTATGGTATACTAGTGACACGCACTGGCTTCGCCCGGATAGCCGTTTCGGAACCTATACGTACACATTGCTTTTGCAATGCATTTGAAAACCAAAAACAGTATCCCACGGGTACCGTACATTTTTCTGCGTTAGCTCGAATATTACGGCGAAGCATTCCTCAAGACCGTATATGAAGTATATAAGTCCATATACATTTACATACACAGTAATATTTGCTAAATACTTTAACACTTTTAAAGTCGTAACATGTGCTCCAAGACATCGGTTGCGAAACCATACGTACCTAATTGTATTCCGTATGGCGTTCAATATTTAGAAAGTTATGTTTGTTTTCGGCGTTCGGAAGCAATTTGTTAGCGATAATTGTATGCAAGACATCGTGAAATAAGGATTCTAATTATATAATATTGCAATAAATATTCAGATTTTCAAACAGAACGGCAATACTATTTAAATTACGAAATTCAGAATAAAAAAACTCAAATGTTAAAAATGATATACGGAACACCAAAATGATATTAGAAAGTCAGTGAAATCACCAAAATATGATAATAGAATACAATAGTGCGTTGTATACAATACAATTAAACTAGCACTTAAAAATTTGCAGCCGCTTGCACAACTGCACTCGTATAAATATCAAACACTATTCTGGATCTCTAACGAAATATTGTATCCAAATCTTGGCCACACATACCACTGGTTTCTTCGACACCAGAACGAGGATAGAATCATCTAGCATGTGACAACCCTAAATCGTATACTGATAGTCCGTGAATCAAAATCAATGGGAATAAATTCTACTGAATCTAAGCAACTTAAAATATAGACAAATCTCTTCCCTTTCCCGTCCTATCCTTATGAGGAAAGGGTGGGAAGGGGAAGAGGACTGAAAGGCCTCGCGCACCTCACTCATCAAACGAAACGCAGAGTACTACTTCACGCCTGTTTTCTGTAAGGTCGTGGTATTTCACCGGCCGAGTCGGGACATTCGTGCAACAGATGTTGTTGTTGCGGGCTCTACCACTGTTGTATTTTTAAGTAGATATTTGAAATTCTTTGGACTTAAGTGGACAATTTCTGCTTTAAGTCTATAAGATAAGAATATATTTATCAAATAAGAACAAGTATTAATGCAAGAGAAACGTTTACTAAGTAAAATAGATTGTACGATTATTCAACAAACGCGACCCAGTTAAAAAGTTTCAAGTTGGCATTACGCAACTTTATGGAGGCCGCGTTGATAACTTAAGTCATACGTACGGAAACGTAGACATTTTTGTTTAAGATACAGCAATAAATTTAAAATTTCATATCGTTAATTAAACAAGACAGTACCTATTTCTAATTTTAAGTTTTTACTATAGTAATTTTTGAAATTAAAATGTATTAACTTACTTAATTAACATAACTTATTAATATTTATTTAAAATCTAAAAGTCTTATATTTACTAACATTATAAGGAGGAAGGATTTGATTGTTTGTTTGCATTGAATACACTCCGAAACTACTGAACCGATTTGAAAAATTCTTTCACTGTTGGGAAGCTACACTGTCCCGGATGACATAGGTGTAGTATATTTTTTTAAAAAAAATGGGATCCTTACTGAAAATCCAATAATGTAACCCAAGTTGTAGAAAAAATTACCTTAAAAATTATTTACTTTGAAATTTCGTCCAACTTAAAAAATACTTTCTTTAGTGTTACCCGTGCGAAGCCGGGGCGAATCATTAGTGTTTAATAGAAGTCATTATTAACAGGTAAATAATCTACGCGGAATATACCATTGGATATCTCATGTTTTATTTGCTTAGACATGTCCTAATTCAGTTTGAAATTTAAAAGATTTGCTGAATTAATAATATTAAATCAATCAGTTTTTTAGTGGTGGCTCAGTGGTATAGCCCGACTTACGTACTGTAGGTCGTGGGTTCGAACCCAAGCAAGCGCGTTACTTTGTCTAATGCTCCGAAAACGGTAAATACTTAGTGAGGAAACCGGCATGTCTTAGAAACACCAAATTCCAACATGTGACTTCCGCCATGCACTGGGTTAGAGTGGTGGATTACGACCCCTTTCCTCTCTCGGAGATGTCTGTGTCCCAGCAGAGGGCAAACATTCTAAAAAGGCTGATTTATTATAATGTTTGCGGTCCAATTCTATTGATAATTATTTAATTTTGGAGTGAAATGCAATCCAAATTTTGAGTCTGTAAGCAATTTAAATTGAACGCTATGATATCCGTAAAATTAGTTTTTACAAACGTATCAAATTCGTCTACAGATAACGAATTCTTAAATTAAGAATAGTCTGCTATAATAAAAATGAACTCACTCTTCAAAGCCCACAGTTTCTTCAGCAGCAACCCATTCACGTACTCTTGCATTTCTTCCCTGCACAACCCATTCACCGTTCTCTGGAGCTCATGCCACTGGTGCACCAATATCTCTGCATCCATTATCTTCAGCATGTTCTCTATCCCGACTAAATCTGTATGATTCGTTGTTTCCAATCTGAGTTGCATTTTCGATTCGTTTAACGTGTTTCGTATGGACTCTGTGAGTTTAGACAGAACATCTTTGCTTGGCTTCGACGTTGTTTTCTCGATTTGCTTCGGCGTCTTGACTATGTGCTGGACGTTGTGCGACTTCTCCGTGGTCGAGGGTCGTTTCTCAGGCTCCACCTCGCCGAAAGCCTCGGCGAAAGTCAGTCCATCTTCATCGGTGAACACGTCCAAGTTCTCCTCACGAGTTTTGTGATTCTTGCTCGAATTCGGCGATACAGATCCGACGAGATCGGAATTGCCGGGACTCTGATCGTCCACGCCGCCTAAAGCCGATGCTTGTTTGATATTCTGGAAGGCGTCGATTAGACCACTACGGAGCTTCTCTTCACGAGCATTTTCTTTGTTCGCACTCGAATTTAATTCTGCTGTTAGAACGCAGCCGGCACACAATAAAATCACTAGGGGAGACATTTTAGAAAAAAAAAATGTTTTTTTTAAAATTCACACGCACATGGCTCGTCACTTATCGAGTTCGTAGGTTTTGTCGGTTATGGGGTGTACGCGCGCGGCGGCACGGCGGGCGCGACTGGTGTGTCGTCGGCCGTCCGGGGATCGCTGACATAACGGCGTTACGATGAGGTTGGACTTTCACTGTCGGCAGGTGAGCCGCATCCTTGTAGGGCGTCGATGCCGCGCTCCACTTCTCTTGTTATGTTAAGTAACTTCTGAACTATATTATTATAGTATGATTAATATTCGGCACGCCTTACATGCGACCTTGCTTCGAGTCTTATAACAATCTCTCGAATATTACACATTAAGTACGTTATATTAGCAAATACTTTTGCGTTGTTTAATATATTCCCTCCGCGTCAAATACTTTCCTGCTCATTTTTAACTTAAGCTTGTAATTGATACAAAAAAGTGTAATAGTTATTAAACAGATCTATTTACTATAATAAACAGTGAAATGTGAACATCCGACTCAGGTTTTTAGATCATTGTGTATCATTCTTGCAATATTTATTTTGACATAGTATATTATATATTACTAGCGACCCGTCCCGGCTTCACCCGGGTACCACTAATTATGTTGATCCAATCGCTACCAAGCAGGAATGTGCCAATCTGGACAATACCTGTAAATGTCATCGAAATCGGTCTATCCGTTTCGTAGTCTATAGGTCTATAGGGAACATAAATAATTCGCTTTTTATATACTATTTTTTTTTCATATCCTATTACTTCTAGTACCTCCAAGAATATGTGTACAAAGTTTCATGATGATCGGTTGAGTAGTTTTCGCGTTAAGGCGTAACAAACAAACTTACATTCACATTTATAATATTAAAGTATGGATCATTGGAATTAGTTGAAAAAATGTTTTTAATTATTAGCGCTTATTCAGTATACATACACGTATATAACTCCACCAACACTGTATTCAAACATATTTTATATTTATCTCTTAATATAATACAACAGATGTAGTTATAAATAAAAGACACAACGCAATCATCTGCTAAACGTAAAAGGGATTAATGTCGTAAACTCGTTGTAATCAGACGTAAATTTGACATTTCACGACGGAGCGTAATTTTCCCGCGTCGCGATGTCCACAGATTATGTAACGCATCGGATGTCAATATCCGTTTTGCTATATAATATTTTTTAATTAATTATTTAACATATATTAATTGAACTGAGATTTGATCGATATAGGAAATTATTTACTAATGTAATTTAAAAAAAACAATTGTTTGTGATTATGATTTCCTGGTGTCGCAAAGCTCAACACTACGAAATTTCTTTGTTTATGGCACTGTCGAATTTTTTTAATAATATTAATTTAGAGAGCAGACAATGACAAGATTAAAGTCAATGTATTTAACGAAATATTGACAAGTACAGTTATGGTTAGAAAAAATAACCATAAGTGATTTTTATCTCTTGCTAATTTAATTGAATATTTTCTCTGATGGTAATATCTCGGCAAATTTATAACAACAGTGAATATACGCAACATTAACGGAACTATTCAAGATGGTTGAATTAAGGCTTAGTTAACATTATCCACAGATAATGAAATATATTAATGCTAGTTTAGAATACGTTGGCAAAAGAATCCCAATTGTTATCACTACTCTACTAAAGCTATATGTGGAGAAGCAGGTTAAGAATTGAGTGTTCAGTGTGAGTTGTTGAATGCGCAATCTTACTATCATCGTCAACTGCACACTTTCTGCTTATTGTTTAGTAATTAAAAATACAAATAGATGTTTAGTGAACAATCGATGTCGGTCAAACGGTACGCGACGTATTTACAAATAAGCCAGTTGCATTATTCAGTCAGAGATGAGTGTTTTAAGTGAACTTCTGAAGGTCATTGGATCGAGTGGCTGGCCATATATGTACTGTTAATTTAAATGTAAACCTTGTTTCACAGCTAATAGAATTTTTGTAAACAAACAAACGTCATTTACTATACATGGTGGTATTTTGTGAAATCGTGAAATTAAGTGAAATAAAATTGTATAATGTTTTTTTTAATATTTTGGAATTAACGAATTTCAACGTAAAAGACTTTGTTTACAAAAATTCCATATTGCTGTGATAACAAGGTCTAAGAAATATAATAGTATGTAAGGGCAACAGGTTTGGGATCTCAGTTAAACAACGAATGAGATTAGTAAATAACGTTTATTACACTTAAACAATCAACAATTATAGGTAAAACGGTAGAAGATACAGTGCAGTACACGAGATATAAACAACATAACATAACCGAGCGAAAGAAGTCAGCGTACGTCGGAGCGATAGTGTCGCTACTCGCGCACGGGCGGTCGTGTTAAACAACACAAAAGATGGCGGCTCGCTAGCCAATCCGTCGCGCGCGCTGTTGCTAGGCGAATTTAACCCTACGGGTGTGAACATGAGGTGTGCGCTGCGTAATGCGTTACAAGTATTATTTTTTATTTTATATGTATAAAATAAACATTAAATATTGAAATATTTAAATATGTATATATAAAAGAAGATACTGGCCGACTGATATATGTCGCACAACAACGCACACCCCGAACAAAAAAAATATATGCTTAAAAATAATTATGCTGTGATGGCGCAGATTTTAAGGTTATAGGACTTGCCAGCAACATAACCAACTTAAACGAAAGTTTAGTGAAAGAAACAATTACATACACGCATCATAATTCGCGAAAAAAACAACAGAGGAACAGTAACTTTTGTTTTACTACTGCCTATTTAAAAATATAAACGTCATTATGACGTATAATTGTAATGTTAGATAACGTAGCGGCAGGTCAAATGTTACGAGCGGAAACTTTCCCTCCCGCGTGCGGACTTCCGCCGCCGCATGGTTTTAGGTGACTTTAGTTCACCGAACAAAAGTTATTGACGATCAAAGACATGGATAAAGGTTTAAAAAATATAGCCAATATGATGTTTTAAATTCATTCAAATAACTATTTATACTTATAATAAAGTTAGTACGTGATTAACTCACGAAGTTATTTTGTTACGAATGTCAATTCTTTTAATTTTATTCTTTTTCAATTTGTATTTTTCTGCCAGTACATAAGATATAATATTTAACCAAGGAGGTTGCATATTCTATATTTAACAAAAGCTTAACTTTATCTTTATTATACATTTGCATATGATATAATAATATTTTAAACGATTTGTTGTGCTTTTTTGATATCCTTTGACCGAAATTTACAGTTAACAAATACAATAATTCTAACTGAATATAAAATAAAATATGCGCTGACGCCTGTAACCCAGAGGGGTAGTCAGAGATCATGGATTTCCATTTGGCGCGATCCTGGTACACCTCTCTCGCTTCTACATTCATACATCTACGCATGCTCGTTGGTTATGGCTGCTCCTTATATCGCCCTTTTTTAGTAAGCCACTAATCTGATCGATATAAGTTCTCCTAGGGCGTCCCCTACGAACACTACCACTCATTTTTGCAACATAAATTCGTTTCGTTATTCTCTCTTCATTCATCCTTTCAATATGCCCGAACCACCGAAGCAACTAATTGTAACTGCGCAGTTCTAAATTTTATTATTAGATAGTTGAACTCTTTTCCCCTTTCTCTTTGATTCTTTTTGTTATTTTTCTTCTGTAATATTTATTTATTTATTTAAGACAAGTCAACAGCATACATATTTGAATACGCAATATGTACGCCAATAAAAGGCAAGTACAAATTAGATTTTGATAATGGTTTTGATGACATGTGGCTTAACTAAATTTTTAAAGTTTTTTAACTAAGACCATAACCAATTAAATAATGCATGGCTATTGTACCAACTTTGGAATCTTTTCTCTGAATATTTGCAATCTGTCACTAAATATATCGATGTTAGCGTGGTTGATGACGTCATACTCGTTACATATGCGGAATATTCAAAACTCATGCCATTGTATAAATGTCGTCACGGTTTTTACGAGCGTTTCTTAAATTTCGTGAATTTCTCTGCGGCCGGTTGTGTTCAGCCTGGTTTTCAATTACATTGTAATTCAACATTCTTGAATTCGCTTCAAACGTTTGTATTTATAAGAGACGCACTCATTTGTTTTAATCAATCGATATATTATATGATTTATTATTCCAAAACAGCAGAGACGCCATTGAGTTCCTTGTTCTACCTGAGCTTTTAAGATTACAATCGTGAAATGTTTAAGTAAGTCTGCTCTGTGACTAGCCATTAGTTTTGATAACAACGACTTCAATTAAGGTGATATAAAAATGCGAATGCAATTTTAATTGCAACTTACGTAATCTGCCGTCAGCTTTAAGCTAAACTAAATAATATCCAAATATTGTCATGGTTTTTTTTATGGTGGTAAGATGGCGACCGAGCAAGCGATGACCTGATGTTAAGTGAGCGCTACCCATAGACATCCGCAACAAGCAAATGTGTTGCAGATGCGTTGCCTACCTTTAATGTACAGTTGAGGGCATAGACAGGAAAGAGGATATTTTCTTTTCCCCGCCAACTCCCTCCCCGTCCAATCCTCTTTCCGTTCCCATCCTATCCGTATGAGGAAAGGGTGGGACCCCTTCCCAAAGAGGACTGAAATTAGGAGTCATGCGTATGTTGTTGTATGCCTAGGTTAACATCTGAGTCATCGAGGAAAGTTAAAAAAATTGTATTTTCAGACTTCTGACATGAAAGAGTAGAAGGGACCATAAGGAAAAGGAGAACCAGTAATGTATCAAATTATGTATCTTCCGGTCGAGTTAGCCATACATACATACTATATGACAACAACATCTGTTGCACGAATGGGCCGACCGGTGAAATACCACGACCTCACAGAACACAGGCGTGAAGTAGAGTATTCTGCGTTTTGTCTGACGAGTGAGGTCCCGGAGGCCTAATTCTACTTCTCTCCCCCTTCCCACCCTTTTATTATAAGGAATGGGTAGGGGAAGAGTACTTGACGTTGGAGGTGAATAAATTTTCTGTTTGTCCTCCTCTGTCGATTAAAGGTGGGCAACGCGTCTGCAACTCATTAGTTAGTTGCAGATGTCTATGGGCAGCGATCACTTGACATCGGGTGAACCGCTTGCTCGTTTGCCTCCTAGTACTATAAAACAATATGGAAATCTATCTATCTAATAGTAATAATAATAAATCGGAACCTTTTCTAGAATGTTTCCCACTGCAGGGACACAGGCCTCCTCTCCGAGAGAGGGAATGAGCCGTAATCCACCACGCTAGCCCAGTGCGGGTTGGTGGATGTCATATGTCTTGGAATTTGGTGGTTCTAAGACTTGCCTTTTTTACCGTTACCTATCTATCTACAATTTACCTTAAGATAAACCACAAGCACAAATAAAAGGAAAAGGGTAACATTAAAATTAATCGGATTGAAGTTAACGCAAGCTATGTAAAAAACAAAAACTCTTTGGTAGAAAGTGCGTTTTTATTTAATTACTTGTGACTTTCGTTGGAAGTCCGTGTAAGTCGGTACGCAGCGCACGTCGCCTTCGAGCGGACATCTTGTCTTTGACCCAGATAAAAGTTTCCTGTTTTGAAGATATAAACATGAATAACAATAAAATGCAACAATTTTCCGGGCAATTAACCACTTTCTGATTTCATAGAAACTGTTAAAAGGTCGCAAATTAATAATAACCTTAGTCAAATGCAGTCTCCCTCCCTCAGTCATTTGACGGTCGCAATATAAATAAATATAAATATGCACTCACGCCCGTAACCCAGAGGGGTAGGCAGAGGTAATGGATTTCCATTTGGCGCGTTCCTGGCATACCTCTGTCGCTTCTTCTACATCCATACATCTACGCATACATGCTCGTCGGTTACGGGTACTCCTTATATCGCCATTCTTTAGTATATCACTAATCGATATAAGTTCTCCTCGTTACTCTCTCTTCATTCATCCTTTCAACATGCCCGAACCACCGAAGCATACCTTTCTCAATTCTAGTCACAACATCCACTATTAAGCCACACTCCTCTCTTATAACGCTATTTTTAATCCTATCATCTAATATAAATAGATTAATTAAATTAGTTTACCGAACTGAGGATTCTGGTATACTCTACTGTTTGGGAACACAATGTTCAACACTTCCGAATGTGGGTGTTAAATTATTACAGTATTTAACAAATCACAAATATATAAAACACTAGTGGTCCCGGCTTCGCCCGGGTAGCCCTTTCGGAATCCATAGGAACCATCGTCTTTTATATACGTACACAAAAACATTAACCCACGGGATCCGTACATTTTTCCGGGATAAAAAGCCTATATGCTATTCCAGCGTGTAATCTATCTCCGTGCCAAATTTCATCCAGATCCGTTCAGTAGTTTTTTCGTGAAGGCATAACAAACATCTACATTTACAAACTTTCGTATTTATAGTATAGTAGGATATACAGCTCGGAAACTGCAGATTGGAATATAGGGAACTAGAAGAACTAGGGAACTTCTTATAATCAGTAGGAATAAGGGAAGCATAAGAGAAGGGAATGCATCAGAGCTATCTGTCTCAGCAATTGTGATGAAGGTTTGACTTTTCAGAATAATTCATTTATTATCAAACCTTCACGATAGACCCTGAAAGCTCTTATTTTATTGCTTAATAGAGTTCCAGAGCCAGGGTTTTATGGTGGTCTGCTTTTTTTGCTTTACTACGCTCAGCGATAACTCCGATTTCCTGCTGCATTATTCAATCATCATATGGATTGATAAATTGATTTAGGTGAATCCCAAAACAAACAAAAAACAAACCCATCGGTCTTCCAATCTATACTGATAAATAAAATTGAAGTGTCTGTCTGTAATATCAAAATAACATTGCCATACTCAATACACATGATGTATATACGGTACCTATAACTTAAATACAATTTTTAAAATTTTTGTCACTCTGTCTGTCTGTCTGTTTATTCCGGGTAATCTCCGAAACGACTGAACCGATTCGGATGGGACTTTTACTAGAAGATAGGTAACATTGTAAGGATTGAAATAGGCGAATTTAAACAAATTACTTAGGGTTCCGCGCAAAAAATTAAGAACCGACGTTTATTTGTTTTCACGCGGACGAAGTCGCAGGCAACAGCTAGTGTTCAATAAAATTGGGTCGTGGATTGTCATTCAATAGTACTATACTTTTATGTATGCTCTCTATGTATGACGACCATATATAGGAAATTTATGTATCTGTGGCAAAGAAACGCGGAAGAGCTGATCTGTGTGAATATGGCTTTATCTCGACCGACAGATAGTAATACAATGAGACAATGCGAAATCCCTTGCGAAACTGCGACGGGCTGTTATTAATTGCTGTGTCCATGTTCGCGCGGGAAATGTGAGGTTAATTCAAAGATTTTTTTTAGATGACAGTTTACAACGATGGTTGTGTTTTTATGGGATAAAGGGTTATAGTGTCACACTGGGTAGACTTCATACAGAAATACAGATTTATTATATATAATTACAAATCAATCAACATAAGCTAAACTAAAAATTTACGATTTCTATGCGTTAATGGAATTCTATTGCAATTTTTATGGTAAAAAACGAATTGTCTTCCGCCTATTCGCTGACATAACGTAATATGTACATAACATGAAATAATTTACAGAAGAGTAGAAAAGTTGTACCAGGTAGGAAAGAAAAAAAGTTCAGAAAATAAACGATAATTTCACCTTTATATTATTTGAAACATTAATTATAAAAACCTTGTATTTGTGTTCCTATATTTAACCATATGTAACCGACAGTCCAAGTAAAATTAAGACGTGTGGCCATTCTGCCATTATCTATTCACCGGCACACGCTTTAACAACTTACATAATAGCTTATCTGTGTCAAGCGATCTGGGAGCACATGTGACGCGACACGCCGAGCCGCCTGTTTCAGTCACTACTACAGATATAGTACAACCTATCTTTTACCGCATGTCGTTATGTCTATTGTAAATGTATAAGGGCTTGTGTATGTGTTTGCTTGAAGAGGTGTCCATGGCTTAACAATAGTTCCCACTTCGGCGAAAGTGAAAAAGATAAAAAAGTATGTGCGTAGTATGTGCACATATATATGTATACTAACTTAACCCACCTTACCTATATCCAATGTGGCTTAGTTTGCTCGCTTGAGGGCTTGAAAGATGATGAAAAATGTAACTTTCTTTTCAAATATCTTAAATAGGTTAACAAAAGATCTGTTCATTTTAACCAAGCGTTTTTACTATAAACCACTTGTTTTATTAGAATAAATACTTGTCTAGAAATTAACAGGTTGTTCTAAAACACGGTTATAAGAAATTATCCACTCATATTTTTGTGTTTAATATGTTAAGAAGATAAGGTTTCTAAACGCAATGTTATGTCATTGTCAACTGTCACTTGTCAACCTTTTCCTTGCGCTGTCATGTTAGATTGGAACTGTCTGACTGTACATCCAAAGTGATCACAATATATTTGTTTCCTTTTTGCCAATAATCCATCACAAAACAATTGTGTTTACTTATAATTTTTTTTTAAATATTAGACATGTTTCGGCCACCACTTCGGCCTTTTAATATTGTAGCCTCGATTATTTACCCAACGTACTTTGTTTGTTCATTTCTAATATTTATTTACCACAAGGTCGAAGTGATCTGGTTATTTGATAAGTATAAATATTGCTAAGCGGCAAAGCGCTGCCTTCAAAGTATCTAGTTCACTTAAATATCAACTGACGTTGAGGCCAGCTTAGGCTATGTTTAAAAAGGAACGCGCAAATCTCGACAAGTTTGTTTGTTACGGTTTCACGCGAAAACTACTCAACCGATTATCATGAAACTTTGTACACATATTCTTGGAGGTACTAGAAGTAACTTTAGTAAAATACTTTTTATACAAAAAAATAGTATATAAAAAGCGAAGTACGTATGTCCCCTATAGACCTATAGACTCCGAAACGGCTGGATCGATGTCGATGAAATTTACAGTGATTGTCCAGATTGGCACAGCGGGTGTTCCTGTGTTTGGTAGCGATCAGATCAACATAATTAGTGGTACCCGGGGCGGGTCACTAGTATTAGTATAAATTATATACTACTAAAAACCAAGCCATGAATGTATCCATCAAAGATTGCACCTTCGTTACATTTTATTACTGCATAGTTTATGCTAAAACATATTAAATTAATCGTACGTATTACGAATTTAATTTGTTTTTATTTAAATTAAGAGCAGTGGTGGCTCAGCGGGGGCCTAACAGAACCGGGCCGAACTCAGGCAGGCGCCTTACTTTGTGTAATATATTTCATTACCACTGCTCCAAAAACGGTGCAGGAAAACATCGTGAGGAAACCGGCATGTCCTAGAACCACCAAATTTGAATACATGTGACATCCACCAACCCGCACTGGCCCAGCGTGGTGGATTACAGCTCATTCCCTCTCTCTGAGAGGAGGCCTGTGTCCCTGCAGTGGGAACATTCTTAAAAGGCCGATTTATTACATTAATTATTATTATTAGAAATTGCGGTCGACAGTACCGGTTGTATCATTTAGAAAATTGCTAAAAATCTTGCTGACCTTCTGTGGTAATGAGAACAAATGTGGCTGCCCTTCCGTATTCATTCGTTACGTTTAAACCGTCTACTTTGAAATATACGAGTATAAAATTATTTGTCAAGGAAGTAAATATTTTGGTTAGATCAACATTTATAATGAAAGACTAATTTTAGACGAATTGTTTCGAAGTTGTAGTCTTGTCCTAACAATTGTAGTTCGTAACTGTACTGGCCTGATTTATTTTAAACTAATAAGTTTATATTAATTTAATCGCATTAAAGTAAACGAGAACTAGTGTGTGCAATAAACAATTGTATTTTTTTAATGGAAATAGTTGGCAAACGGGCAATTGGTTCAGTGATAACGTGACCACCACCCATAGACTTCCGCTACAAGCAAAAACGTCGCAGGTCGCCTACCTTTAATAGACAGAGATATACAGCAACAAGATGTTTTCTTATCCTATTGATTCCCTCCCAGTCCAGTCATCTTCCTCTTCCCATCTTTTCTTTAATAGAAAAGGGTGGGCATGGGGAGAGAACCAGCATTGGGCCTCCGGCACCTCACTCATCAGACGGAACGCAGAGTAATTCTACTTGACGCCTGTTTTCTGTGACGTAGTATTTCACCGGTCGAGGTGGCCTCGTGCAACAGATGTTGCTGCGGATTCTACCACTGTTAAAGACTTAGAATATTTCAGAGGTCGCTCAGTAACAAGTGAACAGTTTACTTTTGTTATATGGGTGCATAAGTTTATTTTTTTTTATTTATAAACTGTTGTATATTATTATGCTTTACCTGACGCAGGTAACATTTTTGACGGCGAGGTGGGCGCGGCGGCGTGTAACAGAGTGACGTAACGCGCCGCTCTCGATTTCTTTGGGCACGATTAAGAAAGACCAGCCGGAGCGAGCTCTGGTTTCTGCACCGATCGATCTATCACCGCGCCACCGCGGTTTCGCACCATTTTTTTTAAATTCACTACAAATATTACAAAATCTGACATTCCGTGACATTATTGAGAGATTTTTTTTAATAAATAAGTATATCGTTTTCAACACAACATCGTATGAATTAAATACATAAAATATGCGCTCACGCCCGTAACCCAGAGGGGAAGGCCGAGATCATGGACTTCCGTTTGACGCGATCCTGGCACACCTCTCTCGCTTCTACATTCATACATCTACGCCTACATGCTCGTCGGTTATGGGTGCTCGTTATATCACCTGTTTTTAGTATGTCACTAATCTGAACGATATAAGTTCCCCTTGGGCGTCCCCTACCAACGCTGCGACTCACTTTCGCTATATAAATTTGTTTCGGTATTCTCTCTTCATTCATCCTTGGAACATGCCCGAACCAACGAAGCATACCTTTCTCTTACCTCCTTCGACCTCCTTCTAGTTACAGCATCCACTTTTAAGCCACACTTTTCCCTTATAATGCTATTATAAGGGAAAAGTGTTTATGAGAGTGGTAGAGCTCGCAAAAACATCTGTTGCGCGAATTGGCCGGCTCAACCGGTGAAATACCACGAGCTCACAGAAAACCGGTGTGAAGTAGAAGTACTCTGCGTTTCGTTTGATGAATGAGGTGCCGGAGGTCTAATTTCAGTCCCCTTCTCCTTCCCATCCTTTCCTCATAACTGCGGCGATTCTGTAGTGCATCAGGGATGTTTGCTGAACATCGGGTAGACTGCTGGTACGCTACCATGCGTAAAAGATGCGCATCCCTGGTGCGCAGAGTACGTGGCAGTACCAACAGTATCCTTTGCATGATCGCTAGTCGGCTGGACTGCAGTTACATCAATCACTGCTGCGCCATTTCTCATGGAATGGCACAGTAATGAGTGAATTTGTTTTCATTTTGTTTTGTTTTCTTTCTTTTTGTTTTCTTAAATTTCTTTATGAAGTAAGTAGTATAAAATAGTTTCTGAAGCCAAAAAAAAATAAACAAAAATTGAATTGTTTTCGATCGTCCATTAATATAATAATTTAATTAAGAACGCTAGTGTGATGCGCCAGTTATCACATATTTAGCTGCATAGCATAACATCTGTCCAAACGATTGTATCACATGTTATAATCCTATTCATCTTATATCTTTGTACATTTTTTTTAATGTATATGTATGGTCTGATAATAAACATATTATTATTATTATTATTATAACTAAAGGGTGGGATAGGGAAGAGGATTGGACGGGGAGGGGGTTAACGGAGAGGAGAGGAGAGAGGAAATATCTTTATTCCTGTCTATGCCCTCCTCTGTCCATTAAAGGTAGGCAACGCATCTGCAACACATTTGCTTGTTGCGGATGTCTATGGGTAGCGATCACATAAAATCAGGTGATCCGCTGGCTCGTTCGCCACCTTGTCACATAAAAAAAATCCTATCATTCAATGTCACGTCTAACATACTTCTTAAGGATCGCATCTCAACGGCATTAACTCTACTAGCATGCTTCTGTCAAACCCAGCTCTCACTTCCATACATTAAAATGGCAACTATCATTGTGTTTTGCCAGACGAGCCTTCATAGACACATTCCGACTCGTATGAATTGCTTAATAGTTTCCTAGGCCCGTAAAAACGTTTGTTGAAACTGTGTTCCTTGATTCCAGGGTGGACAGAGACAAATCGGTATTTGCTTTTAGTTTGTACTAGTGAACCGCCCCGCTCACTAATTATGTTCATCCGATGGCAACCAAACTTCACAAAAAGACTTGCTGGGCTGAACATACACATATCGCCTATTATATATATAAACATAGAGGTAAAAGATATATAGAAAGGTTTTTGAAGGATTTACTTTATTTAGATTCATATGCAGTTATTTTATAAAAAGTTTTTGTATAGAAGATTTTTTTGCACGGTGTTACATCGAATTTTGCAATTTTTCGTCACGTCCAAAATCATGAAGTAACATAACGTACTTTTAAGTTTTGTACCGTGACGAAACATCACGCTAGCCTGCAAGGGTCCAGTCCAGTTACACAAGCGTCCGCTGCAAGCGAGAGACCGGCGGCTGAGTCACCGTTCGTTATCCAACAACACACCGCGCTAATGACATGCGTGTGGAAAGCGGATTCGCGAATTCACTTATCTAATATCAAATTGCGTTATCATTGACCGCTGTGTATTTAATACATGTTTTACAGACCCAACCTCCTGACCTAGTGACAAAGCAGAAACCTGTAGTGGCCAAATCTTTACTTTCATAAGCGCGAACCAAAATAAAAAGATTCATTACAGCCACAAACGGCAATTAACCTGATTGGTCGGTCAATAAAATTATTTTACCAATTCTAGAGAAAGGAGGAAAAATTTACGATACATGTCATTCCTATATGATGAAATCAATATCAACCAGTCTCTTAAAACCGACACGAAACAGAGTTCATAGAGCTGTGAGATGCCGCCAAATCGTTTCGCAGGATAAGTTGAAAGGACGCCATAGACTAGTGAAATATGAGACGTCATTTGTCAGTCAGTTTACAGTGAGATAGCTAACATTTAGTATTTTTGAAATCAGCGGTAAAATGCGGAATTGTCTATGGTGGTATATTATTTAACGCCAGAAAAAAAAATTAGTGTAAATAAAATTACAATGTTTCACTTCAAGAGCAGTCAATTTGTTCGTCAACTTACTAGTGACACGCCCTGACTTGATCCAATCGATACCAAATAGGTGTACAGGGTACATACATCCATACAAACATCGACCTTTATATATATAACAAGTGTTTATAACGGTGGAAATAGTTTATTTGGTAAAATCATTTTTTTTAACTTTATTATATCAAGGACAAGCGGAGCCCCGCGGTTTCATATGCTGTGCAATTTAATTTAACCGACGAAGTTAAGCTTAGCCTAAGCTGAACTCCGTTTAATATTATTGACCATATAGATTAGGTCAAATTACATTGGTTTGTGTAATTATTTCGCCATACAAAGTTTCCTCCTTTAATTTAGACCTATAGGGGGAAAATCCTTTCTATGTAATAACAGAAATCTCTGCAATATTTAAAGTCAATATGTACATATATATATATATATATAAATACTAGTGACCCGCCCCGCCTTCGCTCGGGGTAAAAATGTTGATCCAATCGCTACGAAAATTCACAGGATCACCCTCTAGGGCAATCTGACAATTTCCAGAATATAAAATCGAAATCGGTCCACCCGTTTCGAAGTCTATATGGAACATACAAAATTAGATGGCAGCGCCACCTGCTGGGTATATTTGTGAATCTAAATCATCAATCGAATTCATTCAAATCGGTTCAGTCGTTTAGGAGTTCCCTGTCAACATACGTACAGAAGAATTATATATATATATATATATATATATATATATATATATATATATATATATATATATATATGTAAAGAAAACAGTATTTATATTTGTTATAGGACCGCTTTAGTTAATTTATTTATAATTTTATAATTTCTATTTTTAAATTTTATTCGCCGTTCCATTAATTAAAAATATTGAATCATACATGCCATTTAACATAAGATAGATAAGATAGACGAAGTAAGGATTTTTAATGCTGTTTTCTTATATTTTACACGTGTGAAAATATATAGTTTTAAAATACTTTTAGATATTTGTATGTATAAATGTAAAATGTTATTAAATAAAAATATATACTTTACAGAAACACAGCAAAGTCCGTATTTCATTACATATTTAAAGATAGCATTTTTCGGAATTTATTAAGTAAGAAAAGCTAATAAATAACTCACTTTATCTATGATTTCGGAAAGAGCTCTTTAGCTTAACAGCTCTATTCGATAAATCTGGTCGATTTCGTAACACGTTGTCAATAGACAACAATTTAAATGTCATTAAGAGCACGCGATTACGTTTACGATGACTTAACATTTTCATCTCGCGACGGAGATGTGTGTGGCAAAACCCAAATTTCGCTTTCGTGAATATTTTGCAACACGACCCGCTTGCGATAAGAGAGAGGGGCGCTCATTATAATATTTGTTTTGAGGAAAACGTATGAATAAACAAACGTTTCCGAACTGAACACATTTTAAAACAATAACTTGCGAGAAATCGAGGTCAAATTATAATTCTGTCATTGAAGTAAAAGTACTATGTAATTCCAGTTCCAAAAAGAAAAAAAAACATATTATATAAAAATTAATATGAGAATTATTAATTACTTGATGGACCACGATGTCTTGATGTTCTGATGATAATTTTGTTTAAGGAGATGGTTTTATGCTTTTAATTTACTTCGCTAGATAGCGCCGGGGAGTATTCGTTTTTATTGCACACGTGACACACTATTTCCCAAAATATGCCACTCTTTAAAACGTGGTATGTGGCGCCACAGTGGTACTCACCTCGGTGATTACCCTGAAAAACTTACGGCAATAACTCCAAATAAACTTATTCCTTTTTGTCATTTCATTATGTAGATGTAGATCAGCCTTTTTTTAATATGTTTCCCCACTGCAGGGACAGGCCTCCTCTCCGAAGGAGGGAAGTGGCCGTGATTCACTACGCTGGTCTACTGCGAGTTGGTGGATTGCACATGTCTTCGAATTTGGTGGTTCTGAGACATGTCGGTTTTTTTCTTTAGCGTTTTTAGCAGGGATGAAATAAATTACACAAAGTAAGTTCGAATCCGCAACAGCTCTTAAGCCGGGGCCTAAACCACTGGGCCACTATTGCTCTAATTATTTATCAATGTACAAATTGTATCGGTTTATACTCAATTATTTAATAAAATACAAGATTTGCGATGCCACTGAATTCCTTGCCTCAAAATTTTGTTTTTATTACATAGGATATACAATTGTTATTTATATTAAGAAATTCCATATTTTTAGATGATATTTTGCTAAAAAAGTGTACAAGGCGTTACCACATACCTTGTAATATTGATTGATAATCAAATATATTGAAAATAACATTATTTTTTTCCTATAACCTTTATTAGTACCTACCAGTCACAATCTATCAAGCGCCTTTTCACATTAAATAACCCTTGTTCTCATTATTAATAAGACTGCTCATTATGATTATGATCCGCTTATTGAAAGAAGTTTCTTATCGAGTTATTTCAGTTTTTGAGTTCATACATACACAATAAATTATGTTGTTTTATGCCGCAACATGGCCATTCAACAACTGATGGAATAAGTTTTATAATTTTATTTGAGTACACAATAGCTTCCGATGATGATCTTATCTTTTATAATATATGAAGAACCTTATTTCATCTGGGATTTTTTTAAATAAGATATATTTCCAGACAGATATTTATTTATTTATTTATTTAAGACAAGCCAACAGCATACATATTTAAATACACAATATAAAAAAATATACATATACAGTAGTACAGGTATATAAAATGCTGATTGTTATTTACGTAATACTCATTATTACCACAGAGTATATTGTATAGGTATATAAGTAAACTATGGCTATTATATCATCAAATTTTCAAATGTCAGCTGTCAGCTGTCATGTCACAAAATTTTAGAAATAATTCCGCCGATTTGCGCGGGATAAATATTTTATTAAATACACATCCACAGTTTATAGCTAAAAAAGGAAATACAGTTTAGAGTCATGAAAATCGTTTGGTGAATTAATTTTATTAAGAATATCTACAAGAAAAAATATATTATCTTCCCGATCCAGATCATTATTATTAACTCATGCTAAACATGTATTGATTTTTTCCTTTACGTGTTATTTTGAATTCACCGACATAAGTGAGATTTGTAGTGAGCTGATATGTATGCTGTTTCTGGTTATGTTTTGTGCCAATATATCGTGAAATCTTAAGGTTCTGGGTAAAATCGGTGACCAAGTGTTGGTTCATATAAATGGCTAAGCACATAGCAGAAGTACAAATCCATGCTGCTGACACAGAGGATCCCTTGGAAGATGAGAATTTGGATGTTAGTGTAGATCTTATAGACGACAGCCTTTACTTAGGCAAGTATTTACATGATATTTAAATTTTTAACAATTTTTCTTTGAAATATTAACCGAATCCTTCACCATATGAATGTAACTCTTACTTCATTAAATATTGTATTACATTTTTCAAAGGTTGATATAAAAATCATTTTAAATGTCTTAATAATGTCATTTGATGTAATTCTACTAATATATCTGCAAAATATGGATATAAGATACTCAAATAAATGTTATATCATTGTAGGTAATCTAGCATGTGCCCGCGATGAGAAGGCCCTGCAGAAGCTGCAGATCAGCCACATCCTGACCATAGACCTGGTGCCACTGCCAAGGTCTATATTGGACCGACCCAATCTCACATTCAAATTCATTAAATGTAAGTTCAGTGCATGTATATGGTTAACATTTAATTTTTATACCAAGGCTACCAAGACCAAACATAACCCAAGGGACCTCTCAGCTCATATTTGCGTTCAATTTAGAAATGTTACCAGATAATTTTTCCATTAAATCTTTGAAAAATTTCATCTATGTTGATACACACATTTTCTTTGGTGGCGCGTACAAATAACATTTTCATTTACCACTTTGCAGTGGCTGATGTACCCAAAGAAGATCTCATTAGTCAACTTCCAGACAGCAATGATTTCATCAAGCAAGCCATAGACAATGGGGGCACCATCTTGGTTCATTGGTAATCTACATTAATACTTCAATTGATATAATTTATAAAAGAACATGGTAGTTTTAACATTTGCACTATTAAAATAGTAAAAAGTTGGAAGGTATTTGGATATTTTTGATATAGCATGAGGGGGAAATGAGCCTAAGCAAATATTAAGTGATCTCCGATACCCATGAACAACTGAACCAGATGAATGTAGCCTGCCTTTTAAGATGGAGTACGCTCTCTTGAAGTACCCTAATTTTTTGGACTACTAGTTTTTATAACATAAATATTTTTTTGGTGCTAGGCAATGCCTAGGTGACACACACCTTTAAAAAAATATCTGTTGATAGATGAAACAATAATCTTTTTGCCTGCATATAAACACACCATTTTTTTCATAATTCCACCTAGGAGGTGGAATATAATTTAGCTCTGGCTGTTTATAATTATTTTTTTTTCAGTTATTTTGGTGTATCCAGATCAGCTGCGGTTGTAATAGCATATATAATGGAGAAGTATGGTTTGTGCTATGAAGATGCTTTCACACTTGTAAAGAGCAAACGGCGTTTCATCGGACCCAATGTTGGTTTTGTGGCACAGCTGAAATTGTTTGGTCATATGGGATATCGAATTAATAGAGATGACCCAAGATTTAAGCAGTTCAGATTGAAAATGGCTGGACAGAAACTGAAGCAAAGTAAGATATAGTACAAATAGTCATGATATTTATTCTACTTTACCTTTTTTATTATTTCCAATAGTGACATTATTCCCTGTAGTAAAACCCACTTCATTTTTCTGGACTTAACTTCTACTTCCAACCTGTCCCAGCTTTGCTTGGGTAGATAGAAAAATTAGCCTAGATCTTCCTAGATAGAGGAGCTTTGTATGGGAATTTTTAACACTGGTTTAGTAGTAGGGGGCTACTTTACCGCAACTCCACGACTAGCGCGTATTTTGCGTGTGGGCGGGACATGGATCACTCCAGCCAGCCCCACTCCCCGAAGAATCCCAGCAACCCCTTAATGTTGCCGATTATCTCCGGGAGCGATCCCAGCGAACCAAGATTCTTAACCCTGTACTGGGACAGGACAGTGTAGCATGACGTGTGACGCCGTTTCCTCTTCCTCCATACACGCTCTGCAAAGAGGGCTGTCAGTGATTCCTAAATTAAACAGGTGTTTATTGAATAGGCCGTGTCCTGTGCACGCTGCTACGGCTATTCGGTTTCGGTTCGGTAACACTGGTTTAGTAGTTTCTGGGTTGATGCGGAGCAAACAAACAATTAAATCTTTTCTCTCTAATATTAATTAAGTCTAACAACTCTAAATTTATTTTAACACAATTCCATACCAAGCCTAATTAATTTTCAGTTAAAATCATTCCGCAACTATTTGCTGATCTTATAAAACCAGACCCCGGGCTAGTGCGAGAGCGACCAGATCCCATCGTATACCGTTGCAAGAAGTGTCGTCGCATCGTCGCCAACCAAAGCAACATAATACCACACCTTCCTAAACAAGTCAAAGTTGAACTGGCCAAGAAAGGCATTCAACCACCGCCAAGTAAACTTACTGGTCTGAACTGCACAGAGAATGGACAGCTGCTGATAGAGAAGTTGAAGAGTTTGGCCTGTCAGATTATGGATCAGACCACAATAGAGTGTGACGAGTCCAGTGATTCCAACTGTTCAGCACAAATCGATGTGCAGGATGGTGATGAAGGTACTAGTCAGGTAATTTGACAATTTGCAGCAATATTTTTAACACTAGCAGGAGGCGTGGGGCACTGCTAATCAATATTAAATGTAGGGCCTTATAAGGAATAAACTAATGCCACAATCACTCATGTTATCGAATTGTTCGGAAGATGGCAAACTAGTTTAGCACTTAGCTATAAAGGTGTTATCTTATTTTTATCAGGTGTTAGACGGATATACCGAAGGCAACATGGTGGACGCTAGCATTACAGCTCGCGCTGACGAACGCAGTTGCCGGCTGGTGTGGTTCGTAGAGCCCATGTCCTGGATGAAAGGAGTCACCAGCGAGCCGCACGGCAAGCTGCACTGCCCAAAGTGCCACAACAAGATCGGCAGCTTCAGCTGGATCATGGGTAACAATAGTAGCTATGTCATGAATTGATTTGGATGTCCTTTTCCCTGTCTCTACTGTTTTATACTCAGACGTAGTGGTGTAGTGGGGGGTACTAACGCAGTCTGTCGTCTGTCGCCGTCGCGTGCGGACGTGCCGTTGCTAATGTTTATTCAATAAACAAAGTAAGCGAATACAATAACACCCAAAGCTCAGTGATTGCAGATATTATATCTTTTTGTTTGGTTTTTATTTATGTATTGTTTTGTGTTGCAGGTTGCAAATGTCCGTGTGGCCAGAAAGTGGCGCCTGCCTTCTATTTGGTGCCTTCAAAGGTGGAGTGGTCCAATATTGTGCAGAATGTACAGATTACAGTCTGAACTAATATTTTACTTTATTTATAAACTTATGTCAGTAGACGGATGAAAGACGCTCCAAGCTCTGATGTTGTCAAGCTTCCATCTTGGATGCCATTTCATGACTTGAAGGTCAGATTAGATAATAACACGATATACAAGTTAAGTAAAACATTTTTTCCTTGTAGTTTTTGTCTGTTAAGGAACATAAGTGTTCCCACATGAACATTTTTTACAATTTTGTACCCGTGTCCCCCTCGCTGAACACTCATAGTATATCTCTCTAGCTTACACATAGTAATTTATAAATATGGTTTTAAATCATTTTCTGCAAAGATAGTATGACATCAAATATATGTAATAAAGGTATTTTTAAGATGGTAACACAATTATGACTTTTTCTATATATAGTCATAGTGAAATGAAATTAGTTGTGTGATATACTTGTTGTATGTTCATTCATTATGCCAATATTAGATTTTAATTGTTTCTTTGTCTATTGAATTAATTATAGTGTTAATTTTTGAAATAGGCCATATTGTTACATATTGTATACAATGTCTACACCATAGTTCATGTACATACATACTTTTATAATCATATTATATTACAATATCCTTTATATAATTTCTTCACCTCACTCACTCACCTTACATGGCGGCCATTACACTTTATGTTCGTGAGATGAAGTGAACACATTGTATTATAATAATGTTATAAGGCAATATGAGAAGTTGTTACGAATTTCAGCGTACAAAGTAATGTCAAGAAAATAATTTTGTTTACAATCATCTTGATTTTGATCGAATAAAACATTAGTCCGTGCTAGTGGTGCACTTGACCTTGACTTGACCGGCAAGAAAGTCTAAAGTTACTTTACTTAATCTTCCATCTTAAGAAAATGTCACTTTAGTTACATGTTTGTTTCTTGTACTTGCATTATTTGTTATTATACTTTGGAAGCAATTTTTTTACATTCAAGAAGTTATGATCAGTTGACAAAAATAATGGGCAGTTATTGGTAAATTTGTGCGAGTAATAAAACAATTGGCCGGTTATTTCTTATGATGTGGGTACTAATAATACCTAAGCAGGCTAATCAATAAATGGCCAGTGAAAATAATGGAATGGGCAGTTAGGTTTTTTCCACTCAGGAGTAAACTCTCCCTAGGGGTAGTGTATTCATTTTTATCCACAATTTTAATTGGATTTATATTAAATATAATTACATTGTAGTGAGCGCGCCATTCATCCCTCCGCATATGCAGAGTCCTTGGCGGCCCCGATGGCGGTGGCGAGCGGCCTCTTGACCGAGCGCAACTTGGCCTGAAGGCGCTCCAGCTCGTCTGCGCCCCGGTGCCGACGTCTTCGGCACCGGGTGAAGGCGCGGCGGGCGGCGTGAGTGGCGGCGCGCAGGACCGCGAGGTCCGGCGTCCACCAGTATACGCCGTCCCTGGGCGCGGAGCCTCGCGCCCTGGGCATCCCGGTGTCGCAGACGGCTGTTAGGTCCAGTCGCATGCACTTAAAGCAGCGCAGCGGCAGGGCCTTCATCGCCTTAATGGTGGCTATATAGCCCAGCCTATGGCCACCTTTCCTACTTTGGGAGGGCATTTTACTATCGCCGAGCCGACGCCCCAGAAGCTGTGCCGGATTTGGCCCGCTTTGAGCATGCTGGGGGAACAGCCCCCAGCAGTCGCCACTTTGGCCGCAAGTTCCTCCCGGGTCACCGATTCGTCTAAACCGGTGACCCTGGGGGTTGCTGACTTGGTTGGGCGGGCTATATCCGCCCAAACCCCGACAACCTCCGTCAGCTTCGCGGCCAGGCGGTCGGCAGTAGCCTTTGGGGTTTCCCCCCCACCTCCATCAGTTTGGAGATCAGTTTGCGAACCAGCCTGATCGGCTCCTTAAGCGGGATGGAGGTCCTGGCCTTAGCTAGGACCTCAGCCATAGTGGTTTCCGCCCCCTTCTTCAGGGTCACCACTATGGCCGCCGTCTTAGGGTCTATGATTTTGGCGGGATATTTGAAACATTTAGGAGGGCCTCCGCGGCGAGGGCTCCACCGTCACATTAGGCACAGGGCTGCGGACCTATGGATAGCGCCCTCTTCCTATACTGGCTGGTTACCTTCCGCTGGGACGGTCGGTCGGAAGCTGTGTCCTCCTGTGGGGCGTTTGATGACGAGGAGGCCACCTTGTTTGCCACCTCTGGGTCAGCCTTCTCGTCTGGCGTTATTTTGAGGGCCCTCTTCTTGGTGACCACAGAGAGGAACCTCAAGGCAGCCCCGAGCCAGTTGGTCGCGGGGTCTCCACGTCGCTGGCCTCTGATAGGTCGACGTCCCTCGCGTCTTTGCCGATGGGCTCTTCAAACCGGCACTCGTCGGAGGAGGAGGACGTATCCGTCATGTAGACGTCGCCTCCTTCTACTCCCTCTATCTCTATTTCTTCTTTCTCTCCCTTCTCTTTCTGCCTCCCTTCATCGTTTTTGTTTGTGTTTTTATTTGGTGAATTCATAGTAGTTCCCACGAGTGAGGTCAATCTAGATGTCCACCCCCGGGTGCTTCACTACTTCATTCCGTAGGGTAAGGCTACATACTGTAGAGGTCGCCAGGTATCTACAGGTTTTAACGACTTCGCTGTCGGGTTTTTATAGAGTTTTCCTTCCTCGCGGGCCGCCACGCCGATTCGATGGAGATCTTTGAAAAGGACACCAGGTTACGTGGTACAGAGGGCATCGCTGGCCCAGATCATCGTGATGCGGGACCTTAATTACAAGCGCGCGGTGTGCTGAGCAGAGAGCCCGGGGCGACTCATTTTCCCCGGAGGAGCTCGCCTGCGCCCGAAGAGGAGAAAGCTGGAGGCCATGGATCTCTGGGCGGACGGCCTAGCGGAGAGGCCATACGCCCGGAGCTCCGCGAATGGTGCCGGAGGAGACGGCGTGGTGCTACGGGTGCGGAGACCTCTCGCTTCCCGGCGTTGTACACACAAGGCGAGAGGGCATGGGAAGCCGTGGCCTTCTGCGAGGCAGTAATCTCGCAGAAGGAAGAGAGGGAGCAGGAGAGTGAGGGAGACCCCTATGCGCCCCCGCTCCAGCGCAGGCGAACGGGGAGGAGAAGGCGGCAATATACTGCCGCCCTAGCCCCATTGTAGTGGTGCTGGCTGGCGGGGAATGTGGATTCCCTGCCGGCATTAACAGCCCACACGTCAAGGGGGTACCGAGTGGTCGGTCCCCCCTTCCTTCCCTGGCAGTCGAAGCCGGGACCAGCTTGCGGATGACGCGGTGAAACACGATAGTCCGCCCGTGGCATTCGCAAAAAAGCAAAGAAGACCACCGACAGGGTTTTTAGTGGGTATGCCCCTCCCCTGTCCCCACCATGCGGTGGTATACGTATTTTCCCTGTCGGAAAAAAGGTTGGGTTAGTCTATGCTGATGAAACTTTTAACACCTCTGTTCATAGAACTGCTTACAGAATGAGATTTCTTACGGACTAATTCCGATTTGTCAACTGCCCATTTAGTTATTTCACTGCTCAGTATTTATAAAATGGTCCATTTTATTATTTTTTACAACTCATTTTTGTTTACTTTACAGCTAAGTTTTTACCGGCGAAATCGTTAATAAATATGCATTTTGTAATATACAAAACTGACGCTTTAAATGGTTGCCTTTTACTTTATATTAAAATCTATATTTACTTAAACAGTACGTATATTATAGTAGTTGTAGCTATGAAGTACGACGAGTTTCAGAACTGACTGACTTTATTTCGGCTGAATGAGCTCATTTTATGCACAAGAGGAAGAAAGGTTACACAAGGGGGTGTAGAACATTATTGGTAGGTAGGTGTGAGCGAGACAACAAGTATCCCCCACTCCGCATCGTGGGAGCCATAAGTGTGATGACGTAGTCAGCTACATATCTACCCTCTTTGTATATAGTTACAGAACATTACAGCTACCCTCAAGTTGAGTATGTGTGTGCGGGTAGGGCCGGGTGGTGGGGGGTGCCGTCACGTCTGAGGCGCGGTATTTCGTGCAGCGCGAGGCCGTGCGCGCGCATGAGGTGTGTCTTTCGCTTCCAGCTGTCGGAGAAGGCGCGTGCGCAGCGCCCGCACTGGTAAGGCAGCTCGCCCGTGTGTGTGCGAGTGTGTCGTGCCTGTACACACAGACAATTAACAACCATTAGAACAATCCATTACTACATGTGGGTATTCACGATACATTTGAATGTCATAATGCTTTCTGGTATCGCAGTTCCCAAATATCATGGGGGTATATACTATGGTGCATGGTACTTACCAGTGCACTAGAGTCCCTGCAACGCTGCGAGCAGTGCGAGCAGAGCAGCGAGGCTGCAGGCGCGGCGTCGGGCCGGTGCCGGCGCACGTGGCGACGCAGCGCAGCGGCGGCCGCGGCGCGGTAACCGCACTCCGCGCACGCGTGCGGCCGCGAGCCCGTGTGACGACGCACATGTACTGACAAATTACCCGCTGTAACATTCGAAGCAAAGATATTAAATTGCAGGTCACATTTTGTACTGTGGTTTGACCGCTGTTTAATGAATTGTCCAGCCTAAAGACTACAGCAACATGTTGTCAGGTCGGAGACTACATCTCAGTTGAATGTTTGCATCTTAAAGTGGATATATTTTATGGTGGAGGAATATTATGACACCGCTTCCTATGTTTTACATAAATAATGGCAATGCATTTGCATTTCATTTGGTGGGTACGGGTAGCACTCACAACTGGCTTCCTATCATAAACATTGAGTAAATAGTGTCAGGGAAAAAAGAAAAACGATTGCAGTCATGAAACGACTCCTGAGCATCTTATGACTAACTAAACTACATTTGTTATAGAAGGAACAAACCCGTGGTTTATCTGATATTAAGTGACCACTGGCCCATACGCATCTGCAGCAAACATGTGCATGCATTGCCTACCTTTAATGGACAGAGGAGGCAATACAGAGGAAAGGATATGTCCCTTTCCTGTCTGTATCCTCCCCTGTCAAATCCTCTTCCACTTCTCTTATTCGAAGAGGACTAAAATAAGGTCTCTGACAACTCACTCCGCTGACAAAACCCTTACTTCTGAGAGGATATTGCATTACACTGGTCGAGCAGCCCAACTGAGAAATATTGTTCCATCTAACCAGTGTTAAAGTATGAGTGGTAAGTTTAGACTCTAAATTTAACATCTCAACAATCTCTCTATACAGTTGTCAATTTACCCTGTGCAAACGCCCATCCGCAGTAGCTACACAGGTACTGTTTATGCCCTTCGTGAACCTTCATATGGCACTTTAATATACTTTTTAGCTTGAACCTGAAAAATATAAACTCATTACATTTAGGAACTTCTTGACTGACAGTGTTGGTGCGTCCAAGTCAAAAGGATCTTTACATTTTTAATTTTATATTTTTTTTCATTGTAGGGTAAAAAAATGAACCAAAGAAAGTTTTATCAAGACATGTAAAAAGTCAACTAAGACAGAAATATAAATTGTTAGGTACCTAATATTTTCAATCAAGTTTTAGTCCTTGTTCATAAATTTTATTTCCTATTAAAATTCTAGATAAAATTTTATAGGAAAAAATTGATATACCGCTTGGTTTATTCCCCAATGATCATATGATTTTATAATAAATCTAGGTGATATGAAGTCATAAATTAACAACAGAAAATAGGTGACACCCCTGTACATTTAGATGATTCCATTCTACTAAATAAATTTGACACAACTATTTCACTTTATTCAGGTCTTGTGACTCAGGTGATTAAGCTTTCATGCAAACAATGTGTAATCAACCTACCTCTTTTGACATTGATCACAAGAGTATGGCCTTTCATCAGAATGGGAGCGGGTGTGTACGGTCAGCTGCTTGCGTCTCTTGAATCTCTTGCCACACACATTGCAGCCAAACTTGCGTTCCTCGGAGTGAGTTGCAGCATGGTATGTCAGCTGAGAGGCTCTTGTAAATGCTGAAAAAATACAAATAAATGCATAGCAGAAACAATTTAACCCTATTAAGACCCATTATGTTTTTCTAAATATACTGCTATATTATAAATTTAATTATCCCATAAGATTAATCACACATACTTTTGCTGCAATGTGAACAGCTATACTTTTGCCCAGAATGGTCTTTTTCCATGTGCTTTGCAAACCACACCTTGGAAGTAAACCCCTTCTTACAGATTGTGCAGATGTTTTTCTTATCACTTACACAGGTTTTAACATCTTTTTGTATTTTTGTTGTTTCTTCAATAGTGTCAGGATGATTGTCTTCAGAAATTTCAGTTATTGGATCAACGGGTGTATCATTTGTAATATTTTGAGGTTCGTCAAAATTTTCAATAGCACTACAAAGCTTATACTCTGGAAGAGTAAGTTTAAGATGACTTTTTGGAGTAGACTGAACTTCTGGCAACCTCATGCAGTTTTCTAACTCGACAATGATGCTTGTTTCTGTTCTTGACGCTATGTTTTTAAGAGTAAAATTTACGTTTTGAGCCTCCTTAATAAATGTGTAGGACGATTCTATTTTAATCACGCAATCATAACAGAACTGTTTAGGTAGTTTCTCTTTTTCGATTATCTGTAAAGTAAGATTAAAGTTATTTATATTTAACAAATACAAATAGAGCTATAGAAAATAAAATGATATGTTATTTCAGAGTGTATACTTAATTTCGATATATAACAAAAAGCAAACTGTACCTCAATATCTGTACAGAAACAAAACATTTCGACAATTCGCACGTCGAAATTTTCCTTTTCCCAAGACGCAACTTCTTTCATACAGCTTCGACATAATTTTGTAATATCCATGGCTTTATTTAGTAATAAACGCTCAATTAAAAAAATACTAAATATTTAATTTCTTCGGTTCATTTCATGGAGAATTAGTAAGAAATTGTTGATAATATTTATAAATTTGAATTATCTTCATTTTCTACAACTGAGAAGAAAGAAAGGTTTAGGTCATACAGCCAAAACTGTCATATACTTTTTGATAAATACAAAAAATTACTTAACCATGAACTACTTTGTATGTCATTGACTAAGAAAATTTAATAAAAATAAATCAAGTTAAACATTTTTTTTATTATGTATAAACTAGCGCTTGACAACAATCCCACCTCGAGTTAAGTGGTGATGTGGTCTAAAGATGGAACGCACTAGTTTAGAAACAGCCTATTCACTCTTCTCTTGAAGGTACCCACGTTGTAATCGGACGGAAATACTGACGCTGGCAACTTATTCCAATCCTTTGCCGTACGCACAATGAACGATGATTCGAATCGCTTCCTTCGAACGCTCGGTATCTCTACTATGAAAGGATGGAGACCTGCCGTATGTCTAAATGTCCGATGGTAGAATGGATATGGGGGAATTAAATCGTGTAATTCCTGCGCACACTCCCCAAGGCTAGCCACTGTACGTCTGTGCTCAAGACTGGTCAAGTTAAGGTCTTGGTCACCGATCAGCCTCTTGGCCCGCCTCTCCACCGAATCTAGTGCCGCGAGTTGATATTGGCTGCACCTGCCCAGATATGGCAGCAGACTCCATACACGGTCGGATCTGTGCTTTATATAAAGTGAAAAGCTATCCTGGCGTGAAGTACCGCCGTACCTTAGAAAGGACTCCAAGCTTCCTAGTAGCTACCTTCGCCTTAGATTCGATGAACCGTCCGAAGTTAAGGTTCGCCGAGATCTCGACTCCCAGTAACTGCAGACAGTCGGTAAATTCCAGAGATACATTCTGAAAAGTCGGAGCTAAGGTGAACTGACTCCGTTTAGTAGTGAATAAACACGTCTGTGTTTTGGTGGCGTTGAATCTCACAAGATTGGCATTGCCCCAACAGGAGACTGCCTCATGTGTGTGATTAAGACGCTCTACCATGGCCTCTCGTTCAGATTGTACATGAGTACTACTGGTCCGACCATTCGTTAGATATCTCTCTACAACTGTGCTGTCATCTGCATAGCCATAGATACCGGGAATGAGCCGGTCATTAATGTGCAGCAAGAAGAGAGTGGCAGAGAGAACGGAACCCTGAGGAACACCGGCATTGGTCGTCATAGGAACAGATGAAGACCCGTCGATGACGACACGGAGCGATCGCTCACTCAGAAAGTCCTTTATCCACTCAATCAGACCAGAGGATATGCCATAGGCTGGAAGTTTACTAATTAAGCTAGAGTGCCAGACCCTGTCAAATGCCTTCGAGACATCGAGGGAGACAGCAATTGCCTCCCCGTTCTTCTCTAAGGCCTCGCCAAATACGTGAGTGGCATACACTAGAAGGTCTCCTGTCGACCGATTTCGGCGAAATCCGTATTGTCGGTCGCTGAGGAGATCATTTTGTTCTAGATAGGCAATGAGAATAAACATACTTTTAAATTAATTCAAAGGTATTGGACGAATTGAAACTATACCACGACGATGGCATATGTCTACATGTATTTTTGTCTCACATACTGGACCTTGTTTGCTTAACTAAACTCAATATTCTTAAACATTTAATTAATGCCCACTCACACCCACAAGATGGACCGACGATCTGGTCAAAATTGTGGGAGTCAACTGGATGAGGACGGCAGGGGACCGATCTTTGTGGCAATCAATGGGCGAAGCTATGTATGCCCAGAAGTGGACGACCTTAGGCTGAAAATAAGAAGAAGAATAAATATTTATAAAATTTATTATTTCTAATTTGTTAATCTGTATTTATAAGCGAAGACTTGTTATTGGCTGTACAATTGCTATATTAATGCTACTCCTGTTAAATCTTAGCTGTAAGTTTTCCATGCCAAAAAATTAAAATTTACTAAGCTCAAACGAATTTTCGATTCGAATCTCAAAGCACCTGTTTAACCTTAAAAGAAAGACAAACATAATACAAATTTTGCTATTTAAATTTTTTCACAATAAACCATCGCCAAACCTGCTTATTCTGCAAAAAGGTTAGAGCCAAGGAGAAGCTGTTGCCTTTATGGGCCTTGTACATCGGGGAACTAGCACCACGTCATAGAATAGCATTCGGTTTTTAGTGTTACTAGTTCATTCTAGTCTAGTCTACGATGTATTTAGTTTTCTTTCTCCATATTTGTACGCACATAATACATGACATATATGGCCGAATACTGAAACGTCAATTAAATATTTAACAGCGTTTTAAGTGTTCGAATCACGTTTAATCTCCAATTTCGTATTCTCAAACGTCAATTATAGGCATGTCTTAAATTTTATAGTTAGTCCAAGAGTACTGCTTAAGTGCCACTCGGTGAAAATTTCGAATACTGGATCGTCAATCGTCAAATTTCTGATATTTATCCTATTTGAAAGGCCTTCAAATGAGTAGAGATTTGAATGGCGTTTCGGCCGCTAGTCTCTCACTACGTGTACATGGGCACGGTTCGAGCGTCATCTATCATTAATTTCTTAGTTTATAAGAGTGCCATCTATTGTTAAATCAATGAAGCGTATCTTCACATCAATTAATTTAAAAAGCTAGATGCATATGCGGGATTGAGAGCCAATAATATAATCTTTTATTAATTTTACTAAACACATGAAATACCTCAAATTTCAATAACGTAAAGCTTTATTATTTTAGTAAGGCCTGGCGGCACAATCTATGTCCGGTTCAACATTAAACCTTATTTAAATAACTACCTACATATTAATAATTTTATGAGAATGATACAAATATTTTATTGTTATTTTAAAACGTTATGTTGTTTTGAGAAGACTGATACTAAAACAGAAAGAAAGAATATATATTTATTTACCGAAAAAAATAGTCGATTATCATTTCTACGTCGCCATTGCAAATTAAGTCCCTGCCCAAATTAAGACTGAAATGGACTTGTGTGACTCTATACAAGTTTCCATCCTATTTCTTTACCCCTTTTTTTCTAAACAAAGACTAACAATAAATTTAAAACACTTCTGGATGTTATAAAAAGGCTTAAAGCAATAAAAAGTATTTAAGCAACAAAACGGTGAAGGAAAACATCGTGAGGAAACCGGCATGTTCTTAGAACCACCAAATTCGATGACATGAGACATCCACCAACCCGCACTGGGCCAGCGTGGTGGATTACGGCTCATTCCCTCTCTCGGAGAGGTGGCCTGTGTCCCTGCAGAGGGGAACATTCTAAAAAAGAAGTCTGATTTACTATTATTATTAAACAACATAACACAATAAGGTTGTCTTGAACAAACCTTAATATTTTATTTAGTGAAATAGGACATAAAAACATTATTAGGAACTTAATAAATGTTTTAGATAACCATAGGACACTACAACGTACATTCCACAATACAAACATCTATAAGAAATGTAGGACAAGGAGAAAAACAAATTAAAAACCCACCAATTTAGAATTTCTCGTCTAATTTACATATGCATATTTCGGTGGTTCGCCTAGCCCTTTTGTTGTAATGGATTTAGAAACCCGCGGGCTACCAGCGGCCTTTAACTGTTAAAAGCATTCTAATCGTGTTCGTTTCTCCCTTGACACGAAAACTACGAGCTGTCGACTTTTCTGGCGTCTCCTAGGAATGTGCGTAGAGCGTCCAAGCCTAAGCCGGTGAGGGGCGAAGCCTCTAGCAATGCTGGCGCGTTGGCCAGCTCGCTGCAGAGTCGGGAGTGCTGTAACATCAACAACGCTTCGTTCCGCATCTGGCGGTACGCGGCGTCCATCTTGCTCAACACTAGGATGAACTGGGAATAAGTTTTCTCTGAGTTACTTTCTTAAATTACGAGAGTAATACATAATACATACAAATAACATCACAGGAAAGAAGCCGCCCATTGCAGCCAAAACATATTTAAAGTAAAGTTTAGTCTTTGAATTTAAAAAACTAACTAGACCAGTTTAAGATTGGACCTAATGCTTACTATAATGGTGATGAATTCTCCCTTCAATAGTAAATTTGTCCATGAGAAAAATGTTAAACCAGAGTCAACAAAGTTGCTGCTAATTTTTTTTCCATTCACACACTCAACCCATTGTCATTCTTAATATAAGAGATACCTTCGATCTACGAAGCATCGGTTCCGCTAAGAGCGTGTAGAGCATGACCGCCGCCGCGGAAATCTGACACAAGTTTGACGTGTCCACCACGAAAATTACCTGCAACAGGTCAGAAAGATTTCTGTATAATGCACATATATATCAGAAGGCGTGTAATTATCTAGTAACCTACAGCTTTGATAATACTGAAGCTTAGCTGCTAATATCCCTACTAATATTATAAATGTGAATGTAAGTTTGTTTGCTACGCTTTCACGTGAAAACTACTCAACCGATCATCATGAAACTTTGTACACATATTCTTGGAGAAGAATATGTGTACAAAGAAGAAGTTTCTAGAAGTAACATAGGATATATTTTTATGAAAAAAAAATAGTATACAAAAAGCGAAGTTTGTATGTTCCCTATAGACCTATAGACTCCGAAACGGCTGGACCGATTTCGATGAAATTTACAGGGATAGTCCAGATTGGCACAGCGGGTGTTCCTGTGTTTGGTAGCGATCAGATCAACATAATTAGTGGTACCCGGGCGAAGCCGGGGCGAGTCCCTAGTAATATTATAAATGCGAAAGTTTGTTAGTATGGATGTTTGTTATTCTTTCCCGCAAAAACGACTGAACGGATCTGGATGAAATTTGGCACAGAAATAGATTACAGTCTGGAATAGAATATAGGCTTTTTATCCCGGAAAATGTACCTTTGGGATATTTTTTTTGGTTTTTGTCTACGTATATTAAAGGCGATTAATTCCGAAACGGCTACCCGGGCGAAGCCGGGCGGATCACTAGTAAACCATATTCCTACCATTATCAATAGTGCATAGTATTGTATACCGTGAATTTGAACTATAAGAAATAATTGATGCAATAATATACTCGTATTTATTGTGTTATACTTACTTTCTCAACGCCGTCCAAATAATTACTCCAGAGTGTTGCCATCTCCCCGCCGATTTCTCGTATAGACAACACTTGCTTTTTACCTTGTTTATTAATATAATTAGTATCGTAGATATTTGTTCCGACGGTGGGCACTGGACTGTATGTATAATCTATGCCTTCAACCTCCTGTAATTTCTTCAACAGAGTCGTCTTCCCCGATCCCTTGGGACCAACACAAAGTACCGGAATCTTTTTTTCTAAATCGTCCATGACTAATGGTTTTAATAGTTTTTGTTGGATCAATAATCACATTTACCATGGAAATAAAATTGGTTTGCTACTCACCAACAGATGGCGATAGTAGATCAATCATTTAATAAACTTTCATTTTCAATGCTGCGCTATTGAAAGTTTAAATTTAGCTCAAGCATTAACAACTAGCACAATTTTCTGGTTTTATAGCCACAGAAACAGTGTAAGTGTATTATTTATTGTTACATAATAATATTAGATATTGGCGTATTTATGTACTACATTAAAAACCTCATTCGATAGTATTAAAATTAACAACATTTTTGCACACGTCAGCTGTTTAAATAACTGCACTCGCGTCGCGTCGCCATGTTTTTGTTATTGCGCATCATATTCGACGTAATTTTTTTGTTGTTTGTTCATGCACATATTTATTATTAACATTCAATAACTTTCGACATATTAAAAACTAATGCATTTCTTAGCATTTCAATTTCAGTATTTGACATCACAAGAATAAAAAAAACATTTTTTCAACGTGTTCTTATTTATTAGATTAATTTATCATCTGTGGTTGTGTACGTAGGAGATGTTCGTGTCGTGTCTCGGTACAGCATGGCAGCACTTGAAGATAAATTGTTTGAATTTCCAGTGTCAGAGTGCCATAAAACATTGATGGCCTTGCGGTATAGATCCGCGGCAAACCGTTGAGCATCTACGTGCGCTCAGGGTGATCACACTTTAGCTTTTTTATACTTGTCCTGCATAATTTTATTTCCGATGTGTATTACGATCCGGCTCGAAGGACCATTTGGACGCCTCCTACGAGACGTAGAAACAAATCAATCTACAAGACTACAACACATCAACGAAATTCCATGAATACACCTAAAGACACATTTAAAATGTGAACTTGACGGTATAAAGCAAAAGCAAAAAGCTCCTGTGGAATTTAACACAGTTTGTATTTATTCTGAATCTCTTCTTCGCAATGGGATAAAACAGCGTTTAATTCATTTTCTTAACGTAAATATCTGTTAAAAGTGGATGGATGTGGTATCCTAATTAATGTTAATTTTAGGCAATTTAGTCTGTAGTCTTTTTATGTTTTATCGTGTCCTAAAATATTTGTTGGCGTGTGGCAGCCCTGAGTGCTCCCCGCACGTAATGTGGGTGTAACACCTTCACAGTACACTTGTCCGCTTAAAAACTGAGCAGCCTTAAACTTGGCTTACGTAAGGAGCCTGCCCAATGCCGTTCTAGGCTCCACTAGTGATGTGACAACATTGTCTCATCACAGCTGATAACATATGTTCTTCCTATTTCGTATCTGCATGGAAAATTCCACGAAATGTTAAACATATTTTTATTATTGTTTTGATTGTTGTTCCGGTATTGCGAGGTAACGCCACCAAGTATTTGATCAAGGTTATCTAATTTATATTATCGTATGAATAAATCTAAGGCATTGATATTTGTTAGTTTTAATGATAAAAGATTTCAGAAAAACGGAACGAAATATGTTGAAAAACAATATTGAAGTAATTAACTGCAATAATATTTAGATAGTTTTAAAATAAAATAAAACAAAAAAAATATAAGTTGATTAAGAAATTGAAGCGTGGCCCCCTCTCTACTTGGTGAGGTTAGCAACTGGTAATGCCGCGAATTTCGGCGGCGCGGGGCTGCGTAACTAGGCCGGGGTACCCTTGACCCACTGACTCACTGCCAGCGAGTGCCCGCCATTGTTTTTCAACAATCAATAAATAATACGCCGAGCAAAACTTCGCGTTCGCACATTTGCGCAACGATCCGCCATCTTGCCGTCCCGTGCACTACTTTTAATTTTTCGCGCCGTTTTCAAATCTGTATTTAGTTTATTTAGGTCATTTAAATTCGGCCAGCCTTAAATAGTTATAAATATTGATGTACTGTGACCTTCTTGCTAAAAGCTAAACCAGTGAGTGCGTTATGATTTCTGAAACGGATGTTTCAACGAAGGCAATATTGTTTGAAAATATTAATATTTTAACCCGCATAATACTCAATGTTTTTTTTTCGGTTAAAATACCGTCAAGGTTATCGTTGGTTGTTGACCTTGTGAGCTATTGGCTCTCGCTAGCTGCGCCGGAGCCCTGTGAGCTCCGCTGTTCGGGTGTACGATTATTTAAAAACAATGTAACGATCCGTGACCTTACTATTGTTTGATAAAATTAAATCGTTAACGAGTCACACGTCGATCAACGTAGATAATTTTCATTGTCAGAAATTATAGTGCAAGGTGGAGATATGTTTTAATATATGGGCCGCCATTTTGAAAAAATGTTGCTTTTTAAGATGTGTGGGGGCGTTGACGTTTGTTATTCCGCCATAGCGCATACATACTCAAATTTAAATAAGCATGAAACATATTTATCAAGCTCTCGTGCACTGGGCCACGTGAATTATAAATTAAATAAATACATAAAGAACAGCGGGCGTTGCGATGGCCGCCAAGTGAGGTCGGCGGGCCGCACGTAAGTCTGCGTGTGTCCGAGCGCGCGATAGCTGCAATTATAAAACGAAGTTTCTAAACGTTTCGCGAATGCCATTCGATGTTATGACGAATGGCTAAATTTGCCTTCGTATAGGATATTTTGTAGGCCAACGTTTCAAACAAGAAACTGTTCACCACAGATTGTATAAAGGTAAAAACTGCATACTAAATCATTAAAAATATTTGACTTTATTATAATTTCTTATACGCACAATCTAATACGAAAACGTTATTTTATAAATATAACAAGTAATCATCTGATGTGAAGTCAGTTATTGCCTTTTGGCTAAACATGCGTTCGCTATAGTCCACTTGAAATGTATTTTGGGAGTACGCTTCATTTTAGCTTTAAAATTGAAAGTAATGAAAGACCTGGCATGGGAGAGCGCTTGACCTGAATCACGCCGTGAAAAAGAAACTAAAGCGCTCTGTATTGAACGATTTGGAGATATCTTTTTTGGATCGGTCCGCTCTTCAACGCTTTAATAATCTTTTGTTAACTTTCAAGGGAACTTTGTTTGGTTTTTCGTTGCATTGTCTTCAATTCTATTGTTATTTTGACTTTAAGTAGTAGGTGCTAATCTTAAGCCATAAGTGTTTTTAGCATAAAAAGGTTGCCTTATTTTAAATGAGGTATATAAGACACATAAAAGTTTCGAAACTCATTGGAAGTTTCATGGAAAAAGAAACTAAAATTTGAGTTTATTTTACTACACTATATGCATACAAAAAATGGCGGAGTCTGTAATATGTTCACATCATACACATTTGAATTGTGTTGTAGAACGAGAACAGGTACTGTGCCAGAACTGTGTAACCCGGTGGCCAAAGGGTGCCATCTTGAAATGCCATTCCATTGTAAGTCATTAATGTCAGGATTTTTAAATAAATAAAATGCAGTACAATTCAGTTTGATGTTAAGTGAGCGCTATCGATAAAAATCCACAACTTGTCCGCAACAAGCAAATTTGTTGCAGATGTGTTGGCTACCCTCAATAGTTGGGCAGAGACAGGAAAAAGAATATTTCCTTCTTCCCGTTAACCCCCTCCCCGTCCAATCCTCTTCCCGCTCCCATGGTATCCGTATGAGGAAAGGGTAGGAAGAAGTCTGAAATTAGGCTTCCGGCACCTAAATCATCAGGCGAAACGCAAAGTACCTCTACTTCACGCCTGTTTTCTGTGAGGTCGTGGTATTTCACCGGTCAAGCCAGCCAATTCGTGCAACAGATGTTGTTGTTGCGGGCTCTACCACTGTTGTGAGTGTAACGAGTTCCTTACAGCTTACCTTGCTGAAGAGAAAGCGTATAGTGTGTATATTAGTGTACTAGATGTCTTCAAAAACTTGGCAACAACAATGTTTAAAAAATCATATATGTTTTCTTTTTTTTTGATCAAGACAGAAAGTTACCTTCATTTGAGGTTTAATAAATTCGAAGAAGAATTTATGTCCGTTTCTATTTATTTAATTAAAATATTTGAGGCTTAAAACAATAGTATAAAGATCACGATTTAGCATTTAGTTTGGGCAATGAATAGCGTCATGAGCATGACAGCGTCATCGCTTCACTGTCACTTTCTGTCACGCGACGCGCGCGCCACTCGCCACGCGACTAGCGCCGGCAGAAGTGAAAGGAGCGCGCGCGATGTTACTGCACTATCCAATTCGCAGATTATCCGCGTGTTATAGATGCATTTCTTTTTTATTTGTTACGATATACTTTAGAAATTGTGTGAAATTAACATTATCGAAGAAATTAAAACGATAGCAGATAACTAACTAACTTATTAGATTTATTACTTTCTATTGTAAGTGACAAGCACTTCTGAGCGACCAGAGAGAGAGAGACAGATTGGACGGCTGATAAAGATATGGAAGTACATACTGTGCCGACCCCACATACGTGGGAAAAGGGTAGAGATAACTAATTATGAAAATGGTGTAAGTAGTATATATGGATTTCTGTTTTGATTAGAGATTGACTCTTACCATAGATACTTTTGGTAATGTGGTTATAAAAAAAAACAGATAGTCATAAGGTCTGCCGACGGAAGTGAAAACTCAAAACAGGTGGGAAGGCGCAACAATAGTTCAAAAATAAATAATTAATCAACAAAAATAAGCCTTCGCTACTTAAATAAATGTAATACAAATAAATGAAAGAAAACGTTGGGCGAAACTGTTCCGAATCCAAATAAGCATGTTGCTCACGCGAACCTATAGGATTTTCCGCTACCAAGTATCGTATAATGCGAAAGTAGTTCACAAACGATAAAGATCTTTTCGTCAGATAGATAAATAAAGTAAACTTAAATAGATAATAAATAAAGTAATTTTTAAAAGGTCCAGGGCCTTTATTAATTTAGACGCGTATTAATTTTAATTTCATGGACTTTGAAGTTCAGCGGTTTTGCCTGTAACAGATACGGTCAGTATTAAAATTACCTTTGTTAATTATTCTAATATCCCGCCAATTCGAAGTTCCTTTATAGTCGCGTCCTAGGTACGAAATACATTAGCTATGCGTTGGGTTAGCCAGTTAGCGAATACCGTTCAAGTTGTACTGTACCACGTCTCAAATTGTTTTAAATGTAAATCGCGTAAGTAAATCAAATGTGCGGCCCGTGTGTTCGGATCACAATAACAAATGAAGAATCGTCAATAGTCCTCAGACGGTAGGGAAAGCTGATGTCATGATGGGAATTTGTCACACAAACATCTGTCGCGGCCGACGCACTGATCGGAATACGGTATAGTTACAGCAGATGTAGTCGATGCGAAAATGTATTTACAAGGTTTTCACGTAAATAAAATTTATTAATTGCTCGTAGCCCCTTAGCGAAATGTGCGTGATGTCTTCAATAAACAAAATTGTAAATAAAAACAAAACCGGCTTCCAAAAAATTATATTAAAAATAAATAATGCACTATAAAGTATTAAGTAATTTTAGGCAAGTTAACATATTTATTGTTGCAGTCGGCGTCAGCTAAGGAAATACCAATATACTAGTATGTATACCTTAAGAAAACTATTTTACTAATAAACTTTTTTTTTATGCTGTTACTGTACTGTACTGGTTGGCAAACGAGCAAGCGGTTCACTCGATGTCAAGTGATCGCTACCCATAGACATCTGCAACTAACTAATGAGTTGCGTATGCGTTGTCCACCTTTAATGGACAGAGGACAAACAGAAAATGGTTATTTCCAATTCCTATACATCCCCACCACCATCAAGTCTCCTTCACCTTCCCATCCTTTCCTTATTAGAAAAGGGTGGGAAGGGGGAGAGAACCAGAATTGGGGCTCCGGCACCTCACTCATCAGACGGAACGCAGAATACTCTACTTCACGCCTGTCTTCTGTGAGGTCGTGGTGTTTCATCGGGCGAGCCACCACCAAGACCACTTTTTGAAACTTTCGATTTTCTACTATACTAGTGAACCGCCCCGGCTTCACCCGGGTACCACTAATCATGTTGATACGATCGCTACCAAACACAGGAACACCCGCTGTGCCAATATAATGGGACCAAACGACAAACACTACCTGTTGAACAAATAACAGAATTATCGAAATCGGTTCACAAGGAGCGGACTTCTGAGGTAACAAAGATAAAGAAATACAGACAAATTGAAACCCTTCTTTTTAAAGTCGGTCAAAAATCAAATGTTTCACCGGTCGAGCCGGCAACAGACGTTGCGGACTCTACCACTGTTAAAAAAGGCCAGAGATATGTTCACGTACCTGCCCTTGTATCATTTTGTGGGCACAGTATGACTGTAGTCCGTACTAATATCGGTTTGGCTACAGTTTTTAAGGCCTTCTTGAACATATAATATATAAGTAGATAATTGAAATAAGCTAAGCTTGAACGTGAGTGACTTGTCCTAGAGTCGACTGGAGGATTCGAACACACTACCATGTTGTGCATATTTCGCAGTTAATTTATTGGCTCTTATTAGAAAAAAGCTTTAATAAATTAACTCATACGAATGAATTAGGTTTGGTTCTCTGATATACTTATGTTTTTGAACAAATAAATTCCGTCTGTATGAGGTTTACCACGGTTAAATCCAAAGCTAAAAGTAAAAGTTTTTTCGCTGGTAATGTTGTGCTAACGTAAGTTTACTGGACATTCTGACTAGCACTAGCATAAGCTGGTGTTTTTATTGTATCATGCAGCGTGTGCGTGTGAGGTGGCTTTTGCTGAGTACTCAGCAAGTGTGTGGTATGTGGAACAAGCTGCGTTGTTAATATTTTGTCTGCACTAATTCGGCCTCGATGTAATAAAATACTGTAGTCATTTATTTAGTAAATTTATATTTAATTTATGTACTTTTATTCTATACTTTATCTGTGTAAGCGAAATAAAATTTACAAAAGCAAAGTTGGTTTTAACTTTTTTAAAGAAGAAGTTGGTAAACCAACAAGTGGGCCACCTGATGTGAAGTGACTGTAACCCATAGTCATCGACAGATGAGGGGTTGACAGGATAAAAGATATTTCCTTTCCCACATTAATTCCTTCCCTGTTCAATCCTCTGGCCGTTCCCGTCACATCCTTACTAGGAAATAATAAAAAAAGAGAGAACTGAGCCGCTGGCACCTCACTCATCGGACGAAGGACGGAATGCTTCTACTTCCGCCTGTCATCTGGAGGACTTAAAACTTATGCTGAATGTAGTGAATGATTCACTAGATGGTAAAGGTATGAAGATGAATGTGGATAAGACGAAAGTAATGGTGTTTGAAAGAGAACAAAGTAAGACAGTAATTGAAATAAAGGTTAACGGAAATGTAGTGGAACAGGTGGAAGAGTTCGTGTATTTGGGGTGTATGTTTAGTAGAGATGGTAGGCATGTTAAATATTTTGAACGACGAGTGAGTGAGGGAAATAAAATGAATGGGGCTATAGGTACAGTAGTGAGGAGTCAGAATGTGTCTATGAAGGCTCGACTGGCAATACACAATGCTGTACTAGTCCCCACTTTAATGTATGGAAGTGAGAGCTGGGTTTAGCAGGAAAAGCATGCTAGTAGAGCTAATGCCGTTGAGATGCGATCCTTAAGAAGTATGTTAGGCGTGACTTTGAATGATAGGGTTAAAAATAGCGTTATAAGAGAAAAGTGTGGCTTAAAAGTGGACGTTGCGACTAGAATTGAGAAAGGTATGCTTCGGTCGTTCGGGCATGTTGAAAGGATGAATGAGAGAATGAGAGAATAACAAAACAGATTTATGTTGCAAAAGTGAGTGGCAGTGTTGGTAGGGGACGCCTTAGGAAAACTTATATCGATCAGATTAATGACTTACTAAAAAAGGGCGATATAAGGAGCACCCATAACCGACGAGCATGCATGCGTAGATGTATGAATGTGGAAGAAGCGAGAGAGGTGTGCCAGGATCGCGCCAAATGGAAATCCATGATCTCTGCCTACCCCTCTGGGTTACGCATATTTATTTGTTCCGAAAATTAGTAGCAGTGTTGGCAAGGGACCTCCCAGGAGAACAACAAGATATCGATCAGATTAGAGACATTAAAAGGCCGATTGAAGTACCCGTAACCGACGAACGTACATACGTAGAAGTATGGATGTAGAAGCTAGAGAGACCCAGATTGCAATGGAAGTGTAATCTCTGCCTACCCATCTGATTTAAGGACGTGAGTACATATTCCATAAATACGTAAAGAATATTCAAGCTCCACCTAGCGCGCCTAGGTTCTATCGATGTGAAAAAAAGGACTGCCGAGGGACGTGATAACTCAAAACAGGCGTGACGATAGTTCAAAAATAAATAAATATGTAACCGTCAAAAATAAACCCTTGTACCTTAACAATAAAATACAAAATTGAATTTAAGAAAATTAAAAAAAAATAGTTCGTCGAAACCGTTCCGAATTCAAATAAGCATGTTCACGCGAACCTATAAGATTTTCACCTACCATATTGTTTTATTCGAAACTAGCGACTCACCCCGGCTTCGCCCGGGTACCACTAATTATGTTGATCCGATCGATACCAAACACAGAAATGTGCCAATCCCCGTAAATTACATCGATCCAGCCGTTTCGGAGTCTATAGGCCTATAGGGAACATACTTCGCTTTTTATATACCATTTTTTCATTAAAAGTCCATCCAAGAATATGTGTACAAAGTTTCATGATGATCGGATGAGTAGTTTTCGCGTGAAAGCGTAGCAAACAAACTTACATTCACATTTACAATATTAGTAGGGGTGTAGAAGAATCTGGCCAGGCTGTGCGAAATAGACATCTGTGTACTATCTGCGTATGTGCCGAGAGCGAGCCCGAAGTTTCGAGAATTCTGTCGACAATGCCGGTACTAAGTTGAGAACTAGTTACCATCCTGAATATTTGTACATATACAGGAATACATACAAATTACGGATTTGCATCATGCGGCCTTGGAATAACTTTTGTTTTACTATTTATTACGATATAACTAGGGCACTGTTGGTAGTTGCTTTTTAATTTGATTCCGCGTGCAATATCTTTAAAGATAGATGACGTCTGTCAAAATTTGTTACTGACAAAACATAACGTTACCATGGCAACCGATAATGTAAATGGAGGTTTAAAAATAAACCGAATGCTGTATAGATATAAAATAACTAGAGATAAGCCCCCGCTTCGCCTTTCAGAATATAACGGAATATTACACACATCGCTTTTTCGTAAATATTTTTTCCGCATGTAATTTTTTTCCGGGATAAAAAGTAGCCTATATGTTATTCCAGACAGTGATCTAGCTCTGTGCCATATTGCATCCAGATCCGTTCAGCCGTTTTTGCAGGAAAGAATAACAAACATCCATACATACAAACATTCGCATTTATAATATTAAATGTACAGTATAAATGGAAACGAAGGGTTTATTTTATGTTCCTTCCTTTAGTACAGCTTATTTTTGGGATAAAAGTTACCCCGTGTCAATTTCTGTACCCTTGACAATGTGTATGCAAAATTACATGATAATCGGTTGAATCGACAAGGAATTAAATTTTAACAAATAAACATACAAACAAACAAACTCACATTCGCATTTATAGGATTAAGATTAGGATGTCTCTGTGTAATATTTAATTATAGATAAAAATATGGTAATAAATGTCACCAGGCCTGTCGAACGTCCATCTTGATGTTTCTCAAGTTGTAATCTAAATACTTTAAAAGAATCTTGAATCCCTTCCATCTTCAGGAATTCCTTTCTCCTAGTGTACCGTTTACTATTTGAGATTGGACTACTCACCTCTTACTGCCACACTGCTAGTCATATTCTGCAGCCATCCAGAATGTGTAGCTGATAATTTATTTGTTTGACAGGAAAATTTTGACAGTTGAGAAAGACGAGAAGAATGTATGTATTATTTGTTAACCTCTTTTATACCGCGATTATAACATTGGCTTTGGCATGACGGGCTGGTTGGCGTGGTTTGTAAGATACTTGCTTTTCACGCCGCAGGTCGTGGGTTCGATTCCCACCCAGGATAGACATTTGTGCACATGAACACGTCTGTTTGTCTTGAGTCTGGGTGTAATTATCTATTTACGTATGTATTTACAAAAAAAAAGTAGTATATGTAGTATATCAGTTATCTGGTTGTCATAGCACAAGCTCTGCTTAGTTTGGGAGCAGATGGCCGTGTGTGAATGTGTCCTAGGATATAAAAAAAAACATTATAGTTCCTAATCGAGATGGGATTTGACAACAAACGTCCAACTTGCCATACATGGCGGCCATTACACTTGTTATACTTTCATCGGCAATGTTGTAATTTGTGGTGGAAATCGTGAGATAAAGTGAAATCAAATTGTATAATACTGATTGCTAATGTTAGGTAATGTGAAAAAAAGTTGATTTTCGCAAAGAATTTACGAATTCCGACGTAAAAGGCTTACCTTTTACGTCGGAATTCGTAAGCCTTTGTTTACAAAATTTCCATCTTGATTTGGAGCAAACTGAGCGTGTTAAATATGAATGTAAGGAGCTAATCGCTCCTACTTCACTAATTAAAAGCGTTATGCAGTGCCAAATTCCTAATTCTTGTAATCTCCCCCTTTCCACCCTTTTCTTATAAGGAAATGATGGGAAGGGGAAAAAAACATGACGATGGAGGGGATGTATAGGTATTGGAAATAACCATTTTCTGTCCCCTCTGTCCATTAAAGGTGGGCAACGCATCTGCAACTCATTCGTTAGTTGCAAATGTCTATGGGTTGCGATCACTTGACATCGGGCGAACCGTTTGCTCTATAAAAAAAATTACAATTTCCGAAGATTATCTATTATTCTGTTGTGTTGCAATCGTTGACCAGGGCAACTAATTTCAACCCGTTTTCAGAATCTAGTTTTAACTATAAGTTAGCAAAAAACCTCACAGAAGACAGTCGTAAAAAATAGGTGGCGGAGGTCCGATGTCAGTCCAATTCACCTTCCCATCCTTTTTTTAAAAGGGACAGGATGGGTATTTGAATAAGATTGGACGGGGGAGGGGATGAATACGAGAAGGAATAATTCATTTTTCTGTTCTAACCTAACCACTGTCCATTAAGGGTAGGCGACGTATCTGCAAGTCTCCTATCGGTAGCAGTGAGTCAACATCAGGGGACCCGCATGCTCATTCCATAAAAAAGTGGAAAAGTGAGCGTTAAAATGTATTTTCCAATGTTAAGCCATATTACATAAGAGACAGTTTGCGCGGGCCATGACGTTCGGTTGCTAGGCGATAAGCGATAGCACATTCGGTCATTAAAGCCGCTAAAAGGCGATAAAAACTATGGAACACACGCGATATTTTTCATTAATTGTAGCAAATTTTTTCTACTGTTCATCTCTCTTTTTGTCATCCGCGTTGGGCATAAGGCCATCTCTCTCGGATCGACAAGTTATCGAAAGCGGTCGGTGGCGTGTGCGCCCGCGCCGGTGAAAGAGTCGATGACCTGTGCGGGAGCAACGAACGTCTTTGCGGCGCATTGTGCCCGGCCACCCCCCGGCCACCCCTCGGCCCGCTTCCAGTTGCAACCATACAATATAGAGCTGAGCTTACCTATCGTAATTCTCAAATCTAAGTATTAAAATTTAAGCTAAAACAATAATATGTCGATGGGTCGAAGTAGAAATACTAAATTGTCAGAGTTTCACTTGTTCATTTTTCTAATATCGTAGATCTATTAAGATTCAAATATATTTTTTAGATTGGTGAAATCTCATGATTTAGATGAACGAATAAGAACCTTGTTATTTGTTTTTAATAACAAATTAATCGTTTAAAAAAAGTTAATACAAAAATTCAGCCATATGCGAGCTATCCTGGTGTGCGCTGCAAATACCGTTAGAGTTACACGTATATAATGTATAATGGAAATGTTTACCTTGAAGAGTCCTACAAAAAAAATTTTTTAAGTGTAAGCCATTATCGCAAGAATAGTGAACCATCTATTAATAACAGGGCGGAACACAATTCGCTGGACCAGGTAGTATTAATATATTCTGTTTTTAACACTGTCAATAAATTGAGGAACGTGTGTAAAATTTATTTACATTACTATCTTATTTATCATTTAATGACCTGCAAAATGCAATTTTGTTGAGTCATTCAAATCGTTTCGATTAATTTAATGTTGCGGTTTATTAAGGAAGTTGTAACAAATGAAAATCGTGAGCAAAGTTGTTCAATTGTCTCGCTCGTGAGATATTGAATCACTTTAAGGACAAACAAAGACACTGTTATTTATATTTATAACTAGTGACCCGCCCCGGCTTCGCCCGGGTACCACTAATTATGTTGATCCGATCTCTACCAAACACAGGAATGTGACAATCTGGACAATCCCTGTACATTTTATCGAAATCGGTCCAGCCGTTTCGGAGTCTATAGGTCTATATACATACATACTTCGCTTTTTATATACAATTTTTTTCATAAAAAGTATCCTATGTACTTCTCATACCTCCAAGAATATGTGTACAAAGTTTCATGATGATCGGTTGAGTAGTTTTCGCGTGAAAGCGAATTAGTAGGGATGTTGACAAATAGTTTATAATTCAAGAATCTACTGAACATATAGTTCAATATTTTTTTATAATTTTGTCATGGTATTAATTGTAGACACAGATTTTCATCGATTTGACTGATCAACGCACAGCGGGACCTAGACTTGAAAGCTTGTGCTAAGCACAGACATTTATATTATTACGTAAGCGAGCACTAAGAAAGGATCATTTTATTGATTTCCTAAAAGTCTAAAGTAAAGGGGTTGAAAGTTTCTGAGATCAAGCTACCCGTGTTTTGTGACAAACGAGCAAGCGGTTCACCCGATGTCAAGTGATCGCTACCCATCTGCAATTAACTAATGAGTTGCAGATGCGTTGCCCATCTTTAATGGACAGAGGAACAAACAGAAAATGGTTATTTCCAATTCCTATACATCTCCTCCACCGTCAAGTTTTCTTCCCCTTCCCATACTTTCCTTATAAGAAAAGGGTGGGAAGGGGGAGAGAACCAGAATTAGGCCTCCGGTACCTCACTCATCAGACGAAACGCAGAATACTCTACTTCACGCTTGTCTTCTGTGAGGTCGTGGTATTTCACCGGTCACATTCGTGCAACAGATGTTGCGGAGTCTACGAGTGTTGTTAAGCTGGGCCGGGTCGCTAGTCTATACTAATTTTATAAAGAGGAAAGATTTGATTGTTTGTTTGCATTGAATAGACTCCGAAACTACTGAACCGATTTGAAAAATTCTTTCACTGATGGGTAGCTACACTATCCCCGGGTGATATAGGCTATATTATATTTAAAAAATAATTGGAATCCTTACTAAAACTCCAATAACGTAACCCAAGGTGTAAAAGAACTAAGAATAATGTTTACTTCGAAATTTGCTCACTATGTCATTTCGTTCAATTTAAAAGATGGGATAATTTTCTTTACACTACCCGCGTGAAGCCGGGGCTGATCGCTAGTTGTTAATAAAAGACGTTCTCTCGTATTAAGTTAAAAGATTTCAGAAAACTATTTCAATATAATTTCAATAAGATAATGGTTCTAACTTAAGGCTATAAATATAAAACTTCGTTTACTTATTGTATTAAGTATTTAAGTAACATAACATCAGAATAATTACAATAAGTTAATTTTAGTTTTTAAATTGGTATATACATTAATTGTAGAGCCCGCAACAACATCTGTTGCCGAATTGGCCGGCTCGACCGGTGAAATACCACGACCTCACAGAAAACAGGCGTGAAGTAGAAGTACTCTGCGTTTCGTCTGATGAGTGAGGTGCCGGAGGCCTAATTTCATTCCTCTTCCCACCCTTTCCTCATAAGGATAGGACGGGAAGGGGAAGAGGATAGGACGGGGAGGGGGTTAGCGGGGAAAGGGAAATATCCTTTTTCCTGTCTATGTCCATTAAAGGTAAGCAACGCATCTGCAACACATTTGCCTGTTGCGGATATCTATGGGCAACGCTCACGTAACATCAGGTGATCCGTTTGCTCGTTTGCCACCTTATCATATAAAAAAAGTAATAATAAAGTTTCGATCCTTGAATTAACTTAATATTGAACAAAAATTAAAGACTGGCAAGCAAACCTATTTTAGGTACTTGCCATTTCTTGTGTACCTCTTTTTATACTGTGGTGGGTACTTTTGGTGATTGCGGTTCAAAGGCAGCTAATGAAATAATTGAATACAGCTTACTTCACATTAATTAACTATTCTATCTTTCATTCTCAATTGACCATTCACGTTCGCTAAAACCTTAATCTATCATATAAAATTGTATAAAAAATAAAGGCACTTCCATACTAGTAAAATCTACGGATATTACTATAAAATAAATAAAATGAACGGTCACGCCCGTGACAGGGCCTTCCCTCCCCTTATAGGCAGAGATTATGGATTTCCATTTAGCGCTATTCTGGCACACCACTCTCGCTTCTACGTCCATACATTTACGCATACAAGCTCGTCGGTTATAGGTACTCTTCAGTATGTTACTAATCTGATCGATGTAAGTTCTCCTTGGACGTCCCCTGCCATCACTGCCACTCACTGCCCCAATCAGTTTGTTTCGTTATTCTCTCTTCATTCATCCTAGACATGCCCGAACCACCGAAGCATACCTTTCTCAATTCTAGTCACAACATTCGCACTTAAGTCACAATTTTCTTTTATAACGCTTTTTTTAATCCTATGTTTCAACGTTAAGCCTAACATACTTCTTAAGGATCGCATCCCAAAGGCACTCGAAACATGTTTTTAAAATTTTATAATTCTTATATCAATTTATTTCCATAATAATGTTACGGGAGTATTGTTGTGACGTAATAATTCATCTCTATGTGATATAACGCGATGCACTACACTCACACACCGGCCGACGCACTACGCACACACGCGCCATCTCCTAATAGATATCCTAGGCCGCGTTCACACTCGAGCCTTGTCTAGGATATATTATTTTGACAAATTAAAATATCATTGTACTTACTGCTTACACTACTTTTATAAAATTGTTAGCCCCCTAAAGCGATTTACTACATGCTCCGGTTTCGCACGGGTAGCAATAATTAAAAGACAGGGAAGGACGTGTGTGATGACAGAAGTTGTTCAGGTGTGTCATTAAACTTACACCGCCATCTATTAGTAGCTAAATAAACTTATAAATAAGTATAACATTTAATTTGCAATACAAAATATTGAGGTCATACAAGATTAAACCTATCCTATCTCTCAAGTTGGACCACATTGCACAAAACACAAAATTAATTTATCGATCGACTTACGGACCAATATTGGAACTAATTAATACAATAATTGGTTAATTAATAAATTCAGTGACAGTTATCGAGTTTTTAATTATAATTATTACACATTATTATTTTTAAAATATGTATATGTATGTATACTCATACATAATTTAAAATTAATAGAAATGTATATATATAAATCGATCTGATGAATATAATAAAATCATACCACTGTGGAACATCCCTAGGAATAGTTCGCCAAGTGAAAGTAAGCTGGCGTTAGTGTGCAGAGCGCGAGTGCACGGGCGCACGCACACAGACGCGGGCTGCGGCTGCGTTTTGCGACTGCAGCGACTGCGGGGTGATGCTGGCTTGGAAAGCTTCTACTCCGCGCAGAGAAAGGTCCTCGCTATCCGATCGCCGAGCTATGCACGAAATGAAAGTAAATTCAAAGATTTATTCACAACCTAAGCTTAGGTACGGCTTTTGTTAGGTCTCGCATATAGCTGGCATATTGTTGCTAAGAAGCTGTAACAAAATTATTAATATTTTCTCAACTTTTAATTGATTCTAAATTGACAAAGATAGTTCGTTATCAGCTGTTTATAAAGATTATTAGGTCACAACTGTGACAGGTGTGAACCTATCGCGTAATATTTAAAGCAGCGTTGAACAATATGTATTACAGAGTTGTTTTAAAATTATTCACCTTAACCTGATTTATACCTTCTATATAAAAAGCTGATTGACCGATATATACGCACAGCTCAAATTAATGGGCCAAGGGACTTGAAATTTTACAGAGATTATTGTTATTACGCAGGCGAACATTAAGAAAGGGTTTTTCTAAATTTATCCCCTAAAGGTCTAAAGGGGATGAAAGTTTGTTTGCAGGAACTACCCGCACGAAGCCGGAGCGTGATTTTAATAAAATGTAAAATTTTACATCATTGAGGTGCAACATAATATAAAAAAGGGTATATAGGTAAAATATTGCATTGCAACTGTAATTTAATTTATTTTACTTTATTACAAAAATTAAATAAGGTATGTTAATTTTTCTAAATAAAATTAGATTAACTTGGTATATTGAAATAAATAATAAATTAGGGACATTTTCTGTGGGCATCGGAGAGCCAATGTACATGTATGTAATTAAAAAAAATTAAAATTTTCGTCATAAAAAAATAAAAGTTTCGGATGAAGAAACAAAAATTACAATAATGAGTGGACTTATATCTCAATAACCATAGTCTAAAATTTTCCATGATATTAAAAAAAAGAATGTCAAAAAATGGCGGCATAACAATCGCGCCGAACAGAACGCGGAAGCGAGCGGCGGCCGGTGCGGGCTCCCTTGTAAACTAAGCTTCGGACGCGCCTCCGTCCGCACACGATGTAATAACACAAACATTTCTTTCTTTAAAATTTTATAAAACTATATTTACAAAATACTCGCCTTTCATGTTGTATTCATAAACAGTTTTTTTACCTTAGCTTACTTTAGTTTTAGTTTAGTTCGTGATAGATGTAAGGCTTTAAACCCCTTTTGTCGTAAATCCCTTGTTTAAGAATAACTCGCAAAATGGAACATTTAATATTTATCTTACGTGTTAGGTTAGGTTTTTTTTTTTCAGATTAGTGATTAAAGAACGACTTAAGAGTGCCCGTTATTGACGTTACGTGGATATATCTAGATATTTATCTGTATTAGAAAATCAAGGGATGATTATTTAGTATATCAAGCCAATGTTAACTTTCTATGCACCGCGCGGTGGCCATTAGTTCACGTTCAGTTTGCTCACGACCATGTCTGTGTGTCAGCCAGCGCAGGACAGCTCCGAGACAAAGGGAACGGCGGACTTTCATTACTTCATTACTAATACCATTCTAAAACTGGGCTATGATTGTTTAGAAGTTTTGTTTCAATACTTTAGTACTTGAGCGGTTTTAAAACTGTTATTCAAACACATACAATAAACTAAATCTTAGAAAACTATCATAAGACCTGTCATAATGTATGGATCGGAATATTGGACTATTAAAGGAACAGATGAAAAGAGAATGCATGCGGCAGAAAAATGTTAAGATGGATGTGTAGAGTAACACGAAGGGATAAGGTATGAAACGAGTATATTAGAGGAAGTCTGAAAGTAGCAACGATAGTGGGAAAGTTAAGCAGCAAAAGGTTAGCATGGTACGGGCATGTTGTGAGGGGGAAGGCATGTGACTAAGAGAGTTTAGAAATGAGAGGAGATATGTCGGTAGGGGTAGGCGTAAGAAAAGATGGATGGATAGCTTGAAAGATGACATGACCAAGAAGGGAGTGACGACTGAAATGACGGATGATAGATTGACATGGAAGTCGAAAACTAATTATGCCGACCCCACATAAAGCGGTAAAAGGGGGGGCAGATGATGATCACCTTTATGGATATATGGTATATCATGACGCATGGTGTCACGTTGCGTGGAGATACGTCGCCACATTTCATTCATCTGCAACAACGGGTTACGCGCCACTTTAACACAACTATGTATGTCACAGATAGCGTTATTCGGTGAGGTTTGGTTCATTGATAAAATGAACGAGCTCGCTTGACTTTAGTTACTCTCCTCGTTAAATCTCCTAATTCTTAAGAGAGTGAGTGCGGTAAATCCTTTTAGAGGAAAACTTACTAACAAGGGAACATGACCCTAAAAAGTTGCTTAGTGAAATGTGTAAAAAAAACTGTAACAGATTTTTTTTAATTAAAATTTGCCCTTGAAACAATCCGTGGACTTTACCTGACCTGCCTGACGCCATAATTGGTTGTAAGTCTTGATTTATCATGTATATATCAAACACAAATGTGAAAAACATGTCGTGAGGACTGTCATTAGTCGATCGCATCCCTTCTCGTCAGGTTCGTCATTACCTGATCGCCATACATCTCTTCTGTGATATTAATCACACGATAATTTCCATTCCCGTAGAATACAACCAGCGCCCTCTATCCAAATATTTTTAAATATCAACTTTACAAGTCGAAGAAATGTTTACTTGTCCTAAGCTAATAAACGTTATTTAATTAAAAAAAACAATACGTAACGTAAACTAGATATTGTTCAAATCACTTAGCCGGGTAATTAAAAAAAAGTTAATCCACAAATCACATTGTACGGCGTCGGTGCAGCGATGCATTTCTCCGCCGCCCCTCCCCACCGTCCCTCGCGTCCCTCGTCCTCTCCGACGCCCGCTCAGAGTGAATGCACTCTCGCTGTGTTACGTAAGCTCGGCTGCTCTCGCACGCGTCTGTCCGTGTCACTGTGCGAACGCGCGTGTGTGTGAGCCAGGCTTTTTGCGAATAACGCGAAAACATCGAAGAGCACGACACCATCACGCGCGATCTACAATGGAAAGCGAATTTATTGAATCATCAATACATTTTCCCCTTGTCAATAATCAAACAAACTTCGGAATGTAAGCTGCAAATAATGCTTAATAACGTTGGTAGATTGGGAATAAATATCTCTGTCCACCGAGATTGCTCCCGGAGATCGCCAGCAACAAGCGCTGAGCTGAACTGGCCGGGAGTCCTCCAGTTTCCGTTCACACGCAAACACGCTACTGAACCAATTAACGCTGGTAAACCTTCCAGCAGATGCTGCTGTAGGAGTCGTCTCTCCTTCACTTGTTCCTCTCTACTACTCTGCTTTCTTCTACAGAAAGGCTGATGAAGAATCTATTACTTCTCACTGTTGATGACAGAGGTGTGGGTTAGCGGTAGCCCCTTAGTATAACTCTGTCTGTCTCTCTCTGTCATACAGACTAAAATGGAGAATTTTATCACTTATCTCTTTCTGCAGTTGGGTAGCGACCTATCACAGGTTTTTAACACGTTCACGGTGAACTTCGAAAGGAGCGCTTATTTTATAGAAGATGGCCAACTAGCAAGCGGTTCAGCCGATGTAAAATGGTCGTTATCTATGTATACAAGAAGATGCAGATGCGTTGCCTATCTCTGTTAAGCGGAGGAGGGGATAAACGGAAGAAGGATATTTCCAATCCATCCCTTCCCCCATCAAATCACCTTCTACTATCCTCATTGCAAATGGATGAGGAAGAAGACTATGATTGACTCCACCTCACTCATCGGCGGATCACAGAAGTACTAAATGACGCCTGTCTTCTTTAAGGCCGTGGTATTTCACCGGTCGAGCCCGCCCATTCGTGCAACAGATGTTGCGGGCTCTACCACTATGAGCTTTTCTTCTTCGTTTGTAACGCAGTAAGCGTTACAAACGAAGAAAAGGTGGAATTGAAGATTTTCAGAATGATTTCCATGCCTCAGCCTTATATTTTACTTTTAAATATATCTTTTTAAGAGAAGACTGAATAGGGAATGCTCTGACACTCTCGATCGGGTTCCGCGGACCATTTAGCGATAATGAATGGCCAAATATAGAAATTGAAGAAATGTTAAATTGCTTTTATACGATTATTTTAGTCTAGACGTTAATATTTTTGCCACTGAAATAGTTTTACGGTAGCATTTTAAACACTTACTGTATATGATATTGTAGAGGGCACGCGACGCTCGTAATGGCGGCGTATCACGACACGGAAAACAGTTTTCGCGCCGAGTGTCAGGCGCGATATTTTGACGTATTTATCATGACACAGGTGTTGTGTGACGGACTAACGAGACACAGTAATTGCGGCCCATACAAGATGTTCAACTTAGCTCTAATTTACTTAAATGCGTTGAAGACGTACTTTTTTATGGTATATGGTGGCAAACAAGCAAGCGGATCATCTGAAGTGAGTAAGTGAGCGCTGCCCATAGACATCCGCAACAAGCAAATGTGTTGCAGATGCGTTGCCTACCTTTAGTTGAGTTGAGTTGAGTTGGCGGGGAAAAGGATATTTCCTTTTCCCCGCCAACTCCCTCCCCGTCCAATCCTCTTCCCGTTCCCATCCTATCCATATAAGGAAACGTTGGGAAGGGGAAGAAGACTGAAATTAGGCCTCCGGCACCTGACTCGTCAGACAAAACGCATTCAAGCATCAGAATAGATACGCACGATACGATACTAGTTTGATGTTAATTTATTATATGTAGTCTTAGGTTTATAATACTTTATAAAGCACATTTTATAGTACTCAATTGATTTATTTTCCAGGTATTTAAAGTTTTTTAACGGATTTTTAACGGTTAAAACCTAAAACCGATTTGCAGCATGTTCAATACATAAACTAAAACTAAAATCGCAGCTAGTTTAAAGGTTCTCAGGGTCTGGGCGCAAGGCGCTCGGAAAATAAAAATCGCCTATTATCCTTGGGCAAAAATTCCTTCAATCCCCCTCCTCCTGTTATCCTACCTCCTTCCTGTTATTCTCGACTTCGGCAAATACGTACCAAAGTTTAATGTAATTTAAAAATAAGTATCATTTTAAAATTCAATGAATTTTATGCAAGAAGTTTGCACGAATAATGACGTGCTTAGCGATACTTTCACCATCGCCTTCTCCCGTACCCTCTCCCCACTACCGATGCCCATAGTCCACAGATCTGTCCTGCAAGTTACGTAACGCAGCATGCCATTTCAAACTGAACATTATCGTTTAGAAGTAACTTACACATTATTACATTTGTAACGCTATGAATATTTAACGGTCTTCTGGATTAACAGCAAACCTAAAGTTCATTTTTTTATTAAATAATTGTTCATTTTTGAATAAAAATATTTTAAACACATTTTAAATACTTGGATGACCTTTCAGTCTTGCATGTATATGCGTGACTGTTAAAATAGTAGGTCTAGTGAAATCACCTACTAAAGTCTCATACCTTATGCCTCGGACTAAGATACTAAAAACGGTACGCTTAGCCAGGTTTCAACTTCAAAATACCGTTTTTTTTAAAACATTAGGTATTATAAAATTTAAAACAAAATACAGTATTTTAAAAATGTCTCACATAATCCTGTCTCTCCCCCAGGGGATAGGATATCTTTAGAAGATTTCATCCAAACAAAAAAAGGTTTTTTTTATGCAATTACGTGGCAAACGAGCAACCGGATCACCTGATGTTAAGTGAGCGCTGCCCATAGACATCCGCAACAAGCAAATGTGTTGCATGCGTTACCTACCTTTAATGGACAGAGGCATAGACAGGAATAAGGATATTTCCTAATCCCCGTCCAATCCTTTTCCCTTATGACGAAAAGGTAGGAAGGGGAAGAGGACTGAAATCAGGCCTCCGGCACCTCACTCATCAGCCGAAACGCAGAGTACTACTACACGCCTGTCTTCTGTGAGGTCGTGGTATTTCACCGGTGGAGCCGGCCCATTCGTGCAACAGATGTTGTTGTTGCGGGCTCTACCACTGTTAAAAGTCTTGCTTTTTTCAAACATAACATTGTAAATTAGTTCCTAACATTGTTATGTCTAACGTTTATGTGAACACAATAATTTCGTCCAGCATTCATATACTAACCAATATAACTATATATATCTAACACTATAAGGCTTCGAATATCAGCAACACAATTCTTACAGTATTGATTTATATTCGAGTCGTTTATGCAATTTTAAGTTACCCTTTTGCCATTTAATTGTATCTGAAACGACGTTAAAACTGATTTAAGTCGATTCCTCTATGAAGCACTGGATCTATGATTTGCAATAAATATATATTAAAACCTCTTACGAATGACGATTGTGCGTCACATAATGCATTATGGATTACGATGGAAATTATTGCTGCAATAGAAATGGCGGGGCGTTACGTAAGCCGTAGTGACGGGAAAGGGCCCGGATCTTATCCCGCGCGATCTTGAATGCCTCAGCTAATATACACGCTTAACAAAATAACCGAGCCTTTAAGCTTATTCTGTTGGCATTTTAAAGTAAAAGTTAATTCGTGATGCTGTACAGAATTACAGTTAACACATTTAATGGATAATAATAATTCGGTATACTGTGTTTTTGTTAATTAATTGTAGCCTGAAAAATAAAATTTTTAAGGCTGGAAAAAAACCAAAAAACAAAAAAAAACGTTTAAGGTTTACTATTTATTCTAATTAAAATTGCAATATGCAGACTATAATAATTGCAGTAGAATATAATTATTAGCGCCATCTATTGGACATGTCAGTGAATCGAATCCATAAGTTTCTCTACTACCAAAAATGGCTAAGCGCAGGAATACCTTGTGACATTAGCTATGAGGAAACGATGTTACCTGGTAAATACAATCAAGTTTAAAAACAACAGTAATTTTGTGTGAGATGTCATACGGGAATTAAAATAGTGTAGGACACAAATTTTATCCTTATACCTTAGACTTTGACAGGACCTGTCAAATTGTATTGTTTTAAGGTTAGTTCATTTCAAAGATTTCAAGAGCATTTCCTGAAAATTTCATTAGACACTGAAAATAAGTCTAATAATTTTTCTTTTTTTGCTATTTGTGAACATTGTCATTGTCAATTTTTTTAATTCACCATAGACAAGCTTGAGCGACGACACGCGAGCGACGAGCAAGCATGCGTGCGTGTGAACGACCGAAAGGGAAAGTGTACGTGCGTTTGTTACGATGCAATTATAAAGTTTAGCCGTCTAAATGGAATTCAATTTTGACTGTTTTTAGGGTTTCGTACGCAATAAGGTAAACGGAAACCCTATTACTAAGCCTCCGCTGTCTGTCTGTCTGTTGTTTTTTTTATAATAGGTGGCAAACGAGTACGCGGTTCACCTGATATCAAGTGATCGCTACCCATAAGCATCCGCAACAAGAGTGGCAAATACGTTGCCTACTTTTAATCGACAGAGGAATGGATAAACAGAAAATGGTTATATCCCTTACCTATTCACCCCCTCCACCGTCAAGTCTTCTTCCCCTTCCCATCCTTTCCCAAACTTTCACAGATGATGTATTTCTATTGCCGCTGTGACAACAAACAGAATTCAATAAATATTGAGATAACAAACGTGTTTTTTTGCCGTTTTGTGCACAAATCCGACTTGCACTTGGCCGGTTTTTTATACCTACAATCGAGATAAGCTTAAAGAAAAATGATGTCCTGTAAAAATCAACATTAAGGAAGGCGAGTTTCCGTAACAGTGGTCCTCTGTAATCTATCTACTTGCATAGATGACCGGCGTCAGTTTGTATGATTAATTTTTTAATTATTAAATTCCGTTGTTTCCCATCACTAATCGTGTGAAGGAGAAATGTTAGCTAGACGCAGAGGTGTTGCGGTCGCGGTGTACGTTTACTACCATCGCCGGGAGATCGCCGCGCCGCTGCTCTGTTGCACACGGCCCGGTGCAAAGTCGGCAGACTGCCGCAAGCTTGCCGCGCGCTGACCGTACAACGTCGTTGATACACTTTATGTATCGCTTAACGAAAGCAATGTTCTGTGAATGGACCCCTTTTCTTCCTCTTATCACCTCTTGGTTTTATCATTCATAAACGAGCCATTTACGGGTCTAGTGTTCAGCTAAACGTGTCACTTGTCGTCAATGTGTAATTATAAAAATAAATTAAATTATCAGTCATTTGAAAACTAATTCGGTACAAATTAATTCGTAGAAAACTCCTTCGCTGTCAATATAAATACTAAAGGATCGATATTATAAAAGGCTGTTACCGTAGCAACTGGCGGATGAAGCGATCTGTTAAAGGTTCATTCAATGCGTGGAGCCAGCGACCCGCGGTCACAAGCCTTTGCCAATTCGGCGCGGCCTTGTATAGGGACAGGAGAGCAATAAACTTTCTAATTCCTTTCTACTTTGTTCAAAGGCGCATAGTGTGTCGAGTACCTTCATTTTATATAACACAAATTTAATATATTCAATTTATAAATAACAAGAAAGGGTAGGCAGAGATCACGGATTTCCATTTGGTGCGATCCTTGCACAAGGGCTTCTACATACTACATCCATACATCCCCGACTTACTTACTGTAGGTCGCGGGTTCGAACCCAGGCAGGCGCTTTACTTTGTGTAATTTATTTCATCGCCACTTCCCCAAAAACGGTGAAAGAAAACATCGTGAGGAAACCGGCATGTTCTTAGAACCACCAAATTCGAAGACATGTGACATCCACCAACACGCACTGGGCCAGCGTGGTGGTGGATTACGGCTCATTCCCTCTCTCGGACAGGAGGCCTGTGTGCCCGCAGTGGGAAACATTCTAGAAAAGGCTGATTTATTATTATTATATATTATTGTACATTTAAGCCATATAAATCATTTAATTGCCCAATTAATATCAAGATAATTGCGAATGACGGAATCGACTGTGAATTTAAGAATAACATGAAACAATTTAATGGTGAATGTTGGGGTCACTTCCGGGCGGTGGTTGGCGCCCTCAGTACTGGCATTGGGACCTCTCGACCGCATGACTGTAGGACCTTGCTTCGCGAATGTGAGGTCGGGTTGCTATTCAAGATTTTGTTGTTCTTTAATTGTTTACTTGAGCAAATAAATTATCTCAAATTGTGTGTAATATATTTTTTATGATGAAGATTGGCAAGCCAGCAAGTTAATTATACTGGTGGTAGTGGAGGGATGAGAAATTAAACGAGACTATTAATACAAACAATGAGGGTTCGGAAAGGAATTACATGAGCTTATTCCCCCATCCCCATTTTATCTTCGCTTCGACACACGGGTGGTGTCCATCCTTTATAGAGGACTAGTGACCCGTTCCGGCGTCGCCCGGATACCACTAATTATGTTAATCGGATCGCTACCGAACACAGAAACACCCGCTGTGCAATGTGCCAATCTGAACAATCCCTGTAAATTTCCTGCATACTATAAACCACATACATACTTCGCTTTTTATATATTATTTTCTTGCATAAAAATGTTACTTCTAATACCTCAAAGAATATGTGTAAAAAGTTTCATGATGATTGGTTGACTAGTTTTCGCGTGAAAGCGTAACAAACAAACTTACATTCGCATTTATAATGTTATAGATAGATAGATAGATAAAAACCTATTGTCAGACCTACCGAATGTATATGCAAAATTTCATTGAAATCGGTTTAGCCGTTCCGGAGGAGTATGGCGACTAATACTGTGACAGGAGAATTTTATATAAAGATATATCGTGCATTTGTGTGAAGCCATTCGAATCTTAGTTCATGGTGCGTGCAGCGAAGGATTGGAACAATTTGCAAGCATCAGGGTTTCCGTCCAACTATGACGTGGGTGCCTTCAAGAGAAGACTGAATGGGTTGTTATTCTAAGCTAGTGCTTACCATCTTACGACCACATCATCACTTAACATCAGTGGGATTGTCGTCAAGCGTTAAGTTATTCAATTTAATAAACCAATCTTCACAGGATCACCCGCTAAGTTAATCTGAACATTTCCCGAACATTTCATCCAAATCGATGTTAGTTTAGAGTCTAACAGACATACCATACAACCTTTTATATATTACTAATGGAATGAATTATGCAGACATATTTTTGACACGTAATTAACGATTTAATTGATACAGGAATCAAATAGATGTTGCGTGCAATATTTAACATGAACAGTTAGCACATAAACGGCCAAGTTTTTATAACGTACTTTGATATTGTCAACAAAATTAGCTGCGTCGCCTTTGACCATGACGTGAACATTAATAAACGTTTAAAATTACCATAACGGAATAATTATATCAAACTGTTCATCATGCGAACAAACGGACCGATTTAAATGCTCACGGCCATGTGGACTCGCTTCCTGGTCTGAGAGCAGTAGGCCTTAGATTAAAGACGAATCATTTGTACTGTTGTTTTCATTGACAGAAACTTACGCGCTGTCCGTTTCGCGTGCGTAATCTTTTTTTTACAGTACTAGGTGGCAAGCGCTAGCGGTTCACCCGATGTCAAGTGATCGCTACCCATAGACATCTGCAACTAACTAATGAGTTGCAGATGCGTTGCCCACCTTTAATGCACAGAGGAGGGGACAAACAGAAAATGGTTATTTCCAATTCCTATACATCCCCACCACCATCAAGTCTTCTTCCCCTTCCCATCCTTTCCTTATTAGAAAAGGGTGGGAAGGGAAAGAGAACCAAAATTGGGCCTCCGGCACCTCACTCATCAGACGAAACGCAGAATACTCTACTTCACGCCTGTCTTCTGTGAGGTCGTGGTATTTCACCCGTCGAGCAACAGATGTTGTTGCGGGCTCTACCACTGTTAAGTTAAATCTATAAAATTAATCAAGACACTAAAAGAAACAAAACTTTTCTCCTACTATATTGTTTAGTAGCTGAAAACATCCGCATCGCTGGTTTACATGTAGAGGGTTTTTAACTCTCTGCGCGGAACCCTAATTATTTTGCTTAAATTAAATATGCCTATTTGAATCCTTACAATATTAGCTATCTTCCAGTAAAAGTCCCATCCAAACCGGTTCAGTCGTGTCGGAGATTACCCGGAATAAACAGACAAAAATTTTGAAAATTGTATTTTAGTTATACGTACCGTATATACATCATGTGTATTGAGTATGGAAATTTTATTTTGATATTACATGCAGACACTTCAATTTTATTTATCTGTATAGATTCTGTTGGAGTTATTTAGTATTGTGTTGCGTATTTCAATAAAATTACATAATAATTTCGTTATTAAGAAGCTTCTTAGCTATTGCTTTGCGAGGAAAACGTGGTACTAAACCTTTTTAGCGTACGTCCGTCTGTCTGTCCGTCTGCAACCAGGCTGTATCTCATGAACCGTGATAGTTAGACAGTTGAAATTTTCACAGATGATGTATTTCTGTTGCCGCTTTAACAAAAAATATTAAAAAAAAACAATAAAATAAATATTAAGGGTGCTCCCAAACAACAAAAATGATTTTTTTGCTCGTTCGTTAATGGTACGGAACCCTTCGTGCGCGAGTCCGAGCCGCTCTTGGCCGGTTTTTTCCATCCACTTTAAAATTATTTCTAAACGAATAAGATCGATACACAGAATTATATCAAGAATAGTTGAGTATTTTATATTGTTTCATGTAAAACAATAAATTCATGTAAACAATAGTACTTTAACACCAAAATTAAACAGCAAGGTTAAAATTGGGTGCGCAATCTATGGCGGCTCGTAAATCAATTGTGTACACTGAATGAATGTCATAACATTGGCTTAAAAATATCTGTCCGAATCGATCTTATCCTTTAAACTTTTCACACAAGCTTTTAGAAGGAATTCTCGAATATATTCAACAATGGAATACTTTTCCATATTGACTTTTAATTAAAAAGGACAAAAATACAATGACACAGCGTAGCGAGTAGGGTTACCATTATCTTACTTTTATAACGGAACTATATAACGCAACAACCCTTAGTATTTAACTTTTTGACAACCTTACCTGGTTATTGAATTGAAATGAAATTTATTACCCAAAAAATAAAGTTACATAAAGAACAGATAAAATAAAACAAAATAAACTATTTTAGGGTAAAGGAAGAGACTCAGCTGATGCTGATTTTCAGCCTATCGTTCTTACTGTGACTAAGTTCGAAAAAACAGGGGTTAGTTAGTAGTACTTTAAAAAAACTTCCATAAAATAATTCACTGCATTCGTGGTTTGTATGTTGTGTGTAAAATGATGTCACCATGGCTGCCTTCATTATATATTAAATTATTAATTTTTGATCTAAAAGAAGGTATTGGAAAAAGATAATAATGCTAAGGTTTACCACGCATAAGCATATTAAAAGAAAATGAAATGATTTCAACATATATTTACTTAACAGTGGCAGAGCCCGCAACATTTGGTGCAATGGGCCAGCTCGACCAGTCAAATACCACGACCTCACAGAAGACAGGCGTCAAGTTGAAGTATTCTACGCTTTTGACTGATTGAGTAAGATGCCGGAGGCCTAATTTCAGTCCTCTTCCCTTTCCCATCCTTTTTAATAGGATAGGATGGGAAGGAGAAATGGATTAGACCGGGACGGGATGGGAAGGGAAAAGAAAACATCCTTTTTCCCGTCTATCCCCTCTCTGTCCATTAAAGGTAACGCCACGCGTTTGCGACTCATTTGATTGTTGCGGATGTTTATGGGTAGCGGCCTCTCAGGTGAGTCACTTGCTCAATTGTAATTTTGTTCCCTTAAAAACACAGTCATATACTGCCTACAAAAGTGAATAACTCAAAACAGTTGGGAGAGTACGACTATAGTTTAAAAATAAATGAAATTATCGTAACAATAAGATTCAAAATTGAATACAAGACTAATTATTGAACAGAAGTTACTTTAATGTTCATTGTTTGTTTGAAATTAACGAAATGGGACTCTATACGTTCGAACAAAGTTGGGTAACAATGAAAACTTTAGAAGTGGTGACTCTTCTGCCCAAACTGAGAACTCTAAAAAGAAAATAAAAGAAAAATTAAGTCCCTTCAACGCAGTTTGTGGATCAATTTGTGAAGCGAAATCTTGAAACTGATTGTTGGACAATCTAACACGTGTTCGTTCTCGTCCAGTGCGTTGTCCAAAAACACTACTGCTGTTGCTCAGGCTGTGTCTGAGAGACAATCAACATCAACTCAGTCATTATTTTAAGGAACTTAACATTTCTCCCGCTTCTTTGAGATCTTTTTCCTGGGATTTTATTCCTAGCGCCATCTGATCCCAAACTAAGCAGAGCTTGTGTGCTATGGAAACCAGATAACTGATATACTATACTACTTTTGTTTCGTAAATACATACTTAAATAGATAATTACACCCAGACTCAGGACAAAAAGTTCATGCACAGAAATATCTGTCGTGGATGGGAATTCGACCCATAATCTGCGGCGTAAACAGCAAGTATCTTACTAACCACGCCAACCGGTCCAACAAATTTGGCATAAACATCTCTTTACGAAGGCCTACAAAGTTCAATTAGTTCAAGAACTGGGCCTCACGACCATCTTTCGATTCGCTCAATGGGCTAAAGATCGCCTAGCTGATCTTTACAGAACGATTCGATCTTCGGTAGAAAAATAATGTTGAAGCAATATTAATTAGTTTTGTAAGGAACATTCAAATTCCATATTTTAAATGACACACCCTGTAAAAAGCACTACTGTCGTGATGTCACGGGGCTTCATATTTAAAAGTTTTTGTTTTTCCTACTCTGAAACAAGAGCCTTTGAATAGAAGTAGAGGTCAGATTGTTTTTGGTAAACGAGTATACTAACTCGTTACCTTTTTAAAAAAAAAGTTGGCCATGTTGAAAATTTAATAAATATTCGAGTTTTTAATAAATAATAACAAACAGGAACAAGACAGGAGTTTTGTCATTAAGATCTGTATATTATAAATGTAATAAGTATGTCAATAATTTACAGAATATATTATTTATAATTGGAAATTAGTATGGGCCGCCCATGTCACGCCGTATGCCGTCACGTCACGCCGTAAGCCGCCACATCACGCCGCATACCGTCACAGCGTACCGGTCGATTTTACTGCCATGGCGCACCAATAGATGTTAATAAAAATATAAATCCTACAAAATATCTTTCAGTTTCAAGCGACGGCGACATACCCATGTAGGGCTTGATGAAAGTGAGAAAAAAGGTTATTTATGAGCTAACGCCACTTTGAATCACTTCTCACTTAATGCAAAATTAAAATGGCAGGTCGTATCAAGTTGATTGTGGTTACCGAACTATGTTTATTGGCATACGGCTACCCACGGTAATTGGTTGTATAATAATAAGTCATAATTCGTAGTTAGATATTAATTAAATACATTTAGATTTTGTTAATAAAATTTACCTATAATATATTTAGTACAATTATAAAATGGTAACCCTAAGCGTGGCGGGAAAAGAGTTAACCTTGTGACGCGTTTCCCGCGCTGCGACCTCGCCTGCGACCGCGACGCCTCGCCTGCCTCGCTCAACGCAGCTCGGCGCTCGGGGCTCGCTGAGCGCTGGACTGCCATCGGCTGCCCTCGACGCCTATACATTTTAATTGGTGCGGGATTCGCTTTTATTTATTTACTTCTAATAGAACGCTCTACTGATGATGAAATGAATTAAACGATAAAAGCAAAATGGCTTTTAATTTCTTTTTGAACGAGCGAAATTATGCAATTAGAATAAATAATAGTTATTTACGTTGTCCGCGACCGGAGTTACGTTATTTAACCGTTATGTTTATAATGCTTTTGCTTGTTTTTCAATCGCCATTGTTTAATTTGTTATGTATTTGCGATATTATTTATATATTAATATCATAAAACAATCGGTTCACGACCTTACCACTAATCAAATAAGTTGGTTCTAAACACAAATGATAAACATTTCAGGAACACTATCCAATTTCTCCGCGGCTTATATAAGTACCGAACTTTTGTAACATGTTATTTATCTACGATAACGCTTGTAAGTACCAGCTATTATCTATCGGCTTCGAGGGCATCCAAGAGGTAAATAATTATAATTTTTAATGTCAAAATTATAATTGTTATGTATGATCTAATTTATACACTACTGAGTGCGCCGGCGTCGCGCGGTTATTTAACAATTATAAATAAATATTTCAAAAATAAAAACCGAAATTATTTGACAGCTACTAAAACAATGTTGCCATAATATGTCAGTCAGTTTTGGAAAGTGGCGTTTCTATGGTTACGATCAATGCAAATACAAAAACTCTTTCTTAACGGCAGACGTTCTCATTAATTATTTATTGTAATTTAGCATACACACTAAAGCCGAATGATTTCTTTTGACGGTTTTTGAACGCAGCTGCGAACCACCATTAACTTTTAAATTCGCCTCCAAATATATTTACAGAATAAAATCTAAATAAAAGCTGCTGTAAAAGGTTTGTTGTTTCCTTATTTTTTCGTAAATATAAACAAGACGATTTGATTCTTCCTTTATTTTATTAATTATATATTTTGAACATTTGTTACTATTCAAGAAATAGGTTCTTGACCATTTTTGACCATTTAAGAATTATAAGAAAAAATATCAAGGTAGGTAAACGATTGGTACCGTCGACAGAGAAAGAGAAAGGAAGGGAAGACAGGTTAAGCGATGGGAAGACCTCAAAAAAGTAGCAGGTCGGTTGTGGAATAGAAAATGGAAGTCTTTAGAGAGACAAGCTGTAGGTTAAACACTCGTGCTAACAGTTGCCAGTTCCAAAAAAATTAACGCTAGGCTTTATAATATATAAGCATAAGATGTTAATGATAAGATGGTCTGTTTGTGTATCAAAATCGAGCCAAAATGCAAAAGGCGGCAGCAAACTAAGGAGCAATTACCTAGAGGTCTATAGAGGTCAAGTCACGTGACCTTACCTCTAAGAGCTTGGCCGTTAATTATCAATCCGGTGTATTATCTAACGTAACGGCCCAACCGGCGGCTCATGTGTCCTTTCGTTAAGTTACTACCTACTAATATTATAAATGCGAAACTTTGTAAGTATTGATGTATGTTATTTTTTCACGCAAAAACGGCTGAACGGATCTGGATGAGATTTGACACAGAGATAGATTACAGTCTGGAATAGCATATATACATTTACATACATTTTTATCCAGGAAAAAATACAGTTACCGTGGGATGAGTTTTTTGTCTATGTATATAAAAGGTGATATTCTCAATGGATTCCGAAACGGCTACTCGGGTAAGCAAGGTGGAACACTAGTGCATAGATAAAGCGAGAGAATGGATAGATTGGATAAATCAACCCAAGCCAAAAGGTAGATATTCAGATCCCGTCATCTTGACGATTACCTATCCGCAAACCAGCTGAGTAATGAGATGTTTTGAGCAGACGGTAGGCTGGTGAAATGAACATTGAATAGATCTTTTAGTGTATTCATTAATTTAAGACGACATAAGGGAATATTTCTGAATTAAGTAGGTGACAAGCGAGTGAGCCGCATCTAATGAAGTTCAAATGCGTTGCCTACCTTTAATTGACAGGGGAGGGACAAAGACTAACTTAGGGAAGTTAGTTTATTATATAGTATATTATAGTTAGTATAAGGAAAGGGCAGTGGTCTAGATTTGAGCCTACGGCACCTCACTGGTCAGACGAAACACAGAATACTTCAAGCCTGTTTTCTGTGAGGTCGTGGTACCCCCATTACGATAGCTTCGGTCTACCTTCCCTGTAGACCAAGCGCAACTATCTTGCGCTCTGATTTCGAAGCTCTTCTGTCAATAGGAGGAGCTACCATTCTGGCAGGCGATTTCAATAGTAAGCACATCCGATGGAACTCAACTAAAATCAACAATCGAGGTCAAGCGCTCGACTCAATGTCGGACTTACTCGACTTCGAAATCGTAGCGCCCACAGAGCCTACGCACTACCCCCACATAGTGGATCACACACCGGATGTTCTTGATATTGCTATCGTTAAAAATATCAACCTTACCCTGCGTGATGTCGAAGTAATTCACGAGCTTCACTCGGATCACCGACCAGTTATACTACGGCTAGGGTCTTCTGCACCAGCCTCGCCCCTAACGAAGACTATCGTGGACTGGCACAAACTTAGTGCTAAGCTACAAAATATTAACTCTCCGCAATTAGATTCCATTCCCGATCAAATAATTAATACACAAGATATGGGCGTCGCAATCGAATCTCTCACAAGTCATATCCAAACTACCATCGAGGACTGCTCGAGGCAGGTCCCAGAGATGGATAACCATCGCTGGGAGCTGCCTCCGGACGCCAGAGACTTGCTGAGACGTAAGAATGCGGCCACCCGAGCTTACGATATGTATCCCACCGAATCGCACCGCAAGCGGCTATGTAAACTACAGCGTGAATCGAAAGCACGCATAGCCGCCCTCAGGAACGAAAGGTGGGACTCAACCCTTAATAGTATAAAGCCATCCCATCTAGCCTTTTGGCGGCTTCCTAAATCACTCAAAGGCGACACGTATTCCACGATGCCACCGCTCTCACGTCCAAACATGACGCCAGCCATGCTGGATGAAGAGAAAGCAGAATGTCTGGCTGTCAGCCTCGAAGCCCAGTGCTCTCCCAGTAGCTTACCGGTCGACCCTGTTCACCTCCGAATGGTGGACGGCGAGGTCGATCGACGAAAACAAGAACCACTTCGCGACTCCGTTCCCCCGGTAACATGCGATGAAGTTGAGAAGGTAATTAAAAACTTACGTCCACGGAAATCTCCCGGTTCAGACGGTATCACCAATAGGGTAACCAAACTCCTTCCTGCTGCTATTATACAGCTATTAGTGCTAATCTACAACGCGGCAATGACCGAAGGTGTCTTTCCCAGCGAGTGGAAAGATGCTGAGGTTATAGGGTTCCTCAAACCATCGAAGCCGGCCACTAACCCCACGTCTTATCGTCCCATCAGTCTTCTCAAAACGTTTGGGAAGATCTATGAACGTCTGATTTTAGCCCGCCTTCGCGCCTTTATGGACACTAAAAGGCTCCCAATCCCCGAACAATTCGGCTTTCGCGCCAAACATTCGTGTACCAATCAAGTGCATCGCATCACGGAGCACATTCTCTCCAAACGCCAACGCGGCTATAACACTGGAGCCCTCTTCCTCGACGTGGCGAAGGCGTTCGATAAAGTCTGGCACAACGGCCTCATATACAAGTTATACGAGTACGGAATGCCCGACCGTCTCGTATGCATAATACGAGACTTTTTAAGCAATCGAACGTTCCGCTACCGCGTTGAAGGAGTGTGTTCTCAAGCGCATCCCGTTCGAGCCGGGGTGCCTCAAGGTTCGGTGTTAGGCCCAGTCCTCTTCACCCTCTACACCAACGACATACCGCGCGTACGCGGTGTAGAGCTAGCCCTGTTCGCTGATGACACCTGCATTTTCTCGTCAGGTCGTCAGCCTGACGCTATATGTCGACGCCTCCAGACCGCAGCCAAAACCCTCGGTGACTGGTTCCGGAAATGGAGGATCGAAATAAACCCAACAAAAAGCGCGGCCCTTTTCTTTTCGCGAATCAAGGAGGCAAATCTCCCATCCATCAAACTCATGGACAGCCCAATTCCCTGGGAAGATAAAGTCAAATATTTAGGTGTCATCCTTGACCATAAACTCAACTTCGCCGCTCACGTGACCCGGGTCAGGAACCGGGCGGCTTTCGTACTAGGCCGCCTAACTCCGTTAATAAACAAAAAGAGCAAAATGTCCCTCCGAAACAAGGTGACGCTCTATAAAGCTGTAGTACGTCCCGTTATGACGTATGCTAGTCCGGTATTCGCGCACATTCCCCCGAAACAAATACACCGACTTCAGGTGATTCAGAACAGATTTTTGCGCAGGGCCACCGGGGCCCCTTGGTTCGTACGCAACATCGATCTACACGTTGACTTAGAGCTGCCTACCATAGCCCAACACCTGAAGTTGGCGTCGCGCCGCTATTTTGACTCCGTCGCCGATCACCCTAATTCCTTAGTTGTTGGTGCCGCCACCTATAAACCAATCGCACTAGGTAAGTTCCGGCGTGACCATCGAAGACCTAGGCACGCCCTGGACTTCCCTGACGACGAGACATCTATCGCTATAGCGAAGAATAAACAACTTCGCAAACAACTTCGACCACACCGTCCTCGCCGGCGAGGACGGCCAACATACTTCCCCGTTAATGATAGAAGCGTTGCTGGAGTTTCTTCCGCCACTTCTTCTCCCAGCGCTAACGCTTTCCGAAGTGGTAGTAATATTAGTCAGACAATAGCTACCGATCGAGCCGAGGCTCGGCCCTCTCGGGCACCCTCGAATCGGAAAGCTAAACGCGTATTGAGTGACAGCCCAAGCCGAGGTCCCCTCTCGGGGTCCCTTGAGCCCAGTCACTCCATGGAGCGTCCGCCGAAGCGACCTAAGAGCTCGGCGGCCTCCCAATCCGGTAATACTAGTAAGGTAACGGCCCGAGCCGAGGCTCCCCCTACGGAGGGTGCCCTCGAGCTAAGTTACTCTTAAAGAGGCTTAGGCTAGGCGCCCTCTGCGCCCTGCCGCCTCGAGCCCGGTGTAGCTGTAAATGCCTCCTCAAGGCAAACAGTGACCTTTCAGTCAAAAAAAAAAAAAAAAAAAAAAAAGAGGTCGTGGTATTTGACCGGTTGAGCCGGCCCATTCGTGCAGCAGATGTTGGTGCGGGCCCTACCACTGTTCAAATTTCTCAGTATAGTTATGATAACCCTGTGATCTATTGTATTTAATGGGACAGAGTTAAATGTTTAACTTCAACCGTCCTAATAACACAACGTTAGTAAGAGTTCTAATATTTTTATTTAATACAATTTGTTTTGTCATTATTTTTAATTTTGTTATCTGATATTTCGCACAGGTTGTAGCCTAATATCCTCACTACATAATAAAATAGTACGCACTATACGACTACTTATAACAATCAGTCAAGGCTCGGGCCTGAAGAGGTGTTGTCACGACCGTTGACAAGAGTACAAACTGAGTCTCCTTCCTTTGACAAGTGCTTATAAAGACTCTTGCTGTCTAAAGTCAAACGCGACTTCACGTTTCAGTACCGTACTAGTAGCGTCCACATATATGTTGTGTTCTAAAAAAACCCTTTATTTTTTAATTTTACGTTGTAAATGAAATAATTTAATTTTTAAATCTAAATATGTCTGTGAAATATATAAGTGATAATAACCAGATAGAAATAACAGGGTACTTCTGTTGTGTTATTTCATTGTGCATCTATATATTTGTCGATAACAGTCTAAGGGTGTTTAAATAAGTCGGTACTTTTGAGAGCAGCCCACGTGTACTAACACTGTGTTCTGTACAACGAATACATTTACAAAAGTCTAATTGAAAAAAAAGCCATGTCCATACTATGACAGCGGGGCTGAGTGGAAACGCTCCCAGCGCTTTGACCTGATTTTCAAATGCACATCCATTTCAGGGTTTTGACAAGGATAACATTAAAATTTTGAAGGAATAAAAATACGCGAGCATCCACCGAGTGCCGGGGCGCGGCGGCGGCAGTTCAGTGACTCGCGGACCGCCGTGCCGTGTGGACGTGTTTATTCGTGCTATCGTGTTCTCTTGACTAATACGCTACGTGCCATCGTTAACTGAATTTTGTTATTTTTTTGGTTCGTGTGTGAAAATCTGCTGACAGTGACAGGAGTGTTGGTACAGTGCCGTACGGAAAGTTACTTTTACGTTCGGATACATGAATTATTTCTGCATTTTATTATTGATGTGCATGTGGACGGATCAGTGAACTTTTGGATTGCGTTTTGGATTTGGTAAGTTTCTCATTTCGTATTTAATTACATAATAAATGTAATGAATAGTTAAAGGGATTTGAATAAAAATACTTTCTAAATAATTTCTTGAAAAAATTTGCTTCGGGATTAACAAATGATAATAACTTTATAAACTTATATTAACTTGTGTATTTCTATAAAATGTTGCCATTAAATAGGGCAGGATATTTGAAATTTCTTTTTTTTATTGTGGACAAATTTTAAAACACAACAAATTTTATGAGAGGTTCACTACAAAGTTAGTTTTCTCCCGCGCTTTTTTTACCGAAATGAATTATTAATAATTATTATAATTTATTTATTGTTCTTATTTAAATTAATAAGAAATTTCCAAACAATAATGTAATCGAATCTCTTGTATATTATTAAAAATATACAACATCCAGAAATATGGATGATTTAAAAATGAGATTTGTTTGAATTTATTTTCTAGGGTAACATTTTTAAGTTACTTTTACTTTGTTATTAATTCTTAGAGAGTCATTAGGTTATGTCAATGAAATAATTACAACTCGATCTCCAGTAATCAATAAAACTTTATATGATTTTTATTACACATAATTAGTAGTCAAAAATATTTTTTACTAGTGACCCGCCCCGGCTTCGCCCGGGTACAACAAACTATGTTGATCCGATCGCTACCAAACACAGAGAAACCCGCTGTGCCAATCTGGACAATCCCTGTAGATTTCATCGTAATAGTTTCGGAGTCTATACAAACATACATACTTCGCTTTTTATATACTATTTTTTCATAAAAAGTATCCTATGTTACTTCTAGTACCTCCAAGAATAAGTGTACAAAGTTTCATGGTGATCGGTTGCGTAGTTTTCGCGTGAAAGCGTAACAAACAAACTTACATTCGTATTTATGTTAGTAGGGTTTTAATTACTATCATATTTTGGTAGGCTTGTACTTCGAACAATGTTTATAGTACGATATTTGTATACATAATTGTGTTTTCATTATATTTTCTGTGTATTTCCTGATCATGCATCAAGGTTACTGGCTGTTTACGACAACATCAAGGCTGCCTGTATCTTTAATCTTTATATGTTTGTGTGTATTCATATGATAGTTGTATAATGGACGCGGTAAAGTGGTTGAGAGGTTCACCTCCAAAGCCAGAGGTCTAGGATCAAATCTTGGGGACAGTGCTTGGACCAAGGACCTCGCTAACTTACTACTTACGGTCTGTAAAAGCTTCGCTTATCATTTAGCTTTATATTCTACCTACTAGTGACTCGCCCCGGTTTCGCTCCGGTACCACTAATTATGTTGATCCGATCGCTATCAATACAGGTAAACCCGTTGTTGGTAAACCCAATCTGGACAATCCCTGTAAATTTCATCGAAATCGGTCCACACAAAAGTTCGATCAAGTCGATTCAGCAGTTTACTCGCAGTATAGATTGCAGCGCCATCTGCTGGGTTTGTTTGTGAATCTAAACCATCCTCGAATCCATTTGAACACATCCACAAAAATTCGTTCAAATGGGTTCAGCCGTTTAGGAGTTCACTGTCAACACAGGTACAGAAGAATCCCTACTTAATATTATAAATGCGAATGGAAGTTTGTTTGTTACGTTTTCACGCGAAAACTACTTAACCGATCAACATGACCGAAACGGTTGGACCGATTTCGATGAAATTTACAGGGATGGATAATGAATGTATGGATGTATGTTATCCTTTCACGCAAAAACGGCTGAACGGATCTGGATGAAATTTTGCACAGAGATATATTATAGTCCGGAGTAGCATATACGCTTGTTTTCGTCCCGGAAAAATGTACGGTTCCCGTGGGATATATCTTAACTTTTTTGTCTATGTATATAAAAGGCGATGTTCCATATGGATTCCCAAACGGCTACTCAGGCGAAGCCGGACGGATCACTAGTATTATATATACTAGTTATATATTCTTTAATCTAATCATTTTTTTTCACTGCGTACTGGATTACCTTAACCTAAGAGTAACAGACGAACACTGTCCGGAACTCTAGTTACAAAACTATTTGCTTTCAGGTTAACAAACGGGTTATACATAGTATAGTTTGAAATATACTTAATGTAGCGAATAAATACCAATTTTATTGGAGGCCGCAGTACTAAGTACTATGTCAGAATTTGTTGTTAGGTCATTCTACGACGCGATCACTCGACGAAAAACACTTTTTGACGTGTCTCACGATATCGTTAACATTGCATACTTTCATTTCCTTGATGTACCATACTGTACAATGTTGTACGCAAAGTAGACACAAATCGGTATTCTCTTAGACCATAGGACAATTAGCACTGTTATAAATTAGTATCAGCTCCATCTAGCGTCGGTATCAAATACGACAGAAGCCTATACGTAACGGCACAAAACAATTAAAAAACGCAAACTTATACTAGAAGGCAGTCGAACTCCTAACAATTAGATCGTCATCTGGACTCTTGTTACGTTACTTACGGCTTTTTAAAGTCTGTACCCAAAACGTAAAACGGGACCCTATTACTAACACTCCGCTGTCTGTCTGTCACCAGGTTGTACATAAACCGTGATAGTTAGACAGTTTAAATTTTCAGTGATGTATTTCTGTTTCCGCTATAACAACAAATACAGAAAAACATAAAAAATATTTTTTAAGGATTTATAGAGAGTACGGAACCCTGTGCGCGAGTCAGACTCGTACTTGGCCTGTTATTTTAAATTTGCCACATTCTAGATTTATTAATAATTACTGAAAAGTTTTATTTAATAAAAATCAATTGGCCCAAAAGCTTTGTTGTGTTTACTTAAAGTGACTAATCTTTAACGAGATGGATTCACAGCGTGACATTTGCTAGATCATGCTAGACTAGTGAGCGGTTTGGCACGTTTGGGAAACACATAATGATTTTTGTCATAAAATTGTCGGATAACAAGAACGCTTCTCGTCCAATTAGTTTACCGAAAAGCTAATAACGATGCGTACCGTTTAACAGATTTGCAAACTTAATTCACTTGACTTTTTATTGCAGTAACTTTTCCCTGATCAAACTAAGTTGTTTCGAAGGATATAAAGTTGACAGTTCCACATCTAACAACGGGTCCATGTCGGTAAATATTTGGTATTAGCGGTAACAAACGCACAGACAAACGGATAAAAATTCTAATAATCGTTGTTTTGGAATTTATTGCGTTCATGGAGGCCTCCAAATAATATTTTTTTCTCAAATATCTTCCATGTACAGACAGCAGATCAGTTAAATTTATATTATACTAGTGATAGCCCCGGCTTCGACCGGCTAGCAGGTTCGGAATCTATACGGAACATCGTCTTTTATATATGTAGATATGCACCCGTAAAAAACAAAAAGTAACGCGACCCGTAGATTTATCTGGGATAAAAAATAGCCTATGTGCTATTCCAGATTATCTATCCCTGTACCAAACTTCATCCAGATCCGTTCAGCCGTTTTTGAGTGAAAGAGTAACAAACATCCATACATCCACACATATAAACATTCGCATTTATAATATTATGGCGTTGAAGTAGCTAGATTTTTAGATTTTTTGACAAACATTTTCTTTATTTTTCGTATTTTTTTTATAAAAAGTATCCTATGTTAGTTCTAATACCTCCAAGAATATGTGTACAAAGTTTCATGATGATCGATCGAGTAGTTTTCGCGTGAAAGCGTAACAAACAAACTTAACACATTTATAATATTAGTAGGGATGTATAGATTTTAGACCAACTTCCATTACCATTAGGAATTCATATATATATTTAGATATTTAATTAAATTTAAAAATGTGTTCAACAGTGGTAGAGCCCGCAATAACAACAATTTTGCACGAATGGGCCGGCTCGACCGGTGAAATACCACGACGTCACAGAAGACAGGCGTGAAGTAGAAGTATTCTGCGTTTCGTCTGATGAGTGACGTGCCGGAGGCCTAATTGTAGTCCTCTTCTCCCTCCTACCCTTTTCTAATAAGGAAAGGATGGGAAGAGGAAGAGGATTTGACGGACGAGGAGGGGATGGACAGGGAATGGAATTATCCTTTTTTCTGTTTGTCTCCTCCTCCGTCCTTGAAGGTAGGCAACGCATCTGCAACTCATTTTCTTGTTGCGGATGCCTATGGGTAGCGGTACTTATTTCCAGGGGCCGCTTGCTCGTTTGCCACTTGGTAATATAAAAAAATAAAAAAATGTATTTAATGTCATGAAGTGACTGCTCTCCAAGTGAATTAAATCGATCAATATTCTAAGAAAATGTTTTTAGTTTCCTAACCGAACTTCCACTCGTATATGTCTTTCTACTCAGCCTCTGCTTATTATGACAGACAGAGAGAGAGAGATATTCTCTTGAATGTTACCAATATAAGATATAACTGAGTCCTTTTTAAAGATTCGTTTGGTCTAAAAGAAGACCCTTGCATAGGTTGTGGCACATGAGATAGTTTTAGACCTCCTTATGTGACCCATAAAATATTCCCATTGAATTTTTTTTTTATGGAATAAGGTGGCAAACGAGCAAGCGGATTGACGTTAAGTGAACGCTACCCATAGACATCCACAATAAGCAAATGTGTTGCAGATGCATTGCATACATTTAATGGACAGAGGCATAGACAGGAAAAAGGATATTTCCCTTTCCCTGTTTACCCCCTCCCCGTCCAATCCTGTCACTTTTCCCGCGGTGTTGTTTCAGAACGTGATTAACACAACAGATATTGAATCGTTGCTTAAATCAATGTACCAGTACAGGCTGCGACGTTTATAGATTTGATTAATTCAAAGCTTGTTGCTCGCAAATGATTAATAGCATGACGGTCTATCAGGCGAGCGCGCGCGGCCATTAGATGCGCTACTAAAGCCATTAGCGAATATCTGATCCAGCTTGAACCATCGCTGGCATTCATAAACTTGCCAATACGACTAATATTGAATAAGATAGTCCGATTAGGCAATAGCGAATAATATTTTAAAATATAACTTGTAAAATCTAATATTAAATAGACATAGCGACAGCACCCGGCTTCGCATGGGTATTACTATAATAATTTCTATACATCCAGATATATTACTAATTATTTATTACAGCCAGAAAAAAAACGAGTACAAGTAATTCAAGTAATAATGCTGAAGGTAAATTCTCCGTACAAACTTTCATCGCCTACTAGAGGATGAATTTTCAGAAAATCCCGAATAGGTATTTAAATATTTGTACTGAAAATTGTTTTTCAATTTTCTAGTAATTCTGCCAAATGAAATACATTTCTCCTTGCAAACTTTGATCCACTTATTTGGAACTTTAGGGGATGAATTTATAAAATTTTTAGTGTTCGCGTATAACAGAAATGTTCGTGTAAAGTTTCAAGTCTCTATGCCCAGTTGTTTGGACTCTGAGTTGGTATATCAGTCTATCTGTTTCTTAATTTATATGTAAACTTGGATTTATGCTTTAAGAAAATATTAACATATATAATATTTTTTGATAAATTAGACTGGAAACTGGAAAAAGTGAGGTTAGTAGACAAGATCGCAAAACTTTTATTTCCAATGCTACCAACATATACATTTATATAATCGCAAACTGGTTACGGTAACGTGTCTAATAAATACAGCTGTGACGCTATTCTAGGCTTGATTCCCAACACAGGCATCGTATTATTTTTTAAAGTGACTATAAATGTTTGTCTACAGTTTCAAAGGATTGGAATAAGCTCCCAGCGTCAGTATTTCCGTCCGATTATACCGTGGGTACCTTCAAGAGAAGAGTGAATAGGCTGTTTCTAAACTAGTACGTACCATCTTTAGACCACAACACCACTTAACATTAGGTGGGATTGGTGTCAAGCGCTAATTAACATTATAAAATAACATTGCATGGGACACTCTCTCTTGCGTGGCGATAGGAGAGTTAAGGTACTAAAATATAAAAGCATGTATTTATTTATATTTCTGTACTCCAGGATATCTATGGCTTATCAGTAAAGAGTTTGGCCGTTTACGTTTTTAATTCAATCTGTCCACGTTCTAATTGTTATATATATAATCTGTATTGCAATTTAATTTTTTAAATTAAAATGTAAAAATAAAATGGTCTATTCAAAATTGAACGTCTTTAAAGTCAAAAGGTGTAACGTCATCCACTTTCGGTTGTATGTTCTTTAGTAAATGATTGGATCGCGTGTCATCAGTTTGAAAGAATCGCTTTCACTTGTTAGAAGTTAGGAATTTTTTTAAATAATATCATCAGATTTTTACCTTTTTTTCTAAGAGTAAGTTATAAAAACATCGGTTACGTTTAGGAAGCTGTAAACATTGTATATTAGTTAGTAATTCCTTTAATAAATACTTAAAGGTGTTACCTTTTCCCAGCTTTGCAGGTCATCACGTCACAAGTTTCACTTAAGTTTAGATTACAATACAATTAATTAATTTCTTGAAATAAACAATCTGTATTGTTAACACTGCTAGCGCTTAGTTATTGTTGATTTATAACTTGTAATGTGCAATATTGATACGTAATAACAAATATATAATTGATCAACTCACTAAATCAAGATGGATTCCGCGTGCCTCCGCGCGTGCGGTCCGCTAAAAGTGAAAGCCCTCGCCGCCAGCCGCCAGCCGTCATCGTGACGTTACGTACTCTAGTTGTTTATGCTTTTTTTGTTTGCTTTTAATCTTGTTACATCTGTGCTGGAATAAGATGAAAGTTTGCTAACTCGAAGCTAACGTAATAATTGTTAAATTTGAATGGATTGTACGTTTGTTTTGTAATTGAAATTAATTTAGTTTATCTGCATTTAAATAAACAGAATTCAGTTAACATCGTGTTTCTTTATTGTTTATTACAAATTTAGTCGATGTGATTTGCCTTGAGTGTCCTCCAATTAATTATCTTCAATAGAATTACAATAAATCATATTTATTGACTGTATTTTTTTAAAGTGTAATATTGACGGATTAGTAACAAAAAGTTTTACGTAAAATGCGGCAGCGGTGGCGTAGTTCATTGCACCGTGCTATGAAAATTTCGTGGCGAATACTACAGATTATAAATAGTCATGTGATGCCGCGCCGGCATGCGGGAACAATAGCCGCGCGCGCGTAAACAAATATAAGTTGTTTATACTTTCTTTACGAACCTTCAAAAAAAAGATCGATTTAAAATCGATTAACTTTTGATTCCATCCATATAAGGTGTGAAAATCGCTACCATAAATAAAAGAGGCATACGTTTTATAACGGTGTGTCATAAATCGATGACAGATATTTGGCTAGAACTAAAAAAATCCTACGTAGTTGAAACTTGCATTCCGAAGAAAGAATATGACAAGCAATTTTCTTTTTTTTAAATTTTGAAGCGTCGTCACAAGCTGGACGTTCACCTGAGAGTAAGCGGTGCGCTTCACCATGACAATACGATTTATAAATACATACATAATTTAGTGTCAGCACCATTATGTGCGCTCGTTTCTTGAACTCAACTACATAACTAATTTTGAACTGAGTTTTATCTTACACGTCATGTAAAATAAAATCCATCACGTACGATGACAAACAAGTTGTGTACATGTAAATCCCATTTAAATTGTCAGATAAAGTAATATATATATTTGAAAAGAACACGAATAATACGCACCGTGTCGCCACAGATTCGCAAATACGTGTATTGATTGAGTATTTATTTAGCTGTTTTAAAAATAAACTGCTCGTACGGGGGCAATCACCTCAGACAATGTTTGACCGGCGTGTTATAGTTTACGAGTGTAGATTTTTTTTACGTCACACTTGATACTTTTCATTGATTACGGCACGAGTAATATCCGATTTTTTTTGTAAAAAAATTCTAACCAGAAAGCTCGCAATTTCCATGAACACGAAGATTTGTAGATGGCCAGTCTTTATATAAAAAAAAAACAGGAAAAAAACAGTGGAGCAGTGACATGATAATACCTTCTGTTTCTTCTGTGAGGTCACGGTAGTTTCCCGGGCGAGCTCGTGGAAAACTATGCTCAGTTAGTAGAATAACAGAAAATTGGATTATAAAAACTTACTTCTAACATATTTATTAATAAATGCAATCAGCGGCATTCGGCTTTTACCTGCATTGTTGGATAACATCTGATTAAGAAAACAGACATGATTTTTTGATTACCATACAATTAGATAAGAATGATAAGGAACTTCGCAGTGATACATTTGATTAAATGTCGAATATTTAAATCACTTCTGTATATGTAAGTATTATGTAGTAAGTAGTGGTGACCTAGGTACTGCTGAAGTACCAACTGGAAACCTATATAAATCTGAAGATTTCCAACTGAAGAAAGTCCTATAGTGTTACTAAGCACACAGTAGTTTAGTTTCTTGTACACCATTAGCCAAATAATGTATCTAATTATTCCATTAAGTAATTTATTATCATTATTAAATGTCTATTGTTTTTTGGATACTTTATAATGAAAAAAAAAACTCGCACGAGGCCGGCACGGCAGTGCGACCGGCCCAGTGGATAATATCTTTTTATAAAATCCCCACATAAACAAAGCCCACGTAATAAAATAAATAACTCGGACAGTCCTAATTCTAATCTAATGGCGCCAAGGTCCGCAAATTTTTCTCCAATACGCGTCTCCTTGACACACATAGCGCGGTGATGCGCCCGCGGCCCGCGGCCCGCGCACCGCGCTCACGCGAAAAAATACTCGCCACAGATAGCGCGCCGTGAATCATAGACAAACAAACGCGCGCGCCTTTTTGTTCCTTTTACAACATGGCCGATTTCGACTGTCAGGTTGGCACTTGACAGCTCTTTCGTGGTCATGTTTTGCTTTAGTAAATTGTATGTTTAACAGATGAGATTTGTATTTTATTTTCATCTTTAAAAGCGCTTCATAATTTTCTTGCACCAGAAATAAAATGTTAGAAAGACAATTGTTTAAATGTCATTTCTAGTGAGTAGTCATTCATAATGAGTTTATTTTTGTTTTTTTGGATTTAATTTTAGAATATTGTCAACAAGCCTATATATATATATATATATATATATATATATTGCAAGAGATGGTTCACGATAATATTTAAATAGTTACTTTCATTTCTAACAGACCACAAACTAAACCACAAGGCATAGTTATTAATGGTAACACAAAATTTCTTTATCCAATTGTATCTAACATTACCTTAAAAAATACAAGCTATAAAGTGGCGAGAACAAATAAATTTTAGTTACTTATCGATTGTATACAAGCAAGTATTACAGAATAATAATTTGTAAGTAGGCATACGGCCTCGAAGTTATTGGGCCAATTGCGCACGTGTTGCTAGCGAAGCGAGATTTGTTCGCGCGGATTCGGCCGGGTCATTTTTATTCTGTGACACTTTTTAAATATATACCTAGCGAATGGTTCGTATCTGGGGCATCAAATAATATCTAGTCCTGCTTTACCTGTTCTGTACAAAATATTATTAATGCTTTTAAGCCGTTTGGAAAAGCCTATTAAACTGAATACATAAATTTTACTCTAAATTATGATGTTACTACCCAAAGGTAAATCAAGTGTTATTTTTTTTACTTTTCTTTAGGGTTGTCCAAATGACAGACAATATTTGATTTTAATAAATGACATGATCTAAAAAAAGTTGATTTGATTGTTGTATATTTACAAAGCTATACATTTTAGAACCCCTGAAGTCACTCAAATTAACGAACAATGGAAAAGTGGTATTGGCTTGTAGCTTTAAAGTTTTTTTATAGCATCAATTCTACGTTACGTGCTTACAGTTGTGTTTAAATGCAATTTGTTTATAATAAAAATGTCCCTCTTCCGCAGATTTGTATCATTGACAGATCATAATTCAAGAAAACGGACAAACAATAACAAAAAAAATTGAACAATAACAAAAAAAATTGAACAATAACGTTTGTGTTCTGTCTAGATGTATTGTGCCTACATAACATAATATTAATATTTTTTATAACATTTTGTTGTGGTGTGCATAGAGAAGACAATCGATCTAAAGCAATAGATTATGGCCGATGTTCGGGACATTTTCGTATAATATTTCGTATAGTCTTGGTTTTGCAATCTAACACTGAATTTCGGGAGATATAGCCCAACTACAGGACTACTTGAAATATTGCAGAGCGATTTCTGTTATAGGCACTAAAAGAAGTTTTTTCTAAATGCATCCCCTTAAGATCTAAAGGAGCTGAAAGTATGTAGGGAGAGAATAACCATGCGAAATCCAGGGGTCAGGTCAGGTTCGCACATCCAATAAGCCACTAACTAAATGTTGTGCCCGGTTACAGATCGTCGTAAATTGTGATATAAAAAGTTTTGTGAAACGCTAATTACGATTAAAACTGTGTTTTGAGTTAAAATAGCTGCAAAACTTGTTTGAATCGTCCATTTTTTCTCAAATAAATGCAATCTTCATAGAGAAGGCCGCTTTGTTCCGGTTATTACCGGATTACGTGCAGTTAGACCACAGATACTGCGCAGCGCGGCGTCACCGTAACAGGATTATTCATTGTTAATAAAAACTATAGAATGATTGAATTGTCTCCGCAGTGTTTGTGGCGGTTTCCTTTTATCAACAATGTAATCTGTATATGTTATGCTCACGCCCGTAACCCAGAGGGGTAGGCGGTGATTATGGATTTCCATTTGTCGCGATCCTGGCACACATCTCTCGCTTCTTCTATATCCATACTACTCGTACATGTTCGTCGGTTACGGGTACTCCTTATATCGCCCTTGTAATCTGTAGATTTGTAACAATTCTATTTAATACGTTACCAACCATTGTTGGGCTGCGTATGTTGTGTAGCAATTTTATTCTGTTCTTGCTGAAGATGTTTACTAACTGTGTCATTCTTAAGTTAAGAGTTGTAAAGTGGGTAGGTAGGTAGCTACATACATAATGTGTAAAAATAATCTGGATACGAGATGATAGAATATTTAAAATTGAGGCTATAAATATGATGTTATCGAAATGTATCAAGCAAATGATCTAACGGTTTCTGACAGGTTGGCAGAACAAAAAGTTGATGTCAATGCTTTCAGTAATTCAAATGACTGAATGAATGACACTTGACAGCTAGTTAGTCCTTTGATTATCCTTTCAGAAACCCGGCGTATGTCTTAGTTTTAAAAGAAATGTTTTATAGAATGACAATTTTGACACAGCACAAAACATTACAAATAGCTTTCTTAATTCTGTATTAGTTTATTACCACCCCGTAGTAAAGGGTTGCCGGTAACAAGTGTTCTTTACGCGCATTTTTATCGCTTTTTTTACGAGCAGCCATAAAATTGGTGGCAATAAATATTCAATTGTTAGCGCCTTAGAAACTAAGTAGTGGAAAAAAAACTTTCTACATTTTGTAAAGCAATTTCTCCAAGGTTCTATTGTGGTGTTTCAAACCTTCGGAAAGCTTACGGTATTACCATTTCCATTGGTACCCCTTTTATGTAGGTAGAGGCCGTTTAGACGCACACATGCACGTTTATTGTGCACTTACATCCACTTGTCGAAGTGTGTGTGCTTAAGTTTCGACTAATCTATTCACGTGTCTTCTGATCAAGTTGAGAAATACGATTCGTATTTAAAATGTCTATTACTTCGCTCTTGTTTTATCACTGTAGCAAATACAAACTTTCGTCATCTTGTACGAGAATTATTTTAATGAGTTTGTAAGAACAGAGGTCCTATGTTATTATAGAACCTGGTAACAACTATAACTTATTTCTAAATATATTCCGTAGTTTTTAGTCGTTGTAGTTTTTATTTTACAGAATCATCAAGTCAACAGTGGTGGAGCCCGCAACATCTGTGCGCAACAGGTCGACTGGTGAAATACCACGACCTTACAGAAAACAGGTGTGAAATGGAAGTACTCTGCGTTTCGTCTGATGAGTGAGGTGCCGGAGGCCTAATTTCAGTCCTCTTCCCCTTCCCACCCTTTCCTCGTAAGGATATTCGCGGAATTTTTTCCTCCTTACTTGACACATATCGTTATATTTCGTTATAAATTATAACCTATAAGTTATACTGATGTATAAACTATATTATTGTAAAGTTTTATTTAAATCCATTAAGTAGTTTTTGCGTGAAAGAGTAACAAACATCCATACATACAAACTTTCGGATGTATAATATTAGTAGTACCTCTTTAGAAATGCAATATGTTATTTTTGTTTCGTGCGTTTCTCCCATTCAAAAGAGCAAGCAGTGGTCAGACTACTCTAAGGTAGTAGGTCTACAGATGGCTTAATAATATATATAATATATAGTTGTTCGATATCACTATCCCGAATGACGAAATCTCGTGAAAGCTGAGAAAGAAAAGTTGATGAAGTCCTTAGACTTGGCTCACGAGATTACCGCCATGTGGGGTATGAAATCGACTACCATTATTCCGGTGGTCGTGTCAGTGCACGGACTTTTAGCGAAGAGCTTCGACCAACATCTTAAGAAGCTCTCGCTAGACAGTTGGATTAAGGGTTTGTTACAAAAAGCGGTAATTTTAGAGCCCACATTGTGAGAAAGTTCCTCTCTCTGTAACCCTGGTTGCTTGAAAAAAAGGACTCCGCGGCCGGTGGAACACTATTTTAATATAATATATTTTAAATTGTCTGTTATTTTGGTAGATTTTTTAAAGTTTATTATAAAAAACAAGTTTTAAATAGAAATAAATAATATATTAATAATTCTTTCTTATTTAAATCATTTACTGAAACTACAATACAACATCGAAGATAAAAGAAACTAGAAGTTTTAAAATTGTTATTACGAAAATTTAAGTGAATAGCTCTAATGTCAATTTGAGCGGCAAATTGTAACGCGGGTGGCGCTCGGCAACCTTCGGCGATTTTCGGCTCCACCGAATGTCGTTTGAGCTTCCGAACTATCGTGATCTAACCCAGCCCCCCGCCGTCAGAGAGCTCGTACCAGCGGTTGTCCCAGCGGTACTATCTCGGAGGTCATGATGTGCTGGTCGGGCCATCCGCGCCTACTGCGGTAACCTTGGCCCACTTTGATAATGCTCCCCCCCCCTCTCCCCGCCGGCAGATAGCTTCGATAATGTTGACTTCCTCACTGGCAATGCATTTCAGTATTCTGCCATTCATCTAGCTTTGTTTATATCTATTGACAGTGTGTAGTTTTTAATCTGTACTCGTCGAACTACGTTTTTAGATGTGACACAAGCGAAATAAAATTATAATCCCTACTTAATATTATATATGTGAATGTAAGTTTGTTTGTTACGCGTTCACGCCAAAACTACTCAACCGATCATCATGAAACTTTGTACACATATTCTTGGAGGTATTAGAAGTAACATAGCATACTTTTTATGAAAAAAATAGTATATTAAAAGCGAAGTATGTATGTTCCCTATAGACCTATAGACTCCGAAACAGATAGAGCGATTTCGATGAAATTTACAGGGATTGTTCAGATTGGCACATTCCTGTGTTTGGTAGCGATCGGATCAACATAATAAGTGGTACCCAGGCGAAGCTGGGGGGAGGGGGAGGGGGCACTAGTATATTATAACACAATAAAAATGTGATTACCTACAAAATTAACTGTTTTTAATTACACACTAAAAATAAATACTATCTAAATGACAACTATATCAACTAAGGACCTTAACACACAAATTGGACTGTTAAAGAGGTTGTAAGCATCCGTGACCCAGTTAAAATATTGAACCGTATTTTATTTGGCCAATTTTATGAGCAATTTAATTAGAGTATGACTGCGTTTGCGATTAAATCTCATTTGTTTAATGAGCGTTATTAAGGGAATGTAAGGCTGGCACAATCCTGTTTCGATCTGTGTTACAATGGTTTTAAAAAAACTTTTGGATGGTCTATATTGCGGTTATTTTATCTGTGGCAATACTGACAATTAAAAGAGTCATCCGTCAGAGGAATCCGTCAAGTTGCGTTTCCCTTTGATTTTTATCAGGTTCTTAATTATTTGTTAATACTTAATATTTAAATAATCTTTCGTTGATAATGTTACAATTAATATTAATAATACAGATAAAATAATATAGTACATCTATGCTTGTTTTAGGGCATGTATAACTCCCGAGTCCTTTCGCAATGGCGGCGAGTTGCATCTGCGGCTCACGGTTACGACTTACGCCCGACAGCCTTGATCTCTGCCTATTACTGAAAAATGCTGCATTTAAAGCTTACCAGTTATTGTCTTGCACTATTACCCACTTACTCGATTAACGACTTTATATTAACAGGTTTAAAGTTTACATTGCCTTAATTACGTATTTCGTGGACCTTGACGATTGGCCTTGCCTCTATCTGGCGACCGCTCTTTCCGCCTTCGCCGAATCAATTTTAACGTATTATTTTTATTGAGCCGCTTAAAAAATACAACTCCGTGTTTCTTATAACTATTTCTTACAATCATATTCTTTGTAATACAGCAATTCGCCTATAAATAATCTATTTAAAATAGCCTATGGACACGGCGTCGAAACTTAAGTACAAAAACTATGAAACAACAGTGACAGAGCGCAATCGAGCGACATTTGGCGAATTGGCTATTCAAACTATGACCCATATACGAAAATACACTGCAATAAAAAGCGGGTCGTACGAAAGAGGACATTGAAAATTTTGGTAAATGATTCCGGCGTAAGCGCAACGCATACATGCGAGCGTAATCGCTGAATGTGTGTCATGATCAGTAGGTTAAGTTTAAATAAATTGATTCGAGGGCCGCGGCCCGCGCAGGTAGCCGCCAAGGTCCGCCCCAATGCTGCGGCGTCTCGGAGTGGGGGGTGACTTAGCTTTGATACCCCCTACTTGTGAAAAATACGCAATATAAGATGAAAGAATTACTTTTCGATTTCAATGATACGAACGGTATGTAGTGGCTGTTTTCGTTTAAATATGGATAAGCGCTGAAAATTTAAAACAGTAAGCTTGCATATCAAATGTGTTTCAACATTTCATTAATATCTTTAGCTAATTTCCTCAGCTTAATTGTTCGATAATGTAACATAATATGTCTAACGAGTTAATTTAAAACGATAAACAGTAACAAGTTGTCAAAAAAGTGTTAAAGTATTCTCCCAGTTACACCTTGGGAAGGGGGGGGGGGGCTGAACACCAGCTCGACACCGGATTTCGACCGATTTATTTAAAAAGAAAGTTAACTTTAACCTAAACCTGAAACGCGTTACATGTTTCTTGTTTGGCAGTACAAGTAGTACATAGCTTGTAGATTTTTAATAAGGAAGTAAACAATAATATCGATGAACGTAAAATGTATCCAATAGTAAGAATCTTTTACCGAAGTATCCATAATTGAACATCAAATTTTTGTGACGATCGTGGTGACCTTGACGGGATAGCGCGAACATCGTGGTTGCAAAGGTACAGTCCGGCGCGTAAAATAAAATACGAAGCCATGCATTATTTATATGAATTGAATGAGCATGTTCTGCCCATTCACATGAATCGACAAAAAATACATTTTACTTCGCAAAAACTACGTCACGAATAATATCTTTCGTGTATTAAAACTTTAACAAATCGCACGAGAAAAACTGAAACTGTTGAAGTTTTGCGAAGTTGAAGAATATGTTCATTTACAACTAGCTGTGCCCCGCGGTTTCATCCGCCTTGCAATTTTACTTAAACTTTCAACTGAACTGCTATTTTATAACATTTTTAACGGACAAATGTTTGACGTGGTTCTTTAAATGGATATAACTTTTTTATTTATTAACCGATTGAGATAAAACAAAACACTAAATGTTAAGTGAAGCTACTACTACAATACATTAGTGAAAACCGCACCCAGATCGGTTAAGTCGTTTCTGATATTAGCGGTAACAAACGCACAGACAAACAGACAAAAATTCTAATAATCATTGTTTTGGGTTTTATTGCGTATATGAAGGCACCCAATAATAGTTTTTCTCAAATATCTTCAATGTACAGACAGCGATCAGTTACAGTTTGATTATATGTATAGATAAAACACACAGCCTGCGATGTCAAAGAGCTAAGTTGAGTATTATGTCACAATGGCAATTGCAATGCTTTGGTTATCCTGGTGTTGCCAACACTGCATATATTGTAATCGATGGTATAAGTAGAATTGTGACATTATGGTAGTAATTACTAGATCTATCTGGCAATTTATCGAGGCACTCGGCAAAAATTACTCATTCAAAATATCTTCTACACTAGACTTGGTGAATAGCAAATATAGCTTATATTTTTCGTATACGATATCACACTAGCGCCACCTGTTTATTAAAAACATTAGTAATAAAATTAAAACAAAACTTACCAGCCAGTGCCACCGCATGTAGTAAAGAGTATGATAATGTAGATTTTTAATAAGAATTGTTTTTTTTTCACAGCTGGGCTCTGGGTAGACAGAGTGCTTAGAGTGAATATAATTTAGGGCGTCGCGGTTGTGTAATGTCACACTTTCGATGCAATTGTGCATTTGGACAGTTTTAATTTCGAACAATAGGTACCGGCGATGCGCAACATTGCGCAACCCTTGTCCCACATACGGTTCCAACTTCATTATTCATAAATATTATGAAACTTCATTGCGATTTATTAGTAGGTTTGCATTAAATTAATGAATGGTACAAAGTTCACTTTCATTCTGTCAATTTTACTCGTAGGTATCAATTCGCCTTGCTGAAAAATTCCTAAGCCTAATATATTGATTGTTTTGTAACATACACCAGCTTGACATTTTACCGTGGTTCTCTTACAAACAATAAGCAAGGTACTTTGATAAGACTATTTGGGTACCTAAACTTCTTTATAAACTTTTCCTATAACTAATAAATAAAAAAACAACCAAAACTTCTAAATTCAGAGGGCAAGTCGTCGACATTGTTAATGTATTGAATCACAAACTGACACAGTTTAATTTCTTTAGTCAGTTGTTCAAATCGCTCGGAATCCGGTAGTGGCACCGGCTACGTTCCATTAGAGAGGGACAGAGATATGGCGCGCTCGTGCGTGGGAGCGGGATCGAGCTAGCAAGGTTACGCTCATGGCCGCTGTCATACGACCAGTGCTGCCGCCGCTTCCAACCGGCTAGACCGATTTGTATTTAATTCTTTACACGTCATTTTTATGAAAGTAACTTACCGATTTCTTATATAAAACTTAGGATTCTAAATACCACTGAGGTTATTGTAAATTGTCTTTCCGATTACAATGTTTAAGTACATTTTCTCCCTGGCTGTACTTGTACTATAGTGTAGTACACGATACTCTAAAAGTATTAATAATATGAAGTCCAGGTGGACAGTAAAGACATGAATCATTTAATATTCTAAAAGTACGGATCTTAACAACGTCCGTACCGATTTTATCAATTTTAATATTTGACTCGGCGGCGTACAACCTTGATAGATGACTTTGGAATTAATTAAACGAAACAATGAGTTTTTTTTTCATTTCAAATCGTGGCTCCGTAAATACATTTTATTAGAATTAAAATTTTACGCAATGAAAGGTTGGAAATTCAGTGTATAGTTAAAAATTAAATAATTATAGTATTACAAATATTTTTTTTCGTTCGCAATTATCCAGCGACCGTGACCCAAAACCGTGTAACCATGTAATTCGTCGCACGAAAAAGAATTGAACGTTTCCGAACGAACCATAGAGTATGTACATTGACAAATATTTTTTCTGTTTGACAGTTGTCACGTGTTTAGCAAATATCTATCAACGCGGTCGTGATGTAATTGGGAGTTCAAAAAAACGGTATTCGCCGAAACGGCCATATAAGGCCACGAAATGTCGATCGGAGTCGGGCCGCGCTAGTCGAGCTGAGGCCGCGCGCGGTCGCCTGACATAGACCCAGATACGGTGACATTGGTACTGCATTCATGAACTGAGGTCACTCGGGTATAAAAATAAGCGCGGCACCGTACCGCTCCTCGCTATTTCTGCATTCAGACAGTTGCAAATTCGAATTCACTGTAAGATACCGCTTATAAATTATCCGTGTCATTACAGCATCTCATTATTTTCAAACAACGTTTTTATTTCGGAATCGATCTAAGGATTATTTTTATAAAATTCTATATAAAAAAATAAATACAGCAAATCGTATTATGTAATCTGTGAATCTCGTTACGTCATTTTATTGCGTATCTTTAACTCCAATACCGATGTTTTAGTACAGTTTATCAATTTAATTCGTTTGTTCAGAAAGTAGGTCAGTGGGCCAGATGTTGCCACTGTACAATGTTTTTATACTATTTATTAATGTACACATTGAATGCGTTAATTAGTTTTTAATATGAATAACATATACTCATTCGTGGAACATATTAAGTTATTATTTAGAGGTTAGAGGTATACTGAGTCTTGTCTCGATATGTCAATGTAAAAGCCTAGTAATAAATAAGACGCGCGTGGTGCTGTGCCCCAAGGTGTCTCACGGAAAGGTCTCTGATAAGGATACTCTGCGAGCGGGATCCACGATGCAAGTGTATGCACTTGACGTGATGCATTTCAAGTCTTATAATAAACTTTACTTATTTTATTCTCGATAAATGAATGCCAAATATAATGATACTTCAAAGTTTTTTATAATCGGAAATCGACATCTGGATACACAATGCCCTCCGTTGTAGTGTCGCTCTCCATGTGGTATTGGTGTCCATTCCATTTAGACTAAGGTTCGAATATATAAAACAGTGATATGACCAATCTTAATGTACAGCAAGACCTGGACAATAACACTTAAAGAAGAAAGACTTTTGGCAACAAATAAAAAAATCATGGTAAAGCTTTTGGACCTGACCCCGAGAGATTAGTGAGTCAGTCCAACACAAACTGGAAATCGAGAGGCTCGTAGCATGGGAGAAGCCAACACCAAAGACTCCACCAGCCACTACCTGTTGAGGATAGAAGAGGATTTTAACGTAAAGAAAGCGTATCTCGGAACCCCGAATGGCTTGGAATGCAAATGCCGTTGGCAGGGTACGGTGTAACTTGATCTACGCGAGCTCCAAGCCAGAAGACTGGAAGGAGGAAGTGCGAGACTGGCAATGTTGGCTCTGTCTAGTGTCGGAGGCCAATACCCATGGGTCGTTGCGCCCGCAGTATAAGTTGTATAATTGGGGTTCATGTTCAGTGGGTATGATAGACTCTAAATAGATACAGAAGGGACCTCTAAGTTAATGTTTCTGCCCTTGCACTGTAAAGTTAATACGAATTGCTCACGATAAAAGTTTCAAGGTTGTATGAAATCAAATTCCAATAGAGGGACGCCATGTTTATAAAAGTGCCACAATGTTGGTGGTGGGCCAAGATGGCGCATAATTTGCGCGCGAAAAGGAAAGGCCTTCCTGTGCGATGAGCGAAGACGTGATCGTTTACCGTTACGATTACATTGCTAACATTATCTTTTTGACGTGACAATGTCTTATAAATTGATGAGCACTGGGTGGCATTCGCGCAAAATGTCTCGTTACGCTCGAGCCAAGAGTTGCCGATCGTGCACGATGCGGCTCCTGCCGCGTAGTGTGTAAGTTCGTAGTGTGTCAGCGAGAGCGCGGCATGAGTGAGAGATAGAAAACGCACGAGTATGCTCATTGTTTTAGGAAACGTTGTCACGAATTTAACGTCCGAGCGCCTTGCGCCCACACTTTAGATTTTTTTAGATGGTGGCAAACGAGCAATTAGTTCACCCGATATTAATTGATCGCTACCCATAGACATCTGCAACAACCTAATGAGGTGCAGATGCGTTGCCTAATATTAATGGACAAAAGAGGAGATATACAGAAAATGGTTATTCCCTTTCCTATTCATCCCCTCCATCGTCAAGTCCTTTTCCCCTTCCCATTCTTTTCTTATAAGCAAACAATGGGAAAAAGAAGAGGACTTGAATTAGGCCTCCGGCACGTCACTCATCAGTCGAAACGCAGAATACTCTACTGCACGCCACTATACACCTTAGATACGGAAACAAGAAACGGTTTGTCTATGACAATCAAAGATAGACAATCGAGTAGTAACCGAAACATAAAAGATCTGTCGTCAGTTCGGAATAAAAGAGTTTATTTCGTTTAATATTGTGAACAATACAGTAGAGCCCACAACAACATTTGTTACACGAATGGGGTGGCTCGACCGGTGAAATACCACGACCTCACAGTAAAAGAGTCGTGAAGTGGAAGTACTATGCGTTTCGTCTGATAAGTGACATGCCGGAGGCCTTATTTCAGTCCTCTTCCCCTTCCCACCCTATCCTCATACGGATACGATGGGAACGGGAAGAGCATTTGACGGGAAACGGAAATATCCTTTTTTCTGTCTATGCCCTCCTCTGTCCATTAAAGGTAGGCGCATCAGCAACACATTTGCTTGTTGCGCTGTGGGTAGCGCTCACTTAACATCAAGTGATCCGCTTGCGCTTTTGCCACCTTCTTACATAAAAAAAATACATTTTAATCGATTAAAGATTGTATAATTATGATTTAAAAACGATTAATACATTAATAATTAAACGATTAATTACATACATGTAATTATTTAAATATATTCATAGATCTGATATCACAAGCTTTCCATAGCGTCGTGTCGTAAGCTCGGAGAAATGCATTATAATGTAAATTTGATAGAAAATTGTTGAAACGATGTGTTGTATAACTAAATGATAGCCGTGCTAGTGTAGTGGTTAAGCCATTTAATTGTACGGTCCAAGTTCGATCCTTCGAACATGCTTTAAAAATTTATTTAAATCCGAAAAAAATACAAAATACAAAACCACGGAGTTTCATTGTAGTGGGTTTCTTTCTGTTTGATACAAGTATTAATACTGGCAAGCAAAGCCTCAACTGGCAATGAACTAAAAAAATTATACAAAGAAACACATTCGTTCCTACCGAACTGCTACGGCGTAGCGGTGCTACGATTTTAAATTATTGGTGTGAAATATTAGTAAAAGTAACTAATAATTATTAATATATTATTAATTTATTTTTAAACCTTATTTTATTACGCCCACCTGGCTTTAATATAAAAAAGATCACGGTCTACATTCTAACAAAATATTATTATTTTCACCCTGCTCTGACGTGACGTAGTCGAGAAATAAACGATAAAATTGTTTGTTTAAGCGTTTTATCTAATAGTAGTATACTTTATTTTTTAAGTTCCAGACACTTAGTGGATTCTGAGTGGTACCTCGAATGGATTTTTTCTTAAAGTTGTATACTTTTCTTGATTACCACGAAAATGTCTTCTGTCACAATAATTTAAATAAAATGTATACCAAATAAACGACTAGGGAGTTAATATCAACATAGGAAATACGATAGTCGATACGATTGTTTTTAAGTTACAATCTCATTGATAAGAAATTTTAAGTATTGTAGCTTTTGTTTATTAAAAGACCTTACAAATTCCGAGAAGTCCTTTAATTTATTTTCCAACATTTACTGAAGACAGTTTCTGAGAAGGAAGCTCCAACTGTATTTGTTACTTCAAAAGAAGTACGTTTTATTGGGTCAGTGTGGGCGGCGATAGTACGCGGTTGCGTAGCAACGCTACACGTGCCGATGTCCCCCTATCTCCTCCACTCCTCTCCACACCTGAATTCCTTAACGCCCCCTCGAATTTCAATAGAAAAGAAAATTGTACAAGTTTTTGTTCAATTTATATTACTTTATTAAGTGGACCGCGTTAAAGGAACGTGTGGTACCTATTTTCCTTTTAACGCGCCTTACGGGATATTGCACAAAAAAGTTTATTGATATACGTTTTCTAAGGAAATGACCTGAATTCGAAATTAAATTCTTAAGATATTTTTTACGAAAGATATCTTAAGAATTTAATATCATTAAAGGATATTTGCAACTTAAAATTAAGTACTTCATGTGCAATTAAATATTGTCTTGATTCTGTTCTTACATCTCTCTCTTCATTCATGTATAGGCAGGCTCCTTGCTTCCCAGCCCATTCTTAGCTCGCTTACACAGCCTGAGTGTACTGTTGTCAACGCGGAAAGGTGATAAACCTAGATTATAAATAAAAAGCCGCTTGTAACTGGTAGTATCCGGTTCTATCTTGGTATTCTCAGTAGCAGATCGTTATTGCTTCATTACTCATAAGTAACTAGCATATGTTTTAGTATTCCATTCATTGTAAAACCACCATCTTATCTCAACGATGATAAATAAATTGGTAGGGGGCCCCCCTTCCCACCGAGTGCAATCCGTGCTCTCAAATATGTCCGTTTGGAAGTTGAAGCGAAGCCATGCCATTCATACCGCTCGATACGCGAACCCTCCCCCTCCCCACGGGGCGGGCTACTCATGTATCAATGGACCCATGTTCGAGTGTTTGTTTACCTATACCCATTATCATCAAAAGCATAACCATTTTGATGTAGGCGTAACCTTGTAATATCTTTTATTTTAAAGCAACCCCCTCCCCCGACCCTTCTCTGAGAGTAGGCCTGTGTCCCTGCAGTGGGGAACATCTTAAAAAAAGGCCGTATTATTTTAAAGTACTTGTTTTAGAGCGCGTTTAAATGGAGTCGAAATGTTTTATTTCGACTTCAACGCTCAAAGGTTCACTATTGTGGAAGGGCCCGTGAGAAATGCATCAATGCTAAACAGTTTGCTACTTTACCATATTTTTAATCATACCATAAGTTTTGTGTTGTAAATTATAAACGTAACTAAAGTGATTATAGCAAGCGGTCGCCTTGCCTTCCACTAACTGTCCTGCTTAATGTATATCACAATACGTAAACCCATTCCCTGACATATGGGCTAAATTGATCGTAAAAACTACGAATTCAAATTCCTTAATAGCCTACTCATGTAAGGATTGCAACGGAAAACATTTTTGAACATAAGGTCACACAAGGTGTTAAGACCCAAGGCTCTTCCTTAGAATATTTCTTATTTTGCTTTTAAACGCAGCTACGCACATTGACGTAGAGCCCCGTCCCACGTAGTAACGGATCGATAGGGCGGGAGGCAGAGCGGGCGCAGGGCGGGCGGCGTGCCGCCTCGTGGCAGCCTGGAGTTTAAGTTTGGAGCACACTGGGTGCGTTACATTAATAAATTGATATTTAAAAATAAAATTATTGAATGTTCTTTCATGCATATTGATTTAGTAAACCTCTCCGGATTGTTCTGTGCATTCAAAACTTATCCAAGGATCGCTCAAATATTTTAAATTAATACATAAAGACACAGTTCAATTGTTTTTATTATTTATTAATGTTTTTTTTAGGGCAAGGACTGTATCTTCGTATTTTAAGCGCAATAACACAAATGCCATCATTTGTTCAGGTCAAGTCTCAAGAATACTGACTAAGTATTCGCTACCTTTATGAGCATATAGTTATGGTATATAAAAGTGAACACGGATTTAATATTTACAACAACATCATTATTAGTTTAATTTATATTGTTGACGGGCCGGTTGGCGTGGCTTAGATACTTGCTGTTCACGCCACAGGTCCTGGGTTCGATTCCCACCCAGGACAGACATTTGTGTAACACGAACTGTTTGTCCTGAGTCTGGGTGTAATTATCTATTTAAGTATGTAATTGCAAAAGAAAAGTATTATATGTAGTATATCAGTTGGTTTCCATAGCACAAACTCTGCTTAGTTTGGGATCAGATCGCGCTGTGTGAATAATGTCCCAGGATATTATTATTTAGCCCAGTGTGTCCTCAACTTGTCCACGTTTGTTTACGACGCTCGCGTATTTTGTGCCTCGTGTACGGCGCGGCGTATTTCGTTGCGTAATCTAGTTTCAATGATTCAGTGATGGCGTGCTATATTTGTGTTCCTCTTCCTTATTTACTGTAGTAGTACTATATTAGGTTATGACGTTTTAATCGATTATTTTGTAGAAGCTGTAGTGATAAGGCCAATCGTAAATGATAGTTTTGACAGTGGTAGAGTCCGCAACAACATCTGTTGCACGAATGGGCCGGCTCCACCGGTGAAATACCACGACCTCACAGAGTAGGCGAGAAGTAGAGTATTCTACGTTTCGTCTGATGAGTTAGGTGCCCGAGGCGTAATTCTGGTTTATAAGAAAAGGGTGGGAAGAGGAAGAAAACTTGGTGGAGGGGATGGATAGGAATTGGAAATAACCATTTTCTGTTTGTCCCCTCCTCTGTCCATTAAAGGTGGGCGACTCATTAGTTAGTTGCAGATGTCTATGGGTAGCGATCACTTGACATCGGGTGAACTGCTTGCTTGTTTGCCACCTAGTACTAAAAAAAAAGATTAAACGAATGCCACATTTGGGTAGTTACTGGCGAATACCGTTAGTATACATATAATAATAAATCGGCCTGTTTTAGAATGCTTCCCATTGCAGGGACACATGCCTTCACTCCGAGAGAGGGAAGGGGGAGGGCATACCACTTCGTAGTCATGAATAATTAGTGAAAAACTGGAAATAATTTTCTCAATCTTGGCCAGAGACACAAACTAGTTATTTGGCCGATGAATTCGGAATTTTAGCCAGTTTAATTTTGAAATATGTTAAACCACCAAACAGGTCAATTATGAACACACTTTGTTTTGTTACTAAGCAAGAATACTACATTAACTTAACATTATAACTTATTATTCTTATGTTACTTAATTTATTTTCTTATTAAATTATTACGTAAATAGTTTATTATAAGTACATATAATCCTTGTCTTTCCCAACTTCTAAAAGCGATCATAAACAAATGCCTTTCAAACCTTTATAAAGTTTCTTAACACTATTTAGTAAGTTGCAAGGCCGTTGCAAGCTTGTGCCATTATCTGAAGCCGCGTGACAGCTTCCATTAGCGAAATCTTCGTTTAGGTTCCACATAAACAAAGATAAAACGGTGTACGCCAGCAGCTCGCGGCATCGACGGGGACATGGAAACGAGAGCCGCCGGATTTATGTAGACTTTCACTCTCTACGGAACAATTAAATCCGACACTCGGTGAGATTTGACCGACCGAGTTATGAACTGTAGCGGGGAGCGGTAACTACACAACCAAACCATTACTTCTTAAACGTAGTTCCGAGTTGGATTCTAGACAAAAATAACTAAATATTAGTTGTCGGGTCAGGTCAGGTCTTCAAACAAACACCTTCTTCGCAAATATACACTGTGAAGGGGTGTAGGTAGGCCGTCCCATAAAATAATAGCAGCTCTGAATATTGAATCATTATGTGACTTTATCACACGTATATTAATTATTATTATACACCGATTGTCACACTATGTTACTATGTATTATTATATATGGATGTCTCGTACACAGGTTCGTTAGCAATCCGCTGTAGACTTCGGGCACTTGACACTTAAAGACAGCGGACGACGGCTGTTAACATTGCAACAACGTTCCGCTAGACTCACTCACTCACTTTAATGACCCTGAACCTAACCATAGATAATAATAATAATATCCTAGGACATATTCACTACTTATTCATACTAAGCAGAGCTTGTGCCATGGAAACCTAACTGATACTACATATACTACTTTTATTTAGTAAATACATACTTAAATAGATAATTACACCCAGACTTAGGACAAACAGACATGTTCATGCACACAAATGTCTGTACTGGGCGTGAACCCATGACCTGCGGCGTGAAAAGCAAGTATCTTACAAACCACGCCAACCGACCCATCATGTTTGACATACGATAAAAATAAATAAACTTTAGTACATTAAAAATAAGCTTAGCTTAACAATCCAATACATGTAAATGTTTTTTATGTTAGCCTTAAAAAAGATTATTAATTTTGATAACATACTTTTAACAGTAAACAATTTCAAAAATGGAATGCGCAATGCAACAACCTTCGAACTGTACAATATTGGCGGGCTGTTTTCCCGCGCTCCGCCGCCATCTTGTACCAAACCATAGATATAATCTGAGTGCATGAGAAGTCAGAATTCACAGAACCGTAAAATAAAAGCAAAAGAACAATTTGGCGATAATTAATTTCGAGGCCGACTCTTGGCATTGTGTGTGTGCTTTTCATTATTTTAATAACATACGTTGATTACAAAAAAATACGGAAGGTTTGGCAATCACATAGATAATTGTTCAATTGTTGACATAACATCGGTTAAAGAAAAGATATTTTAAAAGAAGGAAAAAAAGGTAGAATTGTTTGGCTTGCTCATTTTCTAGAAAGAAGAAAGATTGGTTTTAATTCAATGCAAGCATTATTGTTTTTTTTAACCAATTTTGATACGCGGCCCCTCCAAGGCACGCTATGCCACTGGCTGAGATGCAAATGTGCGAACCTTATTGCGTTGTACGAGTACTTACTTGATTTCAAAGAATGACCAAAAAGGCTTAAAAGGTCGTTAATGAAATAGATCGCAACAGAATGACATAAGGTGGCTCGTAACGGCCGTCATATTATCTATACAATTGAAATGTGGACGCGGAAAACATTTTGAATTCCATAGACAAGAGCCACGTCGTCGACCAAGGCGATGGTCAGTCACTCGCGACATGTACCTTCATGTTTAGCTGAAGATTTATACTGTTAACACCGTGTTCGCATTGCCTAAAACTCTCAAGAAACATTTTGTTGTCTCTCTCTTTTAAAAAAAAACGAGATGACAATATTTTTTATGTAATATGCGGCAGTGTGAACTCACAAGGTAAGACAGAGTTTTTGGAACGCATTGAAAATTAGCATTTCCGTTACGCAAAGCTGACTTAATTGTAAATTCTACTAATATTATAAATGCGAAAGCTTGTAAGTATGGATGTTTGTTACACTTTCAGGCAAAAACTGCTGAACGGATCTGGATGAAATTTGACACAGAGATAGATTACAGTCTAGAAAAGCGTATAGGTTACTTTTTATCTCGGAAAAATGTGCGGTTCCCGTGGGATGACTTTTTTTGTTGACGTATATATTCCGAAACGGCTACCTGGGCGAAGCCGGGCAGATCGCTAGTAGACAAAAATGTCGCATGAATTTATCCAGAAAATTATACAGGCTTTATTGGACATAAGAATCTTAATAAGCTGTAATCAATCTAAGTTTTTTTTACGATGTATCTCAATTTGTGATGATATCGAAACTCGATGGGTGTACCACAATTACGTCGCTAGAATAGTAGTACTTCACACCGCGAAAATATGCACTTGTAAACAACTTTTACTTTTCTGTTGGGTAAAAATGACTCTTTTATTAATAATAAAATTATTAATAAAAGAGTCATTTTCGTCACACCCGGGGCATGTTTTCTGTAATGAATTGCAATCAGGTCACGCAGATTTTTCGGGAAAACTTTAAGGAAATCCGCCGTCGATGTGGATTGCAGAATGTATATTGTAAACAATAAAGCCTTTATGGGCGTCGTAAAGGTGAACGCATAAAAATCGTTCGCTCCCAACTTTACGATCGGATCAATTTCCTGGTGAACTAACTTTCGCGCCTTGCACCCGTCGGGTTTTTCACGGCTTTCCTCACAGAACAGTATCCATCCCGCTCACGTGTATAGCGCCGTCCCACTCGCGCGCGAAGGTCGACGACCGGGGCGGCGAGCGCGCGAAAGTACTTTCACTGCGCCGGCGCAAAGTCTCTAACGCTCGTTCGCGTTAACAAACGCGTTTGCGTTCGCTTTATACGAAGTTTTACTAGTGTTATGTTGGATTACGCATTGCGACGGTGAAATGGCCGCGCGGTGTAATTGCGTTGAATCCGCAATAGAAGTTTACCAGTGTTATGTATCGAGGAATGCGATACTGCCCGCCGTCCAATAATGCAAGAGCTTTTCTAACCTATTCATTTATATTACCGCACACAACGCCATTTAAATATTTAATTAGGCACACGCTTTGGTATTGTTATCGGAGACAATTAAATCAATCTAACACAGAATTAAAGTGATTCCATAATATAAAGCGCCTAATTTTGTAATATGTATATATATATATATATATTTAGTTTCGTGCAGTACTGTCATATAATGAACGATTTATGACCACGAGTCATGTGTGGCGTCACCAAAATGTGACGTGGATGATGAATTACTTACTTATTTGGTTTTTGGAGGCGATGTTCAGAATTAGTTTTAATAATTTTATTGAAAGAGTAATACAGTAACAAGTATCAAGACTGATAGGTTTTTAATATGGGACAAATATGCCGACTGGAGTGGATTATAGGCGACTTATCCTCATTTCTATTTTGGTTGGGAAATACCATCAATAAGAACTTTGTTTTTCTTAAATACAACTTTTTTGAATATCTAATTTGACTACTTGTTTATATTTATAAAACTGTCAATTCAACAATAACCAAAAAGTAAATGTTTCCGCCCGGGATCGAACCGGGGACCTTGTGCGTGTGAAGCACACGTGATAACCGCTACACTACGGAAACGTTACGCAAGGTAGTGAAAATTCTACTCATTTTTAATTTGTAATCCAGTTGAAGTAGAAACGGAATGTGTTAAAACTCTTAGCCGAAGGGGATTTATCATTTTTTTTCAATTACCGTAACATCAGTTAGCCAGTTGGTCAGGGTCAAACTTCAAGTGTCGAAAATAGTTTGTCTTTGTCATTCAATTTGTCAAAGCTACGGTTGCCTACTAGTTTTATACTCAAAGGCAATAATTACTGTTAAAGGCGTGTTGGCCGATGTACTTTTTCGTCGATATAAAAAACTGTCTGTGTGTCGTGCCGTGCATCAATCAGCTCCTAGGAAGTGCGGGTGAAAGCGGACTATGGACGTTTCATCGCCTGGCCACCACACCCGGCTGGCAATGACAGATTCATTACGAATTATTTATTCTACTATTATTTATGGTTTCTATTCTTATGGTATATAATCTATGGTCTTTACGTAAGTTTTACTTTTGTAATCTGCAAGAAACTTTATAGTGTCGATGAAAATGTTCCTTTTTTTTCTTTATCTGTGTAAACACTAGAGAATGTATAGACAAAGGATTCCCTTTTGGCATTTTCCATATGTCTATGTGTACAAGGTCCTTACGGGTACTCTTGCAACATAAAAACTGAAAACAAAACACATCTTTCTCTTTTTCATTCACGTCTTTTTACATTTACATTTATAATTTTATAACGTATTATGCGGTGTATAATACACAAAAATAACATCACAGTCAATCACACAGTAAACATTGTTCGTTTTACAACGACCTAATAAATCCTCAAATGACTAGGGATGAACGTGTAACATAGATAAAACAATTCTATTCATAAACGTAATGAAACGTAACGTTAACATAGTATGACATAAACGTTTTCGTCCAAAAACCGGCCGTCATTGGAGCGAGTGAAAAAGCGAGAGTGGAAAATGGTAACGCGCGAGTTATGTAATTAGTAAACGCGCGACATCGCGGTAAACACATCTCGTAGCAAACTGGATTCGTGACGAGTTTTAAATTCGTATTCTATGCATGATGTATCCCATTCGTAAATACACAGATTATTGCATAACAATAAAATACCGTTTGACAGCTGTCAGCGCAACGAAACTAGGAATTTGAAGCAATGAATAAACAAAAAAAGGAAAATACAATATAACTGTTTACGAAAAAGAGTCAATAGACCTGGAGATCGGTATGGATTATCTTAAAGTTTACGTTTCCTTTCTATTTGCGGTTAGGTTATCCACATTGCTTAGTTGTCAAACGGGCCTACTGTATCATAATCTTCAAGCGTTATTAAGATAAAGAACGAATACTAACTGTCATTAATTACGCAATTAAACTAATTGAATCTCGGGCGTCACCGTCACGGCTCACAAACGAAGTACTAACAAGCCCAAATCAAGCTCGACCGCCGACTTTGAAATGCCACAATGAATGTCACGGGCGTTCTATTTCGCGCCATTAAAGGTCGCCAGGCGACCGATCTGTCATTGTCACCTGTCAACTCGACGTGCACTTTTTTGTGTTACCACATTGAAAATTTCGTCGACGTCCTCTGTACAATGTATCGAGGTTCTATGCTAATTGCTATGCTAATCTATGAACTGTACACGTATTTACAATATTGTTCCATCATCGTATATATTATAACTATAATGGTTGTTCGAATTATTCAATCATAAAAAGGAATCCAGTAAATAAATTTATTATTACAAAATCATTTTTTTAAAGGTTGCACATAATTAAATATCCATTAACTTGATGGATGATTCCTGGATCGATTTTCTTCTCGACGACATACAGTGATCGGAGCATTTTATCAAGTGGGTTTTTGTAGCGAGATTAACACAGGCCAACGGGAATATAGATTATTAAAATATGATTAAGGTTTAATAAAGTTAAGTTAAGGAGCAGTGGTGGCTCAGCAGTTTAGGCCCCGACTTACGTACTGTAGGATGCGGGTTCGAACCGAGGCAGGGCCGCCGAGGCTTTACTTTGTGTATTTTATTTCATCACCACTGCTCCTAAAACGGTGAAGGAAAACATTGTGAGGAAACCGGCATGTTCTTAGAACCAACAAATTCGAAGACATGTGACATCAACCCGCACTGGGCCCGCGTTGTGGACGCCTCATTCCCTCTCTCTGAGAGGAGGCCTGTGTCCCTGCAGTGGGAACATTATTATTATTAATAAAGTACTTCTTAACCGGTACATACCTGATCATATTATGAATTATATGTTTGGGAGGTCTTTTCACCTCTGGGGTTGGTTGACTTTTGGTCGGAGATGTGTTGCCATTGTGTGAAAAGAGGAGTCGGTGATGGGTTCTGCATCATTTTCATTCCTCCACTTCAAATTACGCCAGTGCTTTATGAAGACGTAGCGTTCGTATGTTAAACGTAATCGTAATCAAGTTATTTGCGGGACACAAGCCTTCCCCGATGTCTGTCACCATAGAGGTGATGCGCGTGTCGCATCCAAACATTTCCCGTTGTCTTGACTTGTTAAGTTAGATCAAGATGCAAATGTCATTTTTTTTATTATCAAATGTTCTTGATTGATGGGTGAGTGAGAAAAGTGTTGTTGTTCATACAGGATCTCACAGAACAAATATTAAATTGTTGTTTTCTAAAGCTTAATGTGAATTGCAAGTTAATGTTAACTTGACATCTTAAATCATTTCGATTTAGTACAAGATGTTAAGCTATTAAGTAACTTATGTGATTAGGGCTACGAAAATTAAGTTATTGTGCGTGCGTATGGCTTCAAGTATTAAATGTTTTAGCTGTTGAGGGTTTAAGTCAAATTGTCTGAAACTATGAACCGTTGTGTACCAAACTTTAAGTGAAGCTACCACACTTTGTTAGGCCTAGATACCCATAGATTCTGCACGCTTTGTTTTGTCGGAATTATAAATGTGTTAATGATTTCTCGTTTGTGTGGTAAAAGCGGGAGTAGCGTACAAAATAATCTTGCACTCATATGTATTGTAATCCCTACTAATATTATAAATGTGAATGTAAGTTTGTCTGTTATGTTTTCACGAGAAAACTACTCAACCGATCATCATGAAACTTTGTACACATATTCTTGGATGTATTAGAAGTAACAAAGGATACTTTTTATAAAAAAAAATAGTATTTAAAAAGCGAAGTATGTATGTGCCCTATAGACCTATAGACTCCGAAACGGCTGGACCGATTCCGATGAAATTTACAGAGATTGTCCAGATTGGCGCATTTCTGTGTTTGATAGCGACCAAAATAATAAGTGGTACCCGGGCGAAGCCGGGGCGTCTCACTAGTCAGTTTATGAAGGCAACACGTTTTTATCAAAGACAGTTTCTAGATAGATTTTCCAGGTGACTAGGGCCTCAACAATATTAAAAAATGTTCTGATTTGTCTCTGTTTTTTTTATCTAGCAACATATTGTCAAGTGACAAATCATCAAGGAATTGAATTTTATTTTATAGACTGTAAACTTAAATAGGCTGTTGAATTTTTATATCATAGTGGAATATATTACGTTGTAAAAATATATGCGTCGAATCCAACGATCCGAAGTGGTTACACGAGAGGACCTGTTTATCACTTGCTACCTCGAGTGTGTTTAATGCAGTCGACTTTTTCTGGCTCGAACCAGAACACGCCGCTCACAGAGCATAATATAAATTCTGTCAACACCGCATCATAAACCATCCTTACTAATATTATAAATGTGAATGTAAGTTTGTTTGTTACGCTTTCACGCGAAAACTACTCAACCGATCATCATGAAACTTTGTACACATATTCTTCGGGGTATTAGTATTATTATCTTTTTATGAAAAAAAACGTAAAATGAAAAAATGTTTGTCAAAAAATCCAGCTAATTTAACGCCATCTAGCAGTCCAGCAATGAAGTTCCAACCCTGAGTACTGTAATACCGTTGCACTGTATTATCGACAGTCACGTCACAGTATAAAAAGCGAAGTATGTATTTTTCCTATAGACCTATAGACTCCGAAAAGGCTGGACCGATTTCAATAAAATTTACAGGGATTGTCCAGATTGGCACACTCCTGTGTTTGATGGCGACCGGATCAACATAACAAGTGGTACTCGGCGAAGCCGGGGCGGGTCATTAGTAGAGATTTATTTTTTTATGGAGTAATGAGTTTCGATAAATCTTTTGACCTCAGTTCAAAACATGGCCACGGAAGTAAGTTGGTCCGAACTGTTCTGCAAGGTAGTGGAATCGATCACAAATGTATGGATGTTTGTTATTCTTTCACGCAAAAACGGCTGAACGGATCTGGATGAAATTTGACACAGAGGTCTATTACAGTCTGGAATAGCACATGGGCTTTTTATCTCAATAGAATGTACGGTTCCCGTAGGATACATTTTTTTACACGTGCATATCTACGTATATATGCTATGTGTAACGAATCGAATACCCGGACGAAGCCGTTGCATTGCGTTTTAACTTTAAAATCATTTAAGGATTCGCATTTTCAGAGGAAATATTTATGCCATTAGGTGGTCTCCCTTCTCTGATTCCCAAATGATGCATACGAAAGGTAACGTTAACGTTACGTAACGTTCATTGAAAAAAAACGTATGAACAAAGACTTCACAATTATTCTTAGCATTCATGTAAAAATCTGGCTATCAATAAATGACTTCCTGTTGCAGCGGAGTCGTTTAGTAATTCCGGCGGCACGTGCGCTAGGGCTCGCGCGTGGCTCCGGCTGCGTCTATTCCCGGTAAATAGGTCAAGCCGCTCCCAACTTAGCTGCAAGAACGAATACAAAAAGAGTAAAGCGCGTGCGGCTCGGTGCAACAACGCGATAACCGAAGTTTAATCTTAGATTAATCGCAGACGTTATACAGGATGCTTGATGATTCTCAAAATGGTATCTTGATGTTAGGAAGGTTTTGCTTTTTAAAATATTCCTTAATTAATATTCCATACTTGAGTGTAACAAAAAGACAAAGTCAGAGATACTCGCCACTTTTAGTGTACAAGGCACAGAGTATGTTTTTATCTGTATTTAATTCTGGATAGCCATTTCGATGTATGTACGAATCCTCGTTTCCCTTCAATAACATACCTTGTAGCATCACAGCGGTGAATATTTGGGATTAAAAAGGTTACCGTCACCTCAAAGTTCACACAAGGCTCCATGTAAAAGAACAGTTGGTGGCATTGGGCGGCCATGTACATAATTTAAACAACATTATTGTGCATTTATTATCCGACGTAGAACACGGAAGTGTCTCCTTGTCTCCGACGATGTCGACTCGTTAGCCTTACGCGGCGCCTTAATGCTTCATGTCTCATAAGACACAGCCATCGTGTTTGTGAAGCGAGTAGAAAAGGATTTAGCAAGTGATTACTTTGCCAAACAACTAATTTTTTTAGTATTAAATGAACAATCAAATAATAAATGTATCTATATGTTTGTATGTTACTTATAGGCTTTGGAACCGATCCATCGATTTCGATTGAATTTTCTGGAAATGTTTAGAATGATCTAGTGAATGTTTCTGTGAAATTTGGTAGCGATCGGATCAACATAGTGCGTAATATTTACTAAAGAAACAGTAAGTGTAGTACGTAATAAGCTTAACAAATTACTCTCCTAACAAACTATTTTAAGTTGGAATCTAATAATTTTGGTGGCACAATTTAAGTGTGCGTGAATAATTTATTAGTTATTCGACTTTTAAGCATAAATGGTTTAGTTTTATGCGTGTCTGTTACGTTTCAGCTGCGTAGCAACGTGTGCTGTCCCACATACAATCGCTGAGTACGCGAAATGTTTTCGTGTCACACAATAAGAACGGAATATTTCACAATTGCTAATAATTGTACAGAGTTTTAGTAGGTTAAACAGTACAGCACGTAACCGATGAATACGTCAAATGATAATCCCTAATATTATACCATATTTATAATGTGAATGTAAGTTTGTTTGTTACGATTTCACACGAAAACTACTCAACCGATCATCATGAAACTTTGTACACATATTCTTGGAGGTACTAGAAGTAACATAGGATACTTTTTAGGAAAAAAATAGTATATTAAAAGCGAAGTATGTGTGTTAGACCTATAGACTCCGAAACGGCTGGACCGATTTCGATGAAATTTACAGGGATTGTCCAGATTGGCACATTCTTGTGTTTGGTAACGATCGGATCAACATTATTAGTGGTACCCGGGCGAAGCCACTAGTGTTATACATATTTCTTCATAATTTGTGTTTATTAAATTTATGTAAGGTTAATTCATTAGGTTATTGAAATTAGATCACTACATAGATACAACATAGATTAATAAATCAGTAGATACTTACATAGTTGTTACAATCTTATTTACTGTCTGTTCGTCTTCATAACTACACAAAGAAGTCGAGGTGTTACATTCAAGTATTAATTTAACATGAACCGTGATGTATTATTTAATAGGGCGATTACCATTTTAGTATTACCGATGACAACGTTGTATGGCATTACATGAACTCAATCAACATACATACATTTATATCTCAAATGATTAGACAAGTATTTATAAACGACTAAAGGGCGTTTGCTCAGGCCTAGCTACAGTGGGTGACATACATATTGGACGATGCTAGTATATTAGTTGCTAGTATATAGGCTGCAGTCAAGTTAATAATATAAATAATATATCAGTATTTTTAGTAAGTTTCCCCACTGCAGGGACACAGGCCTTCATGAGAAGGAAGGGGCCGTCCATCACGCTGGCCCAGTGCTGGATGACACATGTCTTCGAATTTGGTGGTTCTAAGAACATGCCGGTTTCCTCACGATGTTTTCCTTCAATGTTCTTGGAGCAGTGGTGATGAAATAAATTATACAAAGTAAAGCCTACTTGGGTTCGAATCCGCGACATACAGTGAGTCGATCGGGGCCTAAACCACATAATTTGGTAATATATCTTTTAACCATTTTAACTTAAGCTTGTCCTAGGACATGGTTCATGACAATAGACAAATGGCGGATTCGAATTATTTTAACTATCAAATACAGTGCTTCTCCAAAAAGGTAAGATCGTATTAAGGGTTATCTACCTTTGACCTTTTGATACCTTTGGCCTATTTGATGAAGGTTTCTTTACACCAATCCCACTGTTGTATACGCAAGTTATATTGCAATAATATACTTTCATAGTATTGTGTATTTTAAATAAACAAATAAGTGTGTACAACATCGGAGATGCTTTTAATATCGAAATTACAATAATCGAAAAACTGTGTAATTTTGGGATGCGTAACGTTAACGGTTTGTTTGCGGCTCGGTGGGGCCGGGCCGGTGCATCGGCCGGCGTTGTGCAACCCGACTATTAATACACGGGACGCGCCTCAGCCGCGCGAACTTTCTTTACCATTCCATGCGCCTTATCCAACGAACATCTTAAACCAAGTGTACACGTGCCATACATTCTAGATCGATTCCCTATAATCTTCCTATTCTAATGAAGTCTTTTTGATAAATGATAAAACTCAAAACTTTAGAAATACCAAACATAAATGTTTATAACATCTATAACAAGTTGGATGTCAAGAGTGGAAGCCCGCAAAAACATCTGTTGCACGAATTCGCCGGCTTGACTGGTGAAATAACACGACCTCACAGACAGGTGTCAAGTAGAAGTACTCTGCGTTTCGTTCCATACGTGAGATAACGGAGGCCTTACTCTTGTTCTTCCCCTCCCCATCCTTTTCTAATATGTTCTGTCTATCCTCTTATCTGTCCATAAAGGCAACGACTACAACAGATATCTATGAGTAGCACACTAAAAAAAAACACGGAAACAGAAAACAAACAGACAGAAGTGAAAAATCAAATCAGGTCCCGCCTGGGGGCGCGACAATAGTTCAAAAATAATTAAATCAACATAAAACTCTTGTACCTTAACCCTTAATCATCTAGAGTTTCAATTTTGATACCAATCTTTTAAACCGATTGTTTACATTACTATTCGTTTTTTTATAGGTTGGCTGTACGTATTTTACTGTAGTATAATATTCTTTCCAGCTCTCATACTTGTTCTGTTGAATACAAATTTGATATATATTTTTTTCTGAAGACTATAAATATACCTGTTTTTTTTTCTAAATAAGTATGTAAAATAAATATTGTGTTCTTTTAGCTATTTTTCCCTTCATCTAGACCCTCAAGCAAACACAGTAATATTAAAAAAAACACTATCGTAAATCAGGCTACTAAGAACAATAAAATTCAAAATTAAGAAAAATAAATTTAAAATGTTCGTTGAAACTGTTCCAATTTCAAATATACATATATGATATTTATATAATATATAACGCGGCTAAAAAAAATTCACTTTAACGTTCATGTGCGGCGATAATCACTTTAAGGCTATTCCTTGCTTATTTCACGCATATCCCATAAACACAATGGTACAATTCAGCTCTGTAACAACGCAGGCTCTGTGTTTTATTGCAAATAAACCTATTTTATCACAAAATTGGTATATCACCAGCGTACAGATGTAAATTCCTTTTCATGGAAGAAGTCCCGCGGTGATTTTTAAAACTAAAACTGTAATGCTTTTCTTTACCCTATTTTCTCATCTTTTCCATGTATGTAAGTAGGTAATACACCGCTTATATATATAAAAAAAATATACTTTTTAAATAACAGAAATATAGTAAACTAGCTGTTTTCTGCAACGTCGTCCGCGTGGAAATAAATTCGAGAAAATAATTTCGAGGGTTTTTCACTTTTTGCGCTGAACCCTAAATATTTTGCTTGAATTAAAATAGCCTATCTGAATCCCGACAATTTTAGCTATCTTCCAGTAAAAGTCCCATCCGAATCGGTTGTCGTTTCGGAGATTACCCCAAATAAACAAACAGACAAAAATTTAGAAATTGTATTTTCGTACAAGTACCGTGTATACATCATGTGTATTGAGTATGCAATGTTATTTTGATATTACAAGCAGACACTTCAATTTTATTTATCAGTATAGGTAAATGGGCGTATTTATATGTCAAGCGAGAACAGCGCTGCTTCGGGTCTTCTTTCATGAAAAGGACTATAGTGAGAAATTATTTTCCTTCGGGAAAACTCGGGTCTTTATCGGAATACGATGACACCCGAAATGTCAATGGATCGTCAATGTAATAACATGAGTGACATTTTCTGAACTTGTTTAGTGTCAAATACGAACATTTCCGAAAAATTACGAAGGAAAATCTTTTCTCACTATATCTGTACCATTTGAGGTCATGAGTTTCGCGCGATAAATTAGTTATACAACATTGGAGGAGGTCGACGTATCCTTGTCGCTTTTTAATATTTGATTACAATATAGCTCGATGGTCAGTGCAAAGTTCAAGACCAAGATACCTATTTAGATTATCTTTAAAAAAATCGATTTCCGTGTTGACTTAATATGGTCAGAATTAAGGTCAGAATAGAAATTGACATTATTATAGCTTCATTTGACACAGACCATTTTGGTACATAGGTCTTGATAGAGTTAAGTTTTTGGTAGATCCTTGACTCCAGGGTCAGTACATTCTGCAACTTATTCAATGTCAATGATGTAAACATTTACGGACATGAAATATATTCCAACAAGAGAACGTGACTCATCGTTAGCGTGCATTGTATCATTTTTTTTAAGGATGAAGACCGTTCCCATCCTATCCGTATGAGGATAGGGTGGGAAGGGGAAGAGGACTGAAATTAGGCCTCCGGCACCTCACTCATCAGACGAAACGCAGAGTACTTCTACTTGACGCCTGTTGATGTGACAACGTCTTATAAATTGATGAACATTTGGTGTCCTGTTACGCTCGAGCCGAGAGTTGCCGACCGTGCACGATGCCTGCCGTATCGTTCAGTGTGCAAGCGAGAGCGCGGCATGAGAGAGAGATAGAAAACGCACGTGTTCAAAGTGTACTCAATCGTATAAATATTACATATGTAACAATCATTCACTGAATAAAATACTTTAATTATAATGTAATCAATTGTGTACTTGTTGTTATTCTGTAGTGAGTGCTCATTGTTTTAGGAAACGTCACGAATTTAACGCCCGAGCGCCTTGTTTTCTGTGAGGTCGTGGTATTTCACCGGTCGAGCCGGCCCATTCGTGCAACAGATGTTGTTGCGGACTCTACCACTGTTAAAACACGCTAATGCTGCGTATTAGTTATTTAATAATGTACTCCTGTAACTGGTCATTACAACTGACTTATAACAATAGATTTAACACGTTGACCGCTGGGACGGCCAGTTCATAGAGTAGCCAAAGGGAAACGATCTCCCATAAACCCTGCGCTCGACGCGGAAGCATCATGAGCCTACGCATTGTTCCTAACGATTGTTTTTCCATTTTCCCTCGCGTCGTTCCCGAGCCGCGGGCGTCGCTCCTGCGGTTGACCGCCGGCGACCGTGCGTCGACCTCGCGCGCCATCGCCCGACTGCCGTGGCGTCTTGCCGCGTGCTTTCGCGCCAGAACGATTCGAAATTCGATTTTTTTTAAACAAAAAAATTAAGACACGCCCGAGTTGCCAGTGACAAATGTCAATTAAAAAACCATAAAGGAGCCTTATTTGGTGGTATTTTCGAACCTGTCTCATTGGAATCGAAGCGGGCGTCGTGTAATGGTCGCTTTGTCACTTAATATTAATTTTAAATTGGTGTAAATACGTCGAAATGTGATTTCCGCTCGCCGAAAGCTCAGCGGAAAAAACATTGCCCTTTTGTAACCAGCCTTATTATTTACGAGCCTGTTACGATGGATTTTTTAAAGGATGAATTGTAGTTTTTATTATAGGGTTACACTAGACGACAACGGCCGCTGTTTCGGGTGCGACGCCCCCTGGCGGGCATCCAATTACACCCACGTGTTCGGGGGTAGCCGACAAAAAAATCCTACATCTTTGTCACACGGACACTAATCATTGCGATTTGCCAGAAACTTCTTAAAAAAAACAATTATGAAAAATTCAAATCTTATGATCGCCAGATATTTGTTTCAAACGATTACGTTACACTGTTCAGACTATTCGAAGGTTGAACTTTCCCTCCAAGTCGTTTTCAATGACGGGCCGGTTGGCGTGATTTATAAGATATTTGCTTTTCACGCCGCAGGTCGTTGGTTCGATTCCCACCCAGGACAGACATTTGCGTGCATGAACCTGTCCTGAGTCTGGGTGTAAATATATTTAAGTATGTATTTACAACACAAAAGTAGTATATCAGTTATCTGGTTTCCATAGCACAAGCTCTACATGGCTGTAGGTGAATAGTGTCCCAAGCTATTATTAATGCGATGGATCAAGTATGTACAAATATAGACAAATTAGGCGGAAATTCATTCACAAATAACTGTTTTGTAAAAACAAAACAATACCTACTAATATTATAAATGTGAATGTAAGTTTGTTTGTTACGCTTTCACGCGAAAACTACTCAACCGATCATCATGAAACTTTGAACACATATTCTTGGAGGTACTAGAAGTAACATAAGATACTTTTTATGAAAAAAATAGTATATAAAAGCGAAGTATGTATGTTCCCTAGACTCTGAAACGGCTGAAAAAAATGAAATTTACAGGGATTGTCCAGATTAGCACATTCCTGTGTTTGGTAGCGATCGGATCAACATAATTAGTGGTACCCGGGCGAAGCCGGGGCGGGGATGCACATTTATAATATTAATAGCGATAAGCAAATAACATAATCTACATACATATGGGATACCTTGTTACCAAAAAAAAACTAGAAACGAACAGAAAGGAAATGTTATTTAATATCTGAAATAGTTTAAAGCTTACACGCTAACTACAGATTAAAAATTCACATTTAATGTAGCATTTAAATTTACATATACAATATCAATAAAAAGAGATTATGTATTTAGGATGCTATTTAGTAAAGATGGTAGACACGATGATGATTTTGAATTAACACAAAAAGTATAAATTTAGTGATCGAAATGGGAACACTCGGTCCCAATTGGGACTCTTTTACTTTAGCTTAAACTAACTAGACAAATACGAGTTGAATGACAGGATTAAAACGTGTCATAAGAGAAAAGTGTGGCTTAAAAGTGGATGTTATGACTAGAATTGAGTAAGGTATGCTTCTAACGAAGAGAAAATAACCAAACAAATTTATGTTGCAAAAGTGAGTGGCAGCGTTGGTAGGGGACGTCCAAGGAGAACTTATAGCGATCAGATTACGACATACTAAAGGAAGGCGATATAAGGAGTAAAACCGACGAGTTTGTATGCGTGTATGTATGGATGTAGAAGCGAGAGAGGTGTGCCAAATCACAAATGGAAATCCCTCTCTGGGTTACGGGCGGGAGCTCATTTTTTATATTTAACCAGTAATAATTACACCAACTATCGTCATATTATAAATATCTACTTAAGTTTTCAAACCAAAGCATATATAACAAATATTGGTTCACATTTATTGTTCGTTGAGCTAGTGTCCAGGGTACGGCGTTAAGCCCATCCCCATATTACATGTGAGACCTTATCACTTCTGCGAACTGTGATGATAAATCGCAATTTATACTCTTATATATATTGGTCATGAAATCAAATTTGATTGTTCCATGTCTTTATCCAACCTATATAAAAGGTATACAGCTCTCTCACTCTTCATCGTTCGACCAAAATCACCAACACAACATGCTCGCCACGGATCATCATCTGCGGAATATGCCGTCTGCACTCCCACACACCCTTGCCTATTGGCGTCTCCGTTACTGTAGGCACGTGAGATATGTTCGCTGCAGAACCTTTGAGCACGGGGGTACCTGTTAACAAACAATCCATTTTTCAACTTACGATCTCTATAGTGTGGACATAGTGGTGTGTAAATAGTGACATTGCTCACCATTTTGTTATTTTACTTTAATATAACTCTTGTGAAAATTGAGTTAAAACGTTCAGAGTTTTAACTCAATTAGTTCACGTCTGACGAGTGCATTGATTCAGGCCCCATCCCCCTCACAACCCAAGGCACCAACGACCCTCCGTACCCGACCCGACGTACCACAGATATGCGAACTTATGTAGCCAATTGAAGTTCGCGTACGAAATCCGGATAAATAGGTCCCATTTCCAGTCGGACAATCCCAATTCGTTCCCCCATCATTGTCTTCTTTACCCTTCTCCCTCCCATCATCTACTCTCTCTTATCTACACAGAGGGTGGCAATGCTTTTAATTTTATTACCCATAGCTGGTGGTATCTTCCTCTTGTTGACCGCTCTCTTGTGCCAAATCTCCAGGACGTCGGTCAGGGCGAGGTTCCACTGCTTGTCGAAGGCGACCAGGTTGGCGTGCATCTCTCCCCTAAGGCCCGCCGCGCCGCGCGTTATCACCTGAGAGCATATATGAGTAGACCGGTCAGATAGCACCACTTGATGATAAGTGTTCGTACACATCACGCGGCTAGACAATTGTTTCGATGGCGTATTATCTTATCTAATTCGACATAGTTATATTTTAATAGGTATTAAATATTTTCAATTGTTAGAGTCTAGTGTAGGTAGAGTGGGAACTGAAGTTTGAGACTATACTAACTTATTTTTTGTTGGTGTCATGACTGTCACGCATCTCTCCCGGGTTTTTCTCCTTCACACAGCACTGACTAAACATTGCTTTATTCCCACCATCTCGAGGGGTCTTAAGGATACGATCTGGTTGGATTTCATATTACAAGACATCTGTACTATCCCATTTCTGAGAACTACGAGAATAAATTAGGACCAAAATATCGTCATAACTTATTTAGCGATAAAATAAGTAGTGAACTTTTTATCAAACGAAGACAATAAATACATACAAACCAATAACGGCTTAGCTAATAAATGTTACAAAGTAAAGAGAAGTTTCAAAATTTGTGATGTATACTGAGTCCAGTCGGTCTATACTGAGTCCAGTCGGTATATACTGAGACCAATCGGTCTATACTGAGTCCAGACGGTCTATACTGAGTCCAGTCAGTCTACGTAGGTTACAATCTATGGTATGTACCCCTTTAGGGTAACGGCGCTTGTACACGGTATGAAATTTCACCGTGTCTGCGGCAGACAGGACAAATTAGTCTACACGACAAGAATTTTGTCGGATCTAGACACGAAAACTTAATGATGAAAAAACGACGGAGTGTACACAGGTCGGATGAAGAAACGACACGAATGACTGCATAGGCCTAGAGACTTTCCTTGACGTGTACAACCCTTATAGCATTATAATCGCAAATCAAAATGACGCATAGCTAACGGCTTGAGAAAATAAGAAAAAAGAGTCCCGTAAAAGGCGCTTGCATAAATTGCCTTCATTCGATATACATGCAAACCATTATCGCTTTTAATGAACCGGTTATTAGATCCGCTATCGTGTCCATGGTAATAAGAATTCAAACGGGAATCGAGTACGTCACACACGTGGACTAGCTAGCGTAGGGAAATTACGTTAACTTCTAGTATGGTTGTAGGAATCGTTATGTCCTCATTTGAAAGCATTAATTGGGACCGTCGTCTCCAATAAAACTTGAATCTCGTATTATTGTCCTATTAATAACACAGTCACGAAATAGTTAAACTGATTGCTAGGTTCAATGTGACAATCCCTTTGTTGTTATGCGGATTACGAGTTGTGTTCTCTGCTACACCAGTATAAATTGTTGTTATGATGTACGTAAGCTAATCGCGTGTTTATACAATACTAGTGACTCGCCCCGGCCTCGTCCGGGTTTCAGTAATTATGTTGATCCGATCGCTACCAAACACAGGAACACCCGCTGTGCCAATCTGGACAATCCCTGTAAATTTCATCGAAATCGGTCCAGCCGTTTCGGAGTCTATAGGTCTATAGGGAACATACATACTTCGCTTTTTATATACAATTTTTATTTCATAAAAAGTATCCTATGTTACTTCCAATACCTCCAAGAATGTGTACAAAGTTTCATGATGGTCAGTTGGGTGTTTTTCGCGTGAAAGCGTAACAAACAAACTTACATTCGCATTTATAATATTAGTAGGGATATGAGAGGTGATAAAATAAGTTTTAAAATCAAAACGGAACGGTATACCGTTTACGATATCAGATCCCGTGTGCGTAACAATCGCGCTAATGTTTTCCTCGTAAAGCATTTGCATTGCGGTGGGTCCGAGCGCGGTCCGGCCCCTTTTCTGTCCGCAGTACATTACATGCAACGTGTACGCAACTCCGATAACTGCGGAACATATACGACCCCGTTTCATCAGGCCGCTGTTTACACGATAATCGTCGGGATAGGAATTAAACTACCTACTGCTGAATTTTAATGAATAAAAACTAACAACTAAAACTAAAACACGTAAATAACAGCTTACAATGGTTTTTTCAAGTTAAAACTTCTTTAGGCACGCTTGACTTGGGGGAGTAAGCTGGTGAATGCGTTACGAAGAGTGTGATCGGACGAGGAGATCGGAAGTTGTTTGAATTCGGAACTTTTTTTCATTCGTTTTATCTTGTATTCAATTTTGAACATTTATTGTTAAGCTATTGTCAAGTTTGTTTTAGTTTTTAGTTACTGACACAGTTCTAGAGTACGTTTCAGACCCTTGCCGTACACTTGACTCCAAAGTGCTATTTATTTTTATTACATCGTTTAAATTGATTTATTAAAATTTAAACCTAAAAACTAGATTTTAATTAGTTGTTGACGTGACCTAGCCACTAATTAGTTATGAAACATTAAATGTCTGAACAAAGTTTTAGTGTTTCACCAGGACTCCTAAACTCTCAGAAAATATATAAAAAAACAATTTATGTGATAAAACTTTGGTACGGTGGTGTTACGAGGACGCGCGAAAATATGCAAAACACAATATTAGTTTTACAGAAAACACAACTAAATACCTTTTTTACTTTACCAGTTGAAGGTGGTTATTTATGAATTAACTTGTAACGTTCATTTGTCACTCATTAAACTGAACAGAAACTTCCTACATTCCGTCATAGCAAGTTTACGAATTTAAAATACCAAATATGTGTAACATACGGTGTCTTTTGTTGCAGGTGGTAGTGTGAGTCCGAAGTTGCCACCACATGTGTTCAGATCTAAACCGAACTTACATTGTTAGAAAATGCCAAAGAATTGTCTGGTAAGTGTATTTTATACTACAGATATGTCACACATGTGTAAAAGGGATAGCATAATTAAAATAATAAGGACAAAATAGGACAGCTAGCTGTTTGTTACTTAAGCGTAAATGTAAAACCATTAGGCTATTGGTTGTAAGATGCTATATTGATTCGACGTGCTGATTTTATACACTTTTATATTGGGTAAATATACGCTCTCGCCTGTTACCCAATGGGGTAGGCAGAGATTATTATCTCCCTTTGTATCATAAGAAACAATATCATACTTCTTGTCTGGCAGATATTTCCATTACACTGTGAACATTTTCGATTAGGTTTTTTTCTAATATCTCTTTCGAGTTAATACCAGCATGCCCTTAATCCGAATGGTAAAAATGAACACGCGTGACTTGGAAAAACACCGTATAAGTAACAAGGCCTTTAATGTATGACGACTCCGAATAGCACGGAAAGAGGCAACCTTAGCCTATACACGTTCGTACACCAAAACCCAAGACCGGAAAAGCGAATTAATTGACCTCTTTAATCAATTTTTGACCTCGCTGAAAATTAGACTCGACAGAAATAACTAGTTAGTAGGATTTTACACTGTAAATACTAACTCTGGGAATTCAACGCGACTCCACCAGACTCTCGCATTTATTTGCCCTAAAACTGTCTCTCCTCTCGCTTTCATTTCAATTTTAATAGACTACAATGCAATGCACAAAGCAGCATTGTTCAGCATAATTTTAAATATTGTAACAATTTTGAAACTTAAATCTTTAAATATTAAAGGACCACCCAAACTACAAATAACAGAACAGTTACAGTGTTGCCAGCCTGTCAAGGAAACAGTGGGAAAGTTAATTATTTTCTTACATTGATAGTAAGATTAAACTTAACATTAAGTTAATTAGGTAGTTAGTTAATAATAAACATTAAGTTAAACATACATTATTAATTTCAACGTTTTCTCTGCGAGGGTTCAACTCGACACTTCGCAGACTTCACACCAGTACAATGATTGTCGTATCACAAACTGGCTTAATATGTCAAGGACATATAAATTCGTTTATCCGTACTGACCTATAACTCAATCAGCCCGACGCCAAACAACACACGTAGGCACACATACACACAACACACACTCCCGCACACGACCTCGTACCGGGCCGACTCAATTTGTAAGCACCCAGCCAAGGTTCCGCTGATCTCGACTATATATATAGATGTTATATTTTTCCCCAGCTCAATAAAACCGGAATAACTCCATCTCTTACTGCTTCTGCGTAAACGCAGTAATTCATGGGGTAATTAAAGAGATATCCAGATATCTATTGACTCATCACGATATCTCTGGAACCAGTAGAACTTAGAGATTTAAAAAGGAAAATTCATTTCGCCGAGTAGAGGTCAGCTAACAACGGTTTTTACGAAATTCCACCCGCAAGGGGTCGCGGGGGTGCTAATAAATTATAAGGCGGAACGAAGTTTGCCAAACCAGCTAGTCTATTTATATATAAATCGTAACAAAGTTAGAGATTTTTTAGTAAATAATAAAAAACTTTTGTGACGCATTCTAAGAATGACTGTGAATCAAATCAGTGTCCAACCGGACACTGATTTGATTAAACACGTTGAGTATATAATTTACATTTTCTCTTACTTTGCATAGTATGTTGAAAGAATGAATGAAGGGAGAGTAATGAAACGAATTCATGTTGCAAAAGTGATTGGTAGTGTAGATAGGGGACGTCCTAGGAGAACTTATATCGATCTGATTAGTAACATACTAAAGAAGGGCGATATAAGGAGAACCCGTAACCGACGAGTTTGTGTGTGTAGATGTGTGGATGTAGAAGCAAGAGATGTGCCAGGATCGCGCCAAATCGAAATTCATAATCTCTGCCGATCTATCTGGGTTACGGGCGTGAGCGTATTTCCAATGCAATTTGAACTAAGAAAATATACGTGTTCAAAAGTATCTAGAAAGAGCTTTAATGCAGATTACTAATGCATACAGTTATACAGACAGACGGACGGTTACAGAAGCGGCCGAGACGCACAAGTCATGCGAATGTTTATTACAAAATCAAGGTCCGGGTAAGGGCATAGCGAATAAAATTCAGTCGAGGCTCAGTGTCAATAAAAATGGCGTCGCAGTGTTCCGGGTGGAAAGTTGTTCTCGCGCAAGGTCGATGGCGGCGCGATCGTGAGGGCACTGCTCCATTATCCGCACTTGTCTGCTCACCTTACAGCAGAATTGCTGAGCGATAATAAACCTTGCAGATATCTAAATTAGTATCAAAGTCAGGGCTTTGTTCGTTACATTTGATATTTCGTGAAAATAGCAATATCGTTCATATGAAATGTTGCCAGGATTTGATGATTGATCGTGGACCAACTATTTATATAACTGAACTAGTTACCCGCCCCGGCTTCGCCCGCGTACTACTAATTATTTTGATCCGATCGCTCTCAAACACAGGAACACCTGCTGTGCCAATCTGGACAATCCCTGCAAATTTCATCGAAATCGGTCCAGCCGTTTCAGAATCTATAGGGAACATACATACTTCGCTTTTTATATATTTTTATATTTTTTCATAAAAACCTCCAAGAATATGTGTACAAAGTTTCATGATGATCGGTCCAGTAGTTTTCTCGTGAAAGCGTTACAAACAAACTTACATTCACATTTATAATATTAGTAGGGATTACACATACACATGAGTGCAAGATTATTTTGTACGCTACTCCCGCTTTTACCACACAAATGAGAAATCATTAACACATTTATAATTCCGACAAAACAAAGCGTGCAGAATCTATGGGTATCTAGGCCTAACAAAGTGTGGTAGCTTCACTTAAAGTTTTCGCGTGAAAGCGTAACAAACAAACTTACATTCACATTTATAATATTAGTAGGGATTACAATACATATGAGTGCAAGATTATTTTGTACGCTACTCCCGCTTTTACCACACAAACGAGAAATCATTAACACATTTATAATTCCGACAAAACAAAGCGTGCAGAATCTATGGGTATCTAGGCCTAACAAAGTGTGGTAGCTTCACTTAAAGTTTTCGCGTGAAAGCGTAACAAACAAACTTACATTCACATTTATAATATTAGTAGGGATTACAATACATATGAGTGCAAGATTATTTTGTACGCTACTCCCGCTTTTACCACACAAACGAGAAATCATTAACACATTTATAATTCCGACAAAACAAAGCGTGCAGAATCTATGGGTATCTAGGCCTAACAAAGTGTGGTAGCTTCACTTAAAGTTTTCGCGTGAAAGCGTAACAAACAAACTTACATTCACATTTATAATATTAGTAGGGATTACAATACATATGAGTGCAAGATTATTTTGTACGCTACTCCCGCTTTTACCACACAAACGAGAAATCATTAACACATTTATAATTCCGACAAAACAAAGCGTGCAGAATCTATGGGTATCTAGGCCTAACAAAGTGTGGTAGCTTCACTTAAAGTTTTCGCGTGAAAACATAACAGACAAACTTACATTCACATTTATAATATTAGTAGGGATTACAATACATATGAGTGCAAGATTATTTTGTACGCTACTCCCGCTTTTACCACACAAACGAGAAATCATTAACACATTTATAATTCCGACAAAACAAAGCGTGCAGAATCTATGGGTATCTAGGCCTAACAAAGTGTGGTAGCTTCACTTAAAGTTTTCGCGTGAAAGCGTAACAAACAAACTTATATTCACATTTATAATATTATAGATATAGATAGATAGATAGATAAAAACCTGTTCTCAGACCTACCGAATGTATATGCAAAATTTTTCCGTTTCGGAGGAGTATAGCAACTAACACTGTGACAGGAGAATTTTATATAGAGATAGATAAATGATGACGCTGAATGAGGTAACTGAAGTATTGTAGGAAGAACATTGATGCAGGCAATTTACCAATCACCGGCGGCTAGAGCTCAATTGCATCAAGTGCAGATGAAGGCACTTCACCACACCCACAAGACTGCGATCTAATTGAAACACTGGACGCCGGGACGCGTTTCTACAATGATTTGATCTGATTTAATTATGTAAGACATGTAAAATACCTCTCAACCATCTCACGAGAACTTTTGGGTGACATAATCGCAAATGATAAATGCAAATTTCCTTATTAGTGTATTATCTGAAACAAGTTTAAAAGTAAATGAAAGGGTAGTCATGCCAAATGAAGCTAATCCAGTAACAGAAATCGAATATTACCAAGCATTTACATACGTCCACGCGACGCTTGAACCTAAAACTGAAAAGATAGGCATCCTATTGTGTCTATTGTTCAGTCCAGAGCCTACGCCTGCAATCGGCAAAGAAAGCAATTTCTTTGTTTGTTTTACTTAAGTCAATGCTAGCCGGTGTTTAGATAAGCGTTCAGTTTTGTTTATTTCAATGCGACCTTAGAATTATAATACGAATAATTTTGTTTACTTTACCTATACCATGTTTACTTTTCCTATCTCCACTCATATTTTTCATTGCCTGTACTAAAGTTATGGATTTCTTCACAACAGCTTCACTTTTCGGTTGAACATATCCAAATATAAAGACTTGTACATCGGCCTTTTTTTTAGAATGTTTCTCCTCTACGATTCCCTCTCGGGAATGAGCTGTAAGCCACCACGCTGGTTCTAAGAACATGCCGGTTTCCTCACAATGATTTCCTTCACCGTTTTTGGAGCAGTGGTGATGAAATAAATTACACAACGTAAAGCGCCTGCTTGGTTTAAAACGTAAGTCGGGGTTTAAACCACTGAGCTAATAATAATGAATGTAACTGATTATTTCCAGATTATCATAGAAAATAATGGATGTAACAATAAACAGCAGGTGATATGCAAACTAGACTCCTATACTAAGCTTAGCTTCCTATGTATTGACTGCCGGTGATTGATATTGATTGGCGTTTATGTTCGCAACTTGTTGCACCCAATGGGAGCGCATGCGCGCCGGCGGTTCATCAAGATCCATTAGAAGTTGAACGAGCGCTGTTGGGAAACAAAAGCAAAACCCTAACAGACTATTTATAGACAGACAGACAGAAGGATAGAAGACAAATTGGACTAAAGTTAATTAAAGACTCATTACAAGTTACAGATTCCCATAAAAATATTTTATGTCATTTTGCTGCGGGAATTCATCAAAAAAAACTTTATGCAATTAAACGTGAGGTTTAGCCCCAGCTTTAATGTATGCTGGCACATTTTTCTAGCATTTTTCATATCAAGATCTATATATGCATTCGCGTCAGTTTAAGGAATACCATTACTGCTTTTCGGGAATATATATCTGATCTGGTCTATATAGGTCTAGCAAATTCTACTGACAAAATCCTATGGTTATATCCTGACTTATCCCTACTAATATTATAAATGTGAATGTAAGTTTGTTTGTTACAATTTCACGAGAAAACTACTATACCGATCATCATGAAACTTTGTACACATATTCTTGGAGATATTAGAAGTAACATAGGATACTTTTTATGAAAAAAAATATTTTTTTTACAAAAAAACAAAAAAAAATGTTTGCCTAAAAATTTAGCTACTTCAACGCCATATAGTATTATAAATGGGAATGTTTATATGTATGGATGTTTGTTACTCTTTCACTCAAAAACGGCTGGACGGATCTGGATGAAATTTGGTACAGGTACATATACACGTAGTCTATTTTCATCCCGGATTAATGTAGGTTCCCGTGGGATACGTTTTGTTTTTTACGGGGCATATCTATAAAAGACGATGTTCCGTATAGATTCCGAACGGGCTACCCGGGCGAAGCCGGGGCGGATCACTAGTTTCCTATAAAAATTTTACCTCTTTATTTCGCCTACTTAGATTAACTTGAAGTGAGCGCTATTCCGCTTAATTCAGTCGAAAATCCTTTTAGTTTTTAACTAAATCATGCTATCAGGAAGTGAAGTACATACAATACGAAATTATCTCCAAAAGGTCGAACTTGTTTACAAACTATGAGTCGATATTACTAATATATAATAATAAATAGGGTATAGTTAAAAGCACAAACAAACAGACAGATCACATACAATCAAGACTATAAATATCAATTGGATATTGACATTACGCAATAGCGGAGTGCCCAACGCCCTTCGCCTTGGTATCTGCGAGCCAAGCCAGGCCCGCGACATCAAATTGATATCTCCCTACTAATATAGCGACTATTTCAGTACCAGGAAGCCATGACGCAGACCTGTGGCCTTACGGCACATACCAATAGAAATCTGGAGACGCAGCGAATCTAATGATAGGGCTACGATATTTACAAGTATACCTTGTTTCATGGAAAGATGTGATTTTCGTAAACACAAGGTTTTCACGTTAAAAATCTGAATATCCAAAATATTTTAGAAAAACATTTTTTTAAACATTGGCAATCCATTTCACAATTCCAATCCATTTTATCTCACGATTTCCATACGAAATTTCCGATGAAAGTATAAAAAGTACAATGGTCGCCATGTCTGGTAAATGACGTTTGTTTGTTTACAACAATCACACCTTGCAATGAAACACGGTATAACTTATATATATTTTAGGAATGTAGGGATGTAGGGATACTAGGTCACTAGAATAAAAAGTCATTCAGTACTACTACATGGTGTTTCGTTCAAAATTACAATACTAAGTGACCCTTTAGGAAGGACAATGGACTTCAGATTGTAATAAAGATAGGTCACAATGGTCGGAATTTAGACTTCAATTTCCTTCAAGCATTAAAGACTACACTCTCCACCATGGTATACAGAAGCAGTGAAAATAATTCGAAATAAGATTTTAGTACTATCGTAACAATTATGGAATTTGGAAGTCGACTCTTGGAAATAACCATGAGCAAATATAATTTTGGATTAAGCACATCTCAATTAAGTTAAAACAAGTTAATTTTTAAGTTATTCAGTTTTTAAGACATCTTTCATCGGATTACATACCAGGACTACATGACATACAACTAGAGTTATGTAAAGCATACCATCGGCAATTACCACTGTGTCATCTTAAGTGTCGATTAGAAAATCAAGTTATCAATTCACTCGAAAACAAAACCAATTTAAATAATTTTAAACTTTAAAGCGGCGAAATAAGATCGTTATTTTAATGTACAAGTGTTTAAACTGTTACGATTGCGCCAGGACTATTACAAGTCGAACGGAAGGAAAATCTTTAACTTTCGTAAGAGCACGGCAGAAGGCTGCGGCGCGGCCGTGGACAGTACACAAGGCGGTGAGGTTGTGTAGGCACGTGACTGCAATACGAGATGAAACACCCGATAATCTTGCGAAAACTAACTATAAGATAGAATTCCGGTCAACGGACATTATTTCTCATAACGGGACAATAAATATACCTTTTTTAAACATTACGTATGGAAATGAATAACCTTGACAGCGTTCACAGGACACGGCCTATTCAATAAGCACCTGTTTAATTTAGGGATCACTGACAGACCTCTTTGCAGAGCATGTATGGAGGAAAAGGAGACTGCAGTGTCCGAGTACAGGGTTAAGTATCTTGGTTCGCCGCTCGCTCCCGGAGATCATCGGCAACATTAAGGGGTTGCTGGGATTCCTGGCTGGAGTGATCCATGTCCCGCCCACACGCAAAATACGCGCTAGTCGTGGAGTTGCGGTAAAGTAGCCCCTACGTGTGGAACTCTAAGGTAGTGTGAAGTACCTCTAGACTAGACATCCCTAGACAGAGTCACAACTCTGTGAAAAATGAACAGTTTCTATAACAGTCTAATTACTTAATATTCAATTATATAAAAGTTATGTATTTGAAGTACCAAAAATTATATAAATATTAATTTCTATTAATAAAAAGCGAACAACTCTTGTGTATAAATTTAATTCGGCCATCTTGGTAACGGATGTAACGTTACGTAACGGAAAACCAAATGTTTAAATTTTGTATTTACATACAGCTGCTATTCTAAAATGTATGTATCCAGGTATATTTTCCGGGGGGAAAACGAGAACTTTTCGTTTATGTGGTGGTTTGATAAAGTTTTGAACGTATTTTAATTATTTTTCTTTATTAATTTTGCGCAGAAATAAAAAGAGGTCATAATAAGCCGAATCGTAATATAATCGAATTCTATATGACGTAGGACGTAGGATTGTAATCACGAAGAAAGTGGCAAAAAATCCAAATCTCCGAGTGCGCGGCTGTGTGGGTTTGTGCACAGGTCACGCAGACCGGCTAGTGAAAGTGCGCGGCGGCCGCGCGACCAAGACGCTCCGGTACGATTTAATTTATAACCATTACGTTCCGTGATTTAACAAATTGTAAATCATTGACAGATGTGCTTATTTAACATCTATATAAAAATATATCACTCCATATTATAGTCTCGCGCTTGACGTGCGTCCGCATGACATTACCCGATCATAAACTTCTATGTCATCTAAATTTGCTTAAATCCTACTAATATTTAAATTAAGTTTTGTATGTATGTCCTTCACGCAAAAAACTACTGAATGGGTTTTAATGAAACTTTACAATATAGTAATAGGCTATAATTTATAAAGATATTGTGTGAATTGACCAAAATAAAAAGATAAATGTCAAGTAAGGAGATAAAAATTCCGCCATATGCGAGTTAATCTAGTGTGCAGTACAAAAACCGTTAGAGTTACACGTATATAATGTATAATGGAAATGTTTACCTTGAATAGTCCTACAAAAAATCCCGCGACAGCATATATCTGTCTTTTATGTGTAAGCCATTATCGCCAAAATAGTGAACCATCATCAACCATTACTTATAGGGCGGAATGAACTTCGTTAGCTAGAGAAGACGTAAATAAGCCTTTTTTTAAGCTTCGGGCAAAGTCAAGTGGAAAAGATATTAATTAATAGTAAAAATATGTAATACTTTTTTAAATAGGTTCTTGCATTGTTGCCAAAGTCATTATATATATATATATATATATATATATATATATATATATATATATATATATATATATATATATATATATATACTAGTGACCTAGTCGCAGTTTACTTCAAACACCAGTTTACTTGCAGTTTAGATTGCAACGCCATCTGTGTATATTTGTGAATCTAATCCACTTGAACCCATAAACAAAAATTCATTTAAATCGGTTCAGCCGTTTAGGAGTTCACTGTCAAGACACGTATAGAAGATTTATATATATAAACAAGATATATATACCCTCTAATTATGTTGCTTTACGCTTAATTTTCATGGTTGTTTTCTTTCGATGTAATAAGTATTGATATTCAAGTAAAACGAACACTCCGTAATCCGATCCGAAGAGAAAATATATTCCGCACCGCTCTCTGCCACGCCACAACAATTGCGCGGGAGACGCTAAAAATGTTACGCAAACCTACAAATAATTGACCAGTCGAATACAAACTAACACCGAAATCCCAGACACGAACGGTGACCATTGACCGCTATAGAAAGCTAATAGTGATTATAGTATTTACGTGCGGCCTTCAAGGCCGTTCCTCATCGACATACCAATACCGACTCTACAACTCTCGACTTTGAGTCCAAACATGTTCATTTCCAAAAGTGGGTATATAAAAAAAACAATTTGCAGTACACTGTAATATGAACTTTATTGGTACGATATAGAGTCGAGTTTGGAATGGCGTAGACGAGAGACGTAGCATAGTGACAGTTAAGGCAGGCCGTCCCCCGTGCGATCGCAGTGAAAGTGAACGGACTACGCGGAAGATTGTGTGAGGCATAACGTGGCCACTATTTGCTCGCAGCTCCGCTCAACGCGTTGAATATTCAGGAGCCGATAGAGTCGACGTTTGAAACATTCATAAGTGTTCAGATGCATACATGGATTGTTGACTCGTCTGAGAAGTGGCCCTATACAATAATATGATTCAATATTACTCAAAACAAAACACTCAATGTTTTCAAGAGTTGAGAAGGCAATTTATTAGCTCTTCTTTTCCCGCTTTCATCGGAAAAATTCCAAGACGGAATCTGTATGTTTAACAGTGGCCCGCAACAACATCTGTTGCACGAATGGACCGGCTCGACCGGTGAAATACCACGACCTCACAGAAGACAGGCGTGAAGTATAGTATTGTGCGTTTCGTCTGATGAGTGACGTGCCGGAGGCCCAATTCTGGTTCTCTCCCCCTTCCCACCCTTTTCTTATAAGGATAGGATGGGATGGGGAAGAAAACTTGAAGAAGGAGGGGATGGATATGAACTGGAAATATCAATTTTCTGTTTGTCCTCCTCTGTGCATTAAAGATGGGCAACGCATACGCAACTCATTAGTTAGTTGCAGATGTCTTTGGGTAGCGATCACTTGACATGGAGTGAACCGCTTGCTCGTTTACCTCCTAGTACTATAAAAAAGGGAATGGTTAGTATATCTCCCCAACAGATACGCTTGTTAAAACATGACTTGAATCTCTCTTGACCCTTTTTCCCGAACTGCCTGACTAACGAAGAACACGCATACTATCTTTAAAGTCGACATCAGCGATGTTCCTTATTGCGTAGAATCTACACTATTTTCTGTGTCAAAAATTCTGTGACGCAGTCACTTCACAAAACATTTTTTCGTTTGTGTTGCCACAGGTGAAACAACATTCACTCTGTGACATTTATATGACCCGCTTAATCTATTTTTACCTCTTCGAACTATTGACAAAAAACACAGATGATAAAAATTTACATAAGGGATGTCTGTTGGTACAAAGTCAAAGTTTGACCCATACAAATCTGCTTGAGATTTCTCTTCTAAACTAACACGTTTCAAAGTGGTAGAGGCATGCAATTTATAACAACAGCATCATAAACAGATCGTTAAACAATGAGACACATATAACATACTAGTGACGCGACCGGGCGAACCCGGGTACCACTATTTATGTTGATCCGATCGCTTTTTATATACTATTTTTTTTCATAAAAAGTATCCTATGTTACTTCTAGTACCTCCAAGAATATGTGTTCAAAGTTTCATGATGATCGGTCGAGTAGTTTTCGCGTGAAAGCGTAACAAACAAACTTACATTCACATTTATAATATTAGTAAGGTAATCGGGGAAATATGGAGCCGTGTTCATTGATGGCCCGATCATATGTTACATCATCATTAAGCGTAATCAATAAGAAAATTATATTTTCAAAACAATTCAGTAACATATTTTAGTAAAATATTTTATTTTATCTATCGGTTTTGGAAGTCGCTTCTTGTTTTCCTGGTAATGGAATTTTTTGTTAATGATTCCGCGTATAATAACTTCGAATTATAGGTACCATGTGTCGAACAGTTGATATTACCTAAACATGAAACCATGGCAACCGATATTGTTATAAAGGTTTTATGTACTGTGGGAACAGTTTTATTTTCATGATGAAAAGATTGAAGTGCCTTGTTCATTTCCGTGCCGTTGACGATGTGTGTGCGAGGGTCGTAGGTGTGTACTATTACCTGTACACCTACAAAAATAGTTTTGAATGATCAGCGCACGTGGGCGCGACAGAGGCGCTTCTTGCGCAAGCGCATTGCTCTAGATCCGGCACACTCAGTCGGACCGCCACGGTCACGGCCAATGTTTTTGTCATGTCCCGCCCCTCGCGATCACAGATTTGATATATTCCGTCTATGACTCTAATAGACTATTTTATCAATGCCCATGTTGACCTTCAGTTGATTTTGCATAATAAATTTAAATTAATGTTACGTAATAATTTGTAATGATAAACCTAGTTTCTGTTCTTAAAAATCACTATTTAACGATACGTAACTTATACCTTTCATGATAGACAATCCAAAGGTCAGCCATCCCTACTAATATTATAAATGTGAATGTAAGTTTGTTTGTTACGCTTTCACGCGAAAACTACTCAACCGATCATCATGAAACTTTGTAAGCATATTCTTGGAGATACTAGAAGTAACATAAGATGCTTTACATGAAAAAAAATAGTATATAAAAAGTGAAGTATGTATGTTCCCTATAAGACCTATAGACTCCGAAACGGCTGGACCGATTTCGATGAAATTTACAGGGATTTTCCAGATTGGCACATTCCTGTATTTGGTAGCGATCCGATCAACATACCTAGTGTTACCCCGGCGAAGCCGGGGCTAGTCGCTAGTAATCTTATATTTTTAGCATATATTCGACGATCGATCGACGAAAATATAATTCTGTACCAGAGTAATCTTTGCCACTTTTAGAATTCTTTTTTTTTTGTTCTATGGTTTTTATCAAACTAGAAACAAAAACTAAAAAAAAAATCTTGGCAATGAACTAAAATCGATCTGAATGCGCCGCTTTACAATGTCCAAAAACTCATAGGCCATGACTTCCGCCACTTTTTGCTGGGCGACGACCATCGAAGAAAAACTGACAATTTGGCGAAGCACGTGAACTTGCAATGAAAATGTCATTGATGTACAGTTGACAATGTCGTCATGCTTAAGGTTTCAGAGATGGGGAAAGCGGAAAATCGATTTCATCTGCCTGCTTAGACCCTATATTCCAAGATACGATGACAGAGTTCGTCATCAACCGCTGGATATAGGCCTTCCCCATGAATATCCTTAAAAGATTACCCCCTTCCCACTGGTCTCCTCAACCCGACTCGTACATAGCCGCCATTTGAGAACCTTTTGGTTGGGTATACCAAAAACACTAGTAACTGTCTGTCTTAGTATGTGTACAGCGAAGATTTTCTCCTGTTTTTCGTACATCTTAGTACTTAATCGATGCGTATTGGTAGTACAACTAAAATTTGTAGTATTAAGTACGACTTTAACTTATAATACAAGCTTAAAATTGGGTACGTACAAGTTACAAGTTCGGTCCGGCCTATAATTAATAGATGGTTCACTATTCTGGATTACACATAAAAGATAGATATACGCTATCGGGCTTTTTGTAGGACTATTCAAGGTAAACATTTCCATTATACATCATATACGTGTAACTCTAACGGTTTTAGCAGCGCACACCAGAATAGCTCGCATATGGTGGAAGTTATTCCTCCTTCTTTAACACTTCATATTTTGGACAATTCACACAATATATTTATAAATGATAGCCTATATGTTATTCTGATGTATAAGCTATATTATTGTAAAGTTTCATTAAAATCCATTCAGTAGTTTATGCGTGAATGAATAATAAACATCCATACATACAAACTTTCGCATTTGTAATATTAGTAGGATTACTTCGGCGATGACCAACTTTCCGGAGTTGTCAAGGACATGTTTGGATATTATGGGACAGTGCTTGCAGCGTCGCCTCCCTTTACTTATTTTCGAAAACTAACTTGGATAACAATCATAAAATTATCGAAATTAATTTCAAAACGAATTCAAAACAGCTTACAACTTACAGCTTACTTACTATACAATAAAGATTAAAGCATTAAAAACACTTTTAACGCTTAACTGTTCTTCCTTAAAACGGTCCGTTGCGATAATTGAATAGTTAGGTGCACAAACAATAAACAACGGCCTTCGCGACGAAAAAAACACAACTGCACCGTGCATCTAAACCAATAAGGAAGGAAAACGGCTCAGAAGGCGGAACTCTTAGCGGCGCATGAAAACAGCCGAAAAAAAAACCGGAATCGAACGAACAGACCTTCAGCAGATACGCAAGGCCAAGCCCTTTATCGCGCGATAAACAACAAATAAGGTGATAAGTAGGCGTCGAAAACAAATCTAGAAGCAAGGTCTCGGTCCTAAATTTGTGGGTAAAGTTCAATGTCTATGGTTTATATAGATTTTATAAGGTCGGCGTTGTACCTCGTTCGGTTTTTTTCCGGCGTCCGAGCTGTAAACTTCACCACGAGAAACCAATTGACATCGACCCTGATAAAGTTGACTAGGGACCTTAGACCTTAATGGATTCTTATATTTACGCGAATACTACACATTGAAATAAACCACAAGCCCTCGCAAAAGAACACCGCTTCCTTCCCAGGATGATACGCGAGGCTATTGAATAAAACATACTAATTTCAATAGAGAAGATGGCTGGGTACTACCACCAGCTTGAGATCCCGTGATTGATAAAATTAAATCTCAAACCAAGTATACAACTGCAAGACAGCAATATACAGTGAGCTCATTCTGCATAGATCGGAGCAGAGGTCATTAATTCAAAATAAGTGGGTACTTCGCTAGCAACTTTTGACATCGGGACGTCTGACACCTCAGATATTCTGATATCTCTGGTATTTAATTTAATAATACCCTCATCATCATAAACTTTCAAGAAAATAGTTTGTGATACTTATCCGTAACAGACTGAAAAAACACTTTATAAAATACATGAAACAGATAAACGATAATCCGAGATTTTATAGCACAGTAATCGCTCAGATCATCGATTGAAGATAAAAACCAATTATAGTATCGATATTATTACTCGTTGCGTCTAGATCGGCCGTGATTACGGCGAAAGTGAACGCTGTACGCCGCCCGCGTTGTAATTTTCTCCCAACAAAACGCCCGTAAGTCATTCGCCGGAGACACAAGTTGATTGTGTGAACGGCTTAGTAACATAAATTATTAATAGGATCATATATCAACAAGAATCGATTCGTGAAACTATTTTTAGTGCAGTCACAACAGCAGTGCCTACCTGGGAGTACCCGCGAGTACGTAAGTCGGGGCCTAAACCACTGATCCACCACTGCTGCGCCACTGTGTTAAAATAATGAGAATTACACAAGTGGGAGAATGGGAAAACCATAATATGGTCCTTCGCGTTTAATAAAGATATGGGTTCTCAAGTCGAACGCGTGCATTGCGGTTTCACGTTTTTGTGGCCAGTCACCCACTTGTCACATATATCAAAATAAGGCCTTGTGAAAAATGGCAACAGACCACTTAAACCTAAGGTCATATAAAAATCTTTATAATTCTAATATTATTCTAAATTGCATGAAAATGACGGCAACATTTCCGTATGTCCTTGCTTAAATGTGTACATTTTTAAATGCATTTCGGCGCGCTATCACGATTCGTACGAATCGTAATAAAATGCATTATTTGTTCGCTGGAACACTCAATCCAAAGTTTACATTACTTTATAAGGACGGCACCGCGAGTAGGAACTAGAAAACTGAAGGTCTCTACGTAACTTCCTTGTCTAGATATGGACGTTGATCCTAGACAAAACGGTTACAGTGATAAGCGTCTTGTTATGTGCTTCTAGTATGTTTTGTTTACATTTATCAAACCGGTATAAACCAGTTACTAATAAAAATATATTTACTATTCGAAACTCTTTCCGCCGGACATTAAAAGATTTTCCATTATCAGCAATGATCTTTTGTTTTGAGGTTATAGCTTTTTATAACGAGATTGATTCAATTGAATGATTAATAATTGAAAGACAGTTATCGTAGTGGGAGCAAAAGAAATAATTTAACAGTGGTAGAGCCCGCAACATCTGTTGCACGAATGGGCCGGCTCGACCGGTGAAATACCACGAACTCACAGAAGACAGGCGTGAAGTAGAAGTACTCTGCGTTTCGTCTGATGAGTAACGTGCCGCAGGTCTAATTGTAGTCCTCTTCCCCTTCCCACCCTTTTCTAATAAGGAAAGGATGGGAAGTGGGAGAATATTTGACGGATGAGGAGGGGATGGACAGGGAATGGAAATATCCTTTCCCCTCCCTTGTCCATAAAGGTAGGCAACGCATCTGCAACTCATTAGCTTGTTGCGGATGCCTATGGGTAGCGGTACTTATATTGCCGCTTCCTCGTTTCCCACTTTATTCTACCAAAACAAATATTTTGTGTTCAAAATAGTGAATGTAAAGTTGCCAAAATAAGACCACTGACCGACAATACGAACAACCGATAATGGCGATAGCAGATGACCCGGGGACATTTTAAATTAGTGCGGCAATGAAAGGAGCGGGCGCAATATCATTTAGGTATATTTCTTTATTTAGACTAGTGACCCGCCCCGGCGTCGCCCGGGTACAACTAATTATGTTGATCCGATCGCTACCAAAAACAGGAATATGCTAATCTGGACAACCCCTGTAAATTTCATTGAAATCGGTCCAGCCGTTTCAGAGTCTATAGGTCCATAAAGAACATAAATACTTCGCTTTTTTCATATAAAGTATAGTAAGTATGTTACTTCTAGTACATCCAAGAATATGTGTACAAAGTTTCACGATGATCGGTTGAGTAGTTTTCGCGTGGAAGCGTAACAAACAAACTTACATTTACATTTATAATATTAGTAGGGATATTCAAAATTACTATATTAGAAGCCATCGAGCTTTAGGGTCAGCCGATGATGTTAATGGTCTACCGTCTACCGTCACTTTGAGTTTTATTTTCCCAGAAAAGCTTATTTAAGACCACATAAAGATTTGGGACTTCGAGTTGTAACCTTACAAGCCGGAAACTATTGGTCGTAATACAAACATGGCATGTTTTAGTGACTCGTAGCGCACTGCTGTCCGTTTTTGTAACATCTAAATTTGGTGTCACAACAAATCAATCGATTACGGTGAGCAATCGGACGGATAACACTGCACATGTCAAAATACGATACACAAATTTAAGGAAGTGATCGCATAGTCGCGACTCAACTAAATAGTAGTCAAGGGATAGATTTAAATATTGTTTATTAGACGCGATTCTGGGTTGAATCGAAACAGTAACAGTGGCAGAGTCCGCAACATCTACATCATAATACTTTTCTTTTGTTAGCATACTAAGTAGGTTACTATTATATTATTTTTTCGTGCTATGAGAAATTATTCCTTTTTTTAAGCTTATAAACATACTTGTCTCGGTTACCCTATCCACATGTGTCATAATTCAGGTGAGTAAAAAGGAGCCAGCTGAAAACCAGCGCAAGGGCGGTTCAGTCCGTCCCTGCATACGCTGAGCTGTCTACCTTTTGTCACACTTTTCTTCTCATTATTGTTGTTGTAAGTCTGTGTGTGACAATAAATTTGTTTTCTTTCTTTCTTTTCTGTTGCACGAATGGGCCGGCTCGACCGGTGAAATACCACGACCTCACAGAAAACAGGCGTAAAGTAGAAGTACCCTGTGGTTCGTCTGATGATTGAGGTGCCGGAGGCCTAATTTCAGTCCTCTTCCACTTCCCACCCGTTCCTCGTAAGGGGGATAGGATGGGAAGGGGAAGAGGATTGGACAGGGAAGGGGTTATCGGGGGAAAAGGAAATATCATTTTATCCTGTCTATGCCCTTCTCTGTCCATTATAGGTAGGCAACGCATCTGCAGCACATTTGCTTGTAGCAGATGTCTATGGGTAGCGCTCACTTAATATCAGGTGATCCGCGTGCTCGTTTGCCACCTTCTCACATAAAAAATACGATAACTCGTTTTATATTCTCCTCCGTTGTTTATATTATCCCAGCCTGAATAAAGTAAAGTAAAAGTAAAGCAAAATAAAATAGAAAACAAAGCCTTTTAAATTAAACCCTTCAATTTGTTATCATCCGAAGATGAATATTTGTTGTGTCCATATGACCTTAGGATCGTATTTTCATCATCAGCATTCCCAACCAAGCTTAAAATTGATTGGAAATGGTTCACGACAGTCGACCCGCGACCATGTTGAGCATGTTTCCAAGTCTATCACCTTAACCATATTGCCAATTCTTAGGATCACATTTATGAAATAATTAAAGTTTTCAAAATTGCCCTAAACAGAGCCAGGTTTAAAGGCCCAAATGATCACTAAACATTCAGTAAAACAACGTATGACAAATCAAATGAAACCAAACACAGCAATTCGATCACACATACACGTTTAGACTCACACAATGATGTAAACACACAAACACACACACATTCGTAACGTAATCCAGTGACACCAAACGCACACGGTCGTAAACCTATCAGAGAACAATAACACAGATATCTGAGTAAAACCGCGTTATCGGGCGAGTATGAAAAGTGCAGGAAGCGGGGCGGCCCTGACGCGAGGTCGCGGTGCATCGCAGATTGCGTTTGCGTAATACTAGTACCGATCGGTTGTCTAGGCAACGCAACTATTGTACAAAACAATTCTCAATCATGCAACAAAGCAATCACTTTTTCTGTACCTTGACAGATAATTTTACTTACTTTTACTTTATGTTATACGTATTGAAAGTAACGCCCGATTTTCATTCCATTCCATCAAAATTGTGTTGTTGCGTATAATCTTGACCGCGTGTTTACACTGCCCGAAACATTGACACAAAACATATTTTCATCTGAGTTTTTATAATAATAAATAGAGTCATAAGTTTATAAACAACTGGAAATGTAACTTGCTTCGCGTGTTATAACTTAGTATTAATGTAAATGTCAAAAAGTATTTACCGGTTGCCATGACAATAACAAAATGTCATTGTCATGCATACTTACGTAGGTAATATTTTTCTATCCCTCGGGAAGGTTTCGGTTTTTCGGTTCCCAATGACATTTTCTATACTCTTCAATTTATGTGCACGAAATTTCATGATGATGATTTCAAGTAGGTTACGCGTGAGGCGTAACAAACAAACGCACATGAGCAATTTTCAATATAAGGATGTTGCAAATCGTGTAAACAATCGCCCAAACTATCGCCAAAGTATTGACGATTTGTTTTTTTTATCGTAAGACATGGTTTTCAGCTTGTATATATAAGCTCGCAGTTTACGATGGTGTAGTGATGAATATATACTCCTTTATATTATTTTATAACTAGTGACTTGCCCCAGCTACGCCCGGGTACAACTAATTATGTTGATCCGATCGCTACCCAACACAGGAATGTGCCAATCTGGACAATCCCTGTAAATTTCATCGAAATCGGTCCAGGCGTTTCGGAGTCTATAGGTCTATAGGGAACATACAAACTTCGCTTTGTATATACTATTTTTTTCATAAAAAATATCCTATGTTACTTCCAGTACCTCCAAGAATATGTGTACAAAGTTTCATGATGATCGGTTGAGTAGTTTTCGCGTGAAAGCGTAACAAACAAACTTGCATTCACATTTATAATATTAGTAGGGATAGGTACACAAAGAAGGTTAGACTGCAGTCATTGTCACGGACGTCACAAACCGTCATATATATTTTAACAATATCACACGGTATTTCTGATGTAAACATCAATCAATTATTAAATCGGAATCATTTTACAAGATTTAAAATAGCAACAGGCACGGGCGCGGATAATGATTGTACATAAATAAGTATGTGTATTTATGTGTAGAAATACCCTTATTATTCCACTGGCACCGTCTATCAACGTAAGTTTGAACAGGTCCCGATGATAATTGGAGATACGATTTGTTTATTATTTATTTTATAAAGTCGTATATTTGTGCCAGTGTGTCCAGTTGCTGTTGGCAACACAACGGGCCACGCATCGCTTTGCATACAATTATGTACAGCGTACATACTACAATCATCCAAGTGCATGTTGCGATGCGATTGCGTAGACCGATACTACGTTCATGAGTAATGCTACAATGAATTCATCTAACAATTACTTTATAAATTACATTTTATTCAATCATATTCAATGTAATATAAACGCAACACAAAACAATTGCGTGTTATTTTAATTGAAACCTTGTGGAGTATTTTCCAAGGCGATACTCATATTAAAGAGACATCCGCTCTGGACGGGCGTCGGGCAACGAATGCGGCGCGCCGCGCGGAGTCGGCAGGCGGAAGCGGCGCGCGCGCACCCGCGCAAGGCTACGCTCATGACCTCGCATCGTCTTTGTCTAGCGCTATCTAGCGTCTGTTTACCCGCGAGGCCGAATGCATCATACCTTCGCTGCGTACTCGAGACCTGAATGATTATTGAAACCATAAATTTATCGTTAGGGAACATTTCTTTTCAAGAGAAACCTTGCAGATAATGGATGCGATAACGAGGCTAGTCGTAAAGGTAGATCGAATCGGGTGCCCGTAATGTTTAACTTATAAAGGAAAAAGGGCCGTAAAGAAGTCACCGGCTGTGTAAACTGCTTAGTCATGAACCTTAAATAAATCCTTTTAAAATTAAATCGTGTTGTTCATGGCCAATACCTTATAGGAATATGACTACTTGAATATAATTAAGCAAATATTATTAAATTTACAGGTAACTGAGACGTAATTGATCCTTCTGGCCGGATGACAAGTCGAAGGCTTTTAAAGAGCTGTAAGTACATTCAGTTCTTTACTAAAATATTTAACGTGGCTTTGTACCGTGACGTCAGCATGAACAATGTCTTTGACAAAGCGGAGGTCTTTGATTGATTCAATTAGCAAATTATTTGTCGCTTTAACGTGTACACCAATAAATTGCGTATTCATAAACTCGGAGACAATAAGCGTAGTTCGAAACGAGTCCAAACAAAAGCCTTTGCAGACAAAACAACGAGACAAAACAACAAAACTCGTAAGCGGTACGGAGGCGTTTTTTTAACCGCACTTCGAATGTAGATGACCTTGCGACGGCTCACAATTCGGGGTGAGCTGGCTCACCCGCCGCGCCTGTGTCACCGGCCACGGAAAACGACTAGCACGAGGAAAAATAGCTCGTAAATTATGTTAAATCATGCGAAATATGTGTCTTTAGTGGTATGCAAATATAGCACCGTGTTACAATTAAACGCTGACGTTGAGACAGACCAACAGCTCCCACAGTTTTCATCACTTGTATGCACTTATAACCATGAAGCTATGACATAGCTTAACCAATAGGACGGTTTTCAAGTCCAAATCGAACTTCATGGGTTTAACACACACACATATAAGCATTGTGACTGTATTTATCTCATCGTGACTTCCATTTCACTATGTAATTGCACTTTACCCTATTCATTATTTTGAAATTTGTCATACATACTACGGTCATATATATACTAGTGACCCGCCCCGGCTTCGCCCGGGTACCACTAATTATATTGATCCGATCGCTACCAAACACAGGAACACCCGCTGTGCCAATCTGGACAATCCTTGTAAATTTCATCGAAATCGGTGCAGCCGTTTCGGAGTCTATAGGTCTATAGGCAACATACATACTTCGCTTTTTATATACTATTTTTTCATAAAAAGTATCCTATGTTACTTCTAATACCTCCAAGAATGTGTAGTAAGTTTCATGATGATCGGTTGAGTAGTTTTCGTGTGTAAGCGTAACAAACAAACTTACATTCACATTTATAATATTAGTAGGGATATGTTTACAATGCATGATGCATTAGCACAGATTATAATATTAATACCATCTATGTAGCTATCTATATAGCTTATGTATTATGAATACACAACAAACCGCATTTAAATCATAACTTTCTTCCACTTTTGACAGTTTTTATCCAACGTACGATATTTAATATAGTAACTTTCATAACGTCACTTTACTACTTCACTGGCGCCAAAATGACGCTAATATCTGATTTGTGAAGAGTGAAGGTTTCAGAAATCGGTAGGTTTAATATCGATGTCGTAACGAAGTCGAGTATTAGACAATTATCACAATATAACGTGAACACCGGTTAAATAAAATTGTTAAAGTGCGTTACAAAATAATAAGCGAGGTATCGAGAACATACCGCACGGCGCATACCAGAGTGTTTCAGGGTTGCCACCGTCAATCAATTATCTATTGAGGTGCTCGTTTGGGCGTCAAGGCGAGCCGGGGCCGGTACGCAGAAACAAACTAATGGTTGATAAATGAATTAAATCAACGAGGAAGTATCTGTGCCGTGCACGATTCGTCCTAGCCGGCCCTTGTTGGCGCACACGCATGCAATACACGCGCACAGACCGGCGTAGACATGCTCACACACGCGTGCTGGCGTGGTACATACGCGCACACAAACGCGTAAGGCGCCACACACACGCGTAGGAAAATGGCCATGAGATAACTGACATCACAACAAGGTCCCGGCAGAGTACAGTCAGAGTAAAAATTTAATCGATACAGATTTTCATTAATTACCCATCTTACTAATTAGAAAATGATTTCTTAGCGTCTAAAGTAGTTCGTTGAACATGATAATGAAAATTATATCGATTAATTTTGAAACTAATGAACCCATATCCAGATCAAACGTAGTATTTGTGTCAGTTTAAGTACTGTAGGCATATGTAGGTCAGTAAACGCGTATGAGATTGTTTGAATGGTCGGCTCTCCAACTTCGGCATGTTCTTCGGAAAGCAGGATGTATCTCAACTAGTCCCTGTTATAAGTAAGCACTATATAGAAAAGCCTGTACTTAATTCTGCAAATATTAAAAAAAAACCTAGTGAATGTGTCTGGTGTTAAACCTAAAGTATTAATATAACATTTTAACAATTTTTAAGCGTCTTTAAAGTCGTTACGTTTAATAAACTGTACGTAAAATATATTTCTATGTATCAGTTTTTCTGCTAACGTTACCCGCACGTGCATCACGCATGCTGCGTAACATATAGTAAAGAGTGTTTGTATCCGCCGCGACAGCCGGGGCCTTCAGCGCCACCATCTATATTGAATATTTTTAACGAAGGGCCTCATAGGGAAAACACGTTTACGTGCGTTTGTGAACGCGATACAAAGCACACCAGTGATTGGAAAAAAATTAACTACATTGTACGTTGTATTACAATAATTATATTGTAGGTTGTCATTTGACTTAAATGATGCACAAATGAATCTCATTTATTGAAGACTAGTGACTCGCCCCGGCTTCGCTTGGGTACCACTGATTATGTGGATCCGATCGCTACCAAATATAGGAATGTGGCAATCTGGACAATCCTTGTAAATTTCATCGAAAAAACTTCGCTTTTTATATACTATTTTTTGTCATAAAAAGTATCCTATGCTACTTCTAGTACCTCAAAGAATATGCGTACAAAGTTTCATGATGATCGGTTGAGTAGTTTTCGCGTGAAAGCGTAACATACAAACTTACATTCACATTTATAATATTAGAAGGGATTGAGTGCTTCAATTCATCTCTCACTCATTCTCTGTCTAGTTCTTTCTTATTTCAAATAATATTTTTCTTTCGAACAATCGCTCTATCTCTTTCTGTTTACCACACCTCCATATTCATCTCTACAACACCTTGATTAGGAAGTTTCACTTCCACCGCGTGTCACCTCACACTCTATTTTAATTCCCCCTCTATCTTCTGTTCTCTTTCTCTCATCTCTTCTACCTTTTTTATGGAAGAAGATTGCTAACGACGATTACCTGATGTTAAGTGAGCGCTACCTATAGACATCCGCAACAAGCAAAAGAGTTACCTACCTTTAATGGACAAAAGAGGTCATAGACAGGAAAATTAATATTTCCATTTCCCCTTTACCCCCCTACCCGTCCAATCCTCTTCCGGTTACCATGCTATCCTTATGAGCAAAGGATGGGAAGGGGAATAGGACTGAAATTAGGCCTCCAGCATCTCACTCATCAGATGAAACGTAGAGCACTTCTACTTCACGCCTGTTTTCTGCGAGGTCGTGGTATTTCACCGGTCGAGCCGGCCACGTGCAACAGATGTTGCGGGCTCTACCACTGTCTCTCTCCCCCATCTCTTCGTTGAGTTCGTTCGCAGTTACTCGAACTGCATGGAAGATCAGCTCGCAGTTTTTTTTAATTCTACCTTGTCTGTATATGTCTTGTAATAGCCACTATTATATAATTGAGTAAATTAAATGTAGCAATTTAATCATTATTATAATTTTCAAATCGAAAGGCCGTAAAGTCTTATTTCTTTTTTATTATTTAACGCATGACGGCTGCCGACAAATTTATATTCAAGGCAATTCAGTAATACAATTACACAGTACAGACCTGACATTGACGATTTAAATTCGGTTCAATTAAAATATTTTAAAACTAACTTAACTTATTTGTGTACCGACACATTTCTGTAATTACCAACCAGTAAATAACCCAGTTTCCAACTTCGTTCGTAGAACACGCTAAGAACCGCTGGTTCCAATAATTTTGCAGTAAATATAGTTCGTATTCGGTACACGGCACCCTGAAATATAGCCAAGAATCTAATCTATCGGACTACTGGTTCACTCTGAGACATTCGTACCGATATGAAGGGACACACTGGGGTTACATTACAATAAAAAAGCACAGATCATTTATGTGACAATTACGATTCGAGTTCCAACCCGTTCACCTTACCTCGCAAGCATTGAATAATATGCGCACCATCAAGCGAACTCGGTGACACAAACATGACAAGGTTCTTCCTACTCGTACACCCGCATCATGACTCAACGCGGTGTGCGGTGTGCTTTTACCATTACATTGTGCAACACTTTTTTATATCAATCCTGGTTAAATCATAATCGACATGGTAAAGAAAATATTTCCAATTTCACCACCAGCTATGCTATCCAAGGTAATTAGCAAAATATTGTTTTAATCTTGAATTGGTTTCATAACAGTTTTTATTTATAATACTGTACTTATTGCATTTAGTAAGAAATCGAATTTTAGCATTTTTGGAAAACACAATTTAAAATAGCGTTATAAGAGAAAAGTGTGGCTTAAAAGTGGACGTTGTGACTAGAATTGAGAAAGGTGTGCTTCAATGGTTCGGGCATGTTGAAAGGATGAATGAAGGGAGAGTAACGAAACAAATTCATGTTGCTTAAGTGTGTGGCAGTGTTGGTAAGTGACGTCCAAGGAGAACTTATATCGATCAGATTAGTAACATACTAAAGAAGGGCGATATAATGAGTACTTGTAACCGACGAGATTGTATGCGTAGATGTATGGTTGTACAAGAGGCGAGAGAGGAAGTGAGGGAAAATATATAAATATATATTATTTACAATTCAAGCAATGCAATACAATAAAAGTTGATTTAAATGTCTCTGTAATATTATCATTGTACAGTCTCTCATCGAACTCACAGACTCGAGAGCGGTGCAATTAGCTCAATTACCTCTATTGGTAGGGTATTTCTGTACAGTTAAGGGCCGTTTCCACAACATCTGTTGTAATCTGATCATTATTATACTACTGATAGTTATATCTTTAAAGTTAACTAGCAAAAGTAAACATTAACTTGCTAAATAAAAAAACAGACCAAAAATGTAACTTAGGCTTTCGGCAAAGTTCTCCAACCCCATAGTTAATTAGAACTTTGTGTGATTTTTTAATTACAAGGCGACTGTACAATGTACGACTTCAGTATTGATTTGCTTTGGTTTTCCTTTCCTACTTTGTTCCGTCTTTTCTAAAAAAATTTTGAGGCCATATTCAGCCCTATTTGCCATCCTCTTCTAATAAGGGTAGTATGGGAAGGGGAGGAGAATAGGACGGAGAGGAGATGAATAGTTGAAGGAAACATCTTTTTTCTGTTTATACCCTCTGTCCATTAGTAGACAACGCATCCGCGACTCACTTGTTGCGGATTTACTGCCTCGTTTGCCACCTTATTCCATAAACAAAATTTACAACCTTCATGTTCAAGTTTCTAAAGCCCAATGGTGAGACATTTTACCGAGGGCTTTGTAGTACGAATATTTTAAAGTAATCTTACAACAATTATGGCTTCACTCCGCTCACGCCATAGTAAAAACGACTTCCCTCCCCTTCCCTCTTTCTCAATTAAATACAATCTGCTTTTCGGGGCAAATAAATAAAATGCCACGCCCGTTTATCAATTGACAGATCGATAGATCCGAGACGTTTGTGTCGAGTCCACACAGACGCCCGCTATATTAACGCTGTAAAGCTAATTCGGCGCAGTCGGCGGCGGTTCCCGCGGGTATGGTTCCGGGTTGGCAGGCAGCCAGGAGTACACAAAGGATGCACAAAAGACCGCATCCAGAATTATGACACCCCAAATTATACATGGAACGGCAAAGCATTCCGATTCGAAACTGTTTGAAACAAAATGATTGTTTCGCCTGTTTATAGAACAAGGAGCTAATACAACTTGTGCAAAGTGATCAGTCTAGTTCATGAACTATAACAACAGCAAAAGATTTGCAACGGTTTTTTTTAAATGTATCTGTGATGTCTAAATTATTCAGTTGAACTTTCCATTCCAACTGATTCGTGTAGAGGGTTATGTTTTGACCGTTGCCTATGAACATTTCCATAACATAAGAGGACTAAAAGATTCAGGAGGCGTACCTTAACTCTGAGCCTCTGGTCCACGCATGCCTTTAGCTCAGCGAGCGGTCCGGCCATGTTCTCGATTCGGGTTAGAACATTTTTAGTCATCTTAGCCGGCAATGGTCTTCTAGACACGGGACCTGCAGAAAATATTAATGTTATGTTAACATTTTATAGTCTTTTTAGAATTAGGACAAACAGACCGCACTACCTCGGTTTTTCAAGTGTCCAATTCGTAAAAACTAAATCTAGCTTAGCACAGTAGTATTGGGACTCGAAACACCACAGTGATATTGAACACCTTAGAGAGATATAAGAAGCACCCGTAACCGACAAGCATGTATGCGTAGATGTATCAATGTAGAAGATGCGAGAGAGGTGTGCCAGGATCGCGCCAAATGGAAATCCATGATAATAATAACCTAGGAGATATTCACACACGGTCATCTGATGCCAAACTAAACAGAACTTGTGCTATGGAAACCAGATAACTGATATCTTTTGTAAATACATACTTAAATATATAATTACACCCAGACTCAGGACAAATAGTTCATGCACGCAAATGTCTGTCCTGGGTGGGAACCCACGACCTGCGACGTGAAAAGCAAGTATCTTACAAACCACGCCAACCGACCCGTCATGATCTCTGCCTACCTACTCTTGGTTACGGGCGTGAGCGGTTATTTTATTTTTTTATAAATTATTAAATTTGATGGTCGCAACCAGAACAAATGAAACTTTCCGTAGTCTAGAAAACATCTCCCATTTTAAATTACAATAAATAATGTGATTTAAATATAGTTTTATGGATTACATGAAATAACACAATTTCATTTCGTTTATGCAATAATCGAGACAATTTAGTTTTTCCTAACCCTAACTTTAGAATAACTAAAATTATTAAATATCACGCACATTTATTGTCAAAATCACAAATAACAAATAAATGTTGTGATATGTTTGTTATCTGTACTTTAAAATTGATTTTTAATTATTTTAAAATACTCTATTTATAAACAAGAAAAAAAATTGTTACATAAATGGTATTTGCGTGTGAGTCGGCGAGGCGGCGAGGTACTAGGGCGGCATGGGTCGCGAGCGGTCGGTACGCGAATTACTTTCACTGCGCTATCCCCGCGGGCGGGCGCTGACCGCGGCGGGGTCGTCGGCCGCGCGCGCGGGAACGCCGGCGCGCCATTCAGAAAACCTCGCCATGTTTACACAGATGCACGCCGAAACGCGTTCCGTTGCATCACTTCCGCTTTGCGTTCCGTTTCGTACATTACGTGTACGGCTGACTTAGTTTCCGATGTTTAGTTTATTACTTACTAAATACAGTATGTTGATTTATACTCTCAGCTCACCCTCGCCATCTTATGTACCAACATAATTTTATAAGACAATATTGTTTGCAACGCGCGGGTTACTTAACGTAACATAACAGGTTAATAATAGCATGTTACCGCTTGAAATAATATAAATAAGCATAGAACACACAGATAAGTACACACGATAAAAGTGAGTACATCGCCGCCGGCTGCGCACGCGCACTCACCCGCCACGATAACACTACGCAACTATTGTTATCTACTTCATAAACATAAGAAAACAATCGAATTCCAACAAACCTTTCCAGTACAACTTTTTGTGTCTCGCAGTGAAGTCGCAATTAACATTATTATATCCCACTCTCGTTCAAACCTATAGAAAAAGATCGAGTTCGTATGGACAGGCATCAAAAACCGATTATAAATATTAATTGTAATTCCAGCGGTTCTCGAAAGGACATGTCTTCAAAAATCGCCTCACAAAAACCGGGCACCGGGGACGAGTTTCGTGTTTTTTTTCTGGCGAATCCGCGAATCTGGACGCGTGTGTCAACGACCGATGTTCCAGGGAGCGAGTGCGAGGGAGACGGAGCGCCTCGTGGAAAGCGGTTATGCAACAAATGCGCAGCGAGAAAGCCGCCTAGCAAAGTGAGCTCCATTTACCATCGCAATTTCATATCTAGATGATGTGATAAAACAACGATGGACCTCGTACAGCGATGTAGGCATTCCATTACGCATTTGAGTAATGATACAATGTAAACATTATCACAACATCTCAGCGACAAAGCTCCGTCAAATATAATAACACCATAAACCCTGCAACAAAGGCAAAATCCTGTTCGCTCGAACAGAAAACATATTGCAAAATTAACTAACATAAACGAGGATATGCAACAATCCATTCAAGTTTCTTAGGCGATCGCTAATTAGATCTAAAATTCCCAAAAGGCATAGACACAGTTGGGCAACCATTTACAAGAATAGCCATAGACAAGTTGAAGGAGCTCGCCGCCGCACAGCTGGCATAGAATAACCATAGACACGCGCAATGAGGTTGCCGCCGCAGCTGTCCGAAACGCGAGGCGGCAACTTTCCCGCGCCATTTTCGTCAAATTGCCCGGAAAACAATTGTAAAGCGCACGCGATTGCATGACCGTGTCATATTTCAAATAAACATCGCATATGTTCATATTTAGAAAAGCTAATATAAATATAAAAATATACTACAACTGACAATTATATATTGAGCCCCGATGAAAAAAAACATGGCGCCAACTACAACATATACGAGTTCACGTTAAATTCCATATTTTAGTTAGCATCTTTGTAAAAAGGGATATACTTTTAGTACCTAGGGTATATGTTAGTAGTTAAGACATAAAAGTTTACGATTAAAACCTAAAAAAAATATTTTTACGTAGGAATGTGTGGACGGGGCAGCGGGTCACGGGCGCTACGCAAATGAGATTCCGCCGATAGCCACGTCACGTTTCGGTTGGGATCGACCCAACATTACTATCGAAACACGTTTCTGAATAAGAATCTACGGACACCTCACACTTCAAAATCGGTCAAGACGTTTACGGACATACACCCGAAAAAAATTACCTGAGACAGTCGGTAAAAACCGACTAAGGGGTTGATTTTCCTGGTCGAAGTATTTTTGTGTAACAATTTGTATTCAAACGAATAAACTGTTTTCTTACCTTCAATTTTATAAGACGGCAAACGAGCCTAACATCGCCTATTTTATAAATATAATACATCCATACAGATTACAAACTATCCGTACAATTCCGAGGCTGGAAATCGAACCTAGTAACCGAGATATAAATGTATGCCTTACTTTATTCACTTGGCCGGGGAGTCGTGGACTCGCTTCGAAATTATTTGCATTAATTTGAGTCTGATTTTAAAATTAGAAAATTAATCTTAAATGCAGGACAGGAAATCTTAAGCGCTAAGTTGCAGCGAGGCGAACGCGGGGAGTGTGCGTGTCGTCTGAACGCGCCCTTAGGTTTTTGATATAGTATAATTTAAAGGCAGTAAACCCGACATGAATTTGCAAAAATCCTGATGAATAACCCTCGAACTTATTATCGAATCGGGAAACAAAAACTATCAATTGCAAAAACGATTCAAAAATATGGAAGTTCTGAGGTAAAAAAATAAAATAGAAGCTAATTAACCTCCCTTTTTTCCAGTCGGTTAAAAACATTGTCGGGTTTTTCGAATTCACGAATTCTTAGAAATATATATATTTTTTTAATCGGTTTGCTGTTATCCCAAGGTCTAAAATAGGTAATTAAATCTGAGAAACCACGCCAAACACTTTCTTGCCAACGCAAGATATATTGTACATGACGGTACTCGTTAGTGCCCAGCGTGCGTCATAAACAGACAAATCGGGGCAATGTAATCTTACGGAATTTCGCACACGACGACCAATTGTCGGTGCCCGGGTGGCCTCGGATTATCCCAGGTCATCAGGGAATACTTGCTTCGGGGTTACCAGATACTAACTCCGAAAATTGTCATTTTAACAACAAAAAAACCTAACTCTGCAGATTGCTCTCCTAGCCCTGTTTCTGATGAACAATGAGTTGCAGATGCGTTGCCTACCTTCATGGACGATGGAGGGGACAAACAGAAAAAAGGATAATTCCATTCCCTGTCCATCCCCTCCTCATCCGTCAAATCCTCTTCCTCTTCCCATCCTTTCCTTATTAGAAAAGGGTAGGAGGGGGAAGAGGACTACAATTAGGCCTCCGGCACGTCACTCATCAGACGAAACGCAGAATACCTCCACTTCACGCCCGTCTTCTGTGACGTCGTGGTATTTCACCGGTCGAGCCGGCCCATTCGTGCAAAAGATGTTGTTATTGCGGGCTCTACCCTTCTTAGTCCTACAGGCATATCCCTCTACATTCATGTCTAAAAGCTCTCCTTGCCATATGTTAATTTGGCCGTGTTTCTCCGACTGTCACGTGACGTGACGTCAATCCTCCTCGGGAATACTTACATAATTCAAACCTCATAATTATACAATCATTTTAAATTCTGTACATTATTAATGAAAGATTTTAACGATAGAAGCGAGGGAGGTGTGCCAGGATCGCGTCAATGGCTGCCTACCCCTCTAGGTTACGGGCGTGAGCGCATATCTATTTAGAAACAACTAACGTGATTTATGGCAATTTTTTCACTAACTAATCTCTAAAGTCTAACGTTTGTACTCCTATTTTAAACAAATTGTACAATTTTTTTTTAAATGTGTAGTTTCTAAGCAGATTTCATACTTTACAATAGACCTGAAATTTAAATTTATTTGTACAGCATTAACTGCTTTTGGATTCGCACAGAAATATTCTGAAGCCAATATAAAAACACTAAAAAAAAATTCAGACACGCCGCATATAATCAATAAATTCTATCTTTCGCTTTCCAATCACCTTAAACATCTGTCCAATCACATACATGTGTGTAACGACTTGTAGGAGGGCAATAACTTATAACCTGGCAACTCCGGTGAGGTCGTCGGCCCACTGTGACACAGAACGGCGTACGTTGAACGCGGCCTAGCGACCCGAGCGACCCGTGCCACCCCCGCCACCCCCGAGGGTGTTCCGAACGCAGATAACAATCAATGCTTGTTTTCATGTGATAAATAGAAAAAAATGCAGCATCTCAGCTGATTATAGTTTGTTTTAATTAATTAGGGGAACAGAAACGGAATATTTGAAAAAACTTACTATTGTTGGCTTGACCGCTGAGATGGGGGTGAACTTAACATGGGCTCGCCTCAGAAGATTTGACAGAGGAGAGGGTTAGATAGCGATAGAAAATACATTTTTTTCTGATTATTTCCTTAGTTGCAATGAGAGGAATAGAAAGGCAATGCATCTGCAAATCATAAGCTTGTTGCAGATGGACGGAGGTAACTTAATATCATGAAGTGGACTATTCTGCGTTTCATCTAATGAGTGATGCCGGAGGCCTAATTCTAGTTCTCTCCCCCTCCCACCCTTTTCTTATATGGAAAGGATGGGAAGGGGAAGAAAACTTGACGGTGGAGGAGATGTACATATAGGAATAGGAAATTTTCTGTTTGTCCCCTCCTCTGTCCTCATTAGTTAGTTGCAGATGTCTATGGGTAGCAATCACTTGATATCGGGTGAACCACTTGCTTGTTTGCCACCTAGTACTATAAAAAAAAACAAACACTTCCTATTGGTACAAACATTACATCACAAACATACTATATGTATAGCATTACTACAATCTCTAGTTTTCAAGGTTGGCTTCTATTATTATCAGATGTTTATATCAAATCGATATTATCAATAACCTAAGCGTTGTTTTGGCTGGAAAACAAGGTTCAATTTCAAGGGGCACAGATAAAAATGTATCAAAAAACATTTTATCACAAACAATATTGATATCTGTGGCTAATTATATTCAATCTATTTAGAAAATAAAAAATCAGCCCTTAGATTTAACAGTGGTAGAGTCCGCAACAACATCTGTTGCATGAATTGGCCGGCTCAACTGGTGAAATACCACAACCTCACAGAAAACAGGCGTTTCGACTGATGAGTGAGGTTCTTCAAAGATAGGACGGGTAGTTGTAGAGGATTGTAGGGAGAGGGGGTTAACGGGGAAAGGGACCTGTTTATGGCCTCCTTTGTCCATTAACGGTAGGCAACACAACTAAAACTCATTTGCCTGTTTCGGATGTTTATGGGCAGCGCTCACATAACAACAGGTGATCCGCTTGCTCATTTGCCATCTTTTTCCATAAAAAAATATAGTTTTTTTCATTCATTCATTTAAATTTTCCAGTAATACAAGTTTATTGAGAGGTTGAAGTTAATTTTGTATTCTTACGAAATTCGTACATTTTACTGTTTTCTTTTTGAAACCTTCTTATATGATTACATGTGTCACAGTATTAATACCTCCTCCGGCAGTAAAAGATCATAAGGGCAGATGAACTAAGAAAAAATGGTCAATTCTACAGATAACTTGCCTCAAGATTTGGTTAAGGGGTATCAACGATTTATTGTAGCATCCAACGGAACAGATTAACTAAATTATTAGTAATGAGAAGGGGACAAGGCAGAAAAAGGTATATTACTAGGAGGGATTACCATTTTAGGGCGGTGGAAGCTCAAATACACGAGTACGATTTAGTGGGACCCTAAAGAACTGTTGAGAAACAAATCTTATGAAGAACTAAGTAAAATCTGTGAAGTAAACCTCACCTTGGTATTGCGCAAATCGTTGTTTATTTTTTTCCTCCAACATTCGAGCCTCCTCATTTTTCTTCTTTTCCTTTTCCGCTTTTTGTTTTTGGACTACATCACTGTGCCCAACAGGTACAATTGTGTTTTTACTTTTGAGGGAAGCTTCGTATTGGTCAACACTGTTGTACATAGGGGCATTTTCAACTGGTAACAATGTTTTACTTGATTGAAGAGTTTTAATTGGATCAAACTTTGAACTGCATGCACTTATTTCAGAATCAGAGGTAGAAGAATCTCCAGACATTGCACAGTTATTGTATTATTATAACTTAAAACCAAAACAACGATGTAAATATACACCGGTGTGACAATCGCATGACATTAACTGTCACAGTGGGTACGTTTCGTTTTGCCCACGAATTTTGTACCTTGACCATTTGTGATTTTTTAACTTAAAAATTGTTGGTCGCCTGATATAGAAATGTGGGATACATGAGTTGAGTTTTTTTTGTATATGAGTTTTATTCACAACTTTATACAAGTACTCGTAGTACACACGCACGTAGTACACAGAGACAATCATAGATGGCGCTGTTTCCAGTGAAGATAACAAATCTTAAAATAATAATAAAACTACTGACTTAAATAATATAAAAATACTTATATCATTATAATTTTAATACATATGTGTATATCACACCCCCAACTAAGCAGAAATTATTTTTTTTCTTTTTCATCTAGTTACAGATTTCAGTTTCTCTTAAAATAATGTTATAATTCAAATGACTAAATGTATTAAATCTAAAAAATCATTATATTAACTTAAGATTTGTCATTTCGCCACATATGTGCATCCTCTAATCTACGTAATACATTTTCATTTTAAGGAAAAAGGTCGTATTGTAAAGTCTTAATTAAAATTGCTTGTACGGGTATTTATAAGAGTAATTGCTTTTGTATAAACGAGTTATTAGCGAGTAGTGAGATGTTGTCCATTGGCACTGCTGCGCCGACTCACAAGGTCTTCAAAGTAATATGCTACAGGAAGTAGCGCAGCCGAGGCCGACCTCAGCGAATAAATCGTACAAATATTTTACAAGGGAAACTTCGCTTTAAAGTAAAATATAAAAAACAACAATAAAAACTTGTTTTGAAGGTTTTTATAAGTAGTTCTGATTGTTTTGCCATTTATAAAGCCATTTTCGTTACCAACTTAAAGTTTATTGAATTTAAGTGATTTGTTCTTTTAACAATTATCTGCATATGTTTAATTACATAGAATTACACGATTTTCCGGTTCGGTTCGGTTTTATTCAATCATCAAGTTGTCTCAAATGTTTTCGGCAGTGTAAACGCACGGTAAGACATCGTAGCCACCGTACGCTGCACCGCTGACCGCATTGTGTAATCGTTTTACAACTCCAGGTTATATCACGTATGTTACACACAAACCGTCTGACTGTCAACGTTTTACTATTATATATATGCTATATTTCTACTAAATTCTACATTTAATTTAGTGATAGCTTAAATTATATCCTCACCAAACTATAAAATTTTAGACTTTAAAGAAAACATAAGCAGGACGTTATTTCTGTCCAACATAGTAAAATTTGAAGATGAGTGCATTATGAGAATTTTTTAAATAATAATTTTTTTTATTCGCGTTAGACGATATTTGGTAGGGGAAAATGTTATAGGTCCGCGTGAACTACAAGCTCAAGATTTGTCAGCAACACGCGTTAACATTCTTATTCGAAATTAATTTCATTTATTTTTCTTGTACACAATTTTGAAATTTACTGTTCAGACAAAATGGTTTATTTTTTCTTAATTATTTAACAAAAATTGTACAATAACAATGCATGAATTCCTTTAAATCCCAAAATTAAAATTGAAAGCTTTAAGTATTACACCCTCAACTCTTCCGTTAGATTTTCTACTGCCTACTATTTCTTTTCAATAACATGTAAATATCGATATTCAAATGTGATTTCTCACACTTGAAGCGTTTGAAATAATCAAAACGTTTGTTGTTTTACGCGACATCGCGCCGTTTATAGTTTGACAGCTAGCCGTTGCCATGACGACGCCAACATGAACGCGGCATCACCGTTCCGTTCGCGTCATTCGGTTTCATTTCACTTTTCTTGTATCAGCTCAGCAATCAAGATAATTTTTATCCTTGCATTAATTTAACATGTATAAATAAATTATTTCATTGGGATTATTATATAGACTGAAATTTAGATTCCGTAAGTTTATGAAAACAAGTTAATATTTTTTCACATCTCGTACGCTATATAATAACAATAGAACAGAACCTGTTCTATTTTCTTTTTTGACGATGAGTTTTTTAAAGGTTTTTATAATTGTCTCATATTGTTCTCCTATGTTTTCTTTCCCTTTTATGATTTCTTCGAGTTTTTCAGGTATGATATTTATGTCGCCTTCCTTAACGAAAGCTGTACCATGAGACTCTATTAAAGTGTTCCCGTATTTGCTTAGCTGGAGCCAAGTTTAGAGCCATCCCTACCATTCTATGGTCTGTGTTAAAGTTAAGATTATTAATAATATTTACGTTCTTTACAGTTTTCATTTTGTTGCATAGAATATAGTCAATTTCGTTTTTGTTTTTTCCGTCGGGTGAACTCCACGTCCATTTCTTTGCAGGTTTTCTTTTGAAAAAGCTGTTTATAATACTAAGCAAAATTAATCAACTTATTTCCGTTAGTGCTCCTTTTTCCTACTTCGAACTTGCCAATATGGTTCCTTCTCCTCTTGCAGCTATACCGATCCTTGCATTAAAATCGCCCATTATTATCAAATTTTTATGGCATGTCTGTATAGCTGAGTGTAGATTCTCGTAGAAATCTTCAGATCTTTTCATATCTTGTTTTTTGCTTCAGTGGGCGCGTAGACTTGCACGTTGGACCATAATTCTTCTTTTTTATTGTTAGTTGTAAAATTTAATATTCAGAAGCTATCTTATCGGATACTCCTATAAATTCTTCAATTTTCGATCGTAAGTATTTTTTTTACTAGGAAGCCAACTCCAAACGTACCACATCTTTCCCCTTTGTAACAGAATATATACTTTTGGTGCTCTTCTATACCTTCGCCTATTCTTCTCACCTCACTCATTCCCAAGAAGTCATATTTTATGTTGTTCAAAGCCAATTCTAACTCTAATAATTTACCTTGAGATTTCAGGGACCTAACATTTAATGTAGCAATATCTTCAATAGCTTCTTGGGGTTTAAATTCATTCTTTAGAGGGTATTGGTCTCTTTTTCCCACGGCGACCACCCGGCTTGGGAGAGTTGGCTAAATGTGTAGTTCTTAAATGCTAATTAATATTTTGTAACGAATGTGGAAAAGAATTAAATCTTGCCTAGTAGTATTATATAATATAATAGTTGTCAAGTTGCTGTCAAACGATCAAATAGTGCCTCCAATCCCTCTTATAAACTAGTCTTAATTATTGAGAAATAGTGCTTCAAACAAAGTTATGTGCAGATCGCCACGTGGGGGACTAACTGGCGTTTATATTAAACTATAAGCCACTGTTTTTCAAGATAAGAATATCGAAGGAAGCTGAAGACGTAAATATTGTATTTGCTAATTATTTCACTCTTGAAGGTATCTATGAATTATTTGTTGTTAAGGATTGACGTGTGATGCAAAACAAACATTAGATGTGACGCTGACACATGTCAAAAAAAATCTATTAGAGTTGCCAGCACTCGAAAATATTTCTACCAAAAATAGATTAAACTAAAAACGTTCCATTTCATGCTATAGTATAAAAATATATAAGGATTTCGAAAGTTTGTTAAAATCTATTAAACATGAGATGGCAATTCAAATTAAAGAACAAACGAAGGAAATAAACGAAAACTTTTCGATAAAAATGGAAAAAAAATTACAACCCCTGATTGAAGAAAATAAAAAGTTAAAAGAAGGTTTTACTAAAATAAAAAATTATAATTAAAGAAGAATCATACACATCATAGTTTTTGGGTTACCCGAGAACGAAACATCTAAGGAAGAATTAGTACAGAAATTCATAAGTGAAATTCAAAAAATAGACATTGAGATAAATAAGCAGAATATAAACAACATTCATAGGATTGGAACTAAAGAGAGTACCAAAGGGAACCAAGGCCGGTAATAGTATCATTAATTAACTTATGAAAGAAAGAAGAAATACTTAAAAATAAAAAGAAAATTAAATCTGATATTTATATAACAGAAGATTTCCCTAAGGCAATTCTTGAAGAGACGCTCTCTGCAACCCCAGCTTGGGGAAGAGAGAAAGGAAGGCAACTTTTGTTGTATAAAATATGACAAGCTTGTTATAGGGAACAACAACATAATACCGAAAAAAGGAAACGTGAGCTCTCAACACCTAAGGCAAGAACCAGTTCCGATAAAGATATAAGTTCTCGAAAACTTTTTAAAACTAAATACCTACGACGTACTTAGGGCAAGATCTAATTCTCGCACCCTGTAGCATTTATATTCAATATTCATGTCGTATAAAATAAAACACGAAAGCGACTCGTTAAAATCATAAAAAAACATTACACAATCAGCTTTCCTATTGAATATTTATATAAACATTTTTTTTCATAGCTTTCATTTCTAAAAAAATTATTCATTCATCGGAATCCACAATCCAACATATTACTAATTTGAGAATGTCGTAAGAAACTTAAGAATAATTATGTAATACAGAAAAAAGAAAGCATCGTTGTATATTAGGAAGTATTCAGAAAACAAAAGTATAATTTCTTATTGTCTATGCCCAATAATTACGCGCAAGAGGAGGGGGGGCATTGTTAACTTTTTACATTACAATACTAAAGCACTCCATTCGTTTTCTACGCGCGCCGTGACGAGGCGAACTCTTCCGCGCATTGTACTTTGTAAACGGCATTTATATTCCTTTCATTATTCTGAGCTTCATTTTAATTACATAGCTTATTCAAACTCATTTTACATCATAATTGCTAAATGAGCTAATAGGATATTTCTGACCAACTTGATTAGCAAATCTTGATACATAATGTTTTGTATGAGTGTGTATGTTATCATATTGTGTCACAGGGCACTTACTATTTCAAGGAGTTTGATTGTAATTTTTGTAGATAGAACTAGGCATCTATGCATATCCAATCCACAAAATAATTTTAACATGAGAGACAGATGGATAGTTTCGTAAAAGCGCCATCTAATGGACAATAGATGAAGCATTCCTTGAACTCTTGAAAATTAAGTGTAATATAATTCATATTTCCGAAACTTATGCATAAACGATATAAATACCTATATATATTGAAGTTAGTTTGTTTCGTTGTTTTCAGAGGGACGTATGCGTGTAGCGCAGCGCATTGGATGGCAGCATCTATGCCGCAGGGACGCAGGTTCGACGGCCGCCGGAGCATCGCCAGGTGACCTCGGGGCACTGTCGCCCCGCTTACAATTACTCTCATAACAAAGTATTAAAATATTCCTTTACAAGTCTCCGTCACAAGTCTATAAAGTTGCCTTTTTTATGCAGATGGTAAATGAATTCGTTTCATTCACATAACACTTAGTTATTTTCAATGAACGTAATAAAACGTAGCACTCCTTATATTTCTTCACTTGCTAGTCGACTTCATAATAAACGTGACTGTGTAGAAGTGTGCTATCAAAACACATATAATATTTTATCGTTATAAAGTATAATACAATTTAAAATACGATAGAAACCTCTTCTTGTTAAACCAAAACAATAATATATAGAAATATCAGTCATTAAGTTCGGATGTACGCTGTCTAAATGGCGCCTAAGATCTTAAAGCGTTATTAATATTTTTGGGCATATTCTATGAGGGTAAGGAATTTCTTTATGAAATGTGCGACGCACGTTTTAGTATCACTTTAAAACTATTAGGTAAATGTTTTTATTGAACAACTAGTCAAGTGAACAAGCGGCTCGCCTGGTGTTACAGATCGCTTTGCCCAAAATTTAATAGAATTGTCCTTCAACGTTTGATTGAAATAAGCCTTCAATGTTTTAAAGACGTGAAAGCCTACGCCTTACATTTTCGCAGGTTGATGCTGAAGAGGAGCGGATTGCGGGGGGTGAGATAGCCTGGCCGCGAAGCTGGCAGTAATCGCCGCCCGCCGAGCCACAGCCACCAATCTATCGCAGACAACGACAATACAACGCCAACCGTCATGTGTTCCAAGCAACTTAGTACCTAAGCAACGTCAAATTAATTACATCGAATAATGAACGATCCGTCCGAAACGCTGCCAAACGTTATAAACGAATTTAATCATAGTGCTAATAAACTTAAGTGTATAGATCGCGTGTGCTAGTGTTAGTGAGCTTTAAGACAGCGCCATCTGGCGTGCAGTAGGCGCGACAACGTGGCGGGGACGCATGCGCCATCGGGGCCGGCGCTGGCGATGCCATTTATTGAAGACGAGTGGTGGACAGCCGAAAATGAGGGCAGGATGGTCGACCTCTCCAATTGCCTGCAGGTTCGTACTTTTACTTACTAGATAAAATTACAGCCTGAATTATCTGATTCCCGAATCTCAACCATCGGTCAGATCGTCAGACAGTGTATCACTTTTTAATAAGCTTAAATCATCATCAAAATCATTTGAAGTTGCTATTTACATTTACATTAAGCATCGAAAAAAAAGGATAGGTAATTTTTACACTTCTATATATTTAAATAAGCAATATCAATCATCAATCACCAAAAGATAAAGAAAAAAGCAGGAGAAGACGGCAAGGGGCTTACTTCTCAAATATAACGCAAACGACTACACTACTAAATCATTTTTTATTTTATTTATTTATTTATTTAACTTATGCATGGAAGACTTACAGCTAAAATTTAACATGAGTAGCATTAATATAGCAATTGTACAGCCAAGTCTTCACTTATAGATACAGATTAACAAATTTAGAAATGTGAGCAAACAAAGCATCAAAAATTCAAACAGTAAAAAGTGTAGGCATTTTAAAAGACAAACACAAAGTCGATCCCGCCGCCATACCGTGTATCTTTCATCAAACAATTCGGAGTCTAACATACCGCTAACTAACCACGTCTCTGTCAAAACAATAACATCATATGAATTTAGTAAGACCTGTCGATAAAATGTCTCTGTTTTGGTTCCAAGGCCTCGTGCGTTTTGTTAAAAAATATTCAACCTATGTCCATAAACCATAACTGGAAACAGAAAACAACATTTTTTTAAGAAACATTATAGTAAGTTAAAGTATAGTTATATATCAAAAATAAATTTAGCACTAATTTTATACGTTGAAAAAGCGGGTAGGCCAAAGCTAATTTAAGAATAAACCAATTCACGTTAAAATTATTAGACATTATATCGTAGACTTTAACAGACATTATAAAGAGTGGGTACATAATAACAAATTGTATGATGCAAAAGCCGATTAAAAACGAATAGTTGTAAGCAATTGCGTGAGGAGGCAAGCAGTAGTGAGCTGTTTGTGCAAGTACATACGGTATGTTTTTGTTAGTTAACACGGTTAATGTGTAAAACATTTTAAGACAGTGGCAAGAACGTTTATTATAATTATTGATATTATTAAGTACTCATTCAGTGATGTTTTAACTGCATTTTGACTTTCGTTGTGTTATAATTCCAGGACGCGGTGACGGGCGGCGGGCAAGCGGCGGCGCTCCAGCAGATGGCGTCGTCGCTGGGCGAGCTGTCGCAGGCCGAGATTAGCAATATCGTGGGGCTCGCGGAGGCGGACGCCGACGACCCCGACGACATCCTCAAGCAACTAGGCGAGACCGCATTCGACAACTTCGACACATTCTTCACGGACCTTACCAACTCTACCGCCACACCCGTGCCGCCCATCGAAATTAAGGTTTGTACTTTATTTTATAGCACAAAAAGACATACCACACACATTGTAATAGATTAGTCACCGTCTCTTGTGCCTTATCTTATGATTGTCAGCCTTTTTAATGAAGAACGTAGTTAGTAGTCGAACGTGTCGAAAAGGTCGAGCAAGAGGTGAACGAACGTATTCAATGAACCTGATGTAATTCAATTAACGTTACCTTTCTTCCACCATCGACCTTACCACTTTTTCTTGTAATTTGTTAAATGATGTGGTTGTATTAAAAATCGTTTTGTAGAAAGAGATTCATTCGTAGGTAATGAAAAGAGGATTACCTACATCGTTTATAACGTCCGGGCACTCATTTTATAAAGATTTAATAAAGATTGTAAATACTTCAATTCAAATATTTAAAAAAAATATATCTTCCAGTACTAAATTTAAATTATACATTTTTTCTTGTCACATATTTCAGCAAGAAGAAAACAACAATATATCGCCGGCGTCCGGGAGCCAAATTCAAGGCCCGTACTACCAACAGAATCAGATCACAGTGCCCAACAATGGACAGCAACGGCTCCAGCAATTGTTGCGGACTGGAACTAGCGCCATCAACAATGCGGTTGCAAATAATATAAGCAATGGCCGCTACAATATTGCGTCTGCAAATCCGCTACTGGCAGAGAAACTGGCCGCGACATCTAGTGGCATAAAGCAAGAGCCCATGAGTACGGATTATAATGGAACGGGAATGAGCTATGGAAACGCTTCGCCGATGCAGCGAGTGCCGAGTGGAAAGCCGCAGGTGCATGATGCTGGTGGAGGTAAAGGTAAGTTTTATTAATGTCTGTGCTTTTGCTTGCCATAAATACAAATTTTGTTTGTTGAAACAATGCCATCTATTGACCGGTAGCAAAAGTTCTCGCATTCATCCAGCATTGAAAAGAGGTGAATTCAAATAGATGTCGCTTATATAATATAACTTCTAGTTTAAATGTTCATCGTTAGATGTCGCTGTACGCTGTTCATTGCACATTCCTCGTTGCACCTGCTCGGTGCTAATGCAGTTTTCTCTTGCGATTACAATCCACTTTTAGTTTCCGCTCGAGGAAGTACCGACGATTTTCCTTTCGCGATCCGCTTTTACCTCGCGAAAGTTTTGTTGATGTCTCATGATAATCTTGCACGAGACCTAATCGTTGCTTTACGGAGATTGTTGCAGCTTCCAGTTATAACGATATTACTATTAATAATTCACTTAGAACACTATTAATGTTTATTATAATTTTCATGAATTGTTGTTTATATAATAATATCTAAATCTGTTTGAGGAAATACAAATTTATTTCACAATGCTGTACAAAACGAAGAGTTTTATTATACGCAAACATCTGTTGTGTTGTATGTTCGTAATGAACTACTAGCATATAAAGTGTATCCGTACGTACTATCACGATAGTATTGGATAAATAACAAAAATAATAACAGGAATTATTTATGTTGACCAGGGACATAAAAATAATCCGAACCTTAAAGTCCCGCAGTTGTGTATCCTGCACTGTTTGACTCCTGTCTGTTTTGCTGTGTGGAATGTATAGACCCAGAGGGTTACGGGTGTATTTAATTGAATTAGTAAAAATTGCGTGTCTGTGTTTACACGCTATTCTCTAAAACCATCCATTGAATTTAAATTCCCTAAAATTCATTCGTCCATCATATTTAAGTTTATGCGGGTATTATTTAACAGCGGTAGGGCACTCAACATTAGTTGCACGAATGGGCCGGGTCGACCGGTAATACTAACCCCTCATTTCGCATTTCGTCTGTTGAGCGCGGTGCCAGAATTTTTTTAGGTTCTAAGGACTAAGCGAATGTGCTCATGTTGTTTTGTAACAATGTAACAAGTTCACAGCTTGTGTGCACAACGCAACACGATCCCGCGGCGGTAACCCGAGGCCTACGGAAGTGAAAGCCTTACCGCCTCTCAGTCTATACCTACTTTCTTTTACTAGAATAATATGGAAATCTCTATCGAGATGCAAACTTTGTACATCTTGTGATAAAATTGCTTGAATTGTTATTAATTATGTCTCGCAATTGAAAGAGTGCTTGTGGACTTTTGTAGTTGTAATATTCTGGGATATATAAACCATTATTCATCAAGTCATGTTACCAGCTGTGCCGTGAAGTGTGTTAGCCAAAGATAAAATGATTTACATAGTAAAGTAAAGGAATTAATATTTGTTTCATTTTATATAGAACAAGCTGGCAAACCAGCAATCTATTAGATAAGCATCTACACCATATGAGTCCCAGATGCGTTGCCTACATGTAATGGATAAGAGGGGATAAACGGGAAAGAAGATATTTCTTTTCCCCCCTCTATCATGTCCACGTCCGATCATCTTCCCTACGTATCCTTATTACGAAAGGATGGGAAGAGAGGACTGAAACAGCAGAATTCTACTTCAAGCCTGTCTTCTGAAGTCGTGGTATTTCACCGCTCGAGCCAGCTAATTCGTGCAACAGATGTTGCGGACTCTACAACTGTAAATTTGTTGTCATATTTAGATATACAGATCGAATTAAAAAATCGTACCCCAATTTTATAATGCCTCATTTATGTGTACACGGCGCGCCTGTCAGTCAAATGCAGGACAATCGTGTCTACGAACGGATTCTTTTCTCAACATGGACGACACGTGTCCAAAAAATTTTTTTGAAAATATTTGTTGTATTATTTTTATTTTCAAAGGAGACGCGTATTTTTTTTGACTTCGGGAAACTGATTATCTCTCGTTCAATTCAGAAGAAACTATATAACATGTAGGTCACAGTGACTAACCATTAAGTGTTTGGAGTTGATAAATATTTTTTTAAATTATCCTGTTATTTGGGGTCGGCACAATACGACCGTCCATACCTGACTAGTAATCATTAAGTAATATTGAAAACTCTGTTAATTCTTATATTCTGTTAACATATCAACCGGGAATTTAAACACAAAATAAAACTTCGATACTAACTTTAAAGTTGCGTTACTTAATTAGTTTCATCTCGCCACAGCAACTTCGGGACTTCAAAAAAGATTTCACGTGACTAGATTAGACGAATGCTTTTTGTAGTTTATCGTCGCACAATTTTTTAGGTATAAATATTAAGGACACAATGCTCGCAGGACGGTTGGGCGATGGAGCCGAAAGCGCCTGGACTGAGGACCTATGCAGCGTATGCAAGTCTGCCACACCATGGACCTATCGTTTGAATTTTGCGAGGGCCCACTGAATGAAGGCCGATGTCCAACAGTACCGTACTTACATCTACTACTTATAAGCTAAAGTCTTCATAGGTTTTTCTTTTTTTTTATTCGGAGTAAATCATAAGATCTACATCTAGACATATCCTGAATAAATGAATGGGTTACGTCTGATTATGGACATTACAATCCACTTAGTGGTCACATTGAGCGATAGGGCAGGACGCCGTTGCACTTTACGTATGCGGAAGATTATTTTTTTCTAGATTAAGCTTTATGTAGGATTTTCTTCACAGACCTTCATAGATTTAATTTCGGCTTATTATTAATGTAATTGTGTTTCATGTGAAATTAAAATAATAATAAATCAGAAAGGGACCGAGAGAGGAACTGAGCCGTAATCCACCACGCTGGTCCGGTGCGTGTTGATGGATGTCACATGTTTTCGAATTTGGTGGTTCTAGGACATGCCGGTTTCTTCACGATGTTTTCCTTCACCGTTTTTGGAGCAGTGCTTGCCCGGGTTCGAGCCCGCAACCTACAGTACGTAAGTCGAGGCCTAAACCGGTGAGCCACCACTGCTCTAAATTAAAATATGTGACCTTAAAGGTTATTTAGGTCAAAGGGAAAATGATTCAAAACATTATAGAGACAATTCCTCAACTGAATTCCTAGTATGGCTGAAATAACATAGAAATCTATATGGCGCAGCGTGTCAAGGTGGCCGCTTGGTGGTAACAGAGTGACCCAAATAGCACGTGACGTGATGTGACGCCGTGTCGCACCACGATCGTGTCGGGCTGTGTCGCATCATGTTTACGGAAAACTTTTCATCCCAAAATTACATTTCATGTAAAATTGTTTGCTTGACGTGTGTTTCCACTGGTGGCATATCATGTTCATGTTCCTCTGTATTCTTTTCTCTGATGAAAAGTGAGATGGCAATATGTTTTCTGTGAATTTTTTCTGTTGACATCAATGACATCTCCACCTAGATCTTTGAGAAGTAGATTTATGTATTGTGTAGCACAATACACCTTGAGGTTTTGATTAACAGCGACATATTTTAGAGGTCAATAAATCTGAAATTGATTTGATTATTGCTATGTAAGGCTGCCAAGGAAATATTTTCCTAAAAATTGTATCTTTTTTGTATCATACGTACCGACGGCGGCAAAAAGCAGGTTGTGTTTTTTTGGCTCGTAATAAATTGAGTCGTCTACCTTAAATGCCAGATAAGTAGCTGGTTAATTGAAAAAAACAGGATATGCTAAATACGGAAATTGTTTTGGTTTCCATAAACAACATTAATTTGATTCTTTTCTAACAATAACCAAATTTGAGTAGAAAATGTTCTGTTTATCAGTATTTACCACGTGTAGTGTATAGCTGTCTCTTTCTACTTCGTCTAAGTTGTATTTTTTTTCTCTCTCGAGTAACAAAATGTTGCCACATGTGACGCTGTCAACACATTTCGATTCTCGTTCAAAACTCGAATCGCCACCGTCCAAGAGGGTTTACTATAAAACTGAAATCGAAGTTTAACAATGATTTGAATGCGCGAATTATCATTATGTATTAAGCATAAATATTTACCAGATTTGATAGATATTTGTTTAGGAATACGATTATAGGACAGGCAAAGTGTACTTTCGGCAGCTCTAGGATAAGCTGTGGAAATTTTCTTTTTAGATGTCGCGTTCTTGTGGCCAATTATTCGGCTTATATCGCGCCGCGCACGCGCACGTCGCGCTCGGGAAGGCCGACACGGGCACGGGCTTTGTAAAAACAACAGTGATTCGGTATTTCGTAAGCGTTTCGTTTGTAAATTCTCGTCCGCACGTCGCAACCCCTCCCCGCACCCCGCTCGCACCCCGCGCACGCGCGTCTCTGAATCACATCTTTTCCTCGTCTAAAAACACGCATTTTTTTCGTTGATGTATATTGTTTGTCTCAAGATATTTATATATAATTATTTTGTTTATAAAAATACTTACTACCTTTCCGTAATCAATGTATCACGTTACGAGGTACAAAACAGAGCTGAGACCTTTGTTTCAATAAATTATTCGGTACTACAAGCCCGACAAATGGACAGAAGCGTCCCTACCAGGGAACCTGTACTGGTCACAATCCTAAGAAGTATTTAATTAAACTTACCCAGTCATAAGTCAAGGGCAATCGATATCCTTTTTGACCCTGTCGAAAAACCCTTTCGCCACCGCTAAAAGTAAAAATGTCATGTAACCTTTTTTCATCTAATCTCAATCAACCAATAGGTCCCCATGACACCGATGTACAAATTCAGTTGCTACGTAAATTTAAACTACTGAATTAAATTGCAAATTAAACTTTATCGTGAATTCCATTTATTTGAATATCTGCACAAATGTCCTAAAATAAAAAATGCATTCTCATTTAATACAGTTTGCTCAGAGTATCACTAGATGGCGCTTATGCGTATCCAACCGACATAGTTGTTAACTGACCTACCGCAAGAGATCCGCGATGGTCCCGCGTTGTAATAAAATTGATTGTTACTAGGCTACAGTCACAATTTGCAGTGTACCCGGTAATTGAATTTAATTCCTCCATTCCCTTGGCCTCGTCGTTTGATAAATTTGTCATAATTATCTTGACACAAATAGTACCGCTAATAGAACAAGCGATGCAAATATCTTTACATTTTAGGTCTATAAAAGGCAAACTTTAATCTTTTTAAGACGATCTTGTGATTGCATAAAAGTATAATATAAAAGATAAAATGTATTCTGAATAACTTAAGAACCATAGACTATGATTTTTCTTAGGCTCAACGGCAGCTCTTTGGCTAATTGGATCTGTTGATTTTTGACGCGAGCATCCGCAATCCGTGCACGCAGCGTGCGTCACGAGTGACGCGTGTGTGCGTGAACCATGACCCCGTTTTCACTGCGCGGGCGCACGCGTCCGTCTCACTTTTAAAGAGCGCGTAGAGTACGGAGCAATGTGTCTGTGTGTATGTTTGTGAGATGGTAGTGTTATGTCACACGAGATGCGTTCGATTGCGACGCGAGCGCCCGTATACCGCTGCGTGGTTTACTCTATTTCAGTTTATCGTAAATAAGCATGGAAAGTTCTCGATTCTTGCGAGGTTCATATGCATTGCAGTTATCGTATGCATTTGATACACATCCCTACTAATATTATAAATGTGAATGTAAGTTTGTTTGTTACGCTTTCACGTGAAAAGTACTCAACCGATCATCATGAAACTTTGTACACATATTCTTGGAGATAGAAGTAATATAGGATACTTTTTATGAAAAAAATATATAAAAAGCGAAGTATGTATGTTCCCTATAGACTCTGAAACGGCTAGACCGATTTTGATGAAATTTACAGGGATTGTCCATATTGGCACATTCCTGTGTTTGGTAGCGATCGGATCAACATAATACCCGGGCGAAGCCGGGGAGGGTCACTAGTTACTTTATATGTTTGTGATTTCCGAGTCCGGTTTTCAGCTAAATATTCGTATACTGTCTACTAAATGTAAACCAGAAATTATAGATAAGGCTTCATTACAAGCGAGCGAAATTGTTGACCTAATATTAAATATTCACCGACAATTGACGATGACGAATCTGCAACGAGAAGTCAACTGGTCTCATTGAATGATTCGACATAATCGTAAAAGTAAATTAATAATATTAATTCTCTCTTATGATATACCAACATCAGGTATGGCTGTAGGCTATTGATTTGTGACAATTGCAGCAGATGAAATATGTATTATGCGGCAAGCTAGTGCATGTGGTGCGGCGTTACCTTGGGCGTAGTTAGCAGGGCAGCGCCCGGCCTAGCGCGCGAGCTGTAAAGTATGTTACACACTGACGGCAACTCTAATATTTATATATTAGTAAAGTCTCAAGTCTCATGTCTTACTGGTGTCGAGAGAATAGACGAGCTCTTCACCGAGCGTATTAAGACCTGAACATAGGTGGTCAGGTACCCATACCCCGGGTACCTTGTAATTAAACCCACAAGGATCCCAGTACGCGGTTAGGAAGGCTTATTTATGCATATATAATTAACAGTCTTTTTTACGCTGAATCGAAATTGAAAAATCCATACAAGGCGCCCAATTCCTATGTTCTATTATCGGTTTCAATGAAGAGTCCAGCTTATTTCAATGTAATCCCGGATCGTTTCTGGACTTCCTTGTTACGTATCTAATAGTAAATACCAATTCTTTCTCCATAACGCCCAAATTGATAATTCAAATCGGGTCCATATCAAAGTATAAATAACAGTTGAATTATAAGAAATTGTCAAATATTTAGTACGTTGTTTATTTTTTATACTGTATACATGGAAAACGAGAAAGCTTTGCACCTGATATCGTGCGACCGCTACCCATAGACATCTGCAACAAGCTAATGAGTTGCAGTTTCATTGCCCATCTTTAATAGAGAAGGGGAGGTAACAAATAAAGGATATTTTCATTATTTATCTATCCACTCCCCCGTCAATTCTTCCCCTTCCCATCGTTTCCCTATTGATTTTGATGAGGCCTCCGGCACCTCACTCGTCATATTAATCCCACAATACTTCTACTTTACGCCTGTCTTCTGTGAGGTATTTCATTCGTGCAAGAGTTGTTGTAGCGGGATCTTTTTGTAAAATGTAATAAATTATTTTCTGTGGATTATTCTAAATAATAACCAATCCGGTAATAATAATAAAGTAACGCGCCGAGCCGAGGCTGCCGAGGGAGCCCTAGAGCTACGTTACTCTTAAAGAGGCTTAGGCTAGGCGACCTCTGCGCCCTGCCGCCTCGAGCCCCATGTAGCTGTAAATGCCTTTAGGAAACCGTGACGTCAGTAAAAAAAAATTACAGGCTCAGCAGAGACTACACAGACTACTGCCGGCTCGATGTAAGTAAGAGTTATCAGATGTTTGTTGTGGGGCGGCCTACTTATCGCGTCACAAGCGACGTGTGTACAACACGCCTCATTGTCATTTCAATTAAGCGTTGTCTTGTTCTGAAAAGAGATCGACTCAAGAGACCAGTTAGTAACAGGGTTTGTTACAACTGTTTATTAATTACAACCTCGTTCTAAGCAGATGGAACAGTTTGTGCATGCTTGAAAGGATTGCGGGATGGTTTAGATTCACAATTGGTAGGTGGCTCTGGCAACGGTTTTCAGTTGTTTTTTTGGTGAAAAACTACAGAATGTTAGCTTAATTCGTGTTAGTAGGTGAGCAAACGTCCATGCAGGATGCCGGCCCGCTCCGCTAGTTGGTACCACAAGTTAGCTAAAGGCTTTCGAGGCGGCTCGTGGATTTAGCTAAGAGACTGGTAACGGAAATCACAACTGTAAAATGTTATGTTAATATATAATAGACAACGCAAGTACAGTCACGGCCGTAAAACTGAGCTCAATCCTATTTATTAATGGTTTGATTTTATTTATGGCTTGGTATTTAACAAATATTTAAAAGAATAACAGGTTCCTTATAGCTTAATTACTCAACTATAAATAATTATTGTTTCTATTTTCGAGCTGTGAAAATATACAGCTAATTTAATTTCATGGTTAACTATTATAAATAAACAGCTCACTATAAATAATTAAATATTTTAATAATAAATAAATATGCGCTCACGCTCGTAACGCATAGGGGTAGGTAGAGATCATAGATTTGCATTTGGCCCGAAATTTAATTTCAATTGATTAATTTTTAATAATACGACATATAAACGTGTCCGTTAAAATCGAGTCGCTTTAAAATATTTAAACAATCCTTAATAAATATGTGTTGCGTATCCGGGCGGTTGTAAGGGATCCAATTTATTCCGCTGAATGTACCTCATCAAGTGAACAGGCGTTACCTCCTTGAAGCAGTACGACAACCTTATCTATGTCAATGACAACGGAGCACACATACACACTAGTGTCATACACACACGGCGCAAGTGGCACACATCCTGATCGCACGCATGCAGTTGATTGCGAGCGATGTATCGAAATAGGGTTGCCAGATAAATTCACGGAAAGTCCCAAGATTTATATAATTTGACATAATTATTACTGTGCACAGATAACTAATAATTTTTGTTTGGTATAATACGTATAGGGATTCCATATATCTAGTCAGTTTCAATCACATAGCAGGGGAAATACAATAAGCCCGTGACCACAGAATAGAGAATTTAAGTCATATAGGAAACAAATTCGCAGTATACAATGCAATTTGCAACGCAAAAAGCTTAATAATTTTTTATCATAATTTTATTTTGTTATGTTCAAAGCAATGATCTATGTACAATCAAAACCAATAAAATTATTTTAATTTACCTTCTCAAAAATCATAAGCCATATTGTATATTGATTTCGGGAAATAAAAATGGCTTAAATCTCGGGAGATTCCAGTAATCCTGGTAACTATGGCAGCATGAGTGCGATCTGTGTCCATTTTACGCGGCTATTTAAAGGACATTTCGTAGGAACGTGTCCTATTTTAGCGGCGGGCGAGCGGAACCGGCGCGCAGTACATTTACATCGTGCACTTGTGGGACATTTTTCTCGCAATTGATTAAACATTATACAGAATAACTTCACTCGTGTATTGCTTAGTTTCAATAAACCGATTCAATACCGATTATAAAATAAAGGTGTGTTCGCTTCTTCGGTCTTCTCACGGAACCAAAGGAGTTCCATCCTCTACCGGCACCTATCAACTTAAAGACTTTTGAATTCTACTCCTAAGTTTGGAATAAACGCGGTAAAAAATACTAGAAGCGTCTTCCTAGAAATTCTATTAATAATGGGTCCTAAAGTCGATTCCCAGCAATGACACAATTGGAGTGAAATTGGTTAGGTAGTAATAAGAAAAAGGTCGGTGTAATGAAAATGCTATCTGTGTGAATAATTAACAAGTAATATCATACTGAATACTATATGATCAAATCGTAAAATGGTTTTAATATAACAGTGGTAAGGCTTTATAACATCTGTTGCACGAGACCGACTCGACCAGTGAAATAATACGTCACAGAAAACCGGTGTCACGTAGAAGTACTCTGCATTTCGCCTGACGAGCGAGGTGCCGGAGGCCTAATTTCAGTCCTCTTCCCCTTCCCACCCATTCCTCATAACGAACGGGAACGGAAACGGGCCCTCTGTCCTCTGTCTGTGTAAGGTAGACAACGCATTTGCTTGTTGCGGATGTCTCTGGGTAGCGGTCACTTAACATCAAGTGAACCTCTTGCTCGTTCGCCAGCTTCTCCCATAAAAAATAGTCTTTGCCCCCATTGGAACACGTTGAAAATTGCTAAGCAAATCTCCATACGTACTTATGAAATCAGTTCACCTGCGTAACCCAGAGGGGTACGTAGAGATCATGTATTTCCATTTGGCGCGATCCTGGCACACCTGTACCTCCTACATTCGCACATCTACGCATACATGCTCGTCGGTTATGGGTGCTCCTTATATCTCCCTTTTTTAGTAAGTCACTAATCTGATTTGGGCATGTAGAAAGGATGAATGAAGAGAGAGTAACGAAACAAATTTATGTTGCAAAAGTGAGTGGCAGTGTTGGTAGGGGACGGCCTAGGAGAACTTATATCGATCAGATTAGTGGCTTATGGTACAATGGACTGAAATATCCGTTCACCAAAATCCAACCAAAAAGAATTCGCGAGCCCACATAGTGAATAGCTCAGTGCAGTAGTGCCCCATTCCTTTGGTTTAGTTTGGCTCGTCTTATGGGGCAGTCCCGTGCCTTCAGATTATTCAGCCAGACATCTATGTTACCAGTTACCGAAAGGTATCAAAACAAAATGGTAAATATTGCATTTTCTAATATTTTAAGTAGGAGTTATGTTTTACCTGTCATTAACATTTCTTCGGAATGTATACGTTAGCGGGATGCGGTCGCGGCCGTCATCCTAGATGTGTCACCGATACTGCGTCAATTTTGTGTCACTACGGGTTTTTTTTACAATAGTGACTTCATTGGATCTGACCTAAATTTTAATAGAACCAAACGGATGTAAACTCGCGTGAACAGAACATGAGAATTACATTGTAATAAAAATAGTAGGTGGCAAACGAGTACGCGGTTCACCTGGTATCAAGTGATCATGACATGACATGACATAAGCATCCGCAACAAGAGTTGCAGATGCACTGGCTTCCTTTAATGGACAGAGGAAGGGATGAACAGAAAATGGTTATATCCCTTACCTATTCACCTCCTCCACCGTCAAATCCTCTTCCCCTTCCCATATTATTCTTAGTATCAAAGGATGGGAGGGGGAAGAGAACCGGAATTAGGCCCCCGGCATCTCACTCATCGACGAAATGCAGAATAATCTACTTCACGCCTGTCTTCTATGAGGTCGTGGTATTACACCGGTCGAGCCGGCCCATTCGTGCAACAAATGTTATTGCGGACTCTACCACTGTTAAAATTTCAAACTACTAGGCCTAGAGACTTGAAATTTTGCACAGAGATTTCTGTTATTACGTAGGCTATGACTATGGTAGATTATTTCCCAAATTCATTTCCTAAAGGGCTATTTTACAATCCAATATAATATATCTATCTAATAAATCAATGGAACAGTAGTGGCTCAGCGGTTTAGGCCCCGACTTACGTACGTGTACAACGTGTACGTTGCGGGTTCGTACCCAGGCAGGCGCTTTACTTTGTGTAATTTATTCCATCACCACTTCCCCAAAAACGGTGAAGAAAAACATCGTGAGGAAACCGGCATGTCTTACAACCATCAAATTCGAAGACATGTGACATCCAACTCGCACTGGGCCAGCGTGGTGGATTACGGCTCATTCCCTCTCTCGGAGAGGAGGCCTGTGTCCCTGCAGTGGGGAACATTCTAGAAAAGGTTGATTTATTATTATTTATTATCTTATGTATCAATAATTATAAATAGTGTTCACTTTTACACGCTGGGTATAAGTCGATTATATATAATTGTTTTGCACATACACAGTGAGGGTACTTTTAACCCGAATATAAATGCATTTTGTATCCTCTTGTTATAAAAAATCTACGATGTATAATTGCAGTTAATTTGTTACATAGAAAGCAATCGATAGGATAAATATTATATTTACCTTCAGAGGACCTTCGCCAGTGCTAATGGTGTTTATTGTGGCATAGGGCTTACCTATAAAAGTTTTAATGACTTAGTTATGTCGATAATCTAAAAAAAAGTGTAATATAAAATTATGTGATGTCGGCAGCCTCCCAGCAACTACCTTACACTTCGGCTTCAAAAGTTCTAAGACTTTTGAATAGTAATCTTGGTGATCGGGCATTTTTTTTATAGTACTAGGTGGCAAACGAGCAAGCGGTTCACCCGATGTCAAGTGATCGCTACCCATAGACATCTGCAACTAACTAATGAGTTGCAGATGCGTCCACCTTTAATGGACAGAGGAGGGACAAACAGAAAATGATTATTTCCGATTCCTATACATCCTCTCCACCGTCAAGTTATCTTCCCCTTCCCATCCTTTCCTTATAAGAAAAGGGTGGGAAGGGGGAGAGAACTAGAATTAGGCCTACGGCACCTCACTCATCAGACGAAACGCAGAGTACTTCTACTTCACGCATGTCTTCTGCGTGGTATTTCACCGGTCGAGCCGGCCCATTCATGCAACAGATGTTTTTGCGGGTTGCGTTTGTTTTAAAAACGTAAAAGCATGTTTTGTTTAGTGTTACATTTGTTCCGTTGCCAATTTCTTTTTCAAGAGGCTTAAAAGTGACATTAGAGTCGTCAAAACTCCGTACTAACTATAAAGGTCAAACTAATTTATTGTGAACACGCCCAAAGTGAGGTAAGGTCAATTAAAAACGCGCCAAAAACCTTACGATGCAAAATAAAGCGGCAGAGTAGAAATACAAAATAATGTCCTTAAAGAATACCAACGTCAAGTAGATTTTTATATTTAGTAATTTCAGCTGACCATTTTCCTTAACCGACGTGAAATCTGACAAAGTACCCGTACCCATATGCATTTAGTTTCAGGTAAATCGTTGTTCATTTGACCGCTTTCGAATAAAGAATATCTATATAATCCCTACTAATCATCCAACTAGCATCCCCTTAAATCTGCAATTGGAATTCATGGATTCCTCAAACGGCTGACGGATTAGTCCGATAACATTTAAAGTAACAATTAAACTGAATTATTTTTGAAGAGCATCTGTGTTATTTTTTAATTAAAATATTTAATCGTTAATAATAATTTAATTGATTATTAATAACAGTGATTAACGAGTTAATCAAGAAATTTACATGACCTGTAACAAGAAACTGTACTTTTGGGGGGAAAACTGCATTAATCTATGTATACTGTTCCCGCGACTTCGTCTGCGTCCAATAAAAATGTCTTTTCATCGAGTAAAATTAATAAAAACCTAATATTTTTTAGTTGCTACAACCATGTGCAATATCATCTACGAATACGAATCACACCTGTTCTGTTGAACCTTGTTTTTTTTCTGGAAATTGAATTAGTCTTGCTTTGATTTTCTTTTAATTCGTTCGCTATATTTATATATAATATTATAATTACCACATGGACGGTATGACAAAAACAAAGAAAGAAAACGGAAAAAGATGGATGACGGACGGTCATAGACAAAAATATCAATGAATCGGCATGCGATCTATGGTTGCGTTCAATATTATCAGTTTTGTTAAAAAAAAAAAATTCATTTTGATTAATTTTGTGTTTACATGTTGCATCTGGGTCAATAGTACGGAATATCAACGATACTCAAACGTCAAAGTGACGTGTACAGAGCCTAGATTGGGAGGGAAACGTTAATAAAAGAACGTGCGCTCCGTATTCAATCATCATTATAGTACCAACGAACGAAGAACAAGTCTCCGACATATATATGGATATGCTTGTAAACATTAGTGGTATAAATCGAGCTTCAATTTTGAATTTGTTGGTATATATTTTAATTAATTAAAAGCTTCTGTCGAAAAGAAAACAAAACTAACGTCATATATCAATAATTCATTTATAACCGTGTAACTTGACACTGACGTCATTATGAACAGTGCGAGATAAAAAAAACTCCCATTCGGAGCTCGAGGCGGGCGCCACTTTAAAATCACGTCATTAATTTAAGTCGTCCGTGTCATGTCTTTACCTAGACCTGCAAACAAGAAATTAATAGTGGCTTGTTTTAGAGTTGTGCTACATCCTAGCGAAAACCACAAATCCTGATTGTGGGACCCGTACATGTAATCTAGCTAATTATAACGAATGCATTCATTCATCAGTTTGTTTGTTACGCTATCGCGTAAACTACTCAACCGTAATATTGCACTTATATTGTAACCTTTTATCCGAAAAAAAATAAAAAAAAATCCCCAGGGATAGGTATATTGGAAATCGTCTGTATGGCATTTTATTTTTGATTTTGACATGAAATCACCATGTCAACCGATAACAAATAACAACCAAATTATAATACGCGAAATCAAATTACAAAAGTCTCTGGGAAGATAAGAAGCGAAGCCGCTGGCAACATCTAGTCCTTTTATGATTATAGTTACTTTTAGTATTTCCTCTACAGAACCATTTTTGGACATATATGACCCAGTTTACGTCATATAATGATTAATTAGCGTTCTAAATCCAATGCTTCCTGCTGTTTTCGTCAGGCCAAAGATAAAAGTAAACTTGTAACAAAACTGCAACAAAGGAGGAAAATATAATGAGGAAGGACACTATGTAAATGCATTTATAAACTCCTATATACAGAAATTCCAAATACATATCCAATATTTTATTTTGTAAGATTCATTTATCCCACTTCTGATATCGTAATTTCTCTAGATCAATACTAAATATTACGTATATTTTGATATTGCCGTTTTATTTCGGTGCTAAATAAGTTTTTTTATAACAACACTACGTTCGTTTTAAACAATAGAAATCTGATATTAGAATATTTTTGGAGTTTACACCTTAAGAATCGATATAGCTATAGCTACGGACTAGACTAGAATTACAGAAGCGGATTTCACGGGCAAACTATCTTTCGCCTTCCCCAGTACAGAGTATACACGGCGGAATGGAAACGTTTGACCGTGGGTGTTTTTTTTTATTAAAATTCAAATATTTTTTAAAACGGAACCCATCATTGTGGGATATACCCACACGCCCCCGAGTGTGGCACAACATGTCACGTGAATTTCATGCTAACGAATTACGAGAATTCCGTACATTCTTTTCTAATCTCCGTAAAATCTTATGTTAGAAAAAATATCTTAACATGTATGTATGTAAAAGAATGTTGTATGTATGTTTCCTATAGACTCCGAAACGCTTGGACTGGGTTTCAGTAAATCTTTAGATTCCCCTAGCGGATGATCATGTGAAGTTTGGTAGATCGAATCAACATAATTAGTGCTACCCAGGCGATCACTAGTATATTAAAACAAGCTCACCATGTCTGTCTGTTTGAACGGGATGAACTCAATAACTACTGCACGTATTTTTATACAGTTTTTTTTAATAGACGGAGTGATTCATGAGGAATATTTAGGTATTTTATTTATTTAGGTTTCGTCGACTAAAATAAGACTGTAATTGATTGGAAAAAAATGTCTGCATGCTATTTTAAATGCTAGGACATTGTTCCAATTCGAGATGTAAGGTTTGTAAACAAAAGGTGCAATAGAATTTCACTTCACTTCATTTCACGATACAAAATTACAACATTCCCGATGAAAGTATAAAAAGTGTAATGGCCGCCATGTATGGAGAGTGACGTTTGTTTGTTTACAAACATTACATCTTGAGTTGGACAAACTATATATTCTATACGAGCAAAGACCTCTTTCGATTCTCTAAATAGACTCATGGTTCATGCTAATTTTCATTGTAAGTCATTGACTTGTTGGCTTGACATCAATTTTTTTTAATACTTATATAATTAAGCTTTTATATGTGTCTTAAAAATTCTATTTCTTTTCCAGGTATGTCAACTTTATACTACTTACATCAAAGAGGTAAGTTTAGATTAATTAATTTATTTTATTTTATTTAATCTTGATTACATTGTAATGTAATAATATCCCCCTCTCTCGGAGGAGGAGGCCTATGTCTCCTCAGTTATAAAAAGGCTCCTGAATCTTTTAAAAAGGCCGTTTCCTAAATAAGACATTATAGCTGTGCCCCGCGGTTTCATCCGCCTTGCAATTTTACTTAAACTTTCGACTGAACTGCTATTTTATAGCATTTTTATCGAACATGTGTTTGACATCGTTCGTTAGGTTGGTATAACTTTTTTGTTTATAAACCGATTGAGATAAAACAGACACGAAATGTTAAGTGAAGCTTACCACAATACATTAGTGAAAACCGCACCCAGATCGGTTAAGCCGTTTCTGAGATTAGCGGTAACAAACGCACAGATAGACATACAGACAAACAGACAAAAATTCTAAAATCATTGGTTTAGGTTTTATTGCGTATATGAAGGCCTCCGATAATAGTTTTTCTCAAATATCTTCCATGTACAGACAGCGATCAGTTACAGTTTTATTTTATGTATAGATAATGATATGACAATGTCTGTTTGTTTATCAGTTCAAATTGCCCAACGAATTGAAACAAAGTTATACATTTTCATAACGTTGCATTACGTTATTCATATCGTACGCTGTTACTAGACTATATAATTGTATTGTAAATCACACGGAATACGAAACAATAAATTCGAGTTCCAAAAATACATCTATCACATGTTACTGAAGGGGAAACTTCCAGAACATTTTTAAGGATATATCGATCGGCGGTACAAGAGATTTGGTATATTTAAAGTCCATACGAAGGAAAGCTAAAATGTATGTATGTGAGCTACTAACGATTATTGTTCTTTTACGAAATACAAATTTATTTTTTGTATGGAAGTGAGAGGTGGAATTGGGCTAAAAGGGCGATAAAGGGAGTACCCCTAACCGAAGATGGCTGTATGCGTAGATGTATGGATGTAGAAGAAACGAGAGAGGTTTGCCAGGATCGCGCCAAATGGAAATCTATCATCTCTGCCTAACCATTTTAAATAGTTCCACATCCAAGCGAACGCTTACGAAAACATACCGAACTCATCCTTACAACACAAACAACAAATCAACAACAATCAAGCGCGGAGAGGAGTAGGGCGCGGGGTAGGGGGGAGGAATAGTTTGCGTTGTGTAACGCCGCGCGTTTTCCGCGCATTCGGCCGTGACACGGTTTCGCGCGCCAAGTGCAATGTTGCCCGCTGCGCCGAGATTGTGTTGCCAGTTTGCCACTCGCCGTTGGCAACTAGCGGGGGGCTTCCTAAACGCATTTCGATATAATTCTATTTATGGTTCGAAACATATGTTAATAATATACGAAAAATTATCTTTTCTGTCTGTGCATAATTATATATTGTTAATATAAAACTGAGGGAATATTCTTTATTAGTAATCGTTGTCACATAAACGAGTGTGTTGTATAATAGTCTCTGAGTACTTTTTTTAAAAGAACATCATTCCTGGCTTAAGTCATGTTTAATTAGATAAAAAACAGTTTGTATGGAAGGAAGGTTCTAGAATTTATGTTCCAAGTCGAGATGCATATCCCCTTTCATAATCTACACCAGTGGTCGGACAGGCGGACCATTGTTAAAGCTATATATTAATTTTAATAAAATTTTCGTATAACAAGCCCTAATTGTTATAAAATATATGACCTTTTGAAAACCCCGTATGTTTTCCTTTCTAGACATCGATAATTATTTCCAACAGTATACGGACTCACTTAAACGACTCGAAAAGATTTGATTGTTCAAAATTAATTACACAACCGATTTTAAGAATTCTGTTACTAATAGAGAGTTCTGCTGTATGCGGAACCAATAGCCTTGGTGGCCCCTAAATATAGTGTACCTAGGCTATTTTTAGTAAACAATTTGACATTTGTAACCAAATAAATTGACAATTTAGACAAATATACGGTATGAAGCAAAGCCGGGGCGGGCAACTAGTTTAATCCCTACTTCCTTCCTACCACTTATATTATAATCCCTACTATCCCTACTAATATTATAAATGTGAATGTAAGTTTGTTACGCTTTCATGCGAAAACTACTCAACCGATCATCATGAAACTTTGTACACATATTCTTGGATGTATTAGAAGTAACATAGGATACTTTTTATGAAAAAAATAGTATATAAAAAGCGAAGTATGTATGTTGCCTATAGACCTATAGACTCCGAAACGGCTGGAATGATTTCGATGAAGCTTACACGGATTGTCCAGATTGGCACATTCCTGTGTTTGGTAGAGATCGGGTCAACATAATTAGTGATACCCGGGCGAAGCCGGGGCGGGTCACTAGTATTGTACAAGCAACTTTCAACATGACCTCACTTTCTCCCGAACATCGACCATACCTTGTATGTATGTACTTGAATGACGTACTAAGAGTGCAAATTATACTAAACTAGCGGATTGAAATATGCACGTTGCGTTTTGCCATTGCTACGTTAAATCAACAATAGGATAATCAATTAAGCTCTGCGAGTTGCAAATGGCGGAAGACAGTATGTTAATACGTGTCTTCCGTGTTACTCCGGGAAGGAAAATCTATTTCCACATAAATTAGTGATTCCACTCACTCATGCCTAGGAACAAGACATGACTCTTAGGGTCAACGACTTGATCAGTGTTCAACTATTCATTGCATGAACAATTATTTCATTATATAGCTCCCCCGGCAAACTCCGCTCCACCCTATAATTAATAGATGGTTCACTATTTCGGCGATAATGGCTTACACATAAAAGACAGATATATGATGTCGCGGGCTTTTTGTAGGACAAATTCAAACATTTCCATTATACATTATATACGTGTAACTCTCAGAATGCCTCGCATATGGCGGAATTTTTCCTCCTTACTTGACACTTATCGTTATATTTTGGACAATTCACACAATATCTTTATAAATTATAGCCTATGTGTTATTCTGATGTATAAGCTATATAATTGTAAAGTTTAATTAAAGTCCATTCAGTAGTTTTTGCGTGAAAGAGTAACAAACATACATACTTACACTTTCGCATTTATGATATTAGTAGGATAAGCCGTTCGCCTTATTTTGTTGGTATAAAATTACCGTTTGGTATACAAATGGGGTTTAATGATGTCCAAAAGAATAGTTCTTTTTGATATTATTTAACTAACCTTGTATGGACAATATTGAATGAATAATTTAGTACATGTACACGTGAGCAGTGGCGGCTCAGCGGTTTAGGCCATGACTTACATACTGTAGGTTGCGAGTTCGATCCCAGGCAGGCGGGGTTTTCCTTGTGTAATTTATTTCATCACCACTGCTCAAAAAAACGGTGAAGAAAAAAATCTTAAAGTCTTAGAACCACAAATTCGAAGACATGTGACATCCACCAACCCGCACTGGGGCCAGCGTGGTGGATTACGACCCAATTCTCTCTCGGAGAAAGGAAACCTGTGGATGTTCCCCCCCCTGCAGTAGTGGGAAACATTAGAAAAAAGGCTGATTTATTATAATTTGTACATATTTAATAGTGTAAGGAAATACCCCGGCGTTGCTGCATATCACTGGTGAATATTGTATCTAATTTGCATTTTACGGGAACACAATATTTAAACTTATCCATTTTCGGTTTCCATTCGGTATATTATGCATTCCTGCAGTTGAATTACATATAAAACAGCTGCGAGGACATTAACTAGGCGTGTAAAAGGCGAAATGTCTTTGCAAGCCGTAAGTAAATTGCGCAGAATGTGTTAGTCACCGGCAAATTGTAAACTCAGTCAGTTCAGAATCGGACCAGGCACATTATACTGTCAACAAATTGTGAGCTTTCAGGTAACGTGTAAAATGCAATAAAACTTTTTTAACTGAAAATATTTTTGTAATATTATTTTAGTATAACCAACGTAACGAAACATTACACTGCAATGAAATACGCAAGCAAAATTTGTCTGGTCAGCTGGTAAAATGTCAAATTGTAAATGATTCTTTCAGTTCACAATTCGCCGTCACTTTATAACATAGCTTTATACCATTATAAAGTAACGAAATTTACAATCTGACCGCGACATAAACATAATTTAATAACGCGCGGCTCGACCGGCGCACGTATGTGGCAAATCCCAAGGCGAGTGTTTCGCAATACGCGGACACTCGCTCGCTAAACCGGTACCGATATGTTCTTAATGTCCACACGGAGCTAGCGATATGTTATATGGAATAATTCTCAACTCCAACACCCAGACTTGGGTTATTAGACAGTGCACATGTTCAGGGTAAAGCTAGGCAAAAACTAAAATATTTGTTAGGAGAGAATATGTACTACAGTACAAGGCATAGGTTAAATTTTCAAAGGATTGGACGGGGATTGGATAAATGGGGAAAAAGGAATACCCTTTTTCACTCCCCCTCACTTCCTCTGTCTATTGGTAGGCAACGCATCTGCGATACATTATCTTGTAACGGATTGGATGGAAGACAAATCTTTATATTATAATAATTTAATCCCTACTAATATTATAAATGTGAATGTAAGTTTGTTTGTTACGCTTGCACGCGAAAACTACTCAACCGATCATCATGAAACTTTGTACACATATTCTCGGAGGTACTAGAAGTAACATAGGATACTTTATGAAAAAATAGTACATAAAAAGCGAAGTATGTATGTTCCCTATAGACCTATAGACTCTGAAACGGCTGGACCAATTTCGATGTAATTTACGGGGATCGTCCAGATTGGCACATTCCTGTGTTTGGTAGCGATCGGATCAACATAATTAGTGGTACCCGGGCGAAGCCGGGGCGGGTAACTAGTTATAAATAAATGAGCACATCAGCCTACAGCCGTTGCGAAGGCTAACTGGGAACGGTAATTTTCTATCGAAAGGTAATATTAGAACGCGTTTTCAATATTTTTTTCTCGAACATGAAAGAATGCTTCCGTATTTTTTGTTTCACTGCCGAAAGCGTAGTAAATTAGCACTAGAATGTTTCCCACTGCAGGGATACCGGCCTCCTCTCCGAGAGTGGGAATGAGCCGTAATCCACAACGCTGGCCCAGTGCGGGTTGGTGAATGTTCTAAGTACATGCCGATTTCATCACGATGTTTTCCTTTACCATTTTTTGGAGCAGTGGAGATGAAAATAAATTATACAAAGTAAAGCACTTGCCTGGGTTCGAACCCGCACAATAGAGTACGTAAGTCGGGGCCTAAGCCGCTGTACATCAAGGCTCAAAGGTTGTTTGTCTGTGGAACTTCCACGAAGAGTAACAGAACAAGCTCACAACGTTTAAGTTAGGAATCGACCTGAATTTCGGTCTTACGTAGAGTATTCTAGAAGTGACCACTTCAGAATTAACAATCAACGCCGTGTTGAGTATAATTGTGCGGATCTCGATTGAATAGTGCCAGAAGATTCTGCGATTCGCCTGTAAGTGTTTGGTTTTTAAATCTAGGTCTATCTATAATGATTGCAGGTTGGAGTGGCACTCTCCGCGAGCAGTCCAAAGTGACTTGACCTTCCACAACCATTTAGGGCTTTGAACTCATTAATCACGCTGTACCGACGTGGTAATTGACAATCGTAGCATCAATAGAATTCAATTTACTGCGAACGATACAATTGATTCCGTTAGTTTGTGGGTTTGTATCGCGTGACGCACTTACTTAAATGACTTGGAAAGCACTATTTTAATAAAAAGTATGTAAACTCAAATGTTCAATATTTTCTTTTATCTGTAGTATTCGCTACATCTGAAAACGGAGCTTTAAGCGTACCTCCTACAAAGTTATGCGACTTTGAACTCTACTGGTACCCCAATATGTATGTATGTACCCATAGAGATAGTATAATAGATATGCGTTCCCTGCGGTTTGTCTCTAACGGTTATTTATATAGCGTTCTCTCCTTCTGGAACTCCTCTTAAATTTTTATTCTTCAGTTCTAAAGAATGAACAAAATTTCAAATCAATTAGTGCGCTGTATACAATTCATTTTTTTCTATTTATTATTTTGCAAGCATTATTCCCAGGGTTGCGTCAGGTGGGCGGCCGTTAACTTTAGCCAAAACCTATACAGTATGGACTATCGTGTGCCGACATGACTGGGAAATGCAGCGTTCGATTCCCACCCAGAACGAGTCTGAGTGTAATTATCTATTTAAGCATGTATTTACAAAAAAAAAGTAGTATATCAGTTATCTGGTTGCCATAGTAACAAGCTCTGCTTAGTTTGGGATCAGATGGCCGCGTGTGAATATGTCCCAAGGCACAGGAGTGTACATAACAAATGAATAAACTCTCTTCATCTGTCTCCTATGGGACAACGCCCATCTACATACCGAAACAAATGTTGTAATGATAGCATCAATTTAAGTATAACATACAATAAGACTCTTGTCGTTGGAGGATTTGTTAAATAAAACATCTTCTCGGCCTTCCTCTCATCTTCTATTTTTCCCTCTATAATTGTATATGTGTATAATTAAAATAAATGAATGGAAATATCTCTCGTTATAAATGGATTGTTGCATTTAAACAGTGGTAGAGTCCGCAACAACAACATCTGTTGCACGAATTGGCAGGCTTGACCGGTGAAATACCACGACCTCACAGAAAACAGGCGTGAAGTAGAAGTACTCTGTTTCGTCTGATGAGTGAGGTGCCGGAGGCCTAGTTTCAGTCCCCTTCCCCTTCCTACCCTTTCCTCATATGAATAGGACGGGAAGGGGAAGAGGATAGGACGGGGAGGGGGTTAACGGGGTAAAAGGAAATATCCTTTTTCCTGTCTATGCCCTCCTTTGTCCTTTAAAGGTAGGCAACGCATCTGCAACACATTTGCTTGTTGCGGATGTCTATGGGCGTTCACTTAACATCAGGTGATCGATCCGCTTGCTTGCTTGCCACCTTCTCACATAAAACAAAATTAAAACCGTAAATTGAAAAGTGCAGAACATCACAGTTCCTTTAAACTGATCATCTAAATAATTAGAGAGCAATTAATAACATTACCGTCGCCGGCTCCTCACTGAGTAGGAACAAAAAAGCAATTGCACGCAGCGAATTAATGCTTAAACTAGTTCTAGTGCACACAGTTTTTGTCAGTGAGCCGATAGAACGGACCGGTTCACCTCTGTAAGTGGGACAGGATGCCGGCATGGCGTGGCATATGCACGCTCGCATGCTTATGTAACAACTTTAGATGTCGGATCTAAATTCGCGAACGGCGACGCACATTCGCTACTATCTATTCGAGCGGGCCGAGGTCGCGAGAGCCTTGCGGCGCGCCAGGTCACGGGCCCTCATGCTGTTGACAATATCTTCCGTGGGGAACAATCAGTAGGTAGTTAGAAGGCGAGCTTCGTTTTAGTGTACGCTAGTATAGGCAATATGTCGCTGATTATTTGGTTGGTAAACAAAACCAAACCATAAATTTGAGTTTTTTTTTCCAATCGAACCCCCTGACCCACAGCATTACAATTTGATAACAATCGCCGTATTAACAATGTATATTTTATTATAATATCATCTCGAAGGGTTTTTGCAATTCATAACATGTACTGTAGACATGACAAAATTCATTTCTGAGCGGAACAAAAAAATGTGTAGAGCAATAATTCGTTTTCTCGTCACATAAATCATAAATATAACCCCAGTGGGAGATAAAATATACGTTAATACAAGTAAATAGGTGAACATCTTTCAGGGCCAGTTAGAGCCCATTTCGCAGTCCACCGGGCGCTCCGGGGAAAGTAATGCGGGAGCTACACTAGCGGTGTTGTAAAATTACATAAAGGGACCCACTAAACTGGTTTGTCAATTTTAAAGACCTTGTACACAATATTGTAACACTGTCTATTATGTTAGTGCTGGTCAGTCAAACCCCCTCCCCCTCCCCCACCTTGTATATTCCCGCTAGGCGTATTATCTTATCGCCTAGAGTTTGTTGGACTTTTTAATGTTTTGTGTGATAGCTTAATCTAGTGTGGCGCAATCTTTATAACGAGTGGCGTTGAATAGCTCCCTTTTGTATTGGATAATACGGTTAAACGAAATGAGATAAACTGTTCACATTCTTGTCCCCATTATCATAAAACTTTAAAACTACAATTCTTTCGATTTAGGTTAGTTAGGTTAATGTCGAATGACAGTAAAATGTGGTAGAGTCAGGAAATTTAACAATGGTAGAGTCTGGAAATTAAACAATGATAGAATCAGGAAATTAAACAGTGGTAAAATCAGTAAATTTAACAATGGTAGAGTCAGGAAATTTTGCAGTGGGAGAGTTAGGATATTTAGCAGTGAGAGAGTCAGAAAATTTAGCAATGGTAGAGTTGGGAAATTTTACAGTTGCAGATCCTGTAGTAAGGAAGTTGTGTTGGAATCTATTAAACCGGCAAACAATACCTTAATGAACAGAAAAGTAGCAGGCACTTTGCCTCTCCAAAGGCAGTCAACTTTATTAGATAAAAACTTTAGCCAAAAGCATTTCACCGGCCCAAAGACCAGCGACACAGATGTCGTTTTAGGAACAACAAGTAATCGACCTCCTACATTAATATTATAGATATTTGATACCTCGCTGTAAAATATACAAGTGCCTTAGAAGCTAAAACTTATCGCATCAAGTAATCCTCAAGTGCAATCCCATTCTACAGACAAAATATAGCCCATTAATGCTTTATCGATTTGAAACGAACTAGTGTTTTCTTATTCAAGTGTTTTGTTTACAAGATTAGTTCGAAAGTATTACTACGTGCAGTGATACTAATATTATATATGCAAGAGTTTGTACGTATGGATGTTTGTAACTCTTCCACACAAAAACGGCGTAACTTATCTGGATGAAATTCGACGCAGAGGTAGATTATATTGTCGAATAGCACATAGGCTACTTTTTATCTCGGAAATATGTAAGGTTCCCGTGGGAGCATATCCCATCCCATTTTTAGTTTTTACAGGTTAGGTTAGTATAGATGATTTTGCAATAGTTTTTGCAGAGAAATTGATTTTAAAAAGCTGAATTTGATGAGAAATTTATATGCAAAGTTAAAGACAGAATAAGCGACAATTTTACTAAAGATTAATATACTAATTCTGAGTGGAACACCAGACGCGCAGATTTGAAGCCACCGCTTGTGGCTTATTCAATCATTTAGGTCACAAAATATGTTGTAGGTTTCCAAATGTATACAAAACTTGACGGCTGTGTATTGGAGTAATTGGCAAAGCAGGTTAATTTGCAGTGGAGGCTAAACGTAGGAAATCTAGCAATGAGAACACGGGAACTCACACATTATCTGAATCCACATTTATTATTTACTAGTGACCCGCCTCGGCTTCACCCGGTTACCACTAATTTCTGGACAATCTCTGTAAATTTCATCGAAATCGGTCCAGCCGTTTAGGAGTCTATAGGAAACATACATACTTCGCTTTTCATATACTATTTATTTATAAAAAGTATCCTATATTACTTCTAATACCCCAAGAATATGTGTACAAAGTTTCATGATGATCGGTTGAGTAGTATTCGCGTGAAATCTTAACAAACAAACTTACATTCACATTTATATTATTAGTAGGGATTATTTTGAAGATAATGTCGGAATTCCATGTAGACAGAAGAGGGCGCTGTTGCTACTGAATTGCAAACTAGCGCTGGACAACGCAGACGAGATGAATAGTGTTAGTGTACAATTACGTCGAACCTGTCAGAGAAGGGATGCGATGAGGATTGGTACCTGCACGACCCCTCCCACAAGCTGGGATGATGGGAGAGCTCCCATCATCCCAGCTTGTGGGAGGCTTACCACACGATAATTACCAAATAATAAATACGATGTAATGAATAAAGGCGTCTACATTAAAGATACTCTAAACAGGGAATCTAAACTGCCAATTAAAAGAACAAGATGCCGATATAATTATTACAAAATATTAATGCAATGTCAGATAATTGATATAATCTCTATATCAGACGCAGTTTGCATAATATTCGATGTTTTACTTCTGTAGTAGAACTTTAGAAGTCTTATTATCTCATGGGTGCTTCGAGAAGCGAGCGTACTTCTTCCTTTAAGGCCGGCCGCGTCTGCAGTTACTCTGGTGTTGTGGTAAAAAATAAATCCTTTTAATAAACCTCCAATTCAATTTGTACAAACCTAACAAAGTTATTCACCCTTCATTCATCCTTCCAACATGCCCGAACGACCGAAGCATACCTTTCTCAATTCTAGTCACAACATCCACTTTTAAGCACAATTTATGTAGCAAAAGTGAATGGCAGTTTTGGTAGGGGACGCCCTAGGAGAACTTATATTGATCAGATTAGTGGTTTACTAAAAGAGGGTGATATAAGTAGCACCCGTAACCGACGAGCATGTATGCGTAGATGTATGAATGTAGAAGCGAGAGAGGTGTGCCAGGATCGCGCCAAATGGAAATCCATGGTCTCTGCCTACCCCTCTGGGTTACGGGCGTGAGCGCATTTTTTTATTCTAACAAAGTCGTTTATTTGCTTTGTTTTATCTACACAAATCATTTACTCGAACCGAATATATAGAGAGTCAGACATATATACATACATACATGCCGTTGGCGCCGACTGTAGTCTTTTATAGATTTGAAATATGAATAAATTTAAAAAGGTTTTGTCGTAGATTTGCAAACGGAACCTTGAATTATGACCACTTGTATTTTTGAATTTTAATATTATTCCGTCCAAGTAGCGGCTTTTTTAAACCATGTTACTCTGACACTAATACGAAGTACATCGAGCGAATTACCCTTCACATACGTCTATGTTCTAAATAGTACTGTGCAGAAATAACCGATACAGATTACCAGATGGGAAGGAAGGAAACCGCGGAGCGACCGGGCCAGCGACCGCGCGAGGCCGCTCCATGTAAATGTGCCTCTCAAGGCGTCCGCCCCACTTACAGTACCACAACAACTAACCAACAACCATTATCAACTCTAAAACCTTGCAATAAGCTCTAATTTCCCTTAACGTAAAGATAAATACGTTTTTATTTAACAACAACATAAATACGTGTTGATAGTCGTTATGCTTAAAGAGGTAAGGTTTATTTTACAATGTTGCAAATTATTGTACTGTTGTATCGTTAAGTGCAACGGAGACGGTGACACGAATGCTATCCTTTTAAGTCTAATCGGTATATTGTATTAAAAAAACGATTCGCCACGTCGAGTGGAGTCGGCGGTCATCGCAAGCGTGTTGCAATAGGCCAGGTCTACCATAGTTCAAATTGAAGGAATCACGAGCGACACCTTGGTCATACTGTTGCTTGGATCGGTACCTTACTCCGGACAAGCTATACAATTCTATTACGAAATTAGTCGAAAAAACTATCTGCTGTAAGGTCGTATTAGTTTTTGCCTACGTCCATGGCCCTCTCAGAGCTCCAACGTCAAATCAAACTGATCAATTTAATATTGGATGTATGGTTTCATAAATACTAAAGGTAACCTCCATTAAACTTTATCTTTTTCTAGTATAAATACTACGTCCGTCACGCCATGCCCTAAAACGATTTCATGAATTCTACTAAAAGTTTAAAAATAAATAACTCTGTAGACAGGTCAGTTTCACTTTACCATAACTTTGCAATTTAATTACTTAACATTAGGCTGGCGTAATCGTTATTTATAATTCTATAACTAGTAGATACTTGAGAAGACCCACCCCGCAATGGCTCGACACTAAGGTTAAATAAATTCTTGAATCAAAGGAAAGACACTCGTCACGGTTGCGGGTCCAATCTACCTCATTGACACATGAAATACCAAAATTATAAGGTTAATCGACCCCGGCACAAATCGCATTGTCATTAAAAAATTGGTATTCAATTCTCCCCACTAATAACGTCACTATGTGTGCCAAGTGGCTATGGTACGCTGTACTGTACTTCTTAAATCTGTATTTATTGTTATATTTGTGACACAAGACCATTACTTTATGCGATAAAGATCTATCTAATTTTACCCAAGCATAAAAATGATATAAGGTTGTACTAGGCTCTATGGTTGTGTACAAAAAGCATAATTCTGTCTCTCTGGTGACAGCGTTAACCTCTACGCGTGTAAACACAGCTTATGTATTCGTATGTGGAATGAGACCGAATGTGTGTCGAGACATTATGCAACTGAGATTATTAACTTCCCACCGAACGATGTTTTCCTCCCGCCGATAAAAGCAGTCGACCCCGCAGCCACGAAACCGTTAAAATTGATACGCCCTTTAATACGATTAATTTTATATAAAATAATTCCAAGAAATAAACTTTATACCAGTACAAAGTAAGAGTATCGCAGAACTTCAATTTAAGGTAAACTGTTCAGTTAGAAAACTGTATCTACCATGGTGAATATAAACGAATTGAAGAAGCCGTGATGAATTAAAGGTGGCCTAATTCCAGTCTTCCCCTTCCCACCCTTTCCTTATAAGGATAGGATGGGAAAGGGAAGAGGATTGGACGGGGAAAAGGAAATATCCTTTTCCCTGTCTATGCCCTCCTCTGTCCATTAAAGGTAGGCAACGCATCTGCAACACATCTGCTTGTTGCGGATGTCTATGGGTAGCGCTCACTTAACATCAGGTGCTCCGCGTGCTCGGTCGCCACCTTCTTCCATAAAAAACAGATTGACCAGGACACAGACTGAAAATGTAAAATTGATTGGTATACTTACAACTGGGATAATCTTGATGGTTAGGCAGTGAAATAAATTGATTAAATAAAGTTGAAAATACTATAATAATAATAATAAAACAGCCTTTTTTAGAATGTTTCCCACTGCAGCGACACAGGCCTCCTCTCCGAGAGAGGGAATGAGCCGTAATCCACCACGCTGGCCCGGTGCGGGTTGGTGGATGTCACATGTCTTCGAATTCCTTCGGTTTCCTCACGATGTATTCCTTCACCGTTTCGGAAACATTACAGTTACATAATTGGGGAACAGAAAGTCATTGAGATATAAGAGAAATAAACTAATTTACAAGTTAAAGACGTAACAAAAGTATACCTTCGTAAGACTTGAAACAAGTTTTGTTTGTTCCTATCCTAATATGGTAATATCCTGGGACAATATTTACAGCGCTATCTGACCCCAAACTAGAACTTTCTTTCGTAAATACATACTTAAATAGATAATTACACCCAGACTCAGGACAAACAGTTCATGCACACAAATGGCAGGACCATTTGTAGGAATCTAACCCACAACCTGCGGCGTGAATAGTAATGTTACTAACCAGAGAAGACTGACTAAGTCTCTCTGTCCATTAAAGGTAGCCAAATCTGCAACTCACTGCTAGATCCCTATCGGTAGTGGTCACTTGATATTGGGTGACCAGTTCGTTTGCCACTCTATTATATCAAAATAATTGTAAATACAAATCCGTTTATTCTGAACTTTTTAAAAGACTGATTTACAATTTTACTTCGCAACAGCATAGTGTAACAAACATCTGAAAGACACACGTAACACGGATAGAAATAATAAGTAAACAGTACATCCAAGGAGAACTCATATCGATCAGATTAGTGACATACTAAAGAAGGGCGATATAAGGAGTACCCGTAACTTGTATCTTGTATGCGTAGACGTATGGTTGTAGAAGCAAGAGGTGAGCCAGGATCGTACCAAATAAAAATCCGTTCCCTCTGTATATCCCTCTGGGTTACGGGAGTTTATATCTACGAATAAAAATTAAAGATTAATTAAACTAAGTTTACTAGTCTACAACTAGTAGTAGTAGAGTAGTCGGCCGTCAATTGTTATTAGTAATTTCTATTGGTACACTTATAAAATGATGGTTTTAAGTGAAAGATGACACGTGAGGATGTTTGCGGCGATCAATGGGGGAGGCTTACGTCCAGATTTCATCTGTTTGTTATGGAATCGTGAGTGCTTGGTGTTTAGCAATCAATTTACTTTATCAATACTAAAAAAAACCTCAACTATTGACAAATCGCAATCATATCTAAGAGTGCTAGATAACAGAACCTATCAAGTTGGGAAAATTGTGATTTGTAAATGATATGTGAATAAAATTGTAAAATATATGCTTCGGTTTGTCTACGAAATGGATAAAGAAATCGAAACAAGTGCACCTTTTTATGGATTACATTTGATGACATACTAAAGAAGAGCTGAAACAGTACCCATAACTGACGAGTGTGTATGGATTGTGTGGATGCATAAGAGACAGGATACGTATCAGAACATAGTTAAACTGAAACGGGCACTTTTTTTGGACACGGAAAAGTTGGGTATGGATGCAGATTAAATGCCAAATCCACGTTAAGGTCAGTTTCAGTAGATGATGAGTGGAAACGCAGCGTAGCAAGCGCTCTGTGAAGTAATCTGCATTGTTTATTGGCGTGCGGTTGCACAATTCGCTCGTCCAATCATTTGTATCTCGGTGACGTGAGCGCGGCGTAGGGACGTCGCGTGTTGCATTGACCCACTTGCCGCAGTTCGATGCCCGACTGAGGTCGTCCGCATAGATAATAACTCCGACCACCTCCGCTGTCGCTCGCCGCTTGCCGCTTATCGATCGGCGCTTACCGCTCGCCACTCACCGCTTGGCGCTCGTCGCTTGCCGCTTGCCGCTCGTCGCTCTCCGCCTGCTGCTTGCCGGTTGTCGCTCTCCGCTTGCTGCTTGCCGGTTGTCGCTCTCCGCTTGCTGCTTGCCGTTTGTCGCTTACCACTTGCCACGACTCTTTACTCCCAATCTGGTTTATCGGATGACGTTGTTTTTTTTTTCTAGCTTTATGACTCGCCGGCTTTACCTCGATCATATTTTAACAGAGTTAATTATAACTAACTATGTAATGAATTTCAATTGATATATTATTTTTCTAGTTTACAATACTATTTAAAACGTAAATTAAAATTAACTAACACCTGTTTATTGTATAATTATTTGCGAGCATTACACGACTCGGAGTATGGATGTAGCCCACGGTTCGATATCCTGTTATATAAGTAACGAGGTAAACTGGAGGCTTGTCTGTTGGTGTCCCTTCTAGACGTTGCAATAACAGTGGTAGGGCCCACAATACAGCATCTGGTGCACGAATGGGAAATACCATGACCTCGCAGAAAACAGGCGTGAAACAGAAATATTTTAGAGTTCTGCGTTTCGTCTGAATGGTAAGGTTATTTCTTAGTATTTAGAAATACAGAATGTGTGACAATTTAAGATGTCTATCTATGACGGTTCATGAGATACAACCTGATAACAGACAGCGGAGTCTTAGTAATAGAGTCCCGTTTTACCCTTAGGGCACGAAACCTTAATAATAAGATAACTGTAAAACATTAATGTCCCTTTGGAACAAACAGCTATGTATATAAATACAACATATAAGCAAAATGGATTAAAATTCGATATATTCAGAATTCAGTTGCAAATACTTGTGAATATAACGCACCAAAGAAATTATGCTGCGAGCGGTACACGGAATTAATACTAGAATTAGGTTGAGGCCCTCACTGGAGTGTAGACGCGCTCGTATGATAAAGCTATTATTACCTCAAAACGTTTAATACACTGCATAGTTATTTTCGTCTGCGATTCCTTATTCTCTTAGCAATAAATTTGGCCAACAAAAAAAACAAGTTTCTTAGGATAGGTAGATTCTGTGGCGTCCTGTCTTTTAATTTTGTTAACAACATTTAAGTCAAATATCCCATTAAATTACTAAGACTACCTGCCGAAGCCGATGCATAGCCGAAAGTTTGTGCCTTGTTCATCTTTCTTCTCCATGTCACATCCCAGTGTGGCTTTACCCCTCGACATTTTGTAACCCAGATCGGTAAATTTATTTTTTTAATGATCCCTGTCTACCCAGATAAATTTGAAACGTTGTGAGAGCTTTTATTTCTGAGTACCTCTGATGCTCTGATTGGCTTAATTTAAATGTATAATTTTAAGCACGGATAGAGTACGCACGTAATAGAAGTGCGAGGTACGAACACTTACCCCGGCTGCACCGTGCCTCCGTCGGCACGTCCTCAGAGGGCGGGAAGGGCGGCCGACGCACCCCGTCAGTCTAGAGGGCAGCTACTCACTTGTTTACTAAGCATTTAGTTATATAAATCAATACAAAAAAGAGCCCCTCATATATCTCATTGCCAATTTTATAAGGAAAAAATCTCTTACGTCAGGTTTTACCATAATATTCTTAAACAAATCGCTCCACTTACCGTTTTGGGTCAACAAAATAAGCAGTTACAAGAACAATCCAGTTATGAAAAATAGTTTTGTGTAAAGCTTGTGAAAATTATCCAATCTGTTATAATCCCGTACCGAAATTACCAAATATTGAGTGCACAAGGCTCTGAACTCGTGTCAGCCGGGGCGTCGACTCTCGTCGTCTAGAGGTCGGGGTATGCGTCCTTGTCGGTCCGGGGCCCGAACGTTGGGTAAGGTTTACAGGCATAGCTATTGGAAAACACAGATTCTCAGCCGCGCAACACATTTGCGTTATATCGCCTGAGAGATATATTATAAACATTTGTGTCATATTTAATTTGTCAGTTTGTCTACAACTTATATAGGGATTATTTTTGAAACTTTATCCAAGGGTGACTGATAGAAATACGGCTACAATGAAAATATTTTTAACCAAACTCAATCCAAACGTTTATTCTATAATCAATGTATTTTCTACGAAGATTATATTAAAATTAGCGTCAAGATTGTACACTTGACACCGTATTTTGTTGCAAAGCTAAGTTAATTATCCTTTTCGACTTCCTCTTATAACTCATGATTCCTGTTATCTGTTCATTGCGTGATTACTTAATGATTGGCTTACAATTCATAACTCACTAATTAGCATTACAAATACAGGTGTGGAAAATGCGACCTTATGCAAGCCCCCTGTTCGGGCCAACAGGGGGGTCTGTGGGGCTCTCCCACCGAGGTGGGCCTACCCACTAAAAACCACACGCGTTCCCTCAGGACCATTGTGCGGGCGCCACGGGAGCATGACAAGCACGTGACACTGCGACTCCCAATGGCCGTCCCGGGATGGGGCCCCGCTCTGCGCCCTTAAAAGGGCGCCGCGCCCCAATATGTTCTGGGGTGCTCCTAGCAGACGGCACCGTGCAATGCAGGTTCGGGAGTCCCAGTCCTCCCCTGCTGGCGATTCACTCCTCGTGGCCTCCGTCTTGAAAAAGGCAGAGGGCCCGCGGTCCCGGCGTCGCCGCCTTTTATTACGCGAAATGCAGCTGCAAGGGGAAGGCTGCCCTTCCCCTCGCAGCCCCACCGCCACCGCATCAGCGGTGCGACCCCGCTGAGACGCGGAGGGCAGGGCGAGTGGCACACCGTAATACCAACACTCCTCTCCCTCCGCGACTTACCCTCGCTGCGGGGACGAGTCCCCGCAGCCCTCCACCAGCAGCTCCTGCCTCACGGACTGACCTTGGGTTCCTCTTAGCTTAACCGTGGGTGGGGCCCACGGTTAAGCTAAGAGGAGTCCCACCGAAAAGGCGGGAACCCGGTCGGGGGGTGTGAAGAGATACCGATCAAAGCTAAACATAAGGCCGACTGTTAATGATACAATGATTTAAAATTCGTGCACCGTTTCGTTTATCTAGCTTCTTGAGCATTTTTAATTGATTTTTCTACATTCGTTTCTAAAAGCACTTAAGTCTGAGTCGACCACTGTGGCGCCATTATTGCGTACTATAATCGTAATACAATGCTACAATGGTACGGTCACGAACGCGTACTTGTTAGTACCTAATCAAATGATAAAATTCCCCAATTGTGCGTTGACACCGCCGAGCCGGGCGCCGCCGCGGTCGTCGCCCGCCCTTGCAAGAACGCGCCGCCCTTGCCTTCCGCCCAGGACGCACAGCCGTAAGCATTATCGCTCTACGTCGTAACCATTTGATATAATCTTACTACCATTGCTCTAACAAAAACCGCTATTAATATATTATAAACATCCCAATTCATATAAGATTACATTACATTTAAATTAAATGCACAAGCAAATTAAATAAAATATGGAAAAAGCAAACTACAAAAGTAAAAAGAGGTTATGTAAAACAAGAGAGAAAAGTCCCCTCTTCTTTGCTAGGTACGGAAAAATAGACAAGAGGATTTCATCTCAGGGGACCTCTCTTTAGACGAATCGCAACATAAACTTTACACACCCATTAATATTCTGTCTGTTTGTCCATACATAAGTAAAACGGATGATTGTACAGAAACTCAAATACTAACAGATTAACCAATTTAAATTCAACGTCTACATATTTGTTACATAAAGATTAAAGCAACAATATATAAAACGTAACTAAAATAAACTGGAAGATTATTAAATATCATTACTCAAGGTGCACCGATTCCCCTGTCACCGGGTCGTAGACACGAACGTCCGTAGCCGCGTCGAGGCGTCCTCTACGACGTAGGTGAGCGGCGTAGAAGGGGCCAGGGTGATTGACGCATTAGGTACCAGCGCTGTAGGATATTAAATAATTTATTCAGAAAATTACGGTACCTTTCTACGCTTCTATTTTTTTTAACGTAAAGAATTGTATACTGTATTACAGTAATTATAATTATTCTTGAAAAATGTTTTTTTATTTATTTATTTTTTATATTAATAATCCCTACTAATATTATAAATGTGAATGTAAGTTTGTTTGTTTCGCTTTCACGCGAAAACTAATCAACCGATCATCGTGAAACTTTGCACACGTATTCTTGGAGGTATTAAAAGTAACATAGGATACTTTTTATGAAAAAAATAGTACATAAAACGCGAAGTATGTATGTACCCTATAGATATAGACTCCGATTTCAATGAAATTTACAGGGATTGTCCAGATTGGCACAGCGGGTGTTCCTGTGTTTGGTAGCGATCGGATCAACATATAAGTGGTACCCGGGCGAAGCCGGGGCACTAGTTACAAATATTTTTTCGCTCGCATTACTTTCAAAGTAAAGTTAAGAAAACTTGTTTTTTAGTTTAAATCAAATTGTAAAAAAATATTCCAATGTAGTAAGCACGTCAGTCATTTCTGTATTCAGAGACGAGGAAAAATAAAAATGGTAGTAATGTGTGTTTCGATTTTTCCGCTTCTTTAACAAATATACAATTCTTATATCAACTAATTCGTCGTCTTGTAAATGATGGCGTTGATGATTTCTGAAGAGAGAAAAAAAATCTTTAGTTTTAACAATTATGTAAAAGATCTCTGCCGATTGTACAGTTAAACGTTATTACGAAAAGTGACATAGACCCTTCAAATAAATCTGTTATTGAATGTAGATCGCGTCAAGGTAACCTACGAGCTCGGAGAATGCTCTCACCAACGGCCGGGCCTATAGTTAGGGCGGGCGGGTTCGTCGGCCGCCCTACGAGACGAGCCGACCGCTGTGACGTCCCCGGTTGAACCTGTTCCGCTAACTCCGACACGTCTGCCTTGAGTACCTCTGTCTGTCTACGTTTCATTTTTGGACTCCAAGTACTGACTTAAAATTTTATACTTCAATTAGTGGACCGAGTTAAGACAATAACGGCTAGAATCCAATGCCAGCGTCATCTACCGGGTAATATTGAAACTATACCATTGCAGGCCCCACTCAAAAACACTTTTTTTTTAATTAAGGTCCTCACCGCTTGTATACCACCAATGTTTTTCCGTTTTTGTACCTGTAATGTATTCCGTATGTATACATATATGTAAAAACACGCAATATAGCGAAAGAGTTAGTACATAAAATCTAATGCCACTATAACTTAAACGAAATACGGGTGCGAAAATGGAAGAATTAAAGTTATTCAATGGAGGCTTCATGGGCGGGTGTCGCGGCAGCCTGACTCACCTCCGTCTGGCGGACGTCCCGGGCAGGAGTGCAACGAACCTCCGCAAGGGCGGGTGCATAGAACCCCGATCTCTCGAAACTTCGATAATTTGACATACATGACTACCCGCCGCGTGGGTTTTATAGGCTTTTAAAGAAGACCCGTAATAAATTTATTATTTTTTCAAAATGAAATAAAGTATTGAATTTATGAGGGCAGTTTTTGAGGGGTTAATCTTCATGGCATCTGAATAAATTTAGGAATACCTGTATCTATAGCAAGTAGGAACAGCGTTGAACAGACCGAGAAATAGATGGAATAGACGTGCGGCATACATACCTCTACAACATTTTATAATTATCATATATATTAAAGACTCGAAAAGAATCTGTAGCTCTTATCTCAAACGTTAAGGGACTCTTTCTTTTGGGAAGTATTTTTTGAGTGCAATCTGTTTAACTGCGACTAAGCTCAGAGCTTGGCGAATGGCCGAATTGAACCCACATCCTCATTTCATGCAGTCTATATCTTAACCATGAATAACAGAGTGTATCGTATGGTATCCTTCTATTACCACGTTGTTATAATGTCATATTATGAATACAATATGTTTCCATTGTAAAAAATAAATGTACAATATACAATTAAGCAGGAACGCGTCGGCACGCGAGCGACACATCTCCGCGCCCAGGATCGCTGCGTACTGAATGTGCCGCGTATTTTTATAAAGTATTTTTTCAGATGTCTGGAGGCCTCTCCCGCTATGTAGGTCGTTTATTATCTTGTAATAACAAAATTATAGAATTATTTATAAGCCAAACATTGCCTAGCTTGTTGAATTAATTTATTTTCAGTACATTCTATGTAGAATCAGGCTGTACGTTTTTCTGTGTATTAAGTATGGTATATAAAAGCTCACGACTGTCGAATAAACCGGTGTAGACAGAGCAGAAGACTGGTGATTTGTAACGAGTGGTATAGAATGGAGAAAACCATTAGGAGCCAATTTGGATTAAACCCCCAACCGCCAGGTTGTACGTAAGACGAAATTGTAACAAATTTGAAACATAGTGCCATGCGATAGGAAATAATGTACTTATAAAATAACTTAATATACTAAAGGCTTAATTTTTGTAGTTGATGCTATTAAACGCTTTTACGGGCGCAAATGACCGGCGTTTAATAAACGCCAGCGACAATAATTCATGTCCAGTAGAATAACACATTCCCTATTCAAGTTACAAAGCATTAAATTTATATATAAACTAACTAAACCTTCTGGTCTTTATAATTTGACAGCCCTTTGTCTGAACTGTACAGAACCCGTTACACAATCAACAAGTATACATTACGGAGCGTCTGAAAGCTACAACTAACAAAGGCCGGTGTAAATTCGAAGCTGAAACCCGTCAAACACGCAAAAGCGTCTAGCCTTTGACTAAAAAGTGAAAACTTTACCGAACGCCACGGGAATACGTAATGAAGCACGCACACACGCGCGGGCGGCGTGGCGACGGAGCTTTTACTCACGGACGCACGCACACACGCCCCGCGCAATGCCACGCGGCACACACGCTCGTGAGCCGCGCACACAGGCGCAGTCGTCTAGACGACTTGTTAAAACGCCGTGTTCCGGGGACTCGACATTCGTCAGTAGGATAGGTCACGGACTAAGATAGTTCTTACTTTCTCTAACGCACTTAATCGCTCGTATCTTCCCTCTCGTTAGACGCGTGCGTTGTAAACTCGACTCTATCCCTCAGGTTCAAGTTACATTTTCCTTTACATGTCGACGCAGGTATAAATTTCCCTTTCAAAGCTAAATCGTTGCCATAATAAAAACATATCCAGCAATTCGATTGCCAGGATGAAAATGTGCCTTCGCGCTATAGTCATACAGTTGAGTTTTGAGGGTGATTTGTTTTAGGACATGCCAGGTCTCCCAACGATCGCTAGGTTTGTCCTTGGCCGGTCAGGACGAATTAGTTGAGAATAATAATTTATGTAAATGTGTACATAATGTACATGGCTCATGTGTCCTGTGTGTATACAAGATAGGATTCGTTTTCAGATTAACAAATAATAATTAGAAGGCACTTGATAAAAGTAAATTAGACTTGCGGCAGTTTGTAAGTCAGTGGTTCTCACATATTATTATCTTATTTAATTACTATTAAAAAGGGATAGACTTGGGCCAAACTGAAGATGTACTCACCGGCAACTGCCTTGTGCACTATGGTACCAAAATACGCATTTCCTAGATTTCGCAGAAGTAACCAAATTGCCGAAATCTATTTTAATTATTTGCTTGCGTAATTGATTTAAAATACTCTTGTGACACATTGCACTCTCTGTTTATGGGTTATTAATGTGATTGTATCTTACTAGCTTTGTCCCGCGGTTTCCAGTGCAATTTAATTTAATCAACTATGCCCAACGTAAGCTGAACACCATTTAAAATGATTCATCATATATCATATATATAGATCTGAGGTCAACTTACATTGGTATATCAAATTGTTTTACTTGGCGCACTAGTTAAAGCGGCTCAAATGTTAGTGGTCATGTAGTATCCCTCAAAATCTATTGGAGCAAATCCTTGAAAGAGGGTTTCATTTTTCTTATTATTTAACGATAATATTATTGTTAAACTCTAAAAACATAACGACTTAATTATTACAACCTTAAAAAATGATTACATGCAACATATTGGTCATTCGTCATACGTAAGGACAATCTATGTATGTATTAATTATTTAGTCTTAATGTAATGTAAGATTCCGCCGGCGGCTACGTCTGTGAAACGACCCAATTAATGTGGGAATGAAATAGCCTATGACTATATAGGTTGGAACAGGGTCAGGTGTTCGACACCGTATATACCAAAATTTAAACTCTTTTGTTATTTGTTGTTGATGTTAAAGGTGAATGTTGTATTATATTAATAATTGGTTTTCCCTTGAATTAGCTGTTGTGAATATTGAAGTTTGAATTATTCAAGCCTTTGAATATAACTTTCAGCGTAATATCGGTGTCTGTTTTGTAAACTTAATTTAACTGTTTCACTGTTACATAACACTATTCAAATTTTATTTATAAATAAATTAGCGGATTTATATTTCGCGCGATCCTGCTTTCTCGCTTCTTTTACGTACATCACATACTCGTCGGTTACGGATACTCCTTTATTTAGTACTAGTGACCCGCCCCAGCTTCGCCCGGGAACAACTTTATTATGTTGACCCGATCGCTACCAAACACAGGAACACTCGTTGTGCTAAACTGGACAATCCCTGTAAATGTCATCGAAATCGGTCCAGCCGTTTCGGAGTCCATAGGGAACATACATACTTCTCTTTTTATATACTATTTTTTTTATAAAATGTATCCTATGTTATTTCTAGTACCTCCAAGAATATGTGTACAAAGTTTCATGATGATCGGTTGAGTATTTTTCGTGTGAAAGCGTAACAAACAAACTTACTTACATTCACATTTATAATATTAGTAGGGATAGTAGGGATTTCACTATAAGTTACCCAGGGATATCCCCTGCCAACTACCACACACTTTTGCAACATAAATTTTCTTCAATATAAATCTATGGTTTGGAAACTTAACAAAAATTAGAAAGGGTATGCAAGGCAGGCTTGTGGTAAAATTATAATCCTCATTGCTAGGCATTCCCACTACACACAATTATATAATGACCATCTCGGTGTCACACTAAAAATTAGCAAATTTAAACGTAATCACAACTGATTTACATGTAAGCTTAGATGCGGTAGAAGCTAGACATCAGGTGAAACGCTTGGTCGTTTCCTTCCTTGTAACATAGTCACTAGAAGTCAGGTATTATACCCTTAAAAAAAGCGGTGGCTCAGCGGTTTAAGCCCTGACTTACGTACTGTAGGTTGCAAGTTCAAACCCACGCAGGTGCTTTACTTTGTGTAATTTATTTCATCACCACTGCTCCAAAAACGGTGAAGGAAAACATCGTGAGGAAACCGGCATGTTCTTAGAACCACCAAATTCGAAGACATGTGACATCCACCAACCCGCACCGGGCCAGCGTGGTGGATTACGGCTCATTCCCTCTCTCGGAGAGGTGGCCTGTGTCCCTGCAGATTTATTAAACAAAAGATATACTTTAAGTATATGTAGTGTATATCACTTAGAGGACAGCTACAATCAACATTTACTTTGTTAATTAAGTGTAAGCAAAGGCTAAATACAAACAGACATCCTAAAACTCGCACTTATATCCATTCTAACTTAAATATGAATGTAAAATCCCTTGGCAGCTCTAGTTTCCACGCGATCCCCATTATCTGTGCTGCGTTACCAGTAATATGAGCTAGTTTTAGAATAATAATTCATATATTAACATAAATATATCCACCTAGGAGGGCAAATATGTGTTTATTTTTTCCCTTTTCTTAGAAGGAAAGGATGGGAAGGGGAAGAAAACTTGACAGTGGAGGGGATAGGAATTGGAAATAACCATTTTCTGTTTATTTATTTATTTTATTTATTCAATTGTGTTACACCAACAAGATGGAGCACTAACTTAGACAATTGGATACGCGTACTTAGTTAACAGGCTTGGCAAGTGCCATCTCAATTATAGGTGCAAGCCGCGGTGCGCTGAATGCAACGACAAAAGACACTTAAAACTATTTGTGAACAAACAAACAGAAAAATAAACAACAAAAACTGAGCGCCTGATAACTTGGATGAGAATAGTAGCATCAAAATATCAAAAATATAAAGTGAAATCTCAAAACATAAAAAACAACAATAAGAAGTTAATTAAGAGCTGCACATATTTTTATATTTTAAACATTTGTTTGAGATAATATCGATTCCAGGCGCGTTGTTACAGGCTTTCGCTACATTTGCAAGCTCATTAGATTGTTTAGGGGCTCATTAACACTAGAATTATGTAATGCATTGTATGTGGTCATTAATCTGTTAAGAGGTGAATGTAAGCCCAGGTTAGTTCGCGCTGCCTTAGTGACGAATGGGTTATACTTTTTACATCTAGGTAATCTTAAAGGTACAGAGATAGTTAATTGTAATAGTAAGTTAGTAGCATCTATATAACCATTGACTAGTTTGTACAGGAACATGGCGTCAAGCTGCTTCCTTCGGTGGTAAAGTGATTCCAGATGAAAATATTTTAAACGGTAATTTTAACTCGGTAGTGTTCTTGCTAAGTTACAACTATATGATAAATGCCACAAAAATCTTTTTTGAACACTCTCTAACCGCTTAATGTATATATCATAGTGCGGGTTCCACACAACGCTGCAGTACTCTAGGCTGCTGCGAAGTAATGCTGAGTAAAGAGTAATTTTAGTGCGTGGATTTTTAAAATCTTTGCAATTCCGTAACACAAATCCTAAAGTTTTGATTATCCCCTCCTCTGTCCATTAAAGGTGGGCAACGCATCTGCAACTCATTACTTAGTTACAGATGTCTATGGGTAGCGATCATTACTATTAAAAATATATATATACATATATATTGTAGTTACGGACAATTAGTGTTCGAAGTACCAGGACACCAGTAGTTTAAGCTATAGTCAGTGAAACTTTAGGACACTAGTAGACACTTCTGTGATAAAGTGATAAGCATACACCGAGCAAGATTTTAAACAAGATGTATATAAAAAATAGGTCAATACGTTCAAAAAACAATGTGCAAACTTTTATAGTCATATTCATGTTCCTCTCCTCTAAAAACAATCTAGATTTATTCAGATCAATCTAAAACACTTTACATCTTAAATCTTTGTGAGATCGTTAACATGTTCACGCGTCATTTAGCGTCCCATCCGGCGCCGGCAGAGACCCCCACACCGTATTTTATTTCAGTACATTTCCGCGGAACGCGAGTTTAGACCTACATATGACCCGTTGCGATTGTCATTTGAATACGCATCTAGGAATGCGACAATAAGTGTAAAATGTTTAACAATGTTTACGACAAGGAGTTACCATTATTGTTTAAAGTCTTTCTGGTCTTTGCTTCTACAATATGCTACGGTATTACTACACCAACCTACTACAACATATGTTTATTAAAGTAAACCCGTGTCTTTTGTATTGTGATCAGACTTTGACAATCAATAGCTGCACACCTCTACTGTATGTCGCTTTTCGAGTCAAAATGGTAAGAGAAAATTATTCCCAGTTAAGGTAATTTTATGTTTAGTTATTGTGTATATTTCTCGTATATACCGCATCCAAAGTTATACATACATCCCTAGTTCCCAGCACTTGACAAATTTTCCCACACAACCCGACCACCGACCTCCCTGTATGATTACGGCGGGGGTGTTTCCGAGACGGCCTCCCGCCGCCCAACTCCCGCCAGTCTGAAGGTCGAAGGGTAGGCCGTTCACCCTCCGCGCCCACAGAACACCGCCGCGCCGAAAACATCCCTGTGTGCGTCGCCTACACCGACACGCAACACGAAACGCTCACACGTCGACTCCACAGCTCTTTCACTCTCACGCTGAAGTTCTCTCAGCTGTCTAATTGGATCGCTTGTTCTGTTCAAATCACTAAAAAGCTTACAGTTGTGAGGACCACGGTAACTAATAGGCCAGTAAAGGCATCGGCAACTCAAGACGATTTGAAACTTTTCTTTATGATATTTCTGAATGCAGTCGTCAGTTTTTTTAAACGGACGACGGACCGTCACTGAATGGGAGGCATATATTCGTCCCCAGATATCGCATTCATTTATAACCATATTGTATCTGGTGGTGTATTGGTTGTATCTGGCAAAAACCCGGTCCGATGTCCGGCGACAAAAACGGACTTCTCGAATCTTCTTTAGCGACGTTATTTTTGCTTTGGTTGTTGGTTAATTTTGATCATTGGTGTGTTGTGAGTAATGGCTGGTTCGACTTATACTATAGTGGTTTTAGACGCACCCTTTTTTATTGGATTATATAAGTTTATACTAAGAGAAGTATGTAAATTTGATATTTAGTTGAGTATATATTTTAGTAACTAGCTGTTTCCTGCGACTTCGTCCGCGTGGAAATGAATTTAAGAAAACAATTTCGAGGGTTTTTCACTTTTTGCGTGGTACTCTAATTATTTTGCTTAAATTAAATTAGCCTATTTGAATCCCGACAATATTAGCTATCTTCCAGTAAAAGTCCCATCCGAATCGGTTCAGTCGCTTCGGAGTTTACCCGGAATAAACAGACAGACAGACCGACAGACAAAAAATTTAAAAATTGCATTTTCGTTATAAGTACTGTATATACATCATGTGTATTGAGTATGTAAATGTTAGTTCGATAATACATACAGACACTTCAATTTTACTTATCAGTATAGATAGCAATTGTAACATATCATTATATATTTTCATAGAATATGTCAGCAGAAAATTATATAAATTCGAATATCGGATCAATCAATCCTCTATAAAAAAAGATAACAGTTAAATGTCCGAGTTAAACTGATATGTGACCTGAACTTTATTTTTGTCCTAATTCTGAATCTCCAAGAGATGGCATACGATGAGAATATGTTGAAATAATGTCTCAAATAATGATGGTCTAAGAGAACCCTGTCGAAACTTGTTAGACTGAAATCTGGATACCAATTAGCGCTAATTAAAATGTTATGTAATTAGGCCGCCAGACTCTAGGGACATAATTCAATGCGAATGGCCAAATAAATCAGCGTCCTTTCAAATTACAATCACATTGAGGTCATTTGCAATGACATTGTTTGTAATTTACAATAAAAAAAAAACTAAAAAACTCCCTAACATCTTAAAGCTCTATATTTATAATGTTATTATAAAGAGGAAAGATTTGATTGTTTGTTTGTTTCGAATAAACTAAAAACAACGGCCAAGTGCGAGCCGGACTCGCGTACACATGGTTCCGGACCATTATCTATAAAAAATCACGTTTGTTGTACGGGAGACCTTTAAATATTTATGTTATTCTATTTTTTATATGTGTAGCTATAATGGTAACATAAATATATATATATATGTATATATATATATATATATATATATATATATATATCATCTGTGAAAATTTCAACTGTCTAACTATCACGGTTCATGAGATACAGCCTGGTGACACACGGACAGACAGACAGACGGACAGCGGAGTCTTGGTAATAGTGTTCAGTTTTCGCTATGGGTACGGAACCCTAAAACTATTGAACAGATTTGAAAGCTAGGCTATATTTTCTTTATTTGCATACCCGAATAAATCCGGGGCGGATTACTGGTTATAGAATAAAAGTCGTGTTATATTTATGTTCAATTCTCTGTTACAAAGGCTTTATTTCAATAAGTGTTGCCAGACACTGAAGCCCTTTCAGACGCAGTGGGAGCCTGTAATAACAATTTCAGGTTTCGTGTGAGCAACTAATGAATAATTGAGATGACGGCGCTTGTAGATCGTCTGGTTAGCGGGCCCGTGTACGTAACATATAGGCTAATTATATACAGCAAATTTACATCAAGAATTAGGTTTTTGCGTCGTCTGGTGAACTATTTTTTGGTGTTAGCTTCGTTAAGCCCGCGCTTAGGTGTACGTGTCAGTAACCCCAGAAAAAACTGTAGTAACTTATTAAAATGTTCCTTGTAACAATAAAAGCAGAAATTAATAAGTTACAATCATACACAGCCGAGTCTGTGTATGGAATTGTATGGATACATGGTTGAATAAAATCTTTGTTTAACAAGGCCCAGTGGGAAACAAGCTGTCCATGCATAATATGCAGCGGAAGCTGCACCGAAACCTCGCGGATAATCGACTATACGTTAGCTAAATTACGGACACGCATGCGAGCATTATTACCAATATACTTGTTATAGGACCTAATGATCGCCAATTAAACTATTTCGTACGCATTCTTTTGTTTATATTTGTGGCATAGATAATAAATAAAGTAGCACTAGTCTATGGTAGGCCGCACTATCAGTCTGACAGCTAACACTTTCGGGTTCCATCATCATGATCTGCGTCCGTTTGTATAGGGGCAATTTTGATCCCCCAAATGTTTACTCTATTTACAAGTATAGTTGTTTTTATAAATACATCCCCATTGAATTTATTTAACCAATCATTCACCACAATAAATCAATGCCTCCTTTTGGAACTTAGCTATTTGCGGTTGTTGTTGAAGGATCGCTTTTTTCCCGCCACACCATTGACTGACAGCGGTTTGACAGCCCGCGCCTCGTCACGGGAAACTGTCATCGAATTTGCTCCCTTGAGCTTGAAATGTCGTCGTTTTTTTTAATCTATGCACATGTTTAAGTTACAAAAAATATTTTGATTTTATTTCCGTTATGAAGACTTGAGTACATGAATGTGGATCTGTTCGCGATCGACTCGCAGTTTTCTCCCGCAGTCAAGTAGGGCTGTGCAAACTTTATAAAATACTAATTCGAAATGCGGCGTAGATCTGTCAGGTTTCTGGGTCAAAAATGACATAAATATATCAAAATGAAGAGCGAAATGAAAACTTGTACACCACTATGTAGTCACTACAACGCATTATATAATCTGTTGCAGTACACACACGTATTGTCACATTTCAAGTGTGTAACCGCGTTAGCCAGCCCTACGTGACACGATGTAACGCGAATGCAATGCCTGCGTAAGACTATGGTAACTAACGTAAATTCGGCCTGCAATAGAACAACAACAAGCTTTGATAAGTTTAACACACATCCGTCATAAAATGCAACCTACTGACTATATATATACGTACATTTTGTTTTTATATTGTTAAATCGTTTTAGGTTGTACTTTCCGCTATGATGTTCGATGATTTGTGAGTCAAATAGTATCGTAACATAGAAATGATACCCAAAAATATTTAGAATAGTAGACTAACTATAATCGCTACTATTATAAATGTGAATGTAAGTTTGTTTGTTACGCTTTCACGCGAAAACTCAACCGATCATCATGAAACTTTGTACACATATTCTTGGAGGTACTAGAAGTAACAAAGTATACTTTTTATGAAAAAAATTGTACATAAAAAGCGAAGTATGTATGTTCCCTATAGACCTATAGACCTATAGACTCCGAAACGGCTGGACCGATTTCGATGAAATTTACAGGGATTGTACAGATTGGCACATTCCCGTGTGCGGTAGCTATCCGACCAACATAATCAGGAGTACCCGAGCGAAGCCGGGGCAGGTCGCTAGTGTTATATACTTACTTGTAACATAACGTTTCATTTTTGCTAATTTACAAAATATGTTGACAAACAGTCTATGTGTAAGCCTGCATCAATAAATGAAAGTTTTAACGTTAAATAGTAGTGAGTTCCCATTCATCCAGCTCATAGACATTCACGTTTATGAGCAGGATAGAAATTTATTTAGCAAGTGGCTGTGGCTCTACCTGTAATATTTGTCTAATCTTTCTAATATATATTTGTTTTATTTTACAGGTAAGTTCCAATTAAGCACAATTCAGTCCATCGCAAAGGGTAAGTATAAAAACGTCCAATCCATTAATTTAAAAACACCCTTAAACATGTTAATTAACAAATTGCTCGTACCATCACAACATAATAATGGCAGATAACATACAGAATAGAGCAACTCGTTGGATGTCTCGAAAACAGACTATAGAAGATTATTGAACAATGAAAAAAAAACGTCATACAACAACTTGTATGAAGTAATACAGATCCCACAATAATCATTCACAGACTTTCGTTTGCCGGTAAGAAGGAGCGCTAGTGTGCGGGTGTGTACTCGCTGCGCGCTTGTGTGTAGGAAGAAAGTGCATTCTGCACGGCCCGGCGGCTAGGCAGGGAAACTTGACATTGCGCGCTATACACGGCGGTGCTGCATCGCGACAGATCCGACGATATCCCTAGCTAATTGATTGACTCATACAATACGTCATAATTTTTTTTTGAGTGTTGTTTATAGAACACATTTAGTGTTTGACACGAATATAAATAAATTTAAATAAAGTCGAATATACCAAATATTCATAACAAGTAAAATTACATTTCTGTCGACTTTCAATTATCAATTCAAAGAATCAAACAGTACCATTTGTTATTATATATATATATATATATATATATATATATATATATATATATATATATATATATATATATATATATAATCTTTCACTGTTATATGTCTGTGCAAAACAGTTTTAGATTTCTGAAGAACCAAATGTATACCATTATTACCACAGTTACTGTTTCATTCGTGCCTCATGAATAAACTGAAATTGCATTAACTTTGACAACTTTTTCATCACAGTTCTCTTTTAGGTAATAGTTTATGCATTGACGGTCGTACTTCCACAACCAATAGTTTGTTTTAACCATACACATTTTTATAGTATAAATATTAATAGATTGTAAATTTCCAATCACCCAATATAAATAAACCAGACCTTGCTTATATGGTTCATGATAATTCAAATGGCGAATTAGAACCCACGGCCGTAAGTTTCGCAGTCCGTACCATTATTGTCATTGCTTTGATATTATTTATCAATCGGTCGACAGTACACCAGTACAAATGAATAGCAATTAATAGAAAATAAACCAATATATCTACATTTACATTTTGCATATCTCGAGAAAAGTGTTGTTATGCGTACCACGTGTGGCGCATGCGGCTAGATTTGCGCCAGTAAACTTGAAACAGTTCTCTGTGAGCCATCTCTGGCCTGCTTCCCTTTCGCTCGCGTCGCCATTATAATTAGCTCTCAGTGCAGCGGGAAAGTTATCTAACAGGTGCTCGTGCCCCGCGTCTATACACAAGTCTTTGGATCAATCAAAGAACGAATTTACTTTCACGCCCTTGAAGGATTGTCGGATAGGCATATAAAATTATAAATAAAAAAAAATCTTCAATTCTCTAAAACTGTAAAAACATGATTACAATTTAAATGAATAAAATGGTATATCTAAATTCTAAGGTAACAAACATAGAAAAATCAAACATATTTCGGACCTCTTCCTTTATTTTGAAGTCTTTTAAAAATACGATTTAATACATATATAATAATATCGGCCCTTTTTTAGAATGTTCTACACTGCAGGGACACAGGCCTCCTCTCCGAGAGTTGTGAATAAGCCGTAATCCACCACGCTCGTTCAGTGCGAGTTGGTGTATTTCACATGTATTCGAATTTGTGGTGCTAAAATATGCCGGTTTCCTCACGATTCCTCTATCGTGTTTTGAGCAGTGGTGATGAAATAAATTACATAAAGTAAAGCGCTTGAGTTCGAACCCGCAACCTATAGTACGTAAGTCGGGGTCTAAACCACTGAGTTCTGTTCTGTTCCCTAATACATGTAGTACATTATTATGTCGGCCCATTTTCCTTGCGTCAACAATTCGACGTTAATAATTCTCGAACATGGCCTAATTAGAGCTTGTGTACCAACTACAATTTTATAATGAGCAAATATTTTCGCATTTACATTGTTTGAACATAGTTCCTTTAGGGCCTATTCATTCTTTAACAATTCACTAAACAAGACTTCATGCTCCGGACAAAACAACGGTTTTTCCTAATTCATGTAACATCTAAACATGTATTGTGCGTAGCTATTTACGGAACTTTGTAAGGAAACCTAACACAATGTTTAAGACAAAACAAAACTACTTTACATCGTCGTAACTCGAGACAAAACAAAAAAATAAACAATACACATATTTGACTTATGCTTCAGAATTTCTTTCTTTGTTTTCTTTTTTAAAAAGATATCTCGCGACTTGGATGGTGTAATACATAAAAAACGCAAGCACGTAGACGGATAGCATCCACACATTGCGATTTACATCCCAGTTGAATTCAAATAGAAGGGGGCAATCGAGCAACGGGCCACCTCAAGCTAAGTGATCACATTAACAACACCAGAGGGCCTGCAGATGCGTTGCCTTTAAGGAAGGGGAACACTCGCTTCTAGAAGGACCCTTAGTTGTATTGGTTAGCCGTAGTATTTACAAACTTTACATTCAGCTGAACAAAGTGTTATTAAAAATTACTCTCACCTCCCCCCCACCCCTCTAAAATCCATGCCCAATAAAGTGATAGTACAACATTTACATCAACCACTGTCCACCCTGATTTTGGCTTAAAATAAATAACTCGGTTATATCGCATAATTTAGCTAGTAAGCCGCTGGAATTTAAAAACATGACCGTCAATCGACTAGACTGCGATGGGATAGATAGGTTAAAAAAAATTAAAAAATGATTACAAGGCCATTAAAATTCTGTGTTGAGTTTCTGTAAATGAATTATGTATTCAATGCTGTTATTACTGGGGACTGGTGGCGGCGGGGCGTAACACCGCTACAAAGGAACAAAGGTTTTAATAGTAATTAAGTAGCAAGGATCCAGGCCTAGTGGAGTCTAGACGGCGGCCTTGGGCGAGGCCTCGGAGCCCCGCTACCTCGCTGCGTCGGACGGGAGCATCGCAAATTCTCTAGGCACTATTATTTATTCACAAACTTTGGCGGGGTTCTGTACGCGCGACGTTTAATCTAGTTCCAACTAGATGAATTTCAAATCGAATTATTTGATTGCGAATTTAATATCGCATGGTAACTGACTGATTTTCAATAAATTTCCCAAGCTGACACCTTCGATACGTACAAACGTGGCCGTGTTACGATTATAATTCATTTGCAAGTAACAGAATCTACACTTTTCTTGTTATTGCTACATAGTCTTACCACTTTCCTAATTATCAAGATTACCTTCGGTACCTACAAACGTGGCCGTGTTACGATTATAATTCATTTGCAAGTAACAGAATCTACACTTTTCTTGTTATTGCTACATAGTCTTACCACTTTCCTAATTATCAAGATTACCTTCGGTACCTACAAACGTGGCCGTGTTACGATTATAATTAATTTGCAAGCTGATACTTCGCTACCTACAAACGTGGCTGTTACGATAATAATTCATTTGCAAGCTGATACTTCGCTACCTACAAACGTGGCCGTGTTACGATTATAATTCATTTGCAAGCTGATATTTCGCTACCTACAAACGTGGCCGTGTTACGATTATAATTCATTTGCAAGCTGATACTTCGCTACCTACAAATGTGGCCGTATTACGGTTATAATTAATTTGCAAGCTGATACTTCGCTACCTACAAACGTGGCTGTGTTACGATTATAATTAATTTGCAAGCTGATACTTCGCCACCTACAAACGTGGCTGTGTTACGATAATAATTCATTTGCAAGCTGATACTTCGCTACCTACAAACGTGGCCGTGTTACGATTATAATTCATTTGCAAGCTGATATTTCGCTACCTACAACAGTGGCTTTTTTACAATTATAATTCATTTGCAAGCTAGTACTTCGCTATCTACAAACGTGGCTGTGTTACGATTATAATTCATTTGCAAGTAACACAATCTACACTTTTCTTGTTATTTTGTTTCCGTAAAGAATCACTTATATCTTATAGAATTAAAAACATTTTTGCGTTTTGCTCGATATAAACACTCGTCTCTGTCTTACGATTTTGCGAATTATTGTATTTTGTAAAACGGCAACAAATTGTTACATTTGAAATTTAAAAATATGTACGAAATGGAGATATCTATGTCTAATGGATGTAATTAACAAATCACAAGTTACATGCACATTAAAACTTTTATAATTCGGTTTATTCACTAGCAAGCGGTACCCTATTTTCTTACACAATCTGCGGCCCAATAAAAAAACAAATATGTTTTGAGCTCAACACAAACAGAAACATGAGACATATTTCTATTAAATTGATTTTTTTTGTAAATTTATCAAGCCCCGGACTGCTTATCCGAATTCTAAATCAGAGAATGACGTACAATTCATTCGGGTGATAAAATCACTTGCTTAAGTTTTATTTTAAGTTGTTAGTAGACTCCGATAATACAATTTACCTTATTTGACCACGTTTGGGGACGCAGACGTAGCGATCTCAATTCACTAATGGACCCCGATTCGCTAGATAGATCGTTCTTTACACATAATTCACGGAGAACACGTCCCAAAATATAATATAGAACAATAGGTCATAAAGTTCACCAATAGCCTAATGGTTAAGGATACGGATTGCACAACATGGTCAATAGGTTCGAATCCGCCATTCAATTGTCTTGAGCCATTTTCAACCAGGTTTAAGCTAACTTGGGAATAGTCAAAGAAAATATTAGTACATTTCGATAATTCACTAATATATATATATATAAAATTCTCCTGTCACAGTGTTTGTCGCCATACTCCTCCGAAACGGTTTAACCGATTTCAATGAAATTTTGCAAATACATTCGGTAGCTCTGAGAGTAGGTTTTTATCTATCTATCTATAATATTATAAATGTGAATGTAAGTTTGTTTGTTACGCTTTCACGCGGAAACTACTCAACAGATCATCATGAAACTTTGTACACATAATCTTGGAGGTATTAGAAGTAACATAGGATACTTTTTATGCAAAAAAATAATATATAAAAAGTGAAGTATGTATGTTCCCTATAGACCTATAGACTCCGAAACGGCTGGACCGATTTCGATGAAATTTACAGGGATTGTCCAGATTGGCACAACGAGTATTCCTGTGTTTGGTAGCGATCGGTTCAACATAGTTAGTGGTACCCGGGCGAAGCCGGGGCCAGTCACTAGTATTTTATATATATGCCCGAGTAAAAACAGATAGTCAAAAGCTGTTGGACTACGTGCATACTAAGCCGATCCCACATAAAAATAGGGGAAAGAGGAGGGAGAAGTGGTAAGACAATGTTACATTCTTACATCTTTGTATGAAATGTCTAAGATAATTAATGCATACATTAAATAAATATAACATGTAAACTACCACGCTACATAAGTTACGTTACAACATTACATATATGTTTTAACACGTTACATACAAATGGTCTTTGTTACTTCGAATGCAGTCGCTAAATAATGAGAGTCGTTTGAAACGGGTACACTGCAATCACTCAGCCAACGAGACAAAACATTATGATATCACCGTATGCATCTTGTAAAATCGTCGAGAACATTTGACCCATTTAAGAAACTATGATGGACCCTCAGTTGGATTCCCAATGCAGTGCTGTCAATTGTAAGTTAAATGTAATAATAATAACTCGGCCTTTTTCTAGAATGTTTCCCACTGCAGGGACACAGGCCTCCTCTCCGAGAGAGGTAATAAGCCGTAATCCACCACGCTGGCTCAGCGCGTGTTGGATGTCACATGTCTTCGAATTTGATGGTTCTAAGAACATGCCGGTATCCTCACGTTTTCCTTCACCGTTTTTGGAGAAGTGGTGATGAAATAAATTACACACAGTAAAGCGCCTGCCTGGGCTCGAACCCGCAACCTACAGTACATAAGTTGGAGCCCAAACCGCTGAGCCACCACTGCTCTCGAAGTGTAAGTTGCGGGGAAGCAAATATTCTCCCAACAATGTCTCATAATTACACCAGTTTCCACTTTCAATTTCGCTGACGGACGATGCGGAGGAGAAAAACTCTAGCGGTACCCGGTATCGGGTAGTGTTAGCAAAACAAGTAAACCGTATGTTTTGTATATTATTTACTAGCTGGCCCGGCAAACTTCGCTCCGCCCTATAAGTAATAGATGGTTTACTATTTTAACGATAATCGCTTACACATAAAAGATAGATATATATCGCGGGCTTTTTGTAGGACTATTTAAGGTAGACATTTCCATTATACATTATATACGTGTAACTCTAACGGTTTTTGCAGCGCACACCAGAATAGCTCGCTTATGCCGGATTTTTTTCCTCCTTACTTGACACTTACAGTTATTTTTTGATCTATTCACACAATCTCCTTGTAAATTATATCCTATATGTTATTATGATGCATAAACTGTATTATTGTAAAGTTCCATTCAAATCCACTCAGTAGTTTTTTCGTGAAAGAGTAACAAACATCCATACTTACAAACCTTCGCATTTACAATATTAGTAGGATTAATTCTAGTTGACTTAAGATTTAATATATAAACTTTATATTCTATATTAATTAGTTATTAATATATCGTAATATATTCTAATAAGAATAATGTTGGATTCAACAAAACAATCTAACGAGACTCTAATTCGTTACAAAAATAAATATTATACATATATCAGAAGCTATGCTATCTAATTTCGATATACAAAAATACAGAATAAAAATAATTTTATTTTTAATTCGCTTCCACGTTTTATTCGGTTCCAATAAGTTTTTAAGGCACTCGCTAAGTTAAATTTAGTTCTGCTGCCGACCGTACCGCTCCACACGCGACTACACCGTTTGTTTACGGATTTCACTATCGATATTTTTCTCGCGGGTGAAAATTCCAACGCACACTTTTATCGATGTCGCGTCACGTGAACAGCACTATTGTGATGTACGAGAAAACTATTACTTTCAAATCAAATATAAATGTATCATAAGGGCAATAGATGGCGCGACTAATGTTTTAGAACGCGGTATAGAAGTGATATGAGAATTAGGATAAGTTCTAAGATTAGTTTTGTCTCTGTGCACTTTGCCCATAATGTATTAGCCTCATTGTTTAAGGAGGTTTCTGAGTTATCTAGGTACTACGTACGTACGTACGTAGTACGTACTAAGAAATACTTATAGTTGACGGCCAACTACTTGCTTCCACCTTTGTGGGACGGGTCAGTTGCATGTCTCTCGTTAGTTGTTAGCTTTATTGGTTGCTAACTTGTACTCTGTTCTGTGTGTGAAATAAAACTTTGTTTTCTTAATCTGTGTCTCACTTCATACGCCGCGCCATAAAGACACCCGTTACAATTTATACAATTTTTTTTATACAAATTTCTAAATAACGTTGCGTCTGTTTGATATATACGGCTTTCAAATTTGTTTGAACGCTTCATTGAAAACCCAATACATTAAACTAGTTTGGTTTGTGTCTCCTTAATAATAATTATTTATTTTTAATCTTAGTCAACAAAACCTGACCAGATGAGGCGTCATTGTAGCTGCTATGCTTACCGTGCGTTGTCCACTAGCGTTTAAACTTGTCGCGATACAAGCTTTCACTCTGGAAAAACTGATACGACAACATGTTTTGTTACAATGTTTTCGACAGTGTAAACCCACGGTTAGCGTTCCAAGCAGATTTTGCCTAGTGAGGTTATATGAATGTGAAAATGACATTGTGAGGTTGGAGACATACACAGCGCGATATTTTGTTTTAAGGATATTGACTCGAGTTGTTATTGTTGAAGTATTTGTTCTGGCCAAGGCGACGTTCGTGCGGCAAACACTCCGCGCTCGGTATTTGTACAACAATTTATATTTTCCTTTGTATTGGTCTCTCATCTATTGCATTTTTAATGTCTTATCTTTCACATTTTATCACACACTCGTGGGTACAAGGCCGCACGCCAACGTGTGCGCAATATCGATTCTGCACGGCCAACAAGAAATGTGTTAGGTTAGGCGCCCTGTTTGTCACATACCTCAATAGTGAATACCCCTGCAAAGTAAATATAAACTATTAAAAACAACCAGATAACTCTTCTAAATGTTGATTATATTAGTAGAAGTTGCGGCATCCTACTAATATTATAAATGCGAAAGTTTGTAAGTATGTTTGTTACTCTTTCACGCAAAAATTACTGAATGGATTTCAATAAACAGATTTACACCAATCTAGGTTATACATCAGAATAATATATAGGCTTTTATTTATTAAAATATTGTGTGAATTGTCCGAAATATAACGATAAATGTCAAGTAAGGAGGAAAAAAATCCGCCATATACGAGCTATTCTGGTGTGCGCTGCAAAAACCGTTACAGTTACACGTATATAATGTATAATGGAAATGTTTACCTTGAATAGTCCTACAAAAAAGCCCGCGACAGCATATATCTATCTTTTATGTCTAAGCCATTATCACTAAAATAGTGAACCATCTATTTAGTATAGAGCAGAGCGAAGTTTACAGACGTTTACCGGGCCAGCTAGTACAACATATATACGCAAAGTTTCAACGTTATTTGGTATTTACATAGTGTTGGCCCTAGATGTAGCTCGGCAACCCCCTTGTGATTTATCAATGTACATATCTAACATATAGTCTAGGCCCTGATCAAATAACAGATGAGGCTATAAATTTCTCATTTCACATCTTAGTTCACAATTTATTCAATGCGTATAAAGTGTGTGACATGACGTGACATGATGTGACGTGACGTGAGACTATATATTAAAACTAGAATCTCGCCGTCACGGTTTTCACCCTTCCATCATACGGTTCACTCGATTGTTCATTCAAACTGTTTTAGTTCAAAGCATCAAAAATGAGAGATTTAAACATTGGTAGAGCCCGCAACAACAACTATTGCATCTGGACCGGGCTCCGTGAAATACCACGAACTCGCAGAAGACAATTAGAAGTATGCTTCTGCGTTTCGTCTGATGAGTGAGTTGCCTGAGGCCTAATTTAAATCCTACTCCCTTTCCCATCCTTTCCTAATAAGGTTAGGATGGAAAGGGGAAGAGGATTGAACGGGGAGGGGGTGGATAGGATAGGAAAGGAAACATCCTTTAACCCTTCTATCCCCTATGTCCATTCAATGTAGGCAACGCATCCGCAACTCATTTCCTTGTTGTGGGTACCTATGGGTAGCGATCACTTAACATCAGTTGACACGCTTGCTTGTTCGCCACCTTGTACCATAAAAAGACCTAACTGACAAACATACTAACTACCTGGACTGTATAAAGCAGAGAGTTTATTCCTATATAATCGTGGAAAAAGCTCAATTAATCGAAAACATAAAATTTAAATAATTCAATTCGAGATACAAGACGCTGCGAAAGGAAACGGGTGACATATCATCGGCGACAGGAATTAATATCGTATCCAGTAAAAACGCTATTCCAATACGAATCATGTTGCGGTGAATAATATGCATTTTGAATAAATGGTCACGTATTTCCGCGGGAAACTATTTTAAGCGTGTGTGTTTACCCGCCGACGGAACAAGCGTACCCATTTTTATTGCACACCATGATGACTGCAAAACGAATTACATATTAGTAATTCTGTGTGTTCTTATGCAATAACGGTACATCTAGAACGCACATACGTAACTCCCACACGGAGCAGCTTTAAAACTTTTGCAGCTAAAATGTTCCTCGCGTATAACATAACCTAATCCAACTAACGTTCACTTGACCGGATAGATGCGAGTTATTTATAAGTCGGGAAAAAACAACCATATACGACCAGTCTTCCTGTGCTAATCGATGCCAATTACTCGGCGCGTGTGTGCGTGCGTGAGCGCGTGTGTTGCATCGCGTGGATGTGTGCGCGCAGTGCGCGGGCGCAGCGTCACCGCGTAGCCTTGAATCCGTACAACGACTGCACTCGTATCGCGCTATCAGTTCGGAAATGTTGCCAGTTGATGCTTCGCGAGAGTTTTATTTATTCTTTCCTTGAAAAGGAACATATTATTATATATATTATTCGAAATTTTACTGTCGTTCGGTTACGAAAGTTCTGAAGCCTTTAACTCGGTTAAAAAAAGATGTATAACATATGATAACCTAACCTACAATGTTCACTGTCAAAACACCTTCAACAACACGAATAAAATACATACTCTTTATCTAAGTAATAACTCATTTAAAAGCTAAATTTAAGTATTTTCGCGTGGCGCGGTCTAAAAATTAACTAACTTTTGCAATATATTTATCCGACTATCCGAACGGTTCCCTTTCCGTGACACCTCGTCCTTCGGCCGCGCGCATCTCACTTCTTGTACTCGTTGTCTCACTTCCACTCGCTATTATCTCGTTATAATGCTGTCTCGCTCGCATCACTGCATAATTGGCGCGAAGAGTTTGATGATCTAACCTAGACTGGATCGATCGGCTTTTTCAAGCCTTTACGTTTTTTCGTTTTTAATTTCAAATTCCGCTTGAATATTGCAATTTTTTCCGTTTGCATTTGTATTTTTAGGTTATATATATTATATTATATTTTTAAAAATGTTAGCCCCTCTGTATATCGAATAGCTTCGTCAGGTTTATGCATTTTTTTATTGATTAACTTTTTATAGTTACCAATGTATCACAAATCACAAAGCTGTAGCTGAAGATTACACCAATTAATAAATTAGCCAATTTTAAATTGCTTAATTTCAAGTGTTTTTTACTATGTTAAAATGCGCTTTCCAGAATTAGTTATTATTTGAGGCTCGTGCAGGAAGTCTAATTATACACATAGTTGTACATATCAGCAGTAGTGGCTCAGCGGTTTAGGCCCCGACTTACGTACTGTAGGTTGCGATTTCGAACCCAGAGAGGCGCTTTACTTTGTCTTATTTCATCACCACTGCTCCAAAAACGGTGAAGAAAAACATCGTGAGGAAACTGGCATGTTCCGCCGCCAAATTCGGAGACGTGACATCCACCAACCCGCACCGGGCCAGCGTGGTGGATTATGGCTCAATCCCTCTCTCGGAGAGGAGGCCTGTGTCCCTGCAGCTTGCAGCACATTCTAGAAAAGGCTGATTTATTATTCGTATATACGCAAATTTTTGCAACGCGTATCCGTACTGATATTCAAACAAATGGGACCTCTATTTAAGTCTCCTACCCACAAAACTTTTGTTTTTTTATATAATATTCAAGTTAAAGATACACCCTGATCTTATTCGATAACATTCCATCAACGCCAGCTAAATATTTCCATTCCGAGAATCGTTATTAAAAAAAACAAATATGTCTATTATCTATGGATAATAGGACGGACCTGTTGAAAGTAAAAACTTGTAAACAATCCAATCGGATAAAAAATTGAAATAGCCTTATTATTTCAGCCAGGTAAATTAAAAAAAAACACTATCGTAAATCAAATAGGGTACATAGAGATATCGATTCTAAAATTCACAATAAAGTTTAAGCGAATGTTGAATGCGAAGTTAAAAAAATGATTTTTTTTTTGTGAATCTTGTAATCAGAGAGTATTCTCGGATAAAATCATTGAATCAAATCAAATTAAACTTTCATTAAACATAAATAATGTTGTTATAACATACAAATCAAGATCTGTGTGACATGTCCCGGCTGAGTTACATTAAATTATGTAGTCTGAGCAAAGTAATTAAAAAAGATATATTAAAAAACACGAAAAGATCTCAACTCTCCGACTACGTCGACAGCGGCAAAATTTGAAATCGTTTAATCTCCAAAAATAACCTATATGTACTTCATATTTCAGAGGAACAACGAGGAATTAATTACATTTAATTTCCGTTCTGTCTTCATTTAAAAATTAAAAGTGAATTCTCTACGTTTGTTTTTAACTGAAAAATATAATAATTCAAAAGAACAATTCATGAAACACTACTGTGATCTGTGATGAACGCAAACTTGGCCGCATCCCGACCCACCGGCGCCTATTTATCTTCATAGGCCAAATTAACGTATGACATTGATCCTACATTCGAGGCATCCCTATCTTATGCGACCATTGTGTAAGACCTGCACACTTACGCTCAGTCTCCCTCGACGCGTCCGCGCTTTGATGGCATAAGAGCGGCGACGAAGGCCAACGTATACTGGCCGAGTCAGTGTGTCACGTGGCCGCTGCGCACGCGCAACTTTATTTGTAAAGTCGGTCAATGCCCCGAGCGTTAGATAAAAAAACACATACAATTTGTTTACGCGGTGTGTTACGCAAAACGTTGGAACTGATTGTTGGAACGTTCCGGTTTGTGATGTTCTAACTTAATTCTGTAGATATCATTTGGTGCCGCCGTGATGTTTGCCGAATGTGGTTATGTTCATTACTGAGCCGGCGCCCGACCATGATGCTCTCACTACCTTCCGCTAAATAACGTCTTGGAAAACGTCAAGAAATGTACAACTCGATAACTGGGTCATTGAAGAACCAATTTAAAGCAATATTTGCGAGCACATAAACATTGCGTTCGCTCAAATAAATCCACGAAGCGGTTATATTAAATTTTCCTCCAAACTCAATCAACGAACCAACAATAGCACAAAGGCGAACCGGGAGGCAGACCTAAATTTTTCAATTAATAGACTCGTCTAGTGAAAACCTGTCGATCCAGTCGGGAAATCGAGGAAAGCTCACGAATGAAAGTGGAAAAAGCTCCGCGCACACACGCAGCGGACATGTGTGCGTGTTTACCAGCGCGTCTGTGTGCGTCGCCGCACGCACACAAGCGCGCGCTACGAAAACGAAAGTGTCCGAGTGCCGCCGAGCGCCGCCGAGGCCGGCTCACGAAGTCAGTAGAACTCGCTGGCGAAACTGGGACATCAGTCCGCAATTTGACGCGATCGCCGGCGGACGCGGTGCGCGCTTATCACACGACACATTACGCCGTATGACATAACTGGAAACGTTCGTGATTATGGTGTCTTTGTGAATAATTAAATATGATGGCCGTTAAATACGAGGCACGTCCGGCGAGCGCCGAGCCGGAGAGCTGCCGCGCCCCGGCGGCCGACCGGCGCGCCCTGAGCGCGGACTCGGAGCCGCGGACCCTGGCCGCCAGGAAGGCATACCCCGAAGCCTGCCCCGCCGCGGTGGCGGAGCCAGACGCACCACTGGACCTCAGCACGCACACCAGAAAGGAGATCACGGTGCGGGAGTTCGCGCGGCACTCGTTCGCGGATCCGGCGGACTACATGCGAGCCCAGGTGATCCTACGCCAATCCCGGGGCTACCTGGCGGCCGCCGCCGCCGCCGGCCGTGACTCCGGCACCGAGTCCGACGACTCGGCGGAGCGGCTCAGCCCCGGCGAGGACGCTATGTCGGGAAAAGCATACAAAAAGTCCCTCATGAAGAGATACAGTAAGATTTTTTTTACTCTTGTGCAATTGGCATGTAGCCGCTCTATTCTCGTTTTTTTTTCTTTAATTTTATATATCAGACTTTTGTCGCGCGGCCTTCCTGTGAAATGAAACTTTTCAACATTTCAAACAACCTTGACGACGATCGCTTGTACTTGTGTACACTTATTGTTTTTGTTTTTTACCCCTTACTTTAAGCAATGAAATTACCCAGTTTCGTTTAACTTTTAACTTATCTATAAAAATCATTTTTCTGTAAGTCAACTCCTAGTTTACCAGTAAACTAGGAATTGATTAGATTTTATTTTCATTGTGTTCTGTCGACGTAGCAAAAGCCCTGTAGTATGTCAGCGGTTAGGGCACAGAGCTACGGACGTAGCGGCCGCTACACGGCGCTACGTAGCTCCTTATATATGTACATTACAGTAACCTAACTGCCTTCTAAATATGCTATGCATCTAAAGCAGTTTTGTTAAAATCATTTTAGTCCATTTTTACTTCGAAACGTTTTTTAAAGTAATCTTGAATTTACCTCTAGAATAAGTTATTAATAAATTGACTTACATAAATGATTACGTTATCAATGTTAGATTTTATTTGAAACAATAAATAAATAGTTTTACATCATTTGCCAAACTTCAGTTACTAAAGTATAAGATACGCGCGCGTATTCACAACAAATACGGTTCGGTAGTAAACAGACATACAATAAGCTATTGTGTGTGGCGAATGCCGGTGAGGCGGGACGTCATCACATATAGTAATTCCCAATCGCATTTCCTTTAGTCCAAATGTTTAAATATATTTAGTTGAATAGATATATATGACTTAACTTTTACTGCTTGCACAACTTGCCAGTTGATATGAATTTTGAAATAATTTATTTAAAAACAAGTATTGTTCGCGTGACAAAAATAATATTTAGTTACTTATGTATAATTGACATTCCTTATACAAGTTTCAGCATCTTAATTCCCCGCAAGAACAATCCTATTGTGAGCGTTTAGTTTTATTTCATATAGAAAACTTATCATTCTATTTATATTACCATACGTACTGTTGACCTGACAGTACGCAGACAATTGTTACGATTAAAAGTAATAATACCTTTAATTTCAAGCGGTCTAATAATTAACCAAAGATCTCACTTATCATAAGAGTCTTTAGCTTAATTTCACATGAGTCACACTTAGATATATAAAATACTAGTGACCCGCCCCGGCTTGGTTCCGGTACCACTAATCATGTTGATCCGATCGCTACCAAACACAGGACTGTGCCAATCTGGACAAGCCCTGTGAATTTCATCGAAATCGGTCCAGCCGTTTAGGAGTCTATAGGTCTATAGGGACATACATACTTCGTTTTTTAAACTATTTTTTTATAAAAAAAATGAATGATACTTCTAATGCCTCCAAGAATATGTGTACAAAGTTTCATGATGATCGGTTGAGAAGTTTTCGCGTGAAAGCGTAACAAACAAACTTACATTCACATTTATAATATTTGTAGGGATATCTTTTGTTTGTTTTTTAAATGTCTTATATCTTATCAGTTTTTGCTAACACGCAGCCACAGATTACACAACTTTTCTTTTATGTGTATAATCATTTCAGCTTGACAGGAAACTCTTTGGTGAAAGCCGGGATTTGAACACTCGAGATGCGCTAACCAACCACCGAGCCATATTTGGGCATGTATTTTCTAAACGTTGTTAGATCGGCGTCGTTACAGATTTGATAGTGCTCATAATAAATCGAAATTCCCGATATTTTTCCTCATATTTCCAATTAGGGCACTATCGGCTTAGAGATAATGATTCATTACGTTCGTTGAACGCTTAATTTGACCCACCCTTATAAGTAAGATTATAATTAATACTATTTCAAGTTCTCTTTGGAAGCATTACGAACCCCCGTAACCGACGAGCATGAATGTAGACTTATGGTTGTAGAAGAAGTGAGAAATTCCAATCTCATCATGTATGGATTGTAGGCGTGTGTCCATTATTATTTCACGAGCGAAAAACATAGGCGTGTCTGCTAACTCACTATTGAGATCCTTCCTAGAGGACCTTTTGGGAGGAGGGAGGAATTTTAACCCTCTATAAGTTACAGACATCATCGCATTTCCATTCTAATTTTGTAGGTTGCTATGGTCGGAGTATTGGACGGTGAAAGGAATAGATGTAGATTGCATGCATTGCATAGATTGAAGCCTGAAAGTAGCACAATATATAAGGCCCGGTGGCCTGATATTAAATATAAATGCGGGAATCCTCCCGTTGATAGCAACCTAACAAAAGAAGTTGTATAAATTAGTAAGAAAGGCGTTGAAAAATGGAACGTGTCGAGCCGTTACAGGGCAAGATAATAATGTAATGAATGACGAATTAAACTATGTTACCTCATACTAAATAATTTCTTGGAAAACAAGAACCCAAACACTTGTGCCTGCGAATTAATTTCCGCACAAACCAGCATTTAGCGACGCGTTAACACGGATAAGGTTCGTCGACACAAGCCGGAAAATGATACGCGAAGGCTCAGCAAAATGGCGCACGTTGCTACAGGGGCATTTTACATACACTTCTCATACATAAAACTCTTAAAAATGATTTTAGGATGTCTTGATCTAAGACCTACTTACCTATATATACAGTGTATTACCGATACGGTAATTACTAATATTACCACTAATATATAACTTAATTACGGAAAAATGAATACATCAAACTAACATATAGACGATAATAACATTTATCCAATTAACAAAGGTGTAACAAGTTTATGCGTCCAATTAAAATGATATAAAATGTATAAGGAAGGAGAGGTCGTTATTAAAGCGGAATTCCCAATTGATAACAATGCCATCTAGTGATGAATATGTGTGAAATATGATAAGTGCTATTTGATTATAGGAACACGCTACAATGTGAGCTCTCTGTTGTTTATTGAATCTTTGGTTAAAATATTGAAACTCGTGGTTTACATAATTATCTAGATTTGTTATTGTTATGATAAATGCTTCGGCGACTATGTGTTACTAAATCCACGTCACAGCAGGCTTCTGCAGTAAACGAGTCCGGACGAATTACATTAGGGCCTTGATGATTTGCGTTGTTTTTTTAAATAGTTATCATGACACATTATGTAAAATGAATATAACATATTTACAATTAAGTTATCATTTAAAAAGTTAACTTTCCATAAGCGTGCAGTCATCAGTCTTAAGATAAGAAAGTGGACCACTCGCCCTGTCGCCTAGCGTTCTTCTTGTGTTTGGACTACCAAAGGATTACAATATCATAACTGACAAGCGTGTTCTTTGATTTTTAAAACAATTAATAGTTTTAAAAGGCAAAGCATCTATATTATTATTTAAATTGGCCTAGATGGCGTTGTTCTTAATCTTAAACATAATCCTGAAGATTCTCGTAAAGATCATCTGGAAATTTAAATTCTTACATTGTAATCGGTCCTTGATACTTGTGCAAACGTTTCAAATCAATTCGAAGTCCGGTACATACAAACATACAGACCAACGTAATAAATGGTCAAACTGCACCACGTCATCTCAAACAAGTCGCTAATTTCAATGATAATGCAAACGTAATCCAATACATATCAAAACAATCTGTGTTCGGCAGCCGCGGCACCCGTACTAGGAAGCGAGGCGGCCGTCGAACCCGCGCTACCGCGAATCCAACTCATGATGCAGCGTTTTACCGCACTAATTCTATAATCGCAATAACATCAGTCATTGTATGCTGATTCCGGCGCCATGTTTAGCTGATGTTTTAATATTTAAAACGTCCGTGTGTGCACGTATCGAGTGCCGTACGCCATTTAAATAAGTTATTGACCTTTGGCTTGTTACAAATTTCTATTAGCTATTGCGATATAATGTACTTTAACTTTAACCAAGTAAAGTGGGTAAAGTTAACAGGCAACATGTAAGACGACAGCCATGTCTACAAAGTCGATTATTTAATGTATGGTTTAATAGTATTTTTTATGTGATAAGGTGGCAAACGAGCTAGCGGATCACCTGGTTTTAAGTGACCTACCCATAGACATCAGCAACAAGCAAATGTGTTGCAGACGTGTTGCCTACCTTTAATGGACAGAGGAGGGCTTAGACAGGAAAAAGGATATTTCTTTTTCAACCCCCTCCCCGTCCGATCCTCTTCTCGTTCCCATCCTTTCCGGGTGGGAAGGGGAAGAGGAATTAGGCCTCCGGCTCCTCACGCATCAAAACGCGGAGCACTTCACTTCACGCCTGTCTTCTGTGAGATCGTGGTATTTTAAATACATTAAATTGGTTTGTAATTCATCAGAAATCCTAGCACTTAACTCTTTTGCAGTTTCTAGTATCTAATGTGCAAATATATACATAATAACTTTAGGAATCTCGTGCCAATATTGCAACATCAACATGTTCTGCGAAGCATTTCTCGGTCAATTTTTAAATTAATCACTTGATAATCTATAGCGCTATTATTTAGAAAGAAATGATTGTCTAAACACAACTATTAATTCTTTTAATTTATTGCGTTGTATAAATGTTTACCAGTTGACGTATGTGACGCGCGGCAGACGCCCCGACAGTTCTATGTCAATCTGTATTTATAGTGTTAAATCGCCGGAATCGGGAATGAAAGGGATATTAATCTTCGCGCACACGACCCAGTTTCCTTCGGGATTAAAAATTATCCAGAGTTTATTTATCTTTTGGACGCTCATCATAAAAAAATTCTTGGCTTTCCTGATTTGGTTGTAATCATATTTCATGTTCCCTCGTTTGAATTTCGCAATAATTTTAGCTCACTATCGTATTTATTTTCACACTCGGTACACCCTTAACCCATCGACCTACATTCCCACACACAAAGAAAGGATATAGGAAACATTATCTGCGCGCGCAGCTGCCTAACAATGTCTATCACATCCCTTCACGGAGAAATGCACGATGATACCTGCGCCCGCGCAGGTCGGAAGTGAAAGGTGCGTAAAAAATCTCGTAAAGTGCGTGATCGGACGCCGGATGGCCGCGGAAACAATGCACGGCTGATGAATGGATACTACATATTAATTTATTCATACGTCGTACCTTGCAGTGGGTAGACCAACTACAAAGACTGTACCACAAACATTTTTGACTTATCTCTAAAAAAATCGGATTTAACAGCCATTACCTCCTCATAATTTAGAAGTACACTGCTAGCAATATTAGTGAACTAAAATTTGAACAAGGTTTAAGTTAGCGTATACTAATAACTTGTAAACAGCAAGACTTGTATTGTGTAATCCGATAAAAGCTACCGATCGAGTCGAGGCTCGGCCCTTTCGGGCATCCTCGAATCGGAATGCTAAACACGTAATGAGTGACAGCCCAAGCTGAGGTCCCATCTCGGGGGCCCTTGAGCCGAGTCAATCCTTGAAGCGTCCACCGAAGCGACCTAAGAGCTCGGTGGCCTCCCAATCCAGTAACATTACTAATAAAGTAACGGCCCGAGCCGAGGCTCCCGATGGAGCCCTCGAGCTAAATTACTCTTAAAGAGGCTTAGGCTAGGCGCCCTCTGCACCCTGCCGCTACGAGCACGGTGTAGCTGTAGATGCCTCCTCAAGGCAACAAAAAAAACTTGTACTGACTTTGACTTTATATTATTTCTTATCAAATCCGCTGAAGTCGATGTAAAGTAAGACCCATCCCTGACATTGTGTTCATTTTGGACATAATTCAAAAATTAAGCATGTGATTACAATCTCAGTATAAAATCTCAGTTGGTTTCTCTCTAAGTCGACAATGATTTTGCTTCATAAACTTCCCGCAACAATAATCTGTTAATAGACAACGAGTACGGGTTAGTTGACACCCACCACGTCAGGGGATTGTAGCTAAGAACCAGTATCTTAATATAAAATACTAGTGACCTGCCCCGGCTTCACTCGAGTAGTTTCCCCATGTACACTGATGAATAACAGGGATACTTGTGCAAAATTTCAAGTCTCTAGGCCTTGTAGTTTGGGCTGTGTGTAATATATCAGTCAGTTTGTTCGTTTATAAGGTAGAAGGTAGATTATTTTAAGATTTAATGTAACAAATCGCTTCTAAAAGGCATTGAAGAAACTACCACAAAACCGGAGATCGTCGACAAAGGTCGATGTTCTTCGGAATATTTGCATATATTATTTCCAAAAGTGTTCGCACCGAGTCGCAGCGGAGGGCGACTGGACAAGTGTATTGCCCGTGGCCATAGACAAACCGAACCACACCGCGACTACCTGTTGGGACGTTTGGATCATTTTAAAAAAACAACAAAAAAAATGTATTAATTTATATGACGTGTCGAATTCAACATAAATTATTCGTCGCATCGTTGGGATACGAACTCTAACAGCGAAGCGCTTAGGTTAGAACTTTCGATCATCGTAATAATATAATACGACTTTTTGACTCGTGGTAAACAATAGAATTTAAAAGGGTAAGGAAGGGTTGTTCTTTTTTGAACGGCTTCCTGGAAACAGTACGTCCCTGTCGCGCGATAACTTAACCAACATGTCAGACAAGGACGGCAATATTGAAATATATTCAGGATCGATTTTATCTTTTTTTAATGCAATTTCAGTATTCGAACTGCGTTGGCGCATCCGCTTTTAGTATTTCCAAAATAGAGACCTACGGGCCGCCATCGGTAATCTATGCGTAAAAGTTTTTACTTCCTGCATTTTTAACTATTTAAAAACGTGGTTCGCGCCAAGCATTCCTAAAACAGATAACACAAAGCGACTTCTTAAATCTTATCTGTTATTTATTTATTCGTGCAATGCTCTTTACGATACTCGAGCGGAGCCGCGGCCGCGCGCGTTTTTTGGCCGGCCTTCAACCGCCGCGCAAGGCTATCGGATTTCACAATACCAGACAAACAGACAACGGACCGGTCGGCCCACTATTACTTTGAGGCTTCTCACGGAACATTTTTCTAGTAAATAGGAAAATGGTACGCAAAGTTATAAAAAAACAGAGGTTAGCGCGCTCGGCGCTCTGTAACCTCGGATCTGATAAAACAATTTATACCCCTCCCAGAAGTGTTATCATTTAAAAAAATCAAAAAACATTTTCTGTGTGTTCTGTGCTCATCGAACTTACAATACGCTCCTTAAAGAAACCACTTATTAGCACTTCTTCCGACCACTCGAAAACATGTGAAGCGATTATGAATTCTCAGGAAAAAAAATAGTTAATAGGGTCATACGGTAAACGTAAAAAGCCGCGGGTTTCCGTAACCGAACTCCGCTCACCTTGCGCCGCTCATGTGTCCCGAAAGAAAAAACTTAACCCAATTTTTAAACATTGCAAAAAACACTACCTGCCACCGGTAGCGCTACACCCACGCCATTAAAATCAGACTAACTGTAAAACGGTCCTTTTTTGCAACTTTTTGCATTGCACTCAGCCGTTTTTAATGTGGAGATTTATGGTCGCGTTCCTTATTACGCAACGGTACCTTCGCCATTGTCTGGCTGTCTGCAGATGTTTTTTTTTCTTTTGCGAAATCTTAGAATTTTATTTTGATATTTTAGAGGGAATTGTTCGCAACGTTTAAACGCTTGCAACCCTATGCGCACAAAAAAACTGCACGCTCTTGCAATATTTACACTGGCTATTGTTGGTTTCCATTTACAAATTTAAATCACATAAAAGATAATATGCATACAATAAAATCTAGATTCAGACAGGCTGGATAATAATTGACGCGTCGTTAAAAAAATATTACTGGAAGAGTTAGTCTAGGCTGCGCATGCGTCATGCTTAGACAGGAGGCGATGTCTCTGTGATGTCACCACTCAGCTCGCTTCTGGACACACACTCCGCTCCATACTGCATGTGTTAAACCCAACAGTAATCCCATAAGTACTTATAAACAAATATAAATAAATCTAAATGTCGGTGTTTTACCGCTCGTCAATTTTCCTCAAACGGATATTTACATAACAGCAGACGTATAGCCTTGCGCGCGACCACGTGTAATACATGCACTTTGATATTTTTGTATTATAGAAATCTCTAATCTAGCTACTAAGCGGAATCTGCCATCTTCTATTTTGAAGGATTACTTGTGGAGAAACTACATAAGTAAACGCCAATAGCCAATTAAGGGACTGCGAAACATGTACAACATGGCCGATGAGTTCGAATCCGACATTATAATAATAATATCCTAGGACATATTCACACACGGCCATCTGCTCGCAAACTAAGCAGAGCTTGTGCTGTGGCTACCAGCTGATATACTACATATATTACTTTTCTTTTGTAAATACATACTTAAATAGATAATTACACACAGACTCAAAGACAAATAGTTCACGCACGCAAATGTCTGTCCTGGGTGGAAATCGAACCAACGACCTGCGGCGTGAAAAGCATGTATCTTACAAACCACGTCAACCGGCCCGTCAAATTATACTGTCGTGAACCATTTCCAGCCAAGTTAAATCTTGGTTGGAAATGGTTTAAATATTATAAATGCCCAACCAGGGTTGACGTCAGTGCCGCCTACATAAAAAAAACTATAGCCAAAACCTATTACGTTATGGATTATGGTCGTATGGTGCCGAGCCTACATAAAAAGCATATTAATAAATATATTATTGCACATATAAGAAAGAAGAAGAAAACAAAGAAGGATTAAGGGAAGGTTTTTCTGTGGACAATTATCCTCACAGAAATACCTAAATCTCTCCTGTGATATCCTTGTGAATCACATAACCGGTTTAAACTTATGGGCCCGCTCCTTGAACCGAAGAATAAAATAGTCAATGAAAGGTGAATACGATTTCTAACTCTGTCCATACCAGTCGGCTTAAAACGTTTCATTTGTTATCTATTAAATAATATCAGAACGGATACTAAACTATCCCTAGACTTATCTAGGCCTGAACTGAATATTCAATTGGTAAAGTTTTTCCTATGTAAATATTGAATCGGTTGAAGTTTCTAGAAGGTTCCAGGCCAGACGGTAGACAAACAACCTAAATTGTGAAACCTCCTCGGGGTCTGTGTGAAAACAACAAACTGTCATTAACTATTGTCTATGCTATCCCGTTCTATCTTCTCACAAAAATAAATTAGATTCACTAAGTTGCGTGTTATATAAAATATTATGTAATTAAATGGCCATTCTATTTGGAAATATCCTCAGTATATATTTATCTCTCGGCCCGTGCTTGTAGCCAAAACGCAGGCTTGTTCGTCCTTTTAGTAGGATTCCAACGCCAACTTGATTATAGAAAAATAAAAAGCTGTACTTGGTAAAGTTGTTTTGCTTGATACGAAAATATAAGACAAGTCATTGGATTAAATATTAATATACGATGAATTTCTAAGACGCTAAAAAAATGCTATTTTATTTTAATTGAATTTTAGAAAACAATGTTTTTTTGGCGGGTAACATTTGTCAGAACAAACGCACTGTGATAAACTTAAAACGACAATTAAAAGAATATAATCTATACTAAATGCGAAAGTTTGTATGTATGTTTGTTATTCTTTTCCGCGAAAACGGCTGAACGGATCTGGATGAAATTTTGCACAAAGATAGATTATAACCTGGAATAATACATAGGCTACTTTTTATCCCGGAAAAAGTACAGTTCCCGTGGGATATTTTTTGTTCTGTATATAAAAAGATCTGTTTATGTATGTCCCATGTAGATTAAGAAACAGCTACCGAAACCGGGGCGAATCTTTAGTGTTATATAAAGCGAAATAAACTTAAAAGTTAGGGTGTGTACGCCATGAAAGTTACCGCTCGTATAACAGGATTTGAGACCCTGTTTCTTATTCTAAATGTCCATCGCCTGAAGGTAGAACCTGAGTCGTTTCCCAGATATATAACATATAAGGCTGCGGGCGTTTTTGGAATTACAAAGTTCACCTTATATGCGCAACGGTTGAGTACAAATACATTTATTTGGCGGAAAAACTTTAAACACGACGAAAGTTTTTCCTTTTTAAATTATAAAAGTTAAATCTTTTATAATTAATATAATAATAATAAATCAACCTTATTCTTTGAATGTCCCACTGCTGGGACACAGGCCTCCTCCCGAGAGAGGGAATGAGCCGTAATCCACCACGCTGGCCAGTGTGGTGGATGTCACATGTCTTCGAACTTGGTTCTAAAACATGCCGGTTTCCTCACGATGTTTTCCTTCACTGTTTTTGGAGGTGATGAAATAAATAACACGAAGTAAAGCGCCTGTCTGGGTTCGAACCCGCGAGTACAAGTGCATACAGTACGTAAGTCGTGCCTAAACCGCTGAGCCACCACTGCTCATTTTTAAACAATATTTTATATTGCTATTGGTTTCGAAATGTGACGCAAATGTTGTTTATTTAAAATATTTTAAAGCCAAATGGATCTATTAAAACATGAAGTGGTCAAATATAAAAGAAATAATGTCATAGGATGCCTGGAAACTGGTTTCGCAAGAGAAGACCGCACGATGCCGACTGGCAATTGCGGAAATTTAATTAAAAATTAACTATTAATAAAAATTAAATATAAATTAAAAATAAACCTAATGTCAAATTAAACTAAACATCTTTTTTGTATGTTAGTGATAACGGCCCGTTTTTATTTAACAATTTCAACTCGATTTATAATTTTTCTGTTTCTTTTTAAGCTAAACATTTTTCTTTATTTTATCTATATCAATAATGTTTACCAAACATTTACTAAATATAGGTTATTGCTAGTAGGAGTGAAAAATCAATATACCTTACTAAATATATTTAACAAAAAAAATGGCGAATAAAATTTAGATTAACCCAGTAATAGTAGACTACCATCACTGAACCGAAAAAATATAAATTATGATAAAAAATCTTTCAATGTAGCATCTTTAAAAGTTTGCTGTGGAACACGGAACGACAGTTGGAAAGGCAACGTTTTGTAACATCGGTGGGCGTACTGGACCCACCGGCAAGCACTTTGCGCCACTCGGATGTTGGGCAACGCACTGCACACACTGGCCCCAGTGTGTTGTAAAAACGCAACCTCACAAACTTCACTTACAGTCGTCGACGCTCGTATAGAAACGGAATACGAGATGATTTCTAGTAACACGCCTGTAATTTCAGTTGTTTCTTCAAGTAAGTCTTGTGTTCCTGTTTTTAACGACATCACGCATACGTACAATCAGTGAAAACCTACACTTATGACTAAATAGACACTTAAAAGTCTGGTTGTAAGGCTATCAAGACCATTCATGCATACCGAGTACTGGGCGGGAATCATTGTTCCCCAATTACAAGACAATGTAGGTCGAGGAATCACCAACATTTTTTAATTTTTATCTCTGGACGTTGACTACGTCAATTCGATAACCTATACCCGTAAACGACAAGCATGTAGGCGTAAATTTATGGATGTAGAAGAAGCGAGAGGTGTGTGCCAAGATCGCGCCAAATGGAAACCCATGATCTCTGCTTACCACTCTGGGTTAGGGGCGTGAGAGCATATATATCTAGTATTCCAAACGACAGAAAAATACCTTAGTAACAAGCCCACGACAGGATTAGTATCAGCGATTTCAAGATGTATTTTTAATAATATACGTTCTCGAATATTCCAGACTATATCAAATGTAATTCAAGTTAAATAAAATCGGGTAACAACTCAATTTCCTGTATAAATATCTAGAGATGATATTGTAATATCCGGCAATATATTATTGTATATAAAAGTTTGACTGCGGCCTCGGGTAATATATCATTTTAAATAGTGAACGTATCTATGACAAAAAACGGTCGATTCGACAACCTCTTTGCTCGGCTTCGTCCGAACTACTCGACAGGTACAGGTTATGCGATTTGCGACAGACCGGCAGTTAGTTAAATTAAGCGACACATAGACAAAGTCGAAACCGAAAGGCGTGCGAATTCCTACGACCTAACATCAACAACTTAATTAAAATTCGCTGCGAGATCTCATTGGCGTTCGGATCGTACGCCCGGCCAGCGTAATGCTGTTACGAAATATTTGTGTCAATGTCGGACGCGAGAAAAAAAAACTGTCGAAGCGCGAACCGGACGGACAGATTCCGCGGCGGGCGGATACGGTACGCTGCCGGTGCATTGCGCGCGCGCCGCGGACAAACAAACAGAAGCGCAAACATCCACGCGACTTCCCCCGGCTGTTGTGACACGCGCGCCTTGTTGTCACATCTCGGCGCGAGTGCGCATACGGCTGCCCTTCTAAGAAGCTCTTAAAGTAACAACTGCTACCCAATGTTACAAATTGTCTATAGATTCTTCGAATTCATGCAAATAAGTTTTAATTGCCACATGTACACAGTGTACACCAAATTTTTAATTGACTCGCGAATTATTTCAATTGCGTGTCTTCTTGTAATCGCTTTTGTATTTAAATTTACATTGAAATGTATGAGTGAATAGCCAGCCAAATACTATTTTGTATATCAAACAAGAAACTGATAATGTACTTTATTGAACGACGTTGATACTTGCAGGAAGCAAGCCTGGCTACAAAACTAAAGCTAAATTCAAAATGATTGTCGAAGAATCTGATAAATAGAAATCAATCGTTAATATTGTCACGCCAACAATAAAGGCTTAATTGATAAAGCTTTCACTGTAGGTCTGTCTAAATACAGACGCTATAATACGAAACATATTTAGTAACTGTCCGCCGTCAACTCCAATTCTGCCGCCCACGGTTACTGTTCCCGGTTTACTGGTAACAAACTAAGATTTCGTTATTCAGTATGATTATTCGTTTTATATAGAAATACGGGTTCTAATTTTTTCTTATTCCATAGTGAACGCTTGAAATATTTTCATCTTTTAGTACCAAATTTCAAAAACAATATGCAGTTCCCAAAGCCCGCTGGAAGCTTCGAAAATTTTCAAATATCAAAACCAATTTCGATAAATTGACGTTAGAATATTGAACAAAACTAATTTGAAGCTAACAACATTCCAGAAACGTATCCGTAGCGCAATGACGGCTGTCGGTGTATTAATAAAATAGGCGGGATAGATAACGCACGCGTATCTAATGCCTAGGCTGTGTGTCGCGGGACGGTGCAACCGGGTCAAGGCGCGCGGTGCATCGCTCGCCGCAAACGTCAAATCTCACTTTCGCGCTGCGCCAAACATGGCTGCCGCGTCGTGGTGACATGTTGACACAGGGTTGCCAGCAAGTAAATATTCTACAGTATTTGGTAATAATAATACACTAAACTTTTAATAAGAAAATAATTAATTGTAATTATAATTTTTTTTATCAGGAATCAAAAAAAACAATGGCGACTCAATTGGTAAGAAGAGAAATATTAGAAATCACACACAATTTCTTTTTCCATCTGCGCTTATTTCTCAACATTAGCGATTGTGAGCTCACCTGTGTCTCAGTAGTTACAAATTTATAAATAAATATACGCACACGCCCGTAATCCAGAGGGGTAGGCAGAGATTATGGATTTCCATTCGCGCGATCCTGGCACACCTCTCTTGCTTCTTCTATATCCATACATCTACGCATACCAGCTCGTCGGTTATGGGTACTCCTTATATCGCCCTTCTTTAGTATGTTACTAATCTGATCGATATAAGTTCTCCTTGGACGTCCTCTACCAACGCTGGAACTCACTTTTGCGTTAATCTCTCTTTCATTTATCCTTTCAACATGCATGAACAAAAATTATATGGCTTGCAGTTATAAAATGGCAGCCCTAAACCGCATGAAACCAGTTTTGTATTCGTTCATACGTTTCACAATTTTCTGGTTTGATCACCGGAAACCTAGTAATTTAATTTATTAACAAAATGAGGTCAATTATATAACAAAATTAATAAAAACAAGAGTAGGCGAAGATTAACTGTCTTATCACAAATCCCTGTCCCTTCGCCGACATCCAAGGTCTACCATTACACGAGCTTCTGTTAGCGGAACTCGTTGTACGTACACAAGTTCCTTACCATGTCATTTGGTCAACAACGCATAATACACTAGAGAATACGTTTTCATTGATCACTTCGGAGTCTTATCCACGGTTTTTCTTTCATCATCAGTTATTTACTATTTTTTTATCAACTTATCATCTAATTAATAAATACGCCTGTAGATTACTCAATATGAATGTAATCTAGAACTTTCCATAAACAAAACTGCAAAACAATTATCAAGAGATAATAATTTTATTTAAGCATTGAAAAGTCCAGAGTTGCCACATACAAATCAGGCCACGCAAGAATTAAATTAGTATGTGTGTTGCAACTCGATACACGTGGACGGAATTCAACAATAACACACAAATATTTGTAAAGCGAACGGCATCCTTGTCCCTATTTCTTTTTTCCTACGAGCTGGTACGTAATCCTGATAGTGGCTTATCAGCCGTAGTAGCATGATATCGGTTTCGTGTTAAAGCAACGCCGGCCGGTGCCGACTGGCAACACCGCCACACTGTTACACTGCTTTATGTTCGAAACCAATAATAAATAGTAGGGTGGTTATATAGAAAATTAAAATTTAAACCCAAATATATTGGGTACAATCAATATATAGGTTAGAAATTCCCAATGAGACAAATGTCAATAAAATCGCAAACTAACGCAAAAATCAATAAATTTAGATACGTTGATTGGTACAAGTCATTTATCATAAGAATGATTTAGCAAGTTTTTTTTGTTGGTGTTATCATCGCTTGCAAGGATGAAATTATATCAAATGATTTAATTCATAAATTGTATTTAAATAAAATATTATTTGTTGCCATACCACCATTAATGCCCAGTCATTTACTTTTTATTAATAAATGTACACTGGCAATACCTTTCTGTCCTTCCTTCTAATGGTACATTATAGAATTAATTGAGTAATAAATATTTTGAGGCGAGTTTCCGGGGTCAAATTCCTCTGTGAAGGTAATATTTGTGTTTATAAGGTTGTTCCATTCGCTCAGTTTGCGACGGTCACAAATCGATTTTCGTATTGTATTCACACACGCTTCCCAGAATACATTTTGTAACAATGTTTCCATTGTCGGAACATTTGAAACAATAACTGACGTAACGGGAACTATACCAAGAGAAAATTCAACTTTAATTCTCCCTCCGAGAGGATCCGATGAGGTCTTCTGATAAGTTCTACTTGTGTAACATTAACATAATTATCAAATCTTGTCTAAAGTTCAACGTCGTACAGTGTCGGACTTGGACATGTAATAGGATATTAAAAAAACAACTATTGTAGAGTTCATACCTGGCCATAGACCTTTTGAAATCTGATCGCATGATTCACAACGCACAGGTCTGCAACTATTATACTAAGTATGAAACTAATGCCTTCCTTCTTGCAGAATTATTACTTTAAAATGAACACTTCATTCTTATGATCAAAATATGATTTTCTTGTAATATTTCATCCCCAATTTCACTCTGAGGTTCTACCCCAATGTAATTAATTACAACTTATGAATGACTACGATAATATAGTTTGATTTATTATCATACGCTTTATTTTTTACAAGATTCAATAATCATTGACATTTTCTAATTATAAATAGTACCATAGTCTCTTACAAAAACTGTACACCGCAAGCATCCTGTTTATAATGCAGGCGTTTTTGTAGCCTTTATCAATAGACAAAAAGTAAAAACATCTTGTTTACGTCGGTCGGCCATGGACACTGTTAGCGGCCGCCGAGGCTGCACGTAGGCGCAACCGCGCCGCGCCGCCGCGAACAAGGTGACCGCCCAAATTTATTGCAAACGCGCCACGTACCCAGGCTTTTGGGACATGACTAATAGACAATACGATGACAACATAGATAACTATTGCCAGAATAAAAAAAACTTTTTTCTCGACCACCGCTGACAGTGACAGGTAATAAAATGTTGCCATATCTTACGTCTTTCATATTTAATACCATTTCATAGTTAAAATGTTACTTCAAAAGTTTATAATGATAAAATAAATCTTGTAGATGGTAATCCTGATACTTGTAAAGTTTACACAACGTGCAAAATATAACGACCTCAACCCGGACGTAGTAAAAGAAAACGTATAAACTACACAGCTAATTTGACCTTTGTAAGTATTGTAATAAAGTGTATAATAGCCTAGCATTGTAAAGTATTGCATCAAAGCGTGGTATCGGACAAAGCTCGCAGCAGAAGTGAGTGGGAGCCGCGAGTCGCATCTTGCCCTTCAGGCCGTCTGACCCAGTTCCTGCGCCGGCGCAGAGCGAACGCGTGCGTGAAACCTATTTGCACCGCCGTATAATAAAGCGAGAACATTACCGATTTTAATTTAACTATACACATTCCAATTAATACATTTATTACACTTGATGCACATTAATATTGAACAACTAAATACCAATCTACATCAGTCTTTTATTTACTTCTCGTTAAACCCACAGATTAATCAATTTATTTTTATCACGAAGTCTTAGATGATTTTCTGTGATTGTAACTCACCGTAAAACTAGTTTTTCAACTACTTTATCGAGTATTTTAGATATTTAGAAAGCCATTGATTTAATTCTGAAACTCTGAATGTACAAACAACCGGATAAACAAACTTTTGACAGGCTGCCACCGTGAGTCACGACACGTCATTACACAACGCCCCATAACGCCAAATACATTTGCATAAACTCAACGCTTCAAAGCGTTCGAATTATTGCAGATCTAAATGCTATAAATAACAATAACGTATTAATATTAACGTTATTTTTAGTGATTTTACGCAACTATGGTTCAGTCGTATTTAATTTTTCAAACGTACAGAACAGTCCTATATATTCTACAAGCTCTAATCACTACCTCTAATTTTTATTATGCTCTAATTAAAAAAAACAAGCAGTCATAAGGACTGGCAGAAAGTGAAAAAAAAAGAAAAAATGTTTCATTATCGAACAACCTCCGATCACACATTTCGCAACGTTCGTTGCGCATTCACCAGCTTAATCCCCAAGCGGGCCTAGAGAACTTTTGAATGTAAAAACATCAAAAAGCGATTAACGTTAGTAATTTTAAATCGATTGAATCTTTTCGAATGAATATCGAATATCCAGCGAAGCAATGCGGGTGAGCGCGCAGTCGGTTATTAAAGTCCGCAAGATAGACGTGTTATCAACGTAATCGCAGCGGTTTCCATTTCGCAGCTCGCGGCTCGCGGCGCGCCGACGACTTTCTTTGGTTTCCCGCGCGCGGGGAAAGTGCCCGCGCTTTTCCGACGCCATCTTTGATACGCGATCTTACAAACGCTACATTTTTTATGCCAGATTTATTTCAGAAATATTTTTTTATAATCTTTCGTAGTTTATGTGATTTAATTATTTCCCATAATAAATATATTTTCGACCAGTACCTAACCAACCAACCTAACCAATATAAATTATTATATTATAACATATTACAACCAAATACGATATCGACATCTTAAAATATGGCAAATATTATACATTATTAGAAAATTTCTCAGGTTAAATACACCGTGAATAAAAAATATACTATCACGGAAGTGTACAAGCAGAAATCTGTGAGTCAGTGCGACTTTTGCGTCAGACAATCGGTTGTAAACGCGCCGTTTGAGCAGGTGGGAGGCAACCTGACGGGAGCGACGAGCCGCCGCGCTGAACTGACAAACAGACATTTTTTATTTTATCAACTGTGAAGGTTTTCGCGGTCGAATTTGATTGCTACACAGATGGTAAAAGACGTATGGTATTGCTTGAAATTCTGTTGAAAATAATCTTATCTCTGTTTTTGACTAGCAATAGACTTACCCCTTAGTAATTGTTATCTTTGGTCTTGAGCAGAAATAAAAGAGAATGGGATGGATGGAGAGTGATGGTATTTCTAAACTAAAAATCATAGAGGTTACTTAAAAAGGTCCGTTATGTGGTTTTGGTATGGATTAAATCAGCACAGCACATGCTAATGTTAAGGAAATGTTTTTGGCGCCAATTTTATTTTCAATTTTACGGCTTCCGTGATTTTTGTTTACAAAATTTCTAAAACTACAGAACTTATAATCAATATTCAAAACAATAAACCAAAGTCTTCCCTTAACATACAATTAAGAATTAATGTTTATAAATTGTTACCAAATAATTTGCTATGTCTGCGCACGCGCCGCGCATTTGTTGCGTGACCGGGGACCTAATGAATACACCGACCGAGGTCCGATCGCAGACATTTTATTATTTTATCTTCCCAATTCAATCAAATTGTTATTGTGCCTCAGTACCATATCGACTTGTTTTTGCAGTCTTTTAAGAATTTAAGAACATTCCATATTAAATTAACGATTTAATTGTATTTTCATATTGAAGTAAGGGTATTTCGATGAAAACAGGTCACACTGATCTTTCTGCACTACACAAATTTAATATATTAATAATATTCAAATACACCATCACCATAAACTATTATGCTCAGAACCCTACAATCGACCAACTTCCTTACTAAACGGGGATCTCGCTCCGCAGTCGTGCGCTTTGAAATAGCTATCGCTTCCCGGATGTCTTCTGACGTCACAAATCTCCGCTTGATTTCCCGAAACGGACGCTTAGCACGTATCAATCTGAAATAAAACTTAATTCGATCATCACAGAGTATCGATTCAATTGACGGTCGATGACCTTTTAATTTGTCCGAGTACAAACCGGTTCGTCCGAAATGGCGACGAGCTCTTCCTGCCGCCGCGGAATGCGTTGTAACCGCTTAAAATCCGATAAAACACTTTTTAATATCATTTGGGCCGATGTTATTTGCGTGATTGATAAAATGCCAGAAAAGCGAAAATCGAGGCGTCTCGAAATAACAAGTCATACGGTCAGAGCAACAAATGTTTACAATTCAATAAACGAACTCTGAAGGAGGACGCGCGTCATCGTTGTCGACGGTACTAATTCGTTTTATGCAAATTTATACCAATATTGCCGGCGGCGATCCCAAGAAGAGTATCGGTGTTTACCGACATTGCCCCACGTGTCTTCCTTCTCCCTCAGATCCCTTCTACGTATTTAAATTGTTTGTAATAATTGTCTAATGACGCCGCAACCATAACTTTCTTAGCTTATCTGACCATATAATGAATTAACAATGAACATAGCAAGTAAAAACATGGGATAAACATAGGATTAATCATCTAGTACTATAAATAATCTTGTTTTGTTATTGGCAGTAACAATAAGATAGCGAAATACGCAAAACGCAGCGCGGTTTTCCTCAAGAGCCGCTTCGGCGGCGCGACGCAATAATGCACAGGAGGCGCGCTGTGTGCGTACACATTGTGAGTTTCAAGGAAAACATTGTTGGGAATGTCTATGGGCAGCGTTCACTTTAAATCCGCTGATCGCTCGAAAATCGAGATCATCTATAGAAAGGTACAGATGACAAACAATATTTCACAGAATTATTATTTTTCGGTTAATTTAGACCAATAACAAATGACAATAGACATCAATAGCGATTTATGTCAATTAAGTTGCAATTATAACAATACGCAAGTGTTAAATAGTTGCAATTAAAGATTAAGCTGGCGTCTGTTAGTCCAAACGCAAAACTCTTAAGAATTGCACCAAACTAAACTAGCACATCACTATGACGCAGGCCGACGTGACCGCGCTTTTTATGAATATCAGCTAGACACTCGCGCGATACTTCCTCCATCAGCCGTGCCTTATGTGTTACCTCCCGCCATTCATTTAATTTTTTATTATAGTAATGTCTGATGATGTAATAAGCTTCTTAAAAAGGGTTAAAAACTTTTAAACAATAAAAAAACTAATTAGAATCTATACTAATACCAGTGACCCGCCCCGATCCGATCGCTACCAAACACAGGAACACCCGCTGTGCCAATCTGGCCAATCCCAGTAAATTTCATAGAAATCGGTCCAGCCATTTCAGAGTCTATAGGTCTATAGGGAACATGCATACTTCGCTTTTTATATACTATTTTTTTTCATAAAAAGTATCCTTTATTACTTCCTAATACCTCCAAGAATATGTGTGCAAAGATTTTTTTTCTTTTTTTTTAGGGACTTTTGTCTTAGAAGACATGTCAGTCCCATCATTCCCCATACACCACATTTCATGCATTAACATTATACAATTATAAAATTGAAATCAGCCCGAGAACCATACTGCGCACTGCTTCTGATGTTTCAGTCAAAGGCTGAGATAAGATGGATTGGTACTCCCCCACACTGTACCTGGTTATATTGAATTTTTTAAGCAGTGCTTCTCTCGCATCCTTATTTAGGACACACTCCGCAAGCAAGTGTTGCACATCCTGGATAGTGTCGCACGACTCACAATTAGGTGATTGCTTCTTCTTCATCAGGAAGGCAAACCTACCACACGGAATATGTCCGGAACGAAGGCGCAGAGTCAATACAACTGATGACCTGTTTAGTCCACACCTATCAAACCAAGGCACTTGGGGGAGTTGACTCTGTATTGTTTTGTACCAAATACCTTTCTCCTTCGACCTTTGATCAAAGTGTTCCGCATACTCTTTTGTAATAGGACAAAACTTTAGAGTAATCTGGAAGTACTTCATACTCTGTTCCATCTAAAACTGCGAACTTTGCTATCGGCCTTCTCATTGCCTTTTAAACCGATATGTGAAGGTACCCATTGTAATTTTACACTCCGGTTACTCATATGAAATTTTAAGATTTCATCTAAAATAGAATATGCTATCGAAACTCCTCTGACTCCAGAGGTGCATCGAGCAATGTGTTGTAGGGCACTTCGACTGTCCGTTATTATGACTACCTTTAAAAAGTTGCTTGCATTGGCATATATTAAGGCTGCTTAAATAGCAACCATTTCTGCTGACATTATTGTGATAGGGTTAGAAATTTTGATAATGTATTGGTGATCTATAAGTGGACATGTATATGCGGCACCTAAACTATCACCTTTAGATCCATCGGTATACATTTTTTGCCACTCCTCATATTTGCTGTTAAGTTCTGCAGCAACATTTGACTTCGATACATTAACCTTCTGGCCCGTTTTGGCATTATCTAAACAATCTAAGAAAGGCTTTATTACGGCTGAACTATTAATTTTAGATACCCAGGTATTTAGACAATACATAGGGAGCGGGTCTGAAGAGTATATGCAAGTACCTTTAACTTCATCATAAACCGCTGCCAGAAGGGGTTTCTTTTTTTTCTCCAGTAATTAACTTGACATAACTCAGATAATTTCTTCAGTAGATCGGTGGTAATGTTATTGGTTAACAATCTTCTTCTGATGTATAATGGTACAATACATAACTCGCTTTCCATTACATGGATCGGTGTTGTCTTAATAAACCCACCTATAATGCGCAAAGCCTGGTTTTGAATTTTGTCGAATTTGGATATGTGACTATTAGCACTCGAATCATATAAAAAACAGCCAAAATCTATTGTACTTCTCACGAGTGCTATATAAAGTTTTCGTAAATGTTGCGGATGGATACCCCAACTACGTCCAGACAATACTTTTAGTATTGAAGTTATCTACGGCAGCTATTCTATTTCCATTTACTTCTAATGCGACTTCCTGACGTCTCAAGCCCCTGCTAAAAATCATACTTTTTGATTTTTCTACAGAAATATCTAGGCCTATTCCTTGAAGTGAAACCGCTAAATAATCCAAAGTGTCTTGTCGCGTTTTATATACTATTTTTTTATAAAAAAATATCGTATGTTACTTCTCGTACCTCCAATAATATGTGTACAAAGTTTCATGATGATCGGTTGAGTAGTTTTCGCGTGAAAGCGTAACAAACAAACTTACATTCACATTTATAATATTAGTAGGGTTACACAAATATATTATAAGCAAGATAGATAAGAAATAACAATTGAGAATGGTAATTATTATTGAACAATATTATTACTATTATTTTTATATTAACAATCAATAAAATATCAAACCGATGTTTTTACCGCGTTTCAAAGTTGCATATCGAGCTATCTCAAAACATCTTAAAACTCGACTTCCTGCGTCCAAAACTTTAATTATATCCTGTCTTACAAAAGTACGTTCCGTTTCACTCGACGACATCTCTTTATGCGCGACTAATTCTAAAATAAGACATTGCTAAAACATTATTGTGCGGAGACCAGCTCGCAGCAGATGAGATAAAATCCCTTTGATGTGTTGAAAGTTTAAATATAATTATTTATAATTGTAACTTCTCGGTAAAAATTACTGAAACCGAAATACCGTAAAAAAATATAGAATAAACACGAATTACGCAAACAGGAAGCAGGACAGACAATAGAATTACTCGCTTGAATTAATAAATTTCGATTTATTAAGACAGTAAACGAATGAAATGTAGAAACATTCCTGGCGCTCAGAAATTACCCAATGCTGATTGTGTCTCAGTAGGATAGTCAGTTGTGCCTCGAAGTAGCTTTTCTATGTGAGAAGGTGGCAAACGAGCAAGCGGATCATCTGATGTTTAGTGAGCGCTGCCCATAGACACCCGCAACAGGCAAATGTGTTGCCTACCTTAAAGGACAGAGGAGGGCAGGAAAAAGGATATTTACCTTTCCCCGTTAACCCACTCCCCGTCCAATCCTCTTCCCCCTCCTATCCTTATGAGAGTGGTGGGAAGAGGACTAAAATTAGGCCTCCGGCACGTCACTCGTCGACGAAGCGCAGAGTACTTCCACCTCACGTCTGTTTTCTGTGAGGTCGTGGTATTTGACCGGTCGAGCCGGCCAATTCGCGCAACAGATGCTGTTGTTGCGGACTCTACCAATGTTGAATTGTTAAAGCTTGTTGATTGTCTAATTTTTAAGGAAAATTTTCTTCAAGCACGATCCACACTGGGTTTTCCTTTCTTAATGCACAATCAAGAGTAAAAAACCTCTAAAATCCAAGCCGATATATTTATTATGTCAATAGATCGGTGAGCCGGTCGCTGACGCGGATCTGAGGCCATGGGAGCCATCAACGTATTGAACATTTGAACCCATTCGTGCTTGTCATAACGATGTATATTTCAAATGAAATAACACTTCGTTTAAACAACGTAAAGTTTTTTATTTATTTTAATCAAGACCGATCGGGTCAGACGTTTGCCCATACAAAGGAGAAATAATAAAAAAAACTACATCGAGCATTGCCCCGAATTTAAGCGGCACGCCACTTCAGTATTCTACAAGTTAAAATAATACTGCACCGAGGATATTGGCAGTAAAAGTTGGGGGAGCGTGCATTCACCTCACCACCCCCGGAGCCAGGGTTTCGGTCGCCACCTCCCTCCGCCCGGAGCTTATGCAAGTTAGTTAATATTTCAGAAAAGCAGGAAAGTGAAAGTAGCTTTAGCTGAATTACACGAGAGTTCACGTCTGCCCTTATGAATACAGTAGCGACCTCTGCGCTGCGGTTTTCGTGCAGTTTTCACGTTGGACTCATTTGGTTCGAAATAACCGCTTGTGTTCTGAACGCGATGTAATAAAGTTTTACAACACGAAACATTATCCTGAAATGTTAACTCAAAACTTTTAATGCAAATTACATACTAGCACTACATATTGCGAGACGCTAACGAGACGAATGATTCAATGAAATACATTCCTATAATCAAATAGTTTTGATTCTCGTACTAATTCGTGTATTAACAAAAGAGTATCGATTTAAAAAGCATTTAGACGCTTTTGAACTAACAATTTCCCAATTTAAACACATCGTCAATTGAAAACATTTACAAAAAAAAAAGAAATAAAGGTTTAGAATCGCACAAATGCATAAGCTATACTCACGAGCGTTTTGTCTTTGCCTAAAAGTAGTCTATAAAAAAAACAACTGTCAAAAAAGTGTCATCTAAAATGTGTATCAAACAAGTTTTAAGAACAAGATGTTTTTATGTTTTACACGCGCTTTTAAATGGCCTGACTTTGTTTTTTGTTCTAATAGTTTAAAATAAACAAATCAAACGTCAACACTTGCCACAGATTAAATATATGAGATTAAATTTTACTTAGTACAGTATTGTCGTTACCGCAGGTTTCCTCTGGCATTAAAGTTGTGTCACGATACAAGCTTTCTCTCTCTTTCTAAAAAAACTGAGATGGCAATATGTTTTATGTTAAATGTTCTTAGTGTAAACCCACTGTTACTCTTGGTACGAATCCTAACAAGGGTCGAACCAGTATTGCATTATCAATTTATCAATAATTATGTTTCCTATGTGTGAAACAAACAATGGTTTTATATGTCATTTAGTATATATAATTAAGAGCATTTCCCGCCTTAAATATTATGGAAGGAAAGTATATGAATTGAAACATCTAGAATTGTCAACGTCAAATATTCGTCGCAGCTTATTACGCGATCTATTGTACCATACATGATTCGTACAGGAATGTATGTACAATACAAATGTAAGAGTATAGGCGATACGGGAACAAAGGTAAGTTAATAAAGTAAACATCAAAAGATATTTTTTGTGCGAGGCCAACAAAATGGCTTCTTCATAAAATTGTTTGAGTTCCCGCCAGTGCGTGTCTCTCCCACATGTAGGCTCAAACGACCCGAATTTAGTGCTATTGATTGTCTAACTCGACGGACAAGTCCTCTTTCGCCACTCTACCTGTAAGGAAATAACAACTCACACATACATGTTACGAACAAAATAATCTTTTTACTACGACTTACATCTAATAAATTTCTATTGTTGTTGATAGTGTTTTAGATAAAAGGGGATGTTAATTTTGATCCCATTTACGGGCTATTGTATCTTGAAAGGGAAAAAAACAATTCTCTTACGTCAATTACATATATTTGCAAGTTGCAAACTAACTTTTATTGGTCCAAGTCTCATTTCTAAGGTCCGATGCCCTCGCCTAATAAAAACCATGAAATATCGCAGGCTATTTCACACAGTCCGTGCATATCTACTGCATGCACTAGAGCGACGACCCCGACAGTCCCTTCCGACTTTCCTTGAATAATTCAAATCCTCGGAGCAATCGTCCGGCATGCAGCTGCTCGATTGACAGTCTAATCCACTTTGCATTGGTTCTTTAAACTGAAACACTTACATTTATTAAAGTGATTTGTTTAAATTTATATTCTCAAACCATTTCTGAGCCAAGCCTTTGTTTTCTAAAAGGGATAACGTCGCGACGAAAATTCTTATCACCACTTAGTGTCTTATTTTCTTTTTTCTGATAACGACCACAGTTGTGACTTTCGCGGTAAGGAAACATTGAAAAGGTTACGGTGTGAAAGTAAAAACTTTGTCTTTCTTTTTGCTGGAAGCATATTTGAAGTCTCTAGTACCTCAGCTGCCACAAACGGCATCGTTAGGAGTCCGCCGCATTAGTTCCTCTGCACAGAGGTCCTCGTGGTGGCGGGCGGGCGTCTGGCCCTCACATGTGGCCGCGCCGTAAAGAGTTCACAATTCGTCTAGACATTTCGACCTAGACGAGACGGAGGGCGTTTCCCGTCCCGTTCTCTGCGTCAAACATGCGCAGTGAAGGGGGGAGACAACAGGTGGCGGTGGTGGGCCTCGGGGAGCGGGGGTGGCACGGTTCAGCCCAAGGTCGGCGCACGGAAGCGTCTGGCTCGGATGTATCAAGATTATACATTATTGATCTTACGGTAATTCCCTTGTTACACGCTCGTGACTTTTACTTTTCAAAGACGTTCCGCCGACCTTTTAAATTTGTAAAAGGTAAACTAACTTACATACAGATCTGTTGTTAAACTGTTGTCATTCCATCCCCACTCCTCGCTCCATATTTTGGTTGATGTTGATATTTCAGCCGATATTCCTTCAGTATTAAACGTAAGCCTCCACCATTGATCACCACAAAGATTCTTTAAGCACTTTCCGGGTGGGGAAAAAGCAATAAACTCGTGACTGTCAGATACATAACACTGATGTGTCCAAGAAAAGTTTCTGAAGCTAAGTAGTTTTGTGTGGTTATTATCCTGTGCTCGCCCCGCAGCCTGCGGGGACGAGCTCTCCGGTTCTGAAGCTGAAGTTAATCCAAAGCTTTGTGATGCCGCGTCAGACTAGCGCTTTGAAGTCACAGCTCAACTTGTTACAGAAATTGACGTCTGTTACGACCGCCCGCCGTCCGACGCGCACCCCAACTCGTCAAAACTAAACTGTATACTAACTAAAGATGAGTCACAAAAAAAAGTAGATTATATTAGGAAGTATAGCAAAGGATTGGAACATTGTACATGCCTCTATAAAACCAGTTTAATCTGTCATTTGATTCTTGAGATATGTACTGAATAGCTGTTTTCTTATCGTAGTGGACGGTGAGCCTGGAGCGTTGACGCTGGGCGCGCGTGGGTCGCTGGGGCGCGCGTTGCTGCACGGCCTGCTGGCGCCGGCGCCCGCGCCACGCCACCACCACCTCTACACCGCGCCCAACACCGGTGAGTGATACCCATTTATATCATCGCCATAAAGATAATTGCTAATTAAATCATCGCCATGATATATTTAACTTCCTGTATAATACGTTATGAAATATGTCACACAATTAAATTATACAGTTTTCGGATGACGAAAATACCATACGTTTAACAACAATCCCTTTGTTGCAATATTTAAAAAAAAAACTAACGCGAACCGCGAACTGAAAACTTTAATCCGGTCGTTTTATAAAATGATTTCTGTACATCGTTTCCCGCCAAATCTCATCAATTGCCGCCATTTGCATTTTGTTGACAGTTTACAACCAGATCGGCAATAAACCAGTCCGACTCACACATTACTGTTTTTTTTCTCTTTACGATTGCTGAAAAATGTTTTACGTAAATTTATACGTTACTTGACACGTGAAAAAGTTGAACACGTTTCAATTTATGACAGGAATCAACAACCGTTTTATGAACTTTTCGGCTTCTTTTTAATTCAATTCGTTATAACTTGTCGGATCTACTTTACCAATGGAAACCTGAAATTACAATAAAAGCAAATATATTAATCCCTACTAATATTATAAATGTGAATGTAAGTTTGTTTGTTACGCTATCACGCGGAAACTACTCAACCGATCATCATGAAACTTTGTACACATATTCTTGGAGGTATTAGAAGTAACGTAGGATTTAAAAAAAAAATTACGAGTAATAAAAAAATGATTGTCAAAAAATCGAAAAATCTAGCTACTTCAACGCCATAATATTATAAATGCGAACGTTTATGTGTCGATGTATGGATGTTTGTTACTCTTTCACTCAAAAATGACTGAACGGATCTGGATGATATTTGGTAAAGGGATAGATTATAATCTGGAATAGCACATAGGCTATTTGTTATCCCGGATAAATGTACGGTTCTCGTGGGATACGTTTTGTATTTTTACGGGGGCAAATCTACATATATAAAACACGATGTTCCGTATAGATTCCGAAAGGGCTACCCGGGCGATGCTATACTACATATTTTAATAATTCTTTTGATTTCTCTGTATTATTAAGTCGAGTTATTAAAGCAAGCTTTTAGTGTTAACCATAAAAACTCATTTAAACATTTAATCTTCTAAAATTGAATTTCGTAGACAATAATCGAGATAAATATACTAAAAAAATTATTATATGTATGTAAAAAAAATACAAGCACATTAATCCACAAAAACGGTTATACTAAGCAATAAAGGACTAAATTGCTTTTATCGACGCCCACCGCCGGCCGACCCTGTTAGTTAGTGGCACTATTATTATCTAAACGATGCCAGGACCTAGGTCGATGGTTGGGGATCGCTATCAAGCGAATACGGTATATTTTTTCCATACATTAATAGCGGAAAACGTTAAAATTTTTAACCTATTCAACACCGGCCGTAGAACCCATAACAACATCTGTTGCACAGGCGCAGAATACTTTTATAATCTGCTTTTCGTTTGATGAATGACGTGCCTAAGGACTAATTCCAGTTCTCTTCCCCTTCCCTTCTTTTTCTAATCATAAGAGTTCAGTTCTTTTTCTGTTTTTCCCGTTCTCTGTCCCTTAAAAGTGGTAGGCAGTGCATCTACAACTCTGCTTCATGCAGATGGCAATTGATATATAAATCATATAAACATTGAACACAAGTGCAATTCAATTAATTTTGATACGATAAGGGGCAAGCGAGCAATGGATCGCCTTAAGTGATAACCGCCGTCAAGTAATTTAAAAATAACTACTAACTCTACCACTATATAAGGTATTGCTTTGAATTACATTAAAACTGAATCTATTTATATCACGCCATTAAGCATCAGGCACGCGACTAGCAGACCGCCCGGCTTTGGCTGTGACATGAAATATTCATAACGAGCAAAGAGGAAACTCGGCAATCGATAGACACATCAGCTGATCCGCCCAATGTCACGACCGCCGCCACGCCACCGCCCGCGCGCACCCCCAGCTACCCCCAGCCCCATGGACACGCACACAACTACAACCCACGCACATTAACAAGAATCGCCCCTCGCACACAGTAACACGTATTGCGTAAACGTTCGGAAGTAATTCGGCAGTGACTTGAAAATAAAACCGCTTTGTCTCTGTGAATGGACACACAGTTCTTAGTTCTCTTCCGAGGCTGCTTATAACTTTATATATCGTATAAACATCAGAATGGCAACATAAATGAGGTAAAACTTAATAGAAAATTCAGGCTTAAACATTTTATAATCGTCAAAAAAATAGGGTTTAAAATTGTATGGCTACAGAATGAGTTAACTAAATATTTGACCTTGTTTTCTTGTTTAGCATTATGTTACTTAGAATCACAAGGGTTGTTATATCTCAAAGTTAAGTGACGACAACCCAAAAAAAAAATTTAGGCTTTATATTGTTACTTGCGGCTAAAACACAAATCTAAAAATAATTATAACTAGGTTGTTGTAATCTCGCAACGGGCGTCGCGACATTAAATAAACAATACACGCTAAACTACTTTAACTAACTAACACGCTTTCAAAATTAGCAGTGGTAGAGCCCGCAACATCTGTTGCACGAATGTCCCGGCTCTACCGGTGAAATACCACGACCTCACAGAAAACAAACATGAAGTAGAAGTATTCTGCGTTTAGTCTGATGAGTGAGGTGCCGAAGACCCTAATCTAGTCCTCTTTCCCTTTCCATCTTTCTTTTTTAGAAAAGGAAGGGAAGGGAAAGAAGATTTGACGGGCGAGGGTATGAACAGGTAAATATCCTTTTTCCTGTCTGTATGCTCCTCTGTCCATTAAAGGTGGATAACGCATCTGCAACTCATTAGCTTGTTGCAGATACGTTACGGTCATTTAATATCAGGTGACCCGTTTGCCTGTTTGCCACGTCCCATAAAAAAAAATTAGCACCCAAAATGTACTCTCCGAACCCCTTCTGTCCAGATGCCAGGGTTCCGATGCTTTTGACGCAAAATGTGCAATTTCATAATTAACCGAGACCCTCTGATGCAGGCGTGGGTGGACGCATGAGTTGCATATTGCATTGTGCTCGCTTCGAATATTAATAATAATTCAGAAGGGGTTCTAATTTACCCCTTTGTCCGTTTCTTGAATAAGTGTTTGATAGATAGAGCCATAAATCACCCCGGTGTTTGCGAACGAATATAATATTTATTTTGTGGACCACCTTCGACAGTTAATCCCCTTGCACATAACGTGTTTAGTTTTACTTAATATTGCGCGATCTTGTTACGTTAGGGATGTGTATTTATTTTTATACTAGCTGGCCCGGCAAACTTCGCTCCGCCCTATAATTAATAGATGGTTCACTATTTCGGCGATAATGGCTTACACATAAAAGATAGATACATGCTGTCGCGGGCTTTTTTGTAGGACTATTTAAGATGAACATTTCCATTATACATTACATGTATACGTGTAACTCTAACGGTTCCAGAATACCTCGCATATGGCCGAATTTTTATCTCTTTACTGGACACTTATCGTAATGTTTTGTACAATTCACACAATATCTTTATAAATTATAGCATAGGCATATAGATGTTATTCTGATGTATAAGCTATATTATTGTAAAGTTTCATTAAAATCCATTCAGTAGTTTTTGCGTGAACGTGTAACAAACATCCATACATACAAACTTTCGCATTTATTATATTAGTAGGATTATTTTTTGGTTTAGGATTCTCATCGACCTTCTTAGCTTGTAAATGTAACCCCGGGACATCAATAATCATATACGGGACATAATAACTAGTTTTATCTTTTATTGGAATCGAAAAGGAAAGTCTAAGTATCAAATAATCTTTACCGTGGGATCGTAAATGAAGTACTATATATGACCGCTTAAAATAGTATTAAGTCAAATTAAAGTCCGATTAAGTTTAGACTTTAGCCCCCTTTTCGTACACTACACGTAGCTACATTACCATCTTTTCTTAATGATAATGCAATTATATTACTTCTATTTTGGGTTTTTTTCGTGTTTTCACTCACATTTCCGGTTCGCCGGAAATGTATGAGTACAGTACTGAAACGTGAAGTTGCGTAGCTGACTTTAGACAGTAAGAGTCTTTATAAGCACTTGTCAAAGGAAGGAGACTCAGTTTGTACTCTTGTCAACGGTCGTGACAACACCTCTTGAGGCCCGAGTCTTGACTGATTATTATAAGTAGTCGTGTATAGTGTAGTTAGAATATTAGGCTACAACCTGTGAGAGATCACACACGTTTGTGGTATTTTATTTTGTATTCAGAATATACATATTAACATGGCTATAAAATTATTGCAAGCTGTTAAATTTTCTAAGGATTTTTTATTACAGTAAAGCCATTTTAAAGGTATTCGTAAACCATAGTGGACGGATCAAATATGCCATAGAGTAATTATATCAATGAATTAAAGCACGAGTTTGCAATATGACCCGGACCGCGTGTCCACTGCACGTGCTACACCGCGCTCTATGACGTGACGTGGAAAAACAAAACACGTCGGCTCCTCAAAGTCCGGCTCGTATCCAAACACGCAATCCTATCCTAACAATGCGGAGGCAGATGTTTGAGCACACACATTTTCACCCAAATCCTTTCGGGTTTTTGTGCAAAAATGGGTTGCGTTGCACCTTGCTGCCGCTGCTGGGACACAATGCGCGCTAATCTGTGCTGTGTCATGCTCTGTGCGCAGGGCTGCCGACTACACTTCTATAAATTATATTTCCGAACATTATAGTAACACTATCTTACATACATCCCTAATCTATCTATCTGTAATTTTATAAATGTGAATGTAAGTTCGTTTGTTACGCTTCCACGCGAAAACTACTCAGCTGATCATCATGAAACTTTGTACACATATTCTTGGAGGTATTAGAAGTAACAGGATATTTATGAAAAAAAAAAGGCATATAAAAAGTGAAGTATGTATGTATGTTTGTATATACCTATAGACTCCGAAACACTGGACTGATTTCGGTGAAAATAGCGATCGGATCAACATAATTAGTGGTACCCGGGGCGGGTCACTAGTTTTTTTCATAATTCAACACTATCCTGTGACATATATAATAATATCAATCCAAATTGTGATGAAAAGTACTTTAATATATACATAAACTATACTTACATTTTATTCGACTATAAATGCTTATCTATGGTCGAGTGTAACAACCCTGCGCGTTACCTACTAGTGTATAGTGCGCGCGCAGGTTTCCGCCGGCTGTCACTGTCACTCTGCGTCACGCGTGGGCGAGCGAACGCAACGCATTGTCGGCCCGCCATTCAATCCCGACGATTATCAAAATCGGTGTTACACTTTTTATATGGATTTCTATAAGAATTATATGTCAATAATTATTATTAGAGAAATATAAATGACGAACTTCTATGTCCTCCTACTTCTTCATTCACACCACCAAATTTATACAACTACTAGTGACCCGCCCCGGCTTCGCCCGGGTACCACTAATTATGTTGATCCGATCGCTACCAAACACAGGAACACCCGCTGTGCCAATCTGGACAATCCCTGTAAATTTCATCGAAATCGGTCCAGCCGTTTCAGAGTCTATAGGTCTATAGGAAACATACATACTTCACTTTTTATATACTATTTTTTTTATAAAAAGTATCCTATGTTACTTCTAATACCTCCTAAAAATATGTGTACAAAGTTTCATGATGATCGGTTTAGTTTTCACGTGAAACGGTAACAAACAAACTTAAATTCACATTTATAATATTAAATATGGATACGCAAAAGGCTTTCACTGTATTTATCATAATAAAATGTTAACTTTTTTGTCTAATACCGTTATTCATTTAGTACAACTGGAACATTGTGAAGGAAGAGCGAGCAACTATTTGTTCAAAGCCATTCGGCATTGAAGTCACGTTATATACGTTATATCCTCGGTGTGACCAACGGCACGTCTAAACTACACGAGGCCCTAAGCAGAATTACCATCTTAAAGGTACCGCCAACAAAGGCGCCCTCTCAAGGGCTATCTAAATACGTAACCCGTGAGCTTTTGTTGCCGATTGTATCTGATTTGACGAGGTCTAGCTATTATTAAATTTCTATCAGTTTTCTCTTCACAAACAAAGACTTAAATATTATCTGGACTCAGATAAACTAATTACTAGATTTGGAAGCTAGTTTTATCACTATTTGAAACTAGATCATTGTATTAGATTATCTAGGGTAGGCCATTGATAGGTTACCCCGTAGCTCGTCTGTCTGACGTAAGCTTTAGCCGTCCATCTTGATACTTTACACTGATTGCAGAAGAAAGAGGTAGGATGTGTTCTAGTCATTTACAGAAGAATTCTTTCAAGTTTAAATTATTTTTTATACTTGTACCGGTCTTCGGGGGTTAAATTGTACATATAAATATTATAATAAATAGCCACCGGATCACATACCCATCATAAGCGACAAGGCAAGGTGTATTTAATTAGCAATTATCTTATATGGATATTTTTAAATCATAGACTTTACTTAAGATTTAATTTGGATTGCTTAGTCGCGACAGATCAGACCTAAGTAGACCATAAATAGGAGGAAGGTCTGGATCATTAATTAAATAATTAACGGATTAAGTTTATAAAAAACAATCGCTAACGAAACAAAATTCGACATCACGACGAATCCACGACGTAATGCGTAAGGCGTCGCGGAGCGGTCTTCGTGGAGCCGGCGTAACGGCCGCCGCCACGCACTCCGGACTCCGCACCGCACCGCATTCATATGCAAAAAAGATAAGAGATTCGCCGTCGAGTCTCCATTCGCATGGATTATGGTCTAACGCCGCTTTGACACAATGGCTATGGACAGCGGTCACTCCATAAAGATGCTCCGATAAAGGAGGGTGGCCAAATCTTTGTGCTTCATTGTGACACATTCCTAATGGGACCGCATTCCGCGCCGACCGGTACCTAACCCCTGCCCATGTCGGGTTGAACATTATTTATACTTAATTTATTATTATTTTGATACGTGAGATGAAAGGGTTGGCACAATGGCGGCGTATTCCTTGTTCCCGGCCGGCCAGTGGTGCGGTCTTCGGTCAAGCGCGTTGAGATTTGTAATATGCTAATATTTTTTTAAATTCCACTTAATATAAGTCCAGCCTTATTTCACTATCAAAGAGCAATTGATAACGGTTTAAATATACTTATTTCACTACATACTATCTATGTTTATACATCTACATACTATGCTTGTACATCTTTCACAAGAATAAAAAATTATCTAATAAGCCAGTAATCTTTAAACACACCTTTAAGATATTAAGGCGCATGTAAGTTAATCGAAACTCTATGCCAAAGCAAAATTTACATGATGTAATTTGATTTATGGGAGAGTTTATAATTTACCCATGCTTTGTACATTATTGTTGAGCAGTTGACATCATTGTGTTAATAACAGTACATATCAAAATCGTAACAGGTGCAGAACAATTGAGTCACAATGCAAATGCAACTACAACTCAAGTTGTTAGTGTGGCCGCGAAACAATCGCTGACACAACGCCAGCCGTGCCCTCCAGACGCCCTGCGGCCTGGGGACACGCTGTATACAGTATACCACCTAGGTAGCTTACTGCCAAGGTCAATTGCAAACTTAAATAAGCACATTATTTTAGCTACATAGCTTTATAGGTAGTTCAAAGCATTACCTCTGACGGGAACATACTAGATCCTTGTTAATCAACGAGGTACCTCATTTGAGGTAGTACAACGAACCCTCATTTAATCGTACGAATTGTTTGAGTACGAACGTGAGGATGGACAATTCGTCACATTCGTGTGGGTATCAATAATTTTCAAAGTCCAATAAAGATTTTTTTGTGTTTACAGAAGATATTCCCAGTCTATTTAAAAATAAATGTAGATTCGAAAGGGTCGAAATGGACTGAAAAATAACATTTCTTAAACTAAGTATATTCCAAGAGTCCCAAAATTAAACTCATACGGGTGAATTTTAAAATAGTAATTATACCGCGACCATTGTGAAAAAATTACACCATTCCATTCTCAATTTAAATGGTCAAAACTGACCGTAGGGCTCGCGAGGCCCGCGTCGCTTCCCGGTTCCCATAGCCTTTGTACTATTGAAGGGTTGACAATGGCCACAAAGGGGTGTGGACAACGCATTTACTCTCGCACCGGTCAAATGGTCACTCGTAATACCAGTCATAGACTCAAAGCACAAGGAAACGTATGAATGCCCAGCTTTCTTCCTGCCTCAGTCGTGAACGATAATATTTAAATACTGAGCAACCGTTACTCGTCAAACGTTTTTATTACGGGGCGCCGGACATGAGAAACTTTCGATACGCGCACACAAAACTCGTATTAACCACGTCTAGGAACCGACAATGTCTTCTACTTTGTTGTCCGGTTACCTTGTTTATAGTATAAAAACATTTTGTAATGTTCCACAATACATTTGCTTTTGCAATATGCATTAGAAGAATCATAAGCTATTTTACCAATAACAATAATAATATCCTAGGAGATATTCACACACGGTCATCTGATCCCAAACTAAGCAGAGCTTGTGCTATGGCAACCAGATAACTGATATACTACATATACTACTTTTCTTTTGTAAATACATACTTAAATAGATAATTACACCCAGACTCAGGACAAACAGTTCATGTTACACAAATGTCTGTCCTGGGTGGGAATCGAACCACGACCTGCGGCGTGAATAGCAAATATCTTACAAACCACGCCAACCGGCCCGTCAAAATAACGCACACATGTGTGTGTATAACTTGACCCTTTACTTGAATGCGTAACATATTATCTACCTAATGCGGTATCTTCTTGAAAGGATTACATTAAACTTTCTCCGCAACGCACAAAACACACCGAAATATATTTAATTATGCAAAAAAATGCAACCCCTGTATTGCACTGGGTGCTGAACGACCCCAAAACAGCAATCTCCATAATTGTAAATTTAAAGCATCATTGTGCGTCACAATTGCATCCACTGGCCGCTAGTTTTCCCACACGATCAGGTTGTGAGCTGTGAACAAGTGCATCCGAGGAGGTCTCTAACGGCGGATCTGTGTCCGTTGGCTCTTGGACCCCGGGATTAACGCGTCTTGTCGGCGCATGCAAATTATTATGCAAGTTGCAGATGACCGTTACTTCTAACAATGACAGATGATTTATTATTTGACTCTGCAACGGTCTTCCATTTTTAAAATTCGGTAACGCTCTTTTTATTTTTTAAATTTGTAACAATTTAACTGATATGGTCACATTCCGTTATTGCCACTATAAATAATTACTGGAGTTCAAAGAATATCAAAAAACTAAATGCCGTTATTGTTTGTATAACGTTAAGATTGTAAGTACTTCGAGAAGCTTTCGATTACAGACTTCATAATCACTTTAATACTTAATAAGACACCGCCAAGATTTTTTTATAAATCCCTCTTCATTCGGAAAGAAATAGTCTAAAGATTCTTAATACAGTTATTGCTTAATACTAAAATACCTCTTTAGTCGGGAAGTAGATTTTAATTTTGTGTAATGCGTGACGGGTTGCATTTCTGCGTAGCGCGCTTTAGGAATGACATTATTAGAATGACCACCGCGCGACCCATTTACATCGGTGGTCACTTCTATTAATGCTGTTACCGAGAAATCGATTTTTTATTACATTTATAAATGACACAATACATTTGCGTTACATACTTATAAAAATTAAAATCGGTTCAGTAGTTTTTAGGTGATAGTGATATATATATTATTTTCACCAGGTTCGCTCCCTCCCTCACCGGCGGATAGCGGGGTCTCGGACGTGGAGTCGTCTTCCTCAGGCGCTGGGTCGGCAGAGGAGCTGAAGGCGCGGCTGCAGCCGCCCCCTCCAGCGCCCTTCCCTGCACCCTTCCTGCCCTTCTACCCGCACCACCAGCTCGCTTCCTCGCTCCAGCACCACGTCGCGACGCATACCAGGCCGCCAGGTAAGACTCTTTATAATTAGACATAGATAAAATTCCGCCACAGAGCTACATTCATTATAATTTTTTAATAGGTCCTAACAGAAGAAAATCATTGAATAAACAAAAATTCAGTGTTTCTTTCGAGGAACACGACTATTGTAAAGTTTTAAAAACACTAAAATCCAATAAAAACTAGCAGCAGCTAGTTCTGTAAAAAACATTACTCTGCATTCTTCTAGCGTTGCACCGCATCGAAAATACTGATCTGGATCCGAAACCGAATATCGTATTTAGTATTGACATACTTTAATAATATAAATGTGTATTGAAAAAACCAAGCAATTATGTGCACAAATAAATTAAAACAAATAAGGTCCGTTAAAAAGAATCGTGTAAATATTTTTGTAAATAGAATAACAATAGCGGTGTCGCGGGGCGCGGGGAGGGGGAGGCGAGCGTCTGTAGGTGACCGCGGCGGTGAACGAACGCACCCGGAAGGTCACCTTACGGACTCCTTAAGCGCGGGGAATTCGGGAAAAACGTGACACATCGCCCCCGCCGGCCGAAATTATGCATTTGTATCTTGGACGGCATCGGCTGATGGGAAACGTATCTCGGTTTTTTATAAACATTATATTGATTTAAATTTTGATTTATTATGTAAAATCTGCATCAAGTCGCTAGCTAGTTCATTGGACGTGAAGGTTAAATAAAGAAAACATCAATTGTGTATGTAATGCGATAAGAACAATATTTAATACTTGCACAAGTTTACGTTAAAATTATATAAAAGATATTTTACTTGTGTGCGAGGTGGGAGTTATTATAGCAACACTGATGTTCACTGCAATTGCTCAATTTAACGACTGCCGTGATTTTATTAATGCTTTTGGATATACACAGATTACGTTAATTTAAATTAGCTACCACTATAAAGTACAAAAGACAACGACTCCGCGCGATGCACGCATGGACTACTTCCGGGGGCGTGTTTACTGCACTGGATACGCGCCAATTGGCCATCTTTCTCAAAATTTTAAATCGCTCCATTAACCGTGCAAATTATTCAGCCCCGCGGCAATATTTATATCGTGCTCTGACAACGATTTGTACATGAAAATAAGCGCAAGTGGCGAGTCTTACGGGATGTTTTATAAACAACACGATCAATTCAGAGACGGAATTAACTTCTGTCGGAGTACTCAGGGGATCGCATCCCAATACATTTTGTCGCTAATCTTTTTATTGCCGCTAACTGCTAAAATTAATTTGCACTTTGTAATTTTGCGTTCATTAAACTCTCTTGCTGCTATGGAGATGACGTTTGGGACTTGACGTTCAAAGATATAAATACAACTAAAATTAAAATTATACAAAAATTAGCTACCCAACGGCTTAGCATCTTTCATCCCCATTAGGGGATGAAAAATTCCTTTCGTGATCGCCTTCGTAATAACACAAATCTCTTGGAAAAAACTCTAGGCCCATAAGTTAGGGTTGCATCCATATATCAGTCTGTCAGTTTATAGTATACTAGTGACCCTCCCCGGCTTCGCCCGGGTACCACTACTTATGTTAATCCGATCGCTACCAAACACAGGAATGTGCCAATCTGCACAATCCCTGTAAATTTCATCGAAATCGGTACAGCCGTTTCGGCGTCTATATAGGTCGATAGGGAACATACATACTTCGCGTTTTATATACTATTTTTTTATAAAAAAATATCCTATGTTACTTCTCATACCTCCAAGAATATGTGTACAAAGTTTCGTGATGATCGGTTGAGTAGTTTTCGCGTGAAAGCGTAACAAACAAACTTACATTCAAATTTATAATATTCACTAGGGATAGTTTTAGACATCGATTAGACATAAATCACTAGGAAGTAAAACAGTCGAAATATGAAAGTTCTCTAGACTTGTTTTCTTATCTCAATCAAAAGTCAATATGTGTTAATTTCTCAATCATAACTAATTTCGGCAACAAACTAGTACATGATAGTTATTTATTATAGTCGATAAATTAGTGCAGTGGGTAGCGGACGGAACCAGTTGGCGACGCGCTGCATCGGCTCAGCTATTTGACATTGCACAAGGTCAGTGCTCCGAATATAAAGATGCAAAAAACAGAAGCAGAGGCGGCGGTCGTATGCGCGCCGCGTACACCGCGCGGACGGCCGGCGCATGAGAAGCGACCACTTTCGATTGTACGATGTGTCGCCTTTAAAAAATACCTTCTAGCCACGCCGCGGGATTCCGCCGACTCCTTTGTCTCCCGTTGGGACTAATCAAATTATATGCAAGACGCAAACCGCCGCCATTGCGGTGCGGTGACGTCATTTGTAAAGTATTCCAATACAGGAGCGGTATGGAGTCATGACTTTATCGTAAATAAAAATCTAAGCAAACACCGGTTGTAAATCGATACGTTAAATAGATTAGAATTACAATTGCGATAATTAATTAATTCATCTCATTTGAAATATTGAAATTAAATTCAAATGCAAAATTATTGAGATATTGTTTAACATAAAACTCCATAGATGGAGCTAAATCATAAAATATATAATTCACTAGACGTTACAACTATACCATAATGTAGCTTAGCATTTTTTTTAACCTCCCGCCCCCTCACATAAATCCTCATAACTTTACCATAAATACAGTTTTATTGCGCGATAACCGTTATTTCCGTGACGCAACTGAGGCGTGCGAAAACTATTAAAAAACACAAGTGATATTAGAACATGTATCTCACCTGATATAACAACAAAAAAGCGATAATATTTTATCGATAAAGCAATTGGTGCATCACTATTACAAAAATCATCTTATATTATTATAGTGTGAAAGGGATGTACCAGTAAAACAACATTTCCTCGATAATTTATTAAGTCACGATTTATTATCGAGCAGTATTTATAACAATGAACCAAACAAAAGCAATATTAACTTTATTTTGTGTAACTCATAAGAATATTCAATAGAGATGACCTCAGCGGCCGAACACGGGATGCCTATGAAGGACAAACTGACAGATTGTTCTAACCGCAGTTCCAATTTTTACATTAAATTAAGTATTGTTTTATTTATTTTTATTTATTAAGTCTTTCAGTTGTAACCACTATTTTATTTGCCTTCGCTCGGGGTAATTATATTGATCCAATCGCTACGAAAATTCATAGGATCACTCTCTAGGACAATCTGACAATTTTCAGAATATTACATCGAAATCGGTCCACCAGTTTCGGAGTCTATATGGAACATACAAACACAGATTGCAGCGCCATCTGCTGGGTTTTTTGTGATTCTAAACCATCCTCGAATCCATGTCAACACATACACAAAAATTCATTCAAATCGGTTCAGCCGTTTAGTACTAATCCATTGTCAATTTAATTTATTGCTATAAATCCACATTGTAATTGACTATATAATGAGTATTGGATTACATAGAATTTAAAAAATATTAAACATGTTTTATATTAACATGCATAAAGCGCCTACACTCACTCAGCCAAAGATCAAAGATCAAGCCGATAGCCTCGCTACTCTGTTGACTTGCATTATCTAAGTTTTTTGTTACTCTTTCACATCGATAAGCTACGCGCGCTGCAGCCCTGAAAGTGTCACAAGAATCGCGACAATAGTTTACGTAAGAGGCGGCCCGAAGCTCGCGCATGTCCGAACTGCGTAAGCGCATGTCGGAGGCTGCCAGGCGATGACGCGCTTGGGCTCGCAGGCATGTTGCTGTAACATATACGAAATTTTCGGTGTTGCAAACGTGTTGCGCAAGCGCAGCGCCATTGTCAGTCGCTGGCGAAACTCACGACCTTCCTACTCGAATTGGGCAGTCGAAACCTGATTCGAGTGTGTTGTTATCACTCTATTGCCACGTACTTTAGTTATCTGCACTTTGAAATGTTAAAATAAATAGGAAACAAAGATCATTTCAGTTAATTTAAATTTATCTTGGATATAAATTGGCACACCAAAGTTGTTATTGATACAAGTGGTATTTTACGGAAATTGCCAAATCTTTACACAAGAGTGTACGCGTGTATCTCGAAGTGACACGAAGTGTTTCAGGTCGATTACATTACACAACTCACTCGTACAATAATGTACAGTGGGTCGTGAAGAGCGGGGATAAAATATTGCATTTCATTGATATAATTGTCCAATGTCTCTTTATAAACATTCAAATGCTATCGCCTAACCTTTTCAGAATAATGTATTGTGACAGCTAACCAAAAATAATTTATTTGAAACCATTTTAATGTGATTTAAGTATATTTTAATATCTCTTGAGAAATTTATACTCATTTGAGCATCTCCTCTAAGACATTTTTTAGCCATTGAGTTACGATTTTTTTTATTGCATTTATTCCCCCATATTAACACTTTATCACAGACAGTTTTTCTAATCTTTTTACAATATCGCTAATCCAATTATTGAAACTTGAAAACGTAACGTAATAAATAAGAAATAACAAAATCTAACGATTCTGTTATCCTCGACTGTTGCATCTGGACGCGGACCGAACAAAATAAAAAGTAAAATGGCGACGCGCAGCTAGTGTTGTGCGCGTAACATGTTTTTACAAACGAAATGAAAATGAAAATATAAGCGCATCGTCTATTCTGCAACGCTGCATCGCGATAGCGCGCGTTGTGTGCGTGCGGAGTGCGGGTGTGCGCGGGTAGGGCGCGAGTGTGCGCGGGTGCGGCGCGAGTGTGCGCGTGCGGGGTGATCGGCCCGTTTCAAGGGCGATGCAGCTAACTCTCATATTAATAGGCGTCGACTATTTCTGCCGCGCGCCGGGGACCGGACCGGAACGTTAATATTGACATTCGCGTACGTACAAAACGACGCCGGCCTTACATCACACGCCAATGACAAACCTTCCTGTTTTCAAACGCCTCCGTGCCCGCCCCGTTTAGACTACCGAACTCGAGCGGTTCGCGGAAATTATTCGTTTTCTATGAACGAATTAAAATACTTCCGGCGTGGAATTAAGCCAAACGCACATAGAGGCGTCCGCAGTTAATGAGGTCAATTCCGTAAATCATATCCTAAGGACGGAAATAGCAAACCTAATGACTAATTGATTCTAAGAATAATATTCAAAGTTTATTACAAAACAGTTTCATACGAATGGAAATATTGGTAAAACGAAAATCAGAAATCCAATCAATTCGATCTACACAAGATTCAATTCAGCGAAGAACAGCTTGGTTTGGGATTGATGTAACAACGGTGTAACTTCGAAACGGGTTTGGAGGTCAGTGGAAAGATTTAATCGGGCCTCAGGTCGTGTAGGGTACATTTACTTTTCTTTTTTCATCATTTCGGGTTTTTATTACTTCAGTCTCCCATCACTTCACATCACAGATACAGATTTTTTTACAATTTGTAATTAAAAAATATATCAGAATGATGATGTCTTACATCGTATGTGATACGAGGAAGGCTAGTCGCGCCATCTGTCGCGGCGGTTGCGCAAGCCGCGACCCACTTGCCACCGCCGCCGCCGCTGCCAAACGAGTAGCTCCTCTACAATTACATATCGGCGTGTCGCAACCGGCACCGGCCGCATCCGAGTTGAACGGCCCGCGACCTTGCGCGTTGCGCAGCGCCGAAAGCGAAAGGACCGATCCCGGAATACGACGCGTCACATTCAATCTTGATAGTGCTCAGTTGCCCAACTGCGAGTCCACAGCCGGGAATCATTCATAAAACTACCACAAACCGCAAAATACGACAACTGAACGTCACGATGCACTATTAATATGACATAATTAATACCTAAGTATAGTTTACAAGGAAAACCCGCGCGATCCCACCAACAACTTTTCGACCAAAACTTACTCCTCCCAGTCCATTCATTATTAGAAAATCCATTGTGTACGTGACCTCCACCACGTTGAGCGCGGCTTTATCACTAAACATGCACGACCACCTCCCTGTGATTCAACACGGGAACTAAACAGTCCATTGCGTCATTGAAATTTACCTTCCTATCTACGCCTACCGTACAAATGCTTTTGTATTGCCTGTTAAGAGTCTGCAATAGGATTTTTTTCTTATTGGAATACTTCATGTTGCAGGCATGTCCATGTAATAATATTAGAAGTGTATATTTGCTCTGCATTTCGCAAGCGGCATCGGCGGCCATCTTCCCATCGCTTCCGAAACCGAAATACCGGGCGAACTGTACACTGGCAACAAAATCTATGCTATTAGAATGAAGATGAAATGTGTGGCTCAAGCTTTGGAATTATTGGACTGAATATTAATATTGTTACATTAACCAGATGTATTATATATAACTAATTTAGCATCTTACAATATTGAGATTCATTCGAGCGATGCCGGGAACTAATAGCTAGTCTAATTGGTGTTTATTACAAAGAAAATTCGTAAGTTTCTATTACGGAATTTACTAATAAAAAAGATGTTTAAAAACCAATAATATGTGAATTTTTAAATTTGTACAAATCACAAAACATATAGTTTAGTGTCTGGCGATCTCCCTTGTTAGATTCGTTTTAACGAATGTTTATTAGGTAAAAGACTTCCAGGTAACCCGGCCATCGCTCGGGAATCTTGCTGAAAATACGCGGAAACATTAACACGAGGCACGACCCAATTTATAACGATACACCAGCGTTCCATTTCCCCGGAAACCTCGAGTGAGAGCTTAGGTACCGGCGGGCGGCGGGGTCCGGCCGGCCTATATGCGCGCCATGTTTTAAAATTAACCGCTCGCCACCGCCGCCGAGCCGGTGGAGCGGCAGTGCCCTTCACGGACCACCGAGCCCCCTGCACTCGAAATAGACACTTCCCTGACACGAGGCGCAAATTAATTAGCAAGGGACTCTCCGAGCGAACCACCTCACTGGCACTCTCATAAACACAAGCCATGGACAATCATTGATCCAAAAAAACTCGTATAAGCCATAAACTGGCTCCATTTTGCAATTCTCCAATTCATGTAAAACTAAAATGTATCTTTTTGTATTTCATTTTCAAGTGTACAATGATAACTTTGACTTACGAATAATTTGAGTGCCTAATAGGGAAATAAACATCAACGGAACAAGCATTTAGTAATAAATAATATCCCTTTCAAGGTAGGGACCAAGAGCACAACAGGGAAATAGCGGCTGAACCCGCTCTCCTTGTGTTTATGCGTCGAAACCTAACCGGGTCAGTGTTAGGCCGCATATCGTTGCACAAATAGCCCAGCTCTCCCCCCTTCCACCGCCCCCGTCGCTCCCCTCCCCACGCTGCACTCGCTGTCCAGTCCCACTAGTAGGGATGCGACTCTGGTTTTCTTACAACCCACGTATCCTGTTTTAAAGGGTTCTGCGACTTCTTGATAGCAATCGTAGTCCCATATCATTTATGATTTTATTTTTTTTATTGTATTTAAGTAGATATAACTACTATAGCATTATATAATTTTGGGGACCGTCTAAACGTCGAAGCGGACGTGTCGGATTACAACAGTAGGTATTTATAATAACTGGATCGGCTTAACGGGGTCATCTCTATACCGCGCTTCCGATGTAAAGCACGAGTGGTTCGGGAACGTTTCGCAATTTGTTTACGCGCGGGCGCGGGGCACGGGCGTGCCAAACCGACGAATTCCGTACGAACAGTCATGTTGCAAAACTCTAATTAACCCACTCACACACTCCATTGCCACAACGATCTCGGTAGACATGTTGGCTTAAACCAAAAGCTTTAGAACCGTTCGGACCCTGGATAACTACCAATACTGTCCGCCTTTAGTAAATATTGTTAATTAGAAATATGAGGAACAACTTTATGAGTTGCAGATGAGTTGCTTACCTTTAATGAACAGAGGACGAGATAAACAAGAAAAAGGATATTTACATTTTATATCCATCCCCTCCCCCGTCAAATCCTCTTCCCTCCCATCCCATCCTAATTAGAAAAAGATATCCTGATTAAAAGATCAATCATCAGATGAAACGCAGAGTACTTCTACTTGACGCCTGCCTTCTGTGAGGTCGTGGTATTTCACCGGTAGATCTGGATCACTCGTGCAACAGATGTTGTTGCGGGCTCTACCACTGTAACCATCTTTAGACATCACCGCCTAACATTCGGTGGGATTGTTGTTAAACGCTAGTTTATATATTATAAAAAAAATTATTAATTATCTTTTTCACGTCTTAATTATTACATTGATATATAAATAAATATAATAATATTAAAGGAACACATTTTTTTTTATTCTGACAATTTTTTACCTCTTTTTTTGACGAAAAAGCTAAATATATTAAAATGTTGTCACATTAAATTTTTATAATTTAAACGTTATGTGTAGTGTGTGGGCACCCTTAACGCAGTTGTGTCAATGCTGTGCCGTGGGAAAATGGGACAGTTAAATATATCTGAATACCTCGGGTAGCTAGCACCTTAATATAATATTAATATCGTCCACTAGTGGCCACTTTAATCGGCCATTATCGGCTACTACCGACTACGACGGGCTTTAAAGGACAGATATTACGGTTCGTTACGTAAGCCCACGATAATACCGCTGCCGCAACATTGATAATGCTCTGACGTGATCTTAAAGACCTAAACTTAGTAAATTAGTGTTAGTAAAATGTGGAACATGTCGTGTATCGACAACTATGCTTAGGTAGGGTTGCCAGTTAAATAAAAAAAAATATTTTGATTTTATTGGAAAAATAAATCTATGTTGATATATGAATTCAAACAAGTAATTGCATTAAAAGTGAAAAAGTAGAATAATTCTAAAAGACATTAGGTACTGTTTGGGAGACGGTCTACTGCTGAACTATTAAAGTCGATTGTACTGTCGAACGAGTCGGCGGTACGTGTTGTACACAATATCGACCGATAATTAGGCGAAAAACTAGGTTCCGGCCTGATTGCGCAGTCAGGGTCGGATTTAGCAACGCCGCGATGGAAACTATTGGCCTTGACCTCCCACCGCTGGCCCTCAACCCAGGTCTACGCCGCGTTTCCACCAGTCTCAATCTATCAAATAAAAAATGTAATATAAGCCGTACCGTGTATACAAGTTACTGATGAAAAATAAAAAAATAAACGCTCGAAATGGTTGCCTCGGCCGAGGAAGATATACGCTGTTTAAGTTATGACAAGCGGCGAAGCGGTTTAGCAAATCTTGTCAATCGTTAAGTGTTCAACACTCGCCAAATGTCGTAGACAATTTTCACGAAAATAAAATCTTTTTATTTAGCCAGCCCGCCCCATTTGGTTTCCGCGCTAAGCGCAACTAAATAAATAAACTCGATTCGAAACTGATTTATTGTTAACTGTTTATGCGTTTTATAAGTTAAAACTAAAAATCACGTTGGCTATAATGCAAAACATCAAAGCGTTTAATATTCAAGCTACATTTTAAACTGCGTTTTTCTAGTTCAACGACTCGCACACTCGTTTAAATAAATTGGTATGTATGTAGAAACCTAGATTTAACCTGTATCTAGGCCATAGAGGATGTACTTGAACAGGAAACGTAGAGATAAGCGGAAGATGGAAACTCTCGAGCAGTACGCAAACAAGTTAAATGTTGCCACACTAGCGCCACGTTTCCCAATATTTTATACGAATAATGAAGATAAAATATTCTTTTCTTTCTAAATAAAATGTTTGAAAAACAAATAAAATTAGATTTCTCAAAAGAATGATCCGTGTATCAAGAGTATGTTTCCCTAACCCAAGGAGCACCTCCAGCTAAGAAGACTTCAATTATGATGTTCACTTACGTAATTATTTAGGGTAGTAATATTAGGTGCCATAAAGAAGGCTTATCCGTACACCATTTACTGTTATTGAGGTTATGTCCTCAATAAACGTACCTTCGCAAGATCCTTCACAATCTCATAAAAAATCTATGCACTTTTCTGAGAAGTAAATCGTGTATTCAATAAAAATTCCACGACGCCCTATATGAAAACTGGACAAAAATAAAAAAAAATGTGTATAAATTAGGCAATTATCAATAGTATGAAACGAGCGTTTCGTTTGAAGTTCAAAATATTTTCGATTTTAAAATTATATTTTAACCTGCTCTGTACAGTAGCTAGCGACTTCTTGTACTGCGCTAATCGCTGAAATAAAAATGGCGTCATTTAAAAAATAAAATGAAGATAAAAAAAATAACCTCCTCCTTTATGAAGTCGGTTAAAAATGAAATGCGGTCGCCGGTGTTCCTCCGATAACTACCACAATGAGCCATAGAGTGATTGATCCAAGATGGCGTCATTCGGCAAGGAAATGTAGGAATTTGCGAGCAGCGTTAAATATAGGGTTGCCATTTATTTTAAACATACAATTTGAAAAATTCTGAAAACCTTAATGCCTATACCCTTAATGGCATTTAAATAATAAAAGTTAGGACAAGAAAATACAAATTAAACGAGAATCACTCTTAACAATTTTATTGTGAAGCTATTTCATATATTGACAGTCCATAATAAGAAATCACGTACGGAATTTAATTAAGTTATTTAAAAAAGATTTGTAAAAATTCTAATGGCTGGATAGTCTTTGCTAGCATTAGCGAAAGAGGCGGGAAGCAACGCGGACGGCGCGGCGGGGGGCGGGCGGGGCGCGGGTGACCTTCGCGCGTTGATGCAATGTCGCCGTGTCATTGACCACGCTCGCAGCGCGCAGCGCAAACAGTTGCAGCCCTCCCCCACCCCCTGCACCACCGCGCCTCCTCCCCCGCCGGCTCCCGGGCCCCGGCGCCCGTCTATCGCCCCTTCCCCCCGACCCATCTACAACATACCATAGACTATGGCAATGCATTTAATATTATTTTTTATCACTACTAATTCTTAAAATCAATGTTTTTACCATTTAAACTATAGGATACTGAAAACGAAAGTCAAACGAGTAATTCTATCACAAGTTAATTAAAAAAACTTTATAAATTTTTCGATGTATGTAAGTTAGAATACCAATGTTCAGCGAAAAAAATGCGTAAGTTTCGAAAAATTATTTATCACAGATCATATAAGTAATGTTTGGCATTAAAAAAGATTTATTTTTGTTTACAATTCGATAAATAGAAGTAAGTTGTATTAATAAATCTGACGAACTCTCTATGCAAGACAAAAACTTAAAACTAACATTCCGAGCACGCAATGTCGCCTCTGACCTTGCGCGACGTTTATTAAATATCGTAGTCATATTAAAAAAGAGACATTTTCTTAGTTACATGTGTTTACGTAAGGCCGGGGTATACGAACTCATTGTCGAATCACCTTCGCCGCGTCCCAATACAGGTTGAGGTCGAGCCGGCAATAAAAGTAGTTTTCGATCCCAAAACGATAAACATACTTTCGCGCTTACAATTTATAACGTATTGTATTTATTATGTTAAATTAATAATACGTAATACCAGTATCCTGCGCTTTTAGTTCAGTGGAACAATTAAATAATTTTTAAAATTACAAGAGGACGCCATGTGACGTGTAATTTTAAAAAAATGAGATTCGTTTTATTCAGCTTAGCTTGGGGTCCAAACTTTTAACTGGATGATTACGCAATCACAAAGCATACGGTTATACTTCGGATTCCTAAAGAACTGCAAATTTTCTCGAAGTGAAATAATCAGTTACGCCATGAAACTCGAAGTTTTTAAATAACAACAAGAAATAAACAATTGCCCTTTATCTTTCAACTGGTACTTTACAATAATAAAATTCGTATTGAATATTTCGACACACACATATCATATTAAAGAAGTAACAACTTTTGTTTACTCTTTTAGTTTTTTTTTTAAATCATGAGGCAAAGTACCTGGAAGATTTTGACATAGAATGTGAGCCAACACTTAACGAGGCGTACAAATCGAAAGTGAACGTGCGAAGGAAGTCAGTTGAACCGGTAGCGTGTGTAAGCAAATGTCAGTTTGACAGCTTTAAACTACATCAAACTGACGTGGAGGAGAATTCTAAATATTCAACTGGAAATACAAAAGTTATTACATTTATTGCAGTGATTTCCAAATCTCTAGATTGAAATTTGGAAATACAGCGTGTGTTTAGAACAGTGCAAGATTAGTGGGTATATTCTTGTCAACCTCCTTTGTCCGCCAGCATATGGCTTGAACCTGACCTCGCGCAATATCAATGGCCAGTGTTGCCCGGCCTAAACAAATAGCTAGCTCAGTAAGCGACCTCGCACAACACCAAGATAAATGCATCCGGCACGCTGTTTGCATACTGTATGCATAAAAAATTGTTTTAGGCTGTCGATACCCTTATCTCGGGTTATCAGCGCGTTCGTATGTAGACACCTATGTTCCCGCTTGTTTGAAAGTTATCAGGGTTATTGGTACATTGGTACCGCGGCCAATATCTAGTATTTTGATAGGAATATCTTAACATTATGCAATAAGGTCAAAAAGGAACACAGAGGCTAAGGAGATCGGAGAACTAGAATCGATAAACTTTTGCTATTTATTACAAAATGTCTAGAAATATCAGACATCAAAAAGTCTAGAAAAGGGAAAAATGAATTGAACATTTGACGTCACAAATGATTTTGCCGTTGTATCTTTACAGCATTTGGATTTATGAGCCGCACCAAATCTGCGTATTGTAAAAATTATAATAGCCTAAACTAATTAAAAACATACTCATTGTTTTATTTGGTACACGATTGATCAAATATGGCTGAAATAAATAACCGTGAATTTGGTCACGTGATCGTATTGTTGTCATACACAAAGACGTTACACATTTAATGGTATAAACACTAACGTTCCCATCACACGTGACAAACTTCGAATTTAGTTTTACGCGGAAATGTGTATTATTAATTTTCCTCTGCCCATCTCTTTAATAATTCTGACGTTAACCCTACGTGCGCCTTGGAGGCAACAAGGCAATAAAATAATGTGTCATGTTTCGAAACTCACAAGATCTGCATCTAGCTTTTACTGTGACTAATAACTCTATTATGTATGTATTTATGTGTATAATATCATTTTGCCTTTCGTTCTCTGTTTTTTATAACTAAGGAGAAAAAAATGTAAATGTTGTCACATTCTTTTAATACCATAAACAATTTACGATTTCATAGATATTCGTATATTTAAAAAAAAGCTTTCATTACAAGATAAAACAAAATTTGTGTACGGTAACAAACAATTAACTAATAAATTTTTTGAGAAGCGATGCATTACAACGACCAATGGCAACACATCGCAGACATTACGGGAACAATTATAGAGGTTACGCAAGGAAAGTGGACCACAGTCACGAGGACCGGTCGCCGCGCGAAATTCACTCCTCGCCCTCAGCTGGTGACATTCACGTGTTTATTTTGTTTACGAACGCAAATTTAGCCACAACTATATAGCTATATTTTTATTTGCAAACAAAACGACTTAATTACAAAGTCATTTTTTCTCATCCAAACTTGTGGTCGACGTAATTCAGTCAAACATATTTTGTGTATCATTTTAGCCTGGCACGTTATTATTGTCTGTTATTTTAATATCAAATTAAGTGGCTGAAAAGTCTCGATACCGGGCCATAAAAATCTTCAAAAAAAACTAATTAATTTCCTTGTCTATGACCCGAGTTGTTTTCACGATTTTGTTGAAGTTATCAAATTCATTTTCGGCTTGTTTTATCAAGGAAGTTTTCATACCGCTCTATTTACCCGAGAAACTGATGAGCAAAAAGCTATATTCTGAAGGGCCCGTTACGAGTGGCGCCCTCTGGTGTTATCTTTGCGCATTGCGTAAGGTGCCACTGCGCTGACCTTACTTAACGCGACGCCGGTTCGCCGCGCCACGCTACACCGCGCCATTTTGATTACAATTTCTTTACTTCAAATTAAGTAAACAAGTCGATATTCGTCACAGACATGGATATAAATGTTATATAACTCCCACTTAATTATATTAAAAGCAATAGAAAGTCAACGAGAACAAGAGAACTACGAAAATATCGTCTCTAAATTAAATTTAGTTGATTTTCCGTTTTGTTTTGTCAACTATGCATACAATCGTTGCGTTTGCATACTATTTATTGTGGGTATTGTCTATGCTCTATAGATTCATTATATATACGTCAATAAATACAAAAAGTACACAAGAATAATTTTAATTGTTAATAAATTGATCACCTATATGAATTAAGATTGTACAGCTAAAGGCTATGGCGCCATCGGTAACACACACGTGTGTAGTGAATAGTAAAGAAACGTAAATACCTTTTTCAACTCTGCCAAATATAATGTAGTAATCTCAAAGCTGTATATACGAGCGCTTCGCTAATTCGTTCCTAATAAGCTTTAATTATCTATATATTGTACATAGATAATAAATAAAATATCTTTTTGTATGTACTTTGACAGTTGAGTCCGGCGTGATATCTGTACTCTCTTGAAGATTTCATTACTTTGACTTGAGGTTTATGATTAGTACGCCTTTCATACACACAGATTTCGATATAGATGTATGTATGGTATGTATTACAGACAACATAAAAACCACTAGCAATAATATATTTAACAATATTAATTATTATTCATAATTCGTACCCATCTAATAGAAAGAAAATATTCTTGTGCGAATTGACGCATTGATGCAAAATCGTGCAGCACGGTGTAGGAAGCCGGGAGCAAAGGGATGCGCGGGCGCAGCCGGGCGCGCGCGCTAGTGTGTGTGCCTGTGTGAAGGTCAACCGGCGGCGTCATTTCCTGGTCATTGCCTGCGCCGCATCCGACGCCAGTCCGCGCGCACACACACAACGATAGGGTTACCATTACTTAAAAACTAAATAACAAAAATAATTAAAATCAACTCATTCCTTTGTGTAGATTTTGTAATTTGAATCTTTACGTTAGTAACTAAAATCGAGTTTATAAAAATCAATTGATTCCCGAACTTGTTTGTCAAGTTAAATTATAAAACGTATCAGGTCAGAGAAGGGATCCAATAATGGTAGCCCTAGACGTGGTGCGGTGTAGGGCCGCGCCTGCCACCTTCCGCTCAAGCAGGACGAAGATGTCGCCATTGTGCGCGCCTCCGAGAGGATATGACTCTGAATAAAAATTGCATTGTTTTCAAATCACAATTAAACTATGATAGTTATGCATTCGCGGTTGTCACGATGCGAATGCGATGTTCCCTTACAAAGTTTTAAATGTCATTTTTAATTTTGTCAAAGAGTAATGCAGGTAGACTTGCAATATCATTCAGAAATGCCCGGATAAAACTTCACATCTTTTTCTTTATTATCTGTGTATGTGTATAAAAGGTGTGTATAGATAAACATCTTTAACAGCCAGCTGTCATAAAAGTTATGCAAAACGACAAACAAACATTTCCATTATTTATACTGGAACATCACAACACTTGCAACGCAAGCGATTACGCTATCTCTTCCGTTGAAAAAAAAATGTATATCACGCGTCCGATAAAAGTATTGTTGTTCGCATAATTTGTGCACATTTCAGTTGCTTGGAGGAAATGTTCTGCCCGATAACTTATCTCCCTAACATCGTAAATCGCGATAAAATATTTTGCAAACCGCGTCGTCGTAGATACGCAGCGATTACGTTTCCTCTACACCTAAACAATAAAAAGAAAGTTATTTTAGTCGAAAACAAATTATTCGTAACTGAATAACTTGAACGATTCATAAAATCTGTTGTTATTTACGCCTTCGGGTATTTCAAACGAATTTAAAATACGTACTGAGCGGCGGCGGCTAACGAGGAAGTAATTAGGACCAAGCGACAACGTGCTGTACAACAATTTTAACGATCAACTCACTTTGATTTCGCTATGTTACGGTTACTCCGGTAGCTTAGAATATTCAGTACAAAGCGATAGTTAAGATACGTGTTCAAGACGAGATGTGTCATGGCCGGCCCACATGCGCGGCGCATCAAGCGTGCACTGCACACACCGAGTGGCCGCTATTAGAGGCAGTAAAACAGCATCACCAGTTTGCTTTGTATCGCAAGAGGTTTGTGGGGTAACCCATTTATTGCCATCCAGGGACGCGCGGGCGAGACCGGTCCTGCCTACCCCCTTCGCACCCGCCCCCGCGCTCTAAGCTAAGTTCGCACACTCGCATCCGGGAATAAACCGATCCCGGACCTAAGACAACGCACTATCCCCGTTATTACCATCGGATACGGTCCACTTTGTGGACGGCTGCTTGATTCCACCGAGTAGCCGGAGTGGAAATGACATTCTAGAGCTACAAGCGGGCACGTAACCTTGATATTGCAGCGAAACCAGTAGGATGCGTCCAGCCGGTTAAAAATAGAAACGGCGGCGCATAAAATGCAAGTTTTTTACTGTGTTTTGTTAGCGTCTTCCCAGGCGCGAGGGATTTTATGTGGCGCGTTCAGGGAACGGTTCATTAAATTGTAAATAACAGATCCGACGACTGCGAACACTCGCCCGACCGTTACTCAGCCGCACGCCCTACGCGATGCGCGTACACTCTCTATGTGGTATGTAGCAACACAAACTAACTAATATATATTATCTTATTTGACTATTAATTGTAAAAAGGTTTTGAGTTGAAACATAGAAAAGCTAACTTAAGGATACAATAACTAACTAAGCTAACGTAAAGCTTACCATAAGTAAAATTGTTAAATAAAGCCACTTACTTAACTAAGTTAGCATCAGGTAATTTGCTAACTTAATAATTTTGATCACACAAAGTGACATTTTTGCTGGCCATATCGTAGAATTGATAATTTAATAATGTGGCCGCACTGGCCACTTCATCATGTGGTCTGGCCAGATTAATGATTAATCAGCGTACTGTTACATAAATAAAATGAATTATATATACACTAGTGAGCCGCCCCGCCTTCGCTCGGGGTAAATATGTTGATCCAATCGCGATTGTGAATCTAAACCATCCTCGAACCCACTTGAACAAATACACAAAAATTCATTCAAATCGGTTCAGCCGTTTAGATGGAGTTCACTGTCAACATACGTACAGAAGAATTATATATATAAAAATATCCAACCAACTCTAAAAGCCATGACTTAAGACGCCCAATAAACACTCCATTTTAAAATCCGGTTTCCGAACCTAGACGCCGAACGTTACGTATGTCGTGAAACCCTTGTCACATATGGATTTTTTGAACCGTCTGTAAAGAGCTGAATTACTTTTAACTAAACTTTGAAATTGTACGAATGGGAGTCGGCGCAAAGTTATGGTCGAGTTAATCGTAAAATCACAAATGATTCATTAGTTCGCGAAATTATTAGTTATGACGAAATCTCAATGAGCCAACAAAATACAGTGCGGTGTTTTATCAAGTGTTGCCGCGCGGAAATACACGCGAGCGCTTGAGGAAAACTGCACAGTTTATTTGCTGCACACGTACAAACCTGTCACCAACCACAATATGGAAGTTAGATTGCCTTAGGGAACTGTTTGTCCACTCCTAGCTATATGTCTATAATCTTATCATAAAGAATCAACTAACCTGTATGTATTGACAATGTAGCGCTGTTTTGTTACAAACTTTGCGCGCCTTTTTTACCATAAAGTTAAGGATTAAATAGGCACTATGTGCTATGTTGTATTGTAGTGGTCCACTGTATTATTTGACTAAACATGTGCGGATACAACACGATACGCGGCCACGGACACACGTGCGCCGGGGTCAACGACCGACGATAAGCCGCGCGAAAATACGCGACTTAGATAATATTAGAAAGAAAATGGCGGCCGCGTCCATGGCGCGGTGTTTACAGCGCCGCTATTAATACATACGTTGTGCGTAGCCAAGCTCGCACACATTACATAACACATGAATAATTCCAATAATATTTTTCTATTTCCTACGAAAAAAATTATAACGTAACGTTTTTTTACAAATACTAAAATTCGTAAAGGTCGACCCCACGGATATTGGACGTCAAGTAATAAAATGAATAATAACTCTCCGAGACTATCTTATCTCTTGTGAAGTTAAAAAAGCAGAAATAACAGGACAAACATACACGATTTCGTTATATACAGATGGCATTGTATTCTGAGAAAACATTTTATGAAAAAGTCTGCGATCGAATTAAAACTGATACATGTAATTTAGTTTAATTTATTAAGTAAAACATCGTAACATACGAGGAAAACGGTGTACAGGCGACCGGCTACCGAGTTACAGAGCCATTGGGGTCAAGGCGAAGTCGGCGGGCGTCACTTGGCGCAATCTAGCCGCCTATCTGTTACAACTATATTGTTCTTATCGAAATTTAGGTGTTTTTTTAACTTGCGTTTGATTTTACTCAATTTCTATATTACGAGACGTCGCCGCTATCTTCCAGAATGACATGTATAAAGTTTTTAAACTTTACTTATATGTCAATATATGTAGCGTTACAATTACGGTAGTCGAAAATGACGAACGTACGGAACCAAAGTCTAAATGAAACCTCGCATCATGTTGGCGCCAGACAAATACAAATAATAATAATTCGGCCTTTTTAAGAATGTTGCCCACTGCAGGGACACAGGCCTCCTCTCCGAGAGAGGGAAACATTGCTTTTTTATTAAGTATAAACATTGTCAGCCATCTTGAATAAATAAAAATAAATATGCGCTCACGCCCGTAACCTATAAGGATATAAGCAGAGAACATGGAGTTTCATTTGGCGCGATTCTGGTGCCCATGCACATCAACATGCCCGAACCACCGAAGCATAACTTTCTCAATTCTAGTCACAACATCCTCTTTTAAGTCACATTTTTCCCTTATAATGCTATTTAATCCTTTCATTCAAAGTCACGCCTATGTATTTCATTATTATTATCACCTAACTTTATTGTCATACCTATTTAAATGTATGAAAACGATAGTAGGATTAGCACCAGTTAAGAAGTATTACGGACTGATCCGTCCGCTGGTTGGAGTAACAAAAATGACAGTAACGTCCATATAACGTCAATATTTTACGAGGTTTGACGAGGTGTCTCTGCGTTACTTGTGTCCTGCCATCAATTTCAAAAATACAACTAATGAGTTGTGTTTAAAGTGAAGCGATTGCGACTAGGATTACCAACGGCATCGGCCTTGCCACAGAAGTCTGCCAAATCTTATTTACAAAATACGTGAGGGTTAGTTTAAAAATATAGATTGTGCCAAACGTTGGTGTCGCTCCCATCCGCGTCGCTGTGAGCCGCGCGGGTCCCACAATTGTTTAGCGGGTCGCGTTTGTGTAACACAGTGTGTGTTGAGGCGCCTTCACTAAGTTGTGTCAAATTGGGCTATTGTTCATATGTGCTCTTTGTATGTACACTTAAATAGAAAAATGCTTCACAAGATAATAACTATAATTCCAATAATCGAGCCTCGAATAGCAATAGATTAATGTAATCTGTTGTTACTTTCAGTGGGCGCCGTGAACGAGCGCGACGCATACGGCTACGGGTATGGTGGCGGAGGCGGCGGCGCGCACCACTTCGCCGCGCCCGCGCCGCCGCCGCTCCCGCACGACGACCTGCCCTACTCCGTGTTCGACTTCGGGGACTACCAGCGACACCACCACCACAACAAACTCAACAAGCCCAAGAAGAGGCCTCGGAGCGACGCGCCGCCGACCCCCGGCGTCAAGCGCAAGAGCCGAGAGGGCTCCACCACGTACCTGTGGGAGTTCCTCTTGAAGCTCCTGCAGGACCGGGAGTACTGCCCGCGATACATTAAATGGACGAATCGCGAGAAGGGCGTGTTCAAGCTGGTGGACTCGAAAGCTGTATCACGCCTGTGGGGCCTGCACAAGAACAAGCCGGACATGAACTACGAGACGATGGGGCGCGCGCTCCGTTACTACTACCAGCGCGGCATCCTGGCCAAGGTGGACGGCCAGCGGCTCGTCTATCAGTTCGTGGACGTGCCCAAGGACATCGTCGAGATCGACTGCTCGCTGGCGTAGGCTGGAGGCTCGGTCTCGGGACATTGTCGGTGCGAATCTCGGATCGTGGACGGGACTTTCTGTCATACGTAACTAATTCTAGAGTCGTGTCGTGTTCCGCTCTTGCATTACGTTTTTCCACTAACTACTTGTCTTAACTTGTCTATTTTCCAAGTCGTCATGCATTACGTTTTCCGATCGCTTCTTAAATTGTTCTTAAGATAAATCTTATTCTCAAATCGTTGTAATGTAATCTTTATTACGGAATTTAATATTTATACAAAAATAGGAGACGAAATTGATTGCTCAAATGTTTATATATTATACCTATTTTTAGGGGAATTTCAGAATGGAAAACTAAATTTGCTAGATGTTATATGGGAATGGAGTGAATTTTGTATGATGTTAAAACGATTTTTAAAATGTTTGTAATGAAATTTCTATACATATATTAAATATTTACTGTCGATAGACACTTCCGTGGCCGACTGTACCGACTGTACGAAATCAGAACTTCCTACCTCAGAACTACGCAAAAATAATACATATTATAAATATACAATTTATTCGAATAATAGATACAGTTTTACGATTTGCAATAAGTATAGTCTAAATGAGAGTTTATATTAAAGAAATATTTACGTAAAATGTTTATAATATTATTATAACAAAACTCATATGATATATATAACTTCTTTGGTGCTTTTATAGCCATTTGCATATACACCTTGTTACAGTTATAAAACCTCACTCTTTATAACCTATATATATTTATATTGTCTATCTTGTACTGTTACCTTGTTATGACCGCACTCTGGCAACACTGGAGGACGTACTTTGAATATAATCTTTTATGCTGCGTCTCTTTCGCGTTCTCTCAATTATAGTTGTTAGAAAAAGACGCAAAAACATAGTCAAAAGTACAATCAAACGAAAGCCATTCCCATCCCGCAAGGTACGCCCTGTCAGATCTGTTATACTTATTTCCAGTCTTCGTCTCGTTGAAACCGAATTTTGAATGATATTGTTTTAGGGTTCTCTGTTCGTCGAATTTCATTACAATTGTACTCGTACTGAAACCTACTGCCAACTTTTTGTTAGACAACTGATGAATTATTAATTAAGGTATGGATTTAGTGCGTTCATTGTGTTAAATAATAAAAAGATGTTTACTATAAGTGAGCTGTTTGAAGAGGACATGTTCTAGTTTATTTGTTAGGACGCCAGTGGGCGGGGTCTCGCGCGGTAATCGCTTTGACATATCAAAACATCATAAATTATTATTTACGAAATATTCACATACAAGCTGAACCTCTGCATATCAGGAAATTGTGCAAATACTTGCCGGAACGTTACCGTGATGTGATACAATAATATACAACGACGCAGCGAGACCTCTATTTTTTTGTTACCTGAATAAATATTATTAAATAATTAATTACGATTTGTGGTCCAATGTTAATGAATCATAATACTTTAAACTAGATAGATGATAGACAAACAAACTGCGCCGCAACGCGTTGACTTCACTATAGACGCCACGGCGATGCGTGCAGCATGCAGTGTGAAGTGTGCACGGCGATTGGTGCGCGGGCGGGATCGTCAAGCGAGGGGCTGCAGGGAGCGAACGTCCATTGTTAAGCTTACGAAATGAACGGCCCGCGTACTAACCTAGGAAATTCCCCGATGTTATATGCAATATTTTTATATTTAAACGTGAAATATATCAATTTATTAGGAAGTAAGGCTTGGTAATAGTATCGTATGAGTACAGCGGACCGCTCATTTCATTAACAAAACTGAAAAGGGTTAGTGAAGCGTTGGGGGGTTATCGAGTATGATGGGTGCTAAGACGTGGGACCGAGGTTACAAACGGACGAGCGTATAAATCATACACTTTATAAATTTTTCTATGATAAATTTTATGTATATTAGACCAATCCAACCGAAACACAGGTTAAAGATAATTACCGGCAGTGCGTTACATGATCACAAAGTCTCATGTCCTGTTCCTTGAACGAAACTAGTGCCCGTTTCATGTGATTTATCAATATGCATACAAAAGTGGAGCAGTGTGTTATATTAGGTAGGATTTCTAAACGTCTCTGTCTTTCAGCACATTTTCTTATGCTTTTGTAAATAGATATAACTATAGTTTTAACTTATTTATTTTTCTGTCGCGGAAGTAAAAGGCCTCGCCCGGTTCGCGCATTCGGCTTTCCATTCTATTTAAATCGATTTTTATTAAAGATTGTCCTAAAATTAATTGATATAAATTGTTGATTGTTTGTCAAACATTAAAATATTTATAAAGCGGTTCGATGCGCGCGCCTCGCGACAGTCAACTTCCGTTTTCCTTTTTTTAGGAAATTTCGTTCGGTAGGTTACAAATTTTATTGTAATATAAATAATATAATTTTAAAATAAACGTGTAGTAGTTAATGAATGGACCAGGCGACGGCGGAGCGCTCTCAGAATGTTTCGGGACTAATTTAGTGTGTGATTTAATTGAACTGTGAACTAAAGTTACCGGTCGGTGTGAGACGCGGGATGTGTGAGCTGCATGTAAAAATATGCTCGACATTTTTTTTAACATAATTTTAGTCGAATTGATGTTGTTAAAAAAATCAAAGTCTAATTAATAATGTACTTAAAAAAAAATCAATGTAAATTTTAACAGCACCTTGAAAAAAATTATAATTAATGAAATTATTTTAATCGATCCTAGTCTTAGTGAAATAAATTTCATTTTTAAACGCAACTTCATCGCCCGATTGGCGCGGGGCGATTGTGCGATGTCGATTGGGGCGATTGTGCGATGGCGATTGGGGCGATTGGGGCGATTGTGCGATGTCGATTGGGTCGATTGTGCGATGTCGATTGGGGCGATTGTGCGATGTCGATTGGGGCGATTGTGCGATGTCGATTGGGGCGATTGGGGCGATTGTGCGATGTCGATTGGGGCGATTGGGGCGATTGTGCGATGTCGATTGCACGAAAAAATTGTAAATACAATTCATATTTATAATCCAAACAAAAACGCACACCCTCACGACCCATTTGCAATAATGTTTTTGGTGTCGCTAGATAGGAAAATGAGAAATTACTTGCGCGAAAGCAATGAGAAGGTTAGTGAATTCGGTATAGGGAGTGCGGCGTCGGCGGCGGGTCGCGGCAGCGGAGACATGCCTACCACTACATCATATTTCTCTCGCTCGTCTATAACTGTCCAGTGATTTAATATGTAATTTATATAAAACGTGGTGTCTTTTCCTGTTGAATTAAAATCGTGAAGTCGACCGCCAGGTCGCCATTTGTTAAACTTTAATTACTTTGCCGTTCTGAGAGACATGTCCGATGATGTTTTCGCGTTATATTTGCTTTTTAGATTTACGCAATTGAAGTCCGATTTGCTAATTTTTAATTTAAGTCGATTAATTTAACAAAATAATGTATTTTCTGCCCATTAGTTAAGTTATTTTTCTATGTATAGCTAGTTATAAGTGTAAATGAGTTAGCACATAAATTTGATGCATGATGGTAATGTTAATAAAATATCCCCAATAAAATACAATCGTCTAGTTTTTTCTTACACCTCTCACCGACATTTTATATATTTACAAGAATAAATGAAATGAATGTGGCTAAGGGTACAGTAATAAAGAGTCAGAATGTGTCTCTAAAGGTTCGTCTGGCAATACACAATGATGTACTAGTCTCCACTTTAATGTATGGAAGTGAGAGCTGGGTTTGGCAGCAGCATGTTAGTAGAGTTAATGCCGTTGAGATGCGATCCTTAAGAAGTATGTTAGGCGTGACTTTGAATGATAAAATTAAAAATAGCGTTATAAGGGAAAAGTGTGGCTTAAAAGTGGACGTTGTGACTAGAATTGAGAAAGGTATGCTTCGGTGGTTCGGGCATGTTGAAAGGATGAATGAAGAGAGAGTAAACGAAACAAATTTATATTGTAAAAGTGAGTGGCAGTGTTGGTAGGGGATACCATATACGAGCTTACTATAAAATGGCGATATAAGAAGCACCCATTACCGACGAGCATGTAATCGTAGATTTATGAACGTAGAAGAAGCGAGAGAGGTGTGTCAGGATCGCGCCAAATGGAAATCCATGATCTCTTCCTACTCCTCTGCGTTACTGGCGTGAGCGCATATTTATTTATAAGAATACTTAAAATAGCGCAATCCTCAATAAATTATTACTGATGAAATATTCAATTATGCTGTAGTAGCCAGGACGCATAAGTTGTATGGAAAGACCGGGTCGTCTGGGAAGTGCTACGACCTTGAGAATTCTACTTTCTACCGAGTTTGTACAAGCCACATCTCGCGGGGCCTATAAAGTTCGTTTTAATTAAGTATGAGAGCTGAGGATGAGCCTAGTTGACAAACGTCTATTTAGTCTACAGGTCATTATTCATTGACTATGGGTTCATAGTTATCAGACAGATAGAATTATCTGCGTACGGAATTAAAGTTTTGAATATTGGTCAGTATTTACCAAAAGGATAACTATTAGACAGACATTTGTATCCCTATAGAAACATAGAATGGACCGGTTCGAACGGTGAAATACCACGACCTCACAAAAAATGTTTGATTCCCGACGTTTCGAGTACTTTACAGTAATATTCGCATAAATATAAGAAATTATCTATGAACGTATACACTTCGACACAGCCTCATCCTTTGAATTAAAAGGTGGCAAACGAGTAAGGGGTTCATCCGATATCAAGTAACTGCTTCTATTCCTTATTATTCTATGCCTACGCATCTGCAACAAGCTATTGAGTTGAGATGCGTTGCTTTACCTTTAGTGAAAAGAGGTGGAGATAAACAGAAAAAATGATTTCATTATTATTATTCATCCCCTCCTCCGTTGTGAGTGTGTCAGTGTTAAGGGAAAGAGACCCGGAATTAAGCCTTGGCACCTAACTCACCAGAAGAAACGCAGAAATACTTCTACTTCACACCTGTCTTTTACGAGGTCGTGGTATTTCACCGCTCGAGCCGGACCATTCATGCAATGTTGTTGCTGGTTTTACTATTGTTAATGTGTTGCTCTGTTCCTTTCTAGTTATAATTGGCTTAATACCAAGAAATACACTCTTTAGATTTACATGAGATAGGGCATTGGGTGAAATATGTCACGGACCATTAGTAGGGAGTAATTAACTAAGCCACGACTATTTAGGATCAGAAAACAAACGTGTAGCAACTAATCAGATTTTAAGTGATATCCAAGAACATTGAAAATATTCTAGTAACTGCACTTGCGTTCACGATTTTAAAGGAAAAAGAAGGGTCTAAATTAACCTTCTTAAATAGTCGTCGTATAATATCAGTGGCAGATAATACGAGCCAGAAAGTTATGAAAAACGATAGTCATGGAACGTACCATAATAATGATGCAGATGGAATTTGGAACGCAATTGTGATGTTTGTCACGTTTCTCCCTGAGGCATGAATATCACTACAGTTAGAAGGTTTACAATTGGGAGACATATTATAATTAGAAGATTAATCCTGTTAATCATTTAAACTATACTATAATTAAGCGGAATGTTAGGAAAATATGATTTCAAGTTATTACAAAAAGATGTAGAGTTAGGACCGCAAGTCTAACGCTTTATATAGCACCTTGTTGAATACATTACATACATACTGCAATTTGTCATGTTTTTGAGATGTAATTTATAACTGGGGAAAAATACATTTGTTATAAACATTGGTAACAATAACTCAAGTTTTGTTTCAAATCTACATTTCCGAACGCATCATTCTCTTTCAGCTGACGTGTTGTTGTCATGAGATGTCAAATCCCTTTGACGTGTTATAGAAGCTGTCACGAAATATTAAGATTTGTGTTTCTATTTTTCTAATAATGAGAAAGAAAAAGTAGTGCAAAGTGACTAAATTGGACTAAGTATTGTTTTACATTTCACAAATCGTGGGACATTAAATAAAAAAAATGGTTTTAATGACAATGATCGCTAGGGTCGTCGACGGCCTGCCGTTAGCAGCTACAATGCAGGAAGATGACCAGGTAACGACAATGATTTAAAACAATTAAATAATTTACCACTCATTCTGTTAACTTGAAGTAAATCCTCTTTGATGTTGTATTAAACTTTAAAAAAATATTCACACACTATTACCTTCCTTATTTTTATTTACGTTTAATTTGGTTTGCTGTCATCATTTCGCAGAGCGGCTGCAATATACTGGAGTACCAAAATCAAGCTAAAATGCTGTTTAGGAAACTAGGTCCCCAGTCACCAATACGCTGCTCCATAGAAACTGGGCCCTACCTCTTTCAGTGAGTTCCAATGCTTTTTATTTTTAGTTGATTCTTTCTCTTTACACAATTCATAACCTCATTCAAATTAATAATGTGTAATGTATATTGTATAAAACAAAGGCTCTGCCGCTGTCCATTCCATTAGATCTTTCAAATTACAATGGAATTGGATGCAGTTTTTGTCAATAGACAATAGATAAAGCTAATCCATCATAAATTATTTCTAACTCAGAACAAAGTTAGTTAGTAAAAATAAAATCGAAAACATAAATAACATTTACTTAAGTTTCATCATTTATTATTGTATTTTCAGTAAGCAAAAAGTATATATATAATAATATTTTGTTCCAGCTATGTAATAGAGAATGAGATTTGCTACCTGGTGCTCTGCGAGAGAAATTACAGTAAAAGACTTGCATTCAGCTACTTAGAGGAGATAGCACAAGAGTTCTACCACCAATACGGGAAACGAGTAAGGCATTGTATTGCTATCTAATGTATTAATTCTTTTTTTATGTGAGAAGGTGGCAAAGAAGCAAGTGGATCACCGGACGTAAAGTGAGTGCGACCCATAGACATCCGCAACAAGCAAATGTGTTGCAGATGCGTTGCATACCTTTAATGGACAGAGGAGGGCATAGACAGGAAAAAGGATACTTCTTTTTCCCCGTTAATTCCCTCCCCGTCCAATCCTTTTCCCTTTCCCATCCTATCCCCCTTATGAGGAACTGTGGGAAGGGAAAGAGGACTGAGATTAGGCCTCCGGCACCTCACTCATCAGGCGAAACGCAGAGTTCTACTTTACGCCTGTTTTCTGTGAGGTTGAGGTATTTCACCCGTCGAACCGGCCAATTCGTGCAATAGATAAGATCTTAATTAATCTGATGCAATATATGCAATAAATGGTGCACTTACAGGTGAATACTGTAACACGACCATACACGTTCATCGAGTTCGACACGTGGATGCAGCGCGCACGCAAGCAGTATGCGGAGGGCGGGGCGCGCGCCCGGCGCTCCGGCACGGCTGCACAGCTCGGCGGCCAGCTGGGCGACGTGCAGCGCATCATGATGCAGAACATCGATGATGTGCTGCAGCGCGGCGCCGTGCTCTCCGGTGATTATACCATATACTACTTTTGCAACATAACTGATTTAAAAGTAATGACCATGGCATGACAGTTGACTCACAAAAACCCGTAATACGTTTTGAGTAGCAGTGTCGCATTGTATAATTTTTTTGGATCGTAGAGTACCCATCACAAAGCTATATAAGTGCCTTAAAACTATTTTAAAAGGCACACATACAGTTTTATTCACTTTTTTTATTCCTACCCATGGGTCTAATCATATGACAATTTGATTCCAGAGTTAGACACGAAGACACAGAACCTTTCAATGATGTCACAGAAATACAAGAAGGACGCCACCTACCTGAACACAAAGTCAATGCTGGTGAAGGTGACAGCGGGTGCGGTTATATTGCTAGTGTTTGTATTCTACTTCTGGGTGCTTTAAAGTCTTATCAAGCACCGCAAGGAATATTGTGATGAATGTGTGTACGTTTCAACTGCCTGCAACAATTTGAATACATTATTGTCAACGAAAAGATCTAGGAATATTGTTATTTTGATTAGTAAATGACACTTTTATAAATATTTCTATGTATATTTAGTTTAGCTTGACGAGACATGATATGACATACGATTTGAATGTATTTATGTTCTATTCGAGGTTCTCAACTGTAGGTTATTGATCAACTTGGAAGCTTTACGTCTATCTGTTACACAACTGCAACACTTTTTTCTTTTTTCAGCCATTCTAACTTATTGTCAATAGAACTTTAATATTATGTTCTATTCTAATTTTACAAATATATTTAAGAAAAAGCAAGAATGTAGTCACAAACTTTCATCACAATATTAGCCGATGCAATGTTGTTTGCAAGAACTTTGCTCACAGCTGACAACTTTATTCTCTTTAATGTAAGACTAGGAATTAGAGATCATATGAACCATTCCAACACGATGTACGACGAATTCGATGTTAATGTAAATTTTTATATAAAAAAAAATTGTAGCAGTTGTCAGTTAGTGCGTGATCAAAATAAACGCTTAAATTTGCTTCCAGCTTACTTTGCAAAATTTTTGGTAATAAATAATTGCTTTGTAATTGTGGTTTGGCATTTGTAAGACTCTTGCCTTGTAACACAATGAAGTTTTATACAGTAAAAGGTTAATAGGAATCTGTCTCATTCCCGCTTAATGTAGTCGAAAATTTGCCTTAGATATTGGTACAAAATATTTCTCTTGTAAAAGAAATTACATATTTTTCTAGTGTAACAATTTAAATATGGTAGAGTGAAACAGCAAACCATTTGCCTGGCATCTTGTATTTCTTCGTCAACTTTGACATACTTTACTAGACCCACATGGGTTGGTGATGGACTGTCTGTATATGTGTTATCCAACTGTTTGTTATTTTATTACGATTTAAATAAAATAGATCATTCTCATATTGTCTTTTATTTTATATATTGACTTCCATAACTACCAACTACATATCTATCCCTACTAATATTATAAACGTGAATGTAAGTTTGTTTGTTACGCTTTCACGAGAAAACTACTCAATCGATCATCAAGAAACTTTGAACACGTATTCTTGGAGGTACTAGAAGTAACATAGGATACTTTTTATGAAAAAAATAGTATATAAAAAGCGAAGTATAGACCTATAGACTCTGAAACGCCTGGACCTATTTCGATGAAATTTATAGGGATTGTCCCGATTGGCACATTCCTGTGTTTGGTAGCGATCAGGTCAACATAATTAGTGGTACCAGGGGGAAGCCGGGGCGGGTCACTAGTATTACATATATATAGGAAAATCATTAACAAAAATATAAACACCAACATATTTATTAGGACATCACAGATTACTATACATAGCAACAGAGGAGCAAGTTTTCTTGTTATTGTGTGTGTACTTGTTAAGAGTAAGAACAAAGTATGAAAAAAAACCCTCTCATATAAGAAATTCAGTGAATTCAAATTAAATTCGTCTGAGCATATATTGAAAGATTTACAATGACAGGCAAGTAACAAGAAGAAAGAATATATTTGGTGAGCCCCACCATATTTATGGCGACTATTGTGGACTTTTATTTCTATCTTAAGTGATGTGATGTCTTTATGAGTATAAATTCTTTTAACCTAAATGCACAATAGCTGCAATTTAGAGCTTTAATTCAAAACAACTGCAACATCAACTATTCCCTAATTCATCAAGGTCTGTGCCATTATCGTCTTCTGGAGGCACCCTTGCAAGGTGTACACCTGTGACAGATCTTAATGTCTCCATTAATCTCAATGCCATGCTTGTGTTCACTGTCTGAAAATAATTAGCTTTGATTTATATACATTACTACCAACTCCCATACTGTCCTTTAATGGGTGCTTAGTTCCGCACAACTCTGGTCACTAACACAGGAAACTCGCTTTACTTTTCATGTAATGTTTTGTTTTAACAATTTTATTCCATTGACTGTTCGTCAATCATCTAATTTCTTGCCAACAGCTTAATATCTGCTAATACATGAGCATGGTGATGCATGCATAAATTAGGTGACATGTTTACAATTTCTTTTTTTTTATAAGAGAAGGGGGCAAACGAGCGGCGTGAGCACCGAGGTGATCAACAACGCCCATGGACTGCTGCTGGCCCTTGAGGAATAGAAAAGCTCGCTTCTTGAAGGACCCTAAGTCATACTGGTTTGGAAATACCGCCGAGGACAGACCATTCCACAATGCACAACCGCACTGTTGAGATTGATGTCTTGTTGGATTCTTATTAGAATAATCAAAGTACACAAACCTGCAGGATGCGAGCAATAATAATGGGCTCCTTCGCCCACTGCAGAGTTCCAAATAATTGAATAGGGTATGGAATCAGTGTAGATAAGGGATAGGTCTTCATGTACATGACTGAGACTTTTATATTTGTCTCTTTTGTCACATTCATAGGAAGTTTCATCTATAATGTATAAAATTATTATATTAAGTGAAGAATGCAGCATGGCAAACATCAATTCAATGTAAAAAAATTATGCATATTTGTGAATATGGCTAAAGTGTAATTTTAGATGAAATATTACAATTTAGAAATTAAATCATGGTTTATCTTAATGCAATTAACCTAAATTGAAAAATAATCAAAACATAGCCAATAAGCAGACATCTTAATACTTTAAGGATGTTGGTGTACTTGTTTGTGCTGTTACTACAACTGCTAAGTACTTTTGGTTTCGATCTAAGGACTACTTGTTGACCACAGCATTTTTTCTTCACCACCATAGCCTTCATGGCAGATTTCATGTTTTAAATATTAATTGTTCATCATTCTTTGCAACTATCATTGCAGACTTGGCCTAGCCCTGTAGTACTGTCCTCGTCTTTGTAATACAAATTGACAAAGACGAAATTTATATTCTTTACTTTAGGTCGTATCTCTTGTTACAATTGGTGGACTTTTTGTCAAATTTACCAGCTATATTTATGAATAGGTTATAAATGTTCTCTTTGTTATAATAAAACAACTACCAAATGCTTATTAAATACTTACACTGCCAATAAAAAAATGCCCATTGACACTTTTGAGAAGCCCAATTGTGCGACATTTAAAAATTCTTTCTTTACACATTTCACACTTCACAGCTAACTCCTCTACTTCACCATAAGTGTAAAAGTCATTCTGAAAGTTAGAATAAGCAGTATAGCAAATACACTTTTTAATATCTCGAATGTTATTTGTTGTTGAATGTTTACCCTTTTACTTTCCACACAAAAGGCCATTTTCGTATAGACTTTGTTCTTTTCATACGGCATAATGTCAGTAAAATTATGTGCATACTGTCCCAAAAAATCAAAAAATATTATTTTATCTTCTCTTTTGCTCTCTCATTTCATTTTAATTTTCTAACTTTCTCATTCGTCGTTTCAGATAATGTCAAAATATCTCAACTTGCTTTGGCGCCAATAATTATCAAAGATTAGTATGTTATGATATATGTTTGTAGAAGCGTCCGATGGGCCTAAACATTTTAGAATCAATCTCGGTTTGCGGTCAAATCAATAATACGTTTTTTGATAGACTTCCCATAAGATGGACTGCCGATCTGGTCAAGATTTTGGAGGAGGCGTATTTAAAGCAAAGTTCTCGAAAGTTTGGGCGTCAATGCGAGCGATAGCTAGACATAAAAGTACTAATAGTATAAAGACGCAAAACTATTGCTTACAGTAAAAAATATTTTGTTACTTTAAAAACTATGATATAAGTCCTGGATATCCTTTTTTTTTCAAATTTATGTAGTTATATATAATCTGTGAGTTATCAATGACAGTAATAATACTCGTTGTTTGGTCCCCATCCACATTGACATTTATTTTAAGTACTTTACAATATCTTTTAATTTAATTAAATAAAAATTTGACTTTCATATTTTTACGCATACTGTTTCTGGGCACAATTTAGTCCACCAAATACAGAAATGTTGAAGTTGTAGACCTACGTGAATTTGACTATCGTATCGCACTTTTATGTAGTTACGATATTGTCCTCTTATCGAGAGAAATACACAGCTTAAAATAATGTCCTCATCGTTAGTAGAATTAAGACCTAACCGATGTCTTTTAGACCATGAATTTGAAGGTTATAAATTCAATATACATACTCTTCCTCATTACACTTACGATTTGAACATCCCTGTTGACAAAGTGTATCCTGATGATATGCAATATTCCTTCGTGCATGCAAAACTATTTGCACTTCATAACCATTTGGTGGTAGATCACTGGGATTATTCTTACGGCTACTACTATATTGACAATAAACAGCAAGTACACAAAGTTTATTTTGATAGTTTTACACAAAAATTTCAAACCACCGTTGTTTACGATGTTCCAGCTCATATTGAAAGAAAACCTGGCCATTTCAATCTTTGTCTTTCTTTTCCGTCTGCCAATTTAGCTATGGTTAGTGATGGCACAGGTTACTTACATATTATTGAAACTGGCACCAGAAATAAAGTAATTGAGCAAATACAAGGCTGGAAAACATTGCACTCTAGTTTAGTGCTCGGGGAAGGTAAATATTTTAACATAGTTGACTCAAGGATTCAGCAAAAAGATGAATTAGAAGTAGCACATTGTCTGTTGCAATCAGTAGAACAAAAGGAAGCGCAGTTTGATTCAGTATTGACATGGGTGACATTTGAACTAAAACAAAATGATAACAATTGGACACAGGCATGTTTCAGACAATTAAGAGGCAAAGGAATTGTACATTATGCGGCCTTGGAGACAAATTGTTCAGCAGTTTATGTTGGATCTGACAACCCATTTAAATTCACTGTAGATTCAGTTAGTGAAATATTGGAAAAACCTAAGGAAGAGCAGAGGCAAATTATCTACACATGGCTTCAAACAACCGAAGACATAACTATTACATTAAAACTAGAAACATACTTTGATAAAAAATTGCTTTATGTTAATGTAGCACCATTATCTGTTAAGGTGAGTTATGCAGGTAAAGTATTCTTAGAGGGAAAGCTTAAGCATAGAGTTGATAGTGAGTTTACAACATGGAATGTAGAAGAGAGTGGCCAGGTTGACATAGTAATCACAAAATGTGAGAATATCTTATGGGACAACCTAATAGAAGGTGGAGATAAAAATGGAGAACAAATTTTGGATGCAAGTTTGGTGGAAGAAACCCATAGAAGACTTGCTCATTTGTGTTCAGAGTTGGAAGTGACAGCTGACAAATCAGTCCCAGGACTTTCAACACAAGAATTTGAAGAGTGTGATGCTGCATCTGAAGAAGATACTGTATTAGGTGAGTTTGGTTTATGAAATCACATCAATATATTTTAGATACCTTCATAGACTTTCTAGTGAAATGAATTTTGCCAAGAATCATAGAAATTTTAAGTATGACAACTTACACATTATTAACTTACCAGATCATATTTTGCAATCATATGTAATTGTAATGTTTTAAGTAAATAAACATTAAAAGTAATGAAGACATTTGTATCACCGTGTTTATGAATCTGGATCTAAAACCATTGCCCAGAAAGTCATCACAAAGCTTAGTGCAGGATTTGATATGTCAAAACTCAGAATTGCAGCAAAAATTAGTAATAAGATATTTATACTGTTGTATGTATGTTAAATTTTCTATTTCCAGTGCGCATAGACTTAAATAGTCACGAAGTTACACATCGGATACCACTCAGTGTACATCAGTACTTGTTTCACGTTAAACTAGAAATAGACAAAGTTCCCGCATTGGCATTGCGGCATGATGTTGATGCTTGCATATGGCAGCCCTACGCTCAGCTGGTAAACTCTGAAACATGGCCTGTAAAGCACCAGGGCACTCTCCTTGCTTTTGGATACATACAATCATCTAAACAGAACCGTAAATTTGTAACTTGTCCACCTAATTTTGCATACAGTGTAGTATGTGAAGCTTCAAAGCACATTTTTATCTACAAAAAGTCATATAATCAAAATTGCCAATTGAAAAAAAGAACTGAAGGGCCCATGAAAAATGTAAAATGTGGCCAACAACGTATTGTTAACATAGATAAATATGGAGAAGTCTTGGGCATCAATGCTACCAATGAGTATTTATTTGTCTTAACTAAAAATACTTTAATTGCTGTACAAATTTAGTTAATAAATCAAGCGATTTAAGACAAAATTAGTTTATTCTTTAGTATTAGATTCTTTCTCACTGTCACTGCTAATTACACTTTCTTCTGACGAATAACCTGTTGTAAAGAGTAGATTTTTAGGTCTCTTTTTCTTCTCTTCTTTTATCTCCTTTTCAATTTCCATTTTTTTCTGCTTTGCTATTTTCTCTGTTAACAATTGGCGCGGCCTTTTCTTCTGATATTCAATTTCTTGTATTGAGTTTTCGATTTTAGACCCATCTCTTTTATTTTTACTGTCACTCTCTATATTTTTCCTCTTATCAAATTCTGCCTTGTCATTATCGAACTCATCTTCTGTAAAAATTTAAGTTGTGTTTGTGTAAAAGTTATATTAATAGATAACGTAATTATATGACAAATATCCTGTGATTTACCTGGTGTTATAATCTCAAAGTTACAAGCATGGTCCTTGAGAACAATAAATATTATAGGAAATTCAACAATACATTTTCCAGACAGATTTTCACCTAACGATTCCGATGGATCCAGTTCAAAAAACTTCTTTGCTGATCCTCTTATTTTCTCAGCTAGAAATAACATTTACAAATTAAAATTAAAAGGATAAATACCCTAAAGTCACAAAGGATATTTTATTTTACCTTTTAACAATATTTTGATGCCACTAAATCCAGCAGATCTATAAAAGAGCAAGGATTTTGAACCGTCAAATGATGGTGCATTGGGATTGAGATATTTATCCAGCAGTCCTGCCAACTTGCTTTGTTCTGAACATTTCTTATCCACAAACTTTAATGGTTTTGTGTCAACATTAGGAAATATCCACTCAATTCTCCATAATATGATATTTGTCTTGTAAATATATCTTGTTGTGTTGACCATATGTCGTGTAAAGTTCTGAGCAAGGAACTGCAATACAATTCCTCTGTTTCTTGCTGCCATTTTTAATTTGAATAAATGCTGGAAATACAAAAAATATCAAGATAAATCTATTAATATGAGGAACTTGCAAAAGGATCCCCAAAATTCATAACATATCTGTTTTAAAGTACCTACTCCAACAAAATAACCTTGCCGACTTCCACAAAAATAATCTGTCACTTCTCTCTAGCTATACTTGCTTTATTTGATTTCTAGTGCCGAAAACAATACTCAAAGGACTGGTCCAATTACACATTCTATTGTTTTTTGAATTTGAAAAGCTGAGAGTCCCAAGTTGCATATGTATGTCTTCATAGAGTAACCACAGACCACAGAAGTAGCATGTGCAAAAAAATTTACAAAAAGGAAAAGCACTACTAAATAAAATATATTAACTACAATTAATTTAACAGATAATGGAACAGATAGTCAAAAAAGAAAATTATTTTCAAACACCAAGTTCAGCAGTTTCTTTTACACATCCAATACTTACAATTGGCAAATCCTTATCAATTCTTGTAAATTTCTTTTTTTCATCTCTTCTGACTGCATAAACAAACCTTGCACATTCTTCTAACAATCTATAGTCACTTAACAAGTCTGTGTCTGTGAAATCCTTCATCCTGATGAATTTGGTTCTGTCACGGATGCCATCGCATTCTAATTCTTTCTTGTGTATTCTAACGCAAGATAAGCAGCACGTTTTTACTTCACATTTAGGGCAGGCATATATTGCTTGCCGCGCTGCGCACACTTCGCAGTCCCCCAGTCTACAATATTGACAAAATAAAATGAAAATGTTAATTTGATGTTATTTTCACGCATTATTATGTTGTTTTCTCAGTCTGCCAGTCTACATTATATGATAAAATAAAATATGTCGATTTTATTTTGTGCTATAAGAACAAATTCAGTAAAGAAGCAAATTATTTAAACATACCTTGCTGATGTTACTTCTTCACCATCAGAATCACTGTCTGAAGATGACATTTTGATAGTTTAATAATAAAAGATTCTTTGGAGTTTCGATTCCGAATGAAAATAATATTAGATACAATAATCACACAACACACATGTCTTATTTCAATATTTTGTTTCCATCATAGTGGAACTGTCACTGTCACAAATTTTTTTGTTGGTTATGTTTTCACCGCGCGCCAAATAATAAATCCACGGCATCCGTCAATGTTGGTACACATTGCGCACATTACAAATTAATTTAATTTAAATATATAGGCGATTACCTGTGTATTTTTAAAAACTAAATTTTTTTTGCTGATTTGTAACATCTGTTACTTCAGTGTCAATATGATTATTTTTTTAACTAGAAAAAAAAACAATAAATTATGAACTGTCAAACATAACCTATTCAGTCAAATCAAAACAAAGCACGATTAATAATTAAACAATCAAAAGTAAAAATTTGTATGGAATAATAACTATTAATGATGGTGACGCCCGACTTCCAAGGAGATGACTGGGATTTACCATGCTCAGACGACGAAATGTCAAAAACAGGATTGTTCATTGGAAAAAGTTGGATGCCCAATCCCGCCGAATTAGAAGATTTATACAAAACAATAGAAAAAACAGGCTCTTTGCCCTTGGAATGGAAAAGTCCAGGGAGACGAGCGCCATCACCGATTCCGGTTTGTAAAGACAAACAACCTGAAATACCTGCCTCGCCGATAAGAGAAGAAAAGTCTGATTTTGATTTTATGGATGAAGTTAGTTCTTTGCGCTTGCGCGTCCGGAGAGAGGGAGAAGATACGTTGCGAGGGTCAGCGAAGAAGAAAACAACATCGTTTGATGGCATTTTGTCTAACATGATCAGGCATAAGAGAATAGAGCAAATGGAAAAACAGGCGAACACTCCATCTTCTCCCAATAACATTTGAGAGTACATAAATCCAGAGAGCATTGTTTACGTGTATTTAGAATATATAAATGGCAAGACTAGAAAAAATAAACCTGTATTTTATAAATCATTCACAGTAATATCTCCTTTGGTTTGCCATATAATTTCCCATAATTTTCTAGTTTTCTATTCTATATTTAAATAACCAATAATAAATCGGCCTTTTCATTTTTCCCAATGCAGGGACACAGGATTCCTATCCGAGAGAGGTAATGAGCCGTAATCCACCAGGCTGGCCTAGTGCGGGTTGGTGGTTATCACATGTGTTTGAATTTGATGTTTCTAAGAACATGCCAGTTTCCTCACGCTGTTTTCCTTCACCATTTTTGGAGCAGTGGTGATGAAATAAATTACACAAAGTAAATTGCCTGTCTGGGTTCGAACCCACAACCTACAGTACGTAAAACGAGGCCTTAACCACTAAGCCACCACTGCTCGAATTGCTACAGTAATCAAAAAATTATATTCCACATAAATATCGGAATAATAAGTTGTTTTGAGGAGGAAACTGCATTGCATGTCATGCTGCACAGCACTGCAGTGTCTATGTACAGGGTCAAGTATGTTGTATGCTGTGAATACCTCTCATTGGCTAAGTTATCAGCATTGTATTAATTTTAACATATAATTGTGTATGTTATGATAACTAAGCTGTTGGTAGACCTCAAATAAATAAATAAGTCTCGGCATGCTGGGATCGCTTCAGAAAGTTTAGCAACATTAAGGGATTGCGGGTTGTTCTCGGGAAGTCAGGCTGGCTGGAGTGATCCATGTCCCACCCACACGCAAAACATGTGAGATATGGAGTCACAGAGAAGTAACCCTCTCCTATCACTATATGTATGGTATATGTTGTTGACCGTTTGTCATAGCTGATGTCTCAATGTTTTTATCTGAGGAATGAATTGTTACTGTTCTTAATAAAAAATTACAAAAGCATTAATTAGTCATAATGAGCTTTTATTGATATCCTGACAATTTTTTAAATTAAAAAACAATTTTGCAATACAAATTGCTCGTTCTCATATTCACACTGTTTGTATGCGTATGGTATGGAATATGGAATAAAATAGAACTTTTGTTAAAATATGCTACTTGGTTAGTTATGAAAAGCAAATGGCTGCTTTATTATCCACAAATAGGGATTTTACTTTTTAGTAGAGACTAATATTATTAATGTAAATGTAAGTTTCTTTGTTACGCTTTCACACGAAGACTATTCAACCAATCATCATGAAACTTTGTACACATATTCTTGGAGGTATTAGAAGTAACATAGGATACTTTTTATGAAAAAAAAATAGTATATAAAAAGTGAAGTATGTATGTTCTATAGACCTAAAGACTCTGAAACGGTTGGACCGATTTCAATAAAATTTACAGGAATTGTCCAGATTGGCACAGTCCTGTACTTGCTGATCGGATCAACATAATTAGTGGTACCCGGATGAAGCCAGGGCAGGTAACTAGTAAGAAATAAACCAAGTCTATATTCTTTGTGGTTCTTATTAACAAATATATTCATTAAAATGATAATAATTTCTTCGTCTTGGTGTAGACACAGCCTTGTGTTGATTAAGATTCATTTTTGGTAAGGTTTCATTAGAACCAGAATCCTAACATCTTAGAGCTTGTTGGAAGTTATAGCTAAAATTGAAAGACTGGCATATTCCAGGCACAAGTTGCTATAGATTCCCCCTTTTAGTTTTCTATTGAGGAAACTGCGGGAATGTTTTAGTTCATAATTATATCAACACTGTTATATCTGACACCCACTGTATTTTGTTACCTCTTAATATTTCTTATACCATAGATATTTACAAAATATACTGTAATGCTTTTAAATGTTTTAGTACTATTTTATATTACAAATTTTATTCACAATGCTAAACGGATAAAAGTGCAGATTTCGGTCTTAACAATTCCTCATTATCTTCCATTAGTTCTCGGCAACTGTCCATGTTATCAATAATGTGGTCCAATTGCCAGTGCTTTCTCAATAGCGCCTTGTCTAACTTGAACTTGCCCTGCCTGATGCACTGCACGCCCGTACAGTGCGCAGATGTCTTGAGCTGTACTCCAAGATCATATATCAATGTCCACAGGTATTTTTCATACTCATTTACTGCTTGCACTTCTGTGGAATTGAACAAAAGTACATGTAAATCTGATGTTCAAGAAACAATGCATAAAAATTAAGTCATTTGTGAATTTGGTGTGAAATTTAGTGAACTGCAAAAATTAAACGAAAAGGAAGTGACTTGGATTACAAAATCTATAAGCCTAAATTATGGAGAATTGCTGTCGCACCCAAACATATCAACCATATAACCTAATGAATGTCACCAGTCATAATAGAACTTATACATGCCCATTCATATTACGTTGTAACATATAAGAAAAATACCTAAGGTAAAATTTGGAGGATCAAAGTAGACACATCTTAATCCATATATGACAGGAAGTTTACTATTTGCAGGTCTGATGACTCCCTGGGAAGCTAGATCGTAAGTGGTTTGGGAGTCCATATGCAGGCCTGACAACCTGGAAAGAAAAATAAAATAAACTAAGCAACATCAAGACAGGTCTTTGCCTATTGGTACCACAAAGAAGTACCAAACTTTTAATTTAAATTAATTTGCTAGTGATGGGTTTTCAGACAGGTTCAGAATAACATGACTATGTTTCTGCTGTTATTACACTTACTCAAACATAGTTTTTTGATGAGCTGATTGCATGTGTGCCACAATTCTATCTATTTTATCTCTGGTCACATGACTAAATGTAGACCTTTCAACTGTTTTTCCATTCCAGAAGTAGGTATCAGTTGCTTTTCCCAGCTGCCCCTGCACTTTGTAAGCTCTTGTTGGCCGGGCTATATTGATCTGGTATGTGAGCTTTGTGCCCTCATTTAAGCCCAGTACTGTAACATAGAATACAAAATTAAGATGACATAACAATGTCAAAGAGCTTAAGATAATTTATAAAAAAAAATATTTATTAGAAATCCCTTAGTGCTTACCTATCTCTGCCCTTAATCACTGATATTATGCCAACAATGAAGAGCAAGTTTACCTAAAATGGATTTCAATGGATAGAGAATGTTAAACAGGATTATTTTTGTGCTTTGGTCAGATGTACCTCACACCTGTCTCAATATCAAGACTGAAAAGTAAGTCAAATTATATACTTACATAGAACCCCACTTGTAAATAGACCGAGATGAGTAGCCCAACTACATCTGAAATCGTCATGTGTGTATCTTGGGCCACAAACCAAGGGATCATCTGCATAGTTAGGCATCAATTTAACCGTCATTGGCTCATTAGTTGCACCGACTATTTCAATTCTTTTTTCTTGAGGCCTGTCCGGCAGCGCATTTAAATCTAAAAACGAAAGTAGTCGTTTATATTGTCGCTGAGTAAACTATGTTTGTTTTTTGTTTTTATATAAGATTCAAAAATATATTTTACCTCTGCAAAGATTTGTTACAATTGTATGTTGCACTTGTCGCACAGGTACGCATGGCGGTTTGTATACGCATATAAGTCCATTTAGAGTTTTATAAGCTAAAGCAGCATTTTTATATTTAACCATCATGAAAAATAAAACGTTTTTTTTGTATTATTAGTATAGAAAAAGCATTTGGCGGCTGTTGTCAGGAGTCTACTGTCAACTTTCCTATTTTGGTGTTTTCAGTTACAAGTTTTTTGACGTATTTTGACAGAGTATTGAACGAAACAGATTTATGTTGCAAAAGTGAGTGGTAGTTTTGAGAGGGGACGCCCTAGAAGAATTTATATCGATCAAATTAGTGGCTTATTAAAAAAGGGCGATATAAGGAGCCCCCATAACCGACGAGCATGTATGCGTTGATGTATGAATGTAGAAGAAACGAGAGAGGTGTGCCAGGATCGCGCTAAATGGAAATCCATGATCTCTGCCTACCCCTCTGGGTTACGGGCGTGAGCGCATATTTATTTATATTTTATTTACTTAATGAACGCGATTTATGTAAGTTGTATTATGTGAGAGTATTGCGCACTCTTCAAATCTGTATCATTGTTACACAATTTGCATTAAAATATATTTAACTGCAAACATTTCTTGACCGTTTGTAAATTGTACACTACTCTTTCATTGATAGGCTGTAATTTAGTAAGTTTAATAAGTACTTAATTTATAACGACACCATGTTTAAAGTACCTATTCGAAACGTAGCGTAACTTGGATTTGTTTAATAGTTGATGAAAAATTAACTTACGCACCCTTATTGCCTTAGCTTACATTTTGGGATCCAGAGTTGCAATTTAAAAAGTAGCACCTATTTTTCCAATTTATATGTCTATCAAATAAAATCATATAATTTTGTGGAGAAAAATTATGAAAAACAAGTATTAAACAGTGTGTATGGCAACATTACCAAATGCAAAAAGCCATTGTTCATGACACGACACGATTAGTCTGTGGTGTCGAGCAATGGCCGACAGAAAAAGTCTGTCTCGGTAACGCTTCGCGAGTGTCTATTTTTGATATTCAAAAAACATTTTTATTTCATCGCTTGTCATTTTCGAATGAGTGTATTTGTGAATAAGTAGTTGTGTTAGATTTGACTGTGATACATTAAAGTGATTGTATATGGACGGTTAATTGTTGTATTTGTGAAATTTTTGTTATTGGTAAGTTGCCGTTTCAATTTATAATGGTATCTTTGATAAGTTAGCTTGAACAAATACCGGCACACAATACCTATTGTGACGGTTGTTCATGTTTAGCAAATTTTAGATCAAACAATCAAACATTCGGTTGTTATGTTCCTTTGGCAATCATCTATGTTTTGTAATTCACTCACGATAGTCACCAACAAACTCAGAAATGAAGTTTGTTGCCAAAATTAAGTGCTTAATAAATAAATATTGAAATGAATAATTATTTATATGTTATTCAAATACAAAAAAAGGATCACTAAATAATTAAGTTCGAGTTAATAATACAAATTAATAAAAATAATAGTTGTAATTAAATTTACACAACATTTTATTACTTGAAATCTAAATTCTATACTTTATACATAGAATACTAGAAGACTCTTAGACTATATGGTATCACTTTGACCACAGGTTCACATATCACTTGCTTGTAAGGTTCAAGTTGGAAATTAACAAGCATATAGAATGATAACATAGTAAAGTACATGTCCTCATACAGGAACATGCTATAATTATATATTCTGATTGCTATAATGAAACTCATAGTTAATGGTGAATTGTCATTATTGTAAAGTGGTACTTGAAGAACTAAACAACTCATCATTATTATGTGAGTTGTTTAGTTTTAAACATACCATAAATATGCTTTGATATTATTTATATATATATATATATATATATATATAATCTTTTTTCTTTGTAAATAATGGTAATTAAATCTATTAAAGCTAAACTATACTCTTTCATTTCATACTAAAGAGGGTGATATAAGGAGTATCTGGAATTGATAAGCATGTATGCATAGCCGTAGAAGAAGTGAGAGGTGTACCAAGATCGCTCCAAGTTGGAATCTATATCTGCCTACCCCTCTGGGTTATAGGCATGTTTAATTGTTACATTTTTGATCAATGTTTTATCAATCAATCAAATTATTTTAAATTACAATAAATAGAAACATGACCTATTTTGTTTGAATGCTGGACATACATTTGTAGTTCATACAACAGTTGATATATAGAAATATATATGTATGTGTATATATAACACTACTATATTCAATGTATCACTTACATCATAATATTTAATTTTATGTCTGACCTTATCATGTGACATTTATGACTCCTTTCACTATGGTTACTTCTTTTTAAATGAATATTGTGCTTTTGTAAGATTCAGTTCCGTTATTACTTGATTACAATTTGATGGAAGAATCGAATATTGGCTGTTATCGTCATTCAAAGGATGTTAACTAAAAAGGACAGATTAAATGTCCAAGGAGCAGTTTAATTACTACCACATCTATGTTATATGGAAAAGTGAAAAACACCAAATAGAATGTTAGTGTGAATGGTAGTGAGTTAAGTCCTAAACAGCAGCAATATGTTTTTAGGTAGACTTTTATATCTTGGTAGCAGGTTTTTACTGGGTAGAGGCAGGGAAGAGTTCCGCTTCCTCCCAACACCACTGGCATTAAAAGAAAATCCCACTGTTCCTGAGGAAATGAAAAAAGAAATTTTGTGTACATAGCCTTCCTTTGGTCTTTAAATTCAGCGCACATGTAACATTATAACCTAGTGTCAGCCATGTTTTAGAAAACAAGGCTGATTGGTGGGGTGCTGTAAGAAGTCTATGTTAACCGAACCGAAAATGGCTTAAAAGAGAAAGGTTTAATGGATAACTTGCAGTTTTAGAATCTCTACCCATAAAATATATGAACTTTTATGGGTACCGTCCGTGTTTACCGCTGTCAGTTGGAGCGCGCGCAAAGTGTTAAATCTTTAAAATTCTACGTTGGATGTTTTTAATCAATTTAATCGGCTTCAAAGACTCGCTGGCGTACCGTTTATAATACAGGGCGTCTCAATAAGTAGCCGGACCCGTTACACAAAGCTGTTTCGGTGATCTATTGTACGGTTATTCCTTACCGATTGAGAATCGTCTGATCCTTAGTGCACAAGTCAACGTACATACATTAATGTCTATAATAACACTGTTGCAATCGTTATGTTTATAAATTGTTTTTTTTTTTTATATTACAAAGTGGCAAACGAGCAAGCGGCCCCTGGAAATAAGTACTGCTACCCATAGTCATCCGCAACAAGCTAATGAGTTGCAGATGCGTTGCCTACCTTCATGGACGAAGGAGGGGACAAACAGAAAAAAGGATAATTCCATTCCCTGTCCATCCCCTCCTCATCCGTCAAATCCTCTTCCTCTTCTCATCCTTTCCTTATTAGAAAAGCGTAGGAAGAGGACTACAATTAGGCCTCCGGCACGTCACTCATCAGACGAAACGCAGAATACTTCTACTTCACGCCTGTCTTCTGTGACGTCGTGGTATTTCACCGGTCGAGCCGGCCCATTTGTGCAAAAGATGTTGTTATTGCGGGCTCTACCACTGTTGATGCTATATGTAATAGTATGATTGTATATTCCGCAAAGTATTTTTGATTAGGTAATTATTAGTTTGTCTGTTTGATCATTAGCATTTCGTCCACAAGACCTTATTTAGTTCCTAGTTTGTTATTTAGATTGTTCCGATTGGCCTAGACTAGTGTTCCTGTGAAGTTTGGTTGCAATCGGATCAACATAATTAATGCTACCCGCGTGTAACCAGGGCTAGTCACTAGTGGTTGACAAATGCATAGAGGATAAACGTACAAACATGGGTATTTATTTACATGGTTAACTTTATTAACAGAGATACAGATTGTGGTAGTGATGTCCCATTGTCTGTTCTCCGACACATGTTCTGAGCGTGTCACTTGTCACCTCTGGGTATAGTATTATCGCATATATATGTAGGCAATTGTTGGATATGTAATCTAAAATATTTCTCGGGTTTGCCCAATGGATGTTCCACCATCTTAATTTTATGACATTCACTAAGACGCACTAACTTTTACCGCGTTAATACACTCCTTGTTATTTTTAACGGATACTTAATTCGAGGAAACATTTAATTCGATATACATAAATATAATGTCATGTCAATTTAGTCAGGAAATAATTCCAAATAGCTATAAAACGCAAGGTTAATCGACTCAACATAAAATGTTCTATTACGCCAAGAATCTAATAAATTTAATTCCCTGCAGAGTACACTATGTGTTTTTGTCCCATTTATGCTGTTCCGAATAGACATACTGTGGGGATATGTTCATGCTTTATCGACGCTGTAGACCTGCCCTTACGTAAACTAATAATTTCCTAATTTTCGTTTAACTAAATGAAGCGCCAATAGCCTAATGGGTACGGACTGCCGATTATAAGGTCGTGGGTTCGAATCCGCCAGTCGACTATTGTCGTGAACCATTATAAGCACAACCTTTTGTCAGCTTAGTTGGAACGGTTATAATAAATTAATAAAAATTAAATAAAATAACTAAGTTACCAATTGGTATTATAATTTGATCATTGTAAATATTACAAATCGTAAGCATGTTTAAAGTAAAAAAAAAACTATGTCAGATTCGAACCTATACCATATACATATGAATTATGCATAACATTTATATTTCGAAATCTAAATTTCAAAGATTTTTTAACATGTTATAGTGGACCGGGAGCCGAAGCGAAGGAGCTGAGAGAAAGATAACTTGATAACATTTGACAATTGCAACAAACCGAAGTAAAAAAAATCGTAAATAAGAATTGCACACCCTTTCACCACCGCTAAGAATAAAAATATTACATTTTTTTCACCATATAATCTTACATGGCTGTCGAGGATGTACATCATCGGTTTTTACACACATTTAAATGATTAATCCTAAATAGAGTTATAAGACTGATGGTATCCAAAGTGCTGCCATTGGGCACCCTTTGTTAAGCCGACGGCGGCGTCCGGTCCGATGATACTTCAAAAGACGACGACCCTAAAATCTGAAGCCCTTTTAGGAGTTCTTTGTTGAACGACGTACCGTCTCGCTAAAATATGTCAAACGATTGATTGAATTAAACTAACTAAATAATACTTTCATTGATGAAATGAGTATTTATTCAGCGATCAATTTTTAAGAATTAAATTTCATGTAATTACTTATTAATTTAAGTGCATAGTGTAACTACATTGGATCTCTCAAAGCGTTCCAGCCATCGGATAGGAATGTGTAACTTAGTTACGACGTTACGTTACGTTACGTTGTTTTCGTCAGTGTATTGTATGTTTTGCGATGTATTTCCTGTACACTGAACAGGTGAGGATGATATCCCACGAATCGATTTTAACTCGGTATAATATTAGTCGATTTTGTTCTAAGTTTATAATCAAAGCGATTTAGATTATGATCTTATTTCGATTCGAACAAACACACAAGCTCAGATATTTTTTTCTGAATGTTGATTCCTGCCTTGATTTGAATCATGTTCCTTATGGTGTATGGCAACCCCACAGATATCTAGATTTATGAAAATATGGGAGGGAAAGTGAGGTGACATAACTAGAGCAACAGGGTATTTTGACTTCGCGTTGTCAAAGCTGAGTGGGTAACTAAGATTTGTTTTGCCCTTTTTTGTTCATATGCAGTTATATGTGTAGTGTATATATACTAGCATATTTATTTCTTCTGTATTTTTATGGCAATAAAATGGTCATTTATTTTCACTTAAATAAAAAATCGGGTAAGGCTTATTTGCTTGTTTCATGTTGTTTTCCTTGGTAATGGCTAGTTATGCATCTTAGCAACAGGACGGGCGTCAGCTGTTGCTTTGTGCCGGTTGATTCATGCACATCCTCGTGTCGTCGAATATAGCAGTTGACGGCTGATTCGCGATAACAGTTAATTGCCTTGCGCTAAATATAACAGTTTGGTTGCGAGCGCGATAGCGAAACGGTAATCATTTGTTTTATTGTTGTCGTAATTCCCCGCCGCGTGGCGCTCTCCATTTGTTCGTCTAAATTTATGTTACATAATTATTTTTTGCTAGTGACGCGCCCCGGCTTCGCCCGGGTACCACTAATTATGTTGATCCGATCGCTACCAAACACAGGAACACCCGCTGTGCCAATCTGGACAATCCCTGTAAATTTCATCGAAATCGGTCCAACCGTTTCGGAGTCTATAGGTCTATAGGAAACATACATACATACCATTTTTTTTCATAAAAAGTATCCTATGTTACTTCTTATACCTCCAAGAATATGTGTACAAAGTTTCATGATGATCGGTTGAGTAGTTTTCGCGTGAAAGTGTAACAAACAAACTTACATTCACATTTATAATATTAGTAGGGATTGTTTCACTGTTAGAGCGGGCGCTCTTGCAACTTTGAGTTTATATAATCTAGTGGATTCTCCGCAAACAATTTAGTTATAAATTATACGCGAATAAGTAGCTTTACGTAAATGGCTGCATCTGGTCAACTTTTATTAACTTCCTTAATGATAATTATTTTTTACACCTAAAAGAATTATAAGTATGTTTAAGATAGACAGTACGTTGAATAGAGTAGAGCTCGTATACATGTTCCTTGTTAGTTCTAGGATCCGATAGGTTGAATGTATACGGATCCTTTGGTTAGTGCTTAAAGCCCCGAAGCTAGAGTCACACATACACATTTTTTATGGCAGAAGGTGGCAAACGAGCAATCGTATCGCCTAATGTAAACTAAGCGCTACCCAAAGACATCCGCAACAAGCAAATGTGTTGTAGATGCGTTGCCTACCTTTATTGGACAGAGGAGGGCACAGACAGGACCGTCCAATCCTTTTCCCGTTCCCATCCTATCCTTATGAGGAAAGGGTGGGAAGGGGAAGAGGACAAATTAAGCCTCCAGCACCTCACTCAACAGACGAAACGCAGAGTACTTCTACTTCACGCCTATTTTCTGTGAGGTAGTATTTCACCGGTCGAGCCGACCCATGCGTATAACAGATATTGTTGCGGGCTCTACCACTGTAAATCGTCTATCGTTGTGATTTATACATAAAAAAGATGTTCAGCGCGCAGTTAGCTTAAACCGACGGCCGAGTCAAGTTCGACTGTATGAATATGCTATTTATAGTAGCTCGGTAAGAGGAAAAAACACGAGCGATGTGACATTGCCGGAGCCCGACCTCTGCGCCACTTTAGGGCCCCGCCAATGGAGTCAAGGTTAAGTAATGATCAAAATTTAATCGCATTAAATTGTACGCTGCTATAGTATGAACAATCCGCTTCATTTATAAATATTGTTATAAAAATTCGTAGGGTTAGGTATACCTAACCCTACGAATTTTTATTAAAAACTGGTTTAAAAAAAATATTAAAACCCGCCCCGGCTTCGCCTGGGTACCACTAATTATGTTGATCCGATCGCTACCAAACAAGGGAACACCCGCTGTGCCAATCTGGACAATCCCTGTAAATTTCATCGAAATCGGTCCAGCTGTTTCGTAGTCTATAGGGAACATACATACTTTTTACTTTTTTATATAAAAAGTATCCTATGTTACTTCTAGTACCTCCAAGAATATGTGTACAAAGTTTCATGATGATCGGTTGAGTAGTTTTCGCGTGAAAGCGTAACAAACCAACTTACATTCACATTTATTATACTAGTAGGGATTGTAGGGATGTCCGATTATCCGAAGCTATCCGAAGTATCGGACAACGGTAACAGTCATTGTATTATATCAATCATCATCAATTTGTATTATACAGCCACAACTAACTTTAGTTCGTTCTAGAGGTTTATTATTAAAGAAGGTGAGAAGAATTACAAATGGAGGCGGAATGTATTATCTCGAGTTACGGAAGTGTTTTTCGATACGAGATTCAGTTGAGCGGTCGCGTCGTGCGAGACGGCGCGCGACCTTGTGCCCGCCGACGACCGTTGGTTTGGGAGCCCGAGGCGCGATGCGGTGCACAAGCGGCTCATTATCGCCTATGAGGTCGCTGTTCATCGATATCATGAGGTCTTTAATGCAGGGCCTCATAATCGATCAGTAAAATTACATTTAGAAATATGAATGGTTGAGTACGAGATACAACTTTTGATGCTGGACTGTATTTAATACTACATTGCATCGAAACGTATATAATCTACGAATGTGCCTTGTTTCATTGCGAGATATGATTGTTGTAAACAAACAAACGTCATTTACCATACATGGCGGCCTACACTTTTTATACTTTCATCGGAAATGTTGTAATTTTGTGGAAATCTTGAGATAAAGTATAGTATGAGAATAAGTGGTTTTTTTTAACGTTAACACCTTTGTTTACAAAAATCACATCTTGCTGTGAAACAGGGTGTAGACCATTTTATCACCATAGTTTTGGTACAAAATCTGATTGCAACTCAGTTGCCACATTCTCGTATACTTCATTTTGTAACAATGAAAAATACACCAGACATAGATTACAAAATTATATACCGCTGAAAGTGAACACTAACATAAAATTGGGCACGCGTTCCGACCCGACGTGTTCAACTCAAGGTCCCTGATTATCGGCAGGCATCCGAAGGCCGCGTTTCGCCAGCTAGGGCCCGCCGGGTCCCTACGCGTCTCCCATAGTAATTGATATTATGTAAATACTGGTCCTTGAATTGCCAACCGATGATGTGTTAGGTTTTTATTATAGAGTCCCAACCAGTGTACTAATCATTGAACACGTGTCTTGTACAATTTACTAGCCCGATTGAATTATACCAGCAATACTTATTACAGGGAAAAGTGTGGATAAAAAGTGGACGTTGTGACTAGAATTGAGAAAGGTATGCTTCGGTGGTTCGGGCATGTTGAAAGGATGACTGTCTCTGACTACCCCTCTGGGATACGGGTGTGACCGTATATTTATTTATTTAATATTTCTTATTTGTGCTGAGGCCGTGGTGTGTTTCTGTAAAAATAAAAATTGTATTAATTAAGCACATGGGGCTTAATTAATACAATTTTTTTTATTTTATTTACAATTATAATTTTTTCCTGCTAATATTAAACTCCTATGTCATATTTGTACGTGCATTCTTAAATTATGCACGTCATATTCATCTGGTCATCTTCGAAGTCGATAATGTTTCTATCGGTCTTTAGATATCTTTTTGCGTTCCTGAAAAGACAAAATGTGTGGTATTTCACAAAACAATTGTAACTAAAAGTAGGTGGTAGGTGGTAACCGGTACCACTTAACAGTGGTAGTGCCCGCAACAACAACATCTGTTGCACGAAAGTACTCCGCGTTCCGTCTGATGAGTGAGGTGCAGGTGGAAAGGGATAATTAAGATCAAGATATCTTTTTTGTAAAAGGTGTAGTATATAATACCTTTTATAAACGTTAAGTATCGGGTTCGAATACAGCTACATGCTGGTGTTTCAGAAGGTGCGCGCGATTCGATTTCTCTTTTTTCATACGAATTAAAAATTTAATGTGCACGCGCGAACTATTTGCACGCCCCCCCCCCTCGCCCCTCGCGCGCCATCCGTGCCGTAATTACTCGATTGTTTACTTGTTTGTTGGCCTTTGTTTCCATGTTACATTAGAGGATAAGCAGATTATATTATCTAAGGTCGTTGTTTTTTTTGTAGACAATAGTTTTTGAAGGTAGCTGTACTATATCTAGGTACTTGTATATGTTCAATCTTCTTCCCTACTAATATTATAAATGCGAAAGTAGCTCTGCCTGTTTGTCTCGCTTTCACGCATAAACTACTAAACCGATTTGTATAAAATTTGCTACAGAAATAGTTTAGAGCCTGAGAAAGGACATTGCCTACTTTTTAATTCGAAAAAAGGGTTGGCCTTAAAGTTAAAAATGCTGCCCAATGTCACTATTTTATGCGGAGTCGCGGGCACGACTAGTTTAAAATATAAGAATGACAGATAGACTCCAAGAAAACTACGAGTACTTAAAAACAGGCCTTTTTACTTTTTTTTAAACGTGAAACTCACACAATTAATTTTATGAAATCTTGATTATTGTTTGATATCATTTGTTGCACTTATTTTGTACATAAGAAGACTAGAAAATGGTGAAGCTTTGTGGAAGTGTTCTTCCATTCAGCTGCGAATAGTTTCCGATGCAACGAGTTGTTAACTAATTGATTTCCGAGAAGCATTCGCGTGCAAGCGATGCATAGAATTGATTGTTTGTCGCATTGTTCTACCGCTTCCAATGGTTCTATTCAATTCTCACGGCTCTTTATTAATTATGGTTTCTGGTTCGATTTCATCGACCACACGACTGTTCTGTCAGTGGTATTGTGTTGACAACGTGGAAATATTATTTCAATCAAAGAAATTTAATAGCGTCTAAGAATTTGTGAAGACTTCCCTCCTTTCCCCCTCTTCCCCTTCCCACCCTTTCCTTAAAAGGATAGGATGGGAGTGGGAAGAGGATTGGACGGGGAGGGGTTAACGGGGAAGAGGAAATATCCTTGTCCCTGTCTATACCCTCGTCTGTCCATTAAAGGTAGGCAACGCATCTGCAACACATTTGCTTGTTGCAGATGTCTATGGGTAGCGCTCACTTAACACCAGGTGATCCGCTTGGTCGTTTGCCACCTAATTCCGTAAAAAAAAAGACTGCCTGTTTAAAGTAGTCTGTAATTATGTATATCGATTGGTATCACGGGGTTTTATATATTTATTTTCTATATTCAATAGACTTGACCTCGTAGCCTTTGTATTTAACCTTGCCGGGGGTGTGTAAAGGAGCATGGTTGAATCGTCCCTACAATGTTGGACGTTATCGTTGAATCCGAAAGTGACACAGTTATCCCTAACCCTGCGTCGCCAATTGCACGTCATCGCGTCACGTGGGATTGTGGCGGGTAAAGGTAATCTGGCGATTGAATCGGTTCGCGTTAAAGATTCGATTGAAGTTCCGTCATATCACAATTAATTATTTATGTTGAATAAAAATGTAGGTTCCGTTATTAACTGTACAGTGTTTCGTGGTACAGACGAACTTGACACAGTTGCGTACTATCAGGTAATTGCTCAATAAGTTTTTATAGAGGTTTCTCGTCGGTAAGCGGGGCAGGGACGGCGGCGCGTCTTATCGCCAGCACCTGTTGACTTCGACTGCGCGATAACGCACCGCAGCCTCTAGTGGATCTTGAAGCAATCTAAACGCCATAGGGGGTTGATTATGGAAGGGTTTCCACAGATCCCTTTCCCTTTTTTGATTTCATTTTTTTTAGTTGTAAAGTTGTTGGTGTTGTTTCAGTGTGACGTACATATATTTGTTGTTATAAGTTATATGCAAGCGTTGAGATTTTAGTATACAATTGAACCGTATACGAAAATTATATTTTTTAATTTAAAAGTTGGCAGACGTCACATAAGAAATAATTAAATACGATTCCAGGTATTCAGTTGGTCCACAATCTGTCAACTAGTTTCGTACAGGTTGTACAATGTTGTTAGGTCACATTATCTTACAACATAGTGCACTCCATTGAAGTTTCTGGCACGTACTACGACGTGAACGCACATCAATCCATTGATTTATATTCGGAAATAATATTTCATTTATTGGTAATTTTTGTGCGTGAGAATTTATATATTTAAATCCAATCCACACAGCAATTGCTGCTTAATTAAAACACATTGTGCTAATGTTATAAATTATTACTATCCCTACTAATATTATTAATGTGAATGTAAGTTTGTTTGTTACGCTTTCACGCGAAAACTACTCAACCGATCATCATGAAATTTTGTACACATATTCTTGGAGGTATTAGAAGTAACATGGGATACTTTTTATGGAAAAAAATAGTAAATAAAAAGCGAAGTATGTATGTTCCCTATAGACCTATAGAGTCCGAAACGGCTGGACTGACTTCGATGAAATTTACAGAGATTGTCCAGATTGGCACGTTTATGTGTTTGGTAGCGATCGGATCAACATAATTAGTGGTACCCGGGCGAAGCTGGGGCGAGTCCCTAGTTGTTTATAAACCGATTTTTAATGCCTTAAGAAATAATTCTTCGGACAATCGATACATACTATATAATTGAAAGTTTATCCTTTATAGGTAGGCAATATATTTTTTTATATATTTTCAACTTTTCTCTACGATATTGTGCATGTATTATACACGTAAACCTTCCTCTTGAATCACTCTATCTATTTAAAAACCACATCAAAATCCGATCCAAGCATAGATATAGATAGGGACAGACAGACAGCGGGAAGCGACTTTGTATTATACTTGAGACTTGCATTTACACCGATTCACTTTTTATACGGAAATTGTTCCTTATTACATAATACATCCTCTTTGTTTAGAACAGAACATTTGGCTCGTTGCAGACTTCCATTTGGCTACAATGTTAGTTTCGTATTTCAAAGCCGACCGCAATGTCTACCGCAGACCGATACCCGTCTAAGCAAATAGCATATCCAGGACAAGTTTGTGCGTTTACACTTGATTAGTTGATTTGTGTATTATTACCAGTAGACGTAGACGTTGAAATAATTTACGTGAGGGATTCATTCAATTTTAACGTGCTTACACGAAAATTAATAAATTGCGACATTGTCAACACCAACCACATTTGACATTGAATACAGCTGTAAATCGAAAAACCGTCAGCCAGCCGGCGTGGGCTGATCATCCATTGTACTGCAGACAGCTGGACAAACATAGCGGCATCGTGACGTGTGCTGGTTTGTGGAGTCCGCCGGATCGTCGTCAGCAAGCGCGCTATTTTTCCGAGCACCTTTTGTTGTTTATTTATGTTATAAGGTGGCAAACTAGCAAATGGATCACCTTAAGTGACCGCTACCCATAGACATCTGCAACAAGCAAATGTGTTGCAGATGCGTTGCCTACCTTATTTTTAGAGTATTTTGGAGGATAGTTCCTTTTCCCCGTTAACCCCCTCCCCGTCCAATCCTCTTCCTGTTCCCATCCTATCCTTATAAGGAAAGGGTGGGAAAGGGAAGAGGACTCAAATTAGGCCTCCGGCACTCTGAGTGAGGACGCATCAGACGAAACGCAGAGTACTTCTACTTTACGCCAGTCTTCTGAGGTCGTGGTAATTCACCGGTCGAGCTGGCCCATTCGTGCAAACACATGTTGTTGTTGCGGGCTCTACCACTGTTACCTATCGTAATTTTGACGCGGAAATATGACGGATGTAACCGCTAATTATTCCGGACGCAGTGAAAATGCAAACATACATTTCGGTTTAGTAAGGACTAAGTCAATTTATTTGTTGTTTTTCTTATGAAGTAGAAATACATCGTCGGACCGGCGGTGAGCGTGTGGGCGGTACTTGCGTGACCTCGGCATGGCACCGCCGACGGTCAATGTCACCAGCGTCGTCGGTGGTACCGTACGAAGCGGACAGCGGACGCCCGAACGCCTTGCACATTCATTTATTTTAATACGGTGAATGGCATTTTTTAAAAAAATGCCATTCACCGTACCCAAATATAATTTATCTACCCTCTTCTTATGAAAATTAGTCGGCAACCTCGGCGCAAAAGTGCAGTTGGATGTAAATGCATGAAGCGGGAGGTTGTATCGGCATGGCGAGCGGGCGGGGGGCGGGGGTAACCCGTTCCGCGTGTTTACGTAACCTGCCACATTCACGAGAACAACCAAGTCGCTGGTTGGCATCGCTTCTCCGAATCAGATGCACTGTCGATATCTGTAAACTTGTATAGGGAATGGGACTTGTGGATTTAGCTTTGTGATTTACGTTCAAATTCGGTCAGTTTATAAACAAACTTCATTAGTTATGGCGTGTACAGTGAACATATATCCAAATAGATTCGGAGTGACTAGAATCTTCTCTTGTCTTTTGAACTCTTGCGTGAATAGTCAGTTCGATTAACCACGTAATGACGTTTTAAAATATTTTTAATTGTAAACAAAATGCTATCTTCATGTCAGTAATGGGTACTCGTTAGTGGTAAATTGAAATGTATATACACATTACGAACACGATTGTCCCTGCCATGTGACTCGTTCGGCAACTGTTTGAATTACATACAACTCACCTCAGCTTCGCTTTACATTACATAATAACTTGGGGCGTGATGTACGTCTGTTGTTTTCGTATTGTAGATAGAAGCTAGAATGTTCTGTTAGACTGTTTCTGAGATTTTTAATGACGTCGTTATGTTGAGAGATCGCGACAACATTAAATTAACTGTCATTTAATGTTGTAACATAATGTAGAGGTTAGAATCATTACAGATATCTGTTTACTGATGAGCTCAGACGAAAATCGAGTAAATGTTTACTGGTCCTTAATGCTATGAGTGTTAATTATCTTTATATATATATATATATATATATATATATACATATATAATTCTTCTGTCCGTGTGTTGACAGTAAACTCGTCCTAAACGGCTGAACCGATTTGAATGAATTTTTGTGTATGTGTTCAAGTGGGTTCGAGGATGGTTTAGATTCACAAATAAACCCAGCAGATGGCGCTGCAATTTATGTTTGTATGTTCCATACAGACTCCGAAACGGATAGACCGATTTCGATGTAATATTCTGGAAATTGTCAGATTGCCCTAGATCCTATAAATTTTCGTAGCGATTGGAGCAATATAATTACCCCGAGCGAAGGTGGGGCGGGTCACTAGTCTATTATAAATCCAATCATGAAGAAAACAATTATTTCTGCTTTTGCTAAATAATCAGAAATTACACTCGAGAGATGCATTCCGAAACTTGGTAACGACCGGTTTTGAAACAATGATTTAAATGATCAGTAAATCACTATATTAACTTCCTGGCGGGCTGGCCGGGCTGCGCGCCCTTGATCCGAATGCATTGCGAGGGGGAAACCCCCTGCGCGCCTTGGCAGATGCTTACCGCGATGTTCATCTTACTACTGGTCTATTGATGATTTATTATATTTATGCTGGCTCAGTACCGGGATTCAACTCACGCTTGTGTCTTTACTCTTTGTGTCAGACGTGCCACTTCTAGGCTATACGGCTTACATCCAGCAAATGTGACCCAGCTCATGGGATAGGTCATAGTTTGGCATATGATTCTGCGACTAAACTTGAAAACTTGACTTGACCCGAGGGATCTCTTGTGATAGTTCTGGCTATTCCAGCTATTCATCCCGACTTCATCGGGATCGCTATTAATTACATGTAAGTTCCTTTTCATTGAAGAAGTCAGCGGGGATTTTTGGAACTAAAATTGTATTGATTTTTTTACCCTATTTTCTCATCTTTTCCTTGTAAGTAGGACACCGCTTATATAAGTAATTTAAAATATACTTTTTTCATAACAGAAATATTGTAAATATAGATAAATGGGCATATTTATATGTCACGAGTACGAGTACAGAGCTGCGTCTGGGGGACTTCTTTCATGAAAAGGACTATAAAGCGATTCGTGTTCTATACAGTGTTCCGGAAAGTGCCATTTTTAGTGATTAAATGAATAACAATCTATGTACTCGATAAACAATCAATTATCCGTGTTAAAGCAATCTAAACTATTTTTGGAAAGCGGTGAAATAGTCTCCTGTTAGCTGTTATGTCTTACTCTTAAGCCGTTGACAACTCGTGACGTATTCGTGACGTATATTTACGTTTATAATCCCAGGTAATTGCCTTGGACGTTGCCTAATTCAGGCGATTACTCGTGAATAATGTCGTAAATATAGCGAGCATTGAGTGGTATAAACTATATAGACATTGCAATTGTACGGTTTATCAGGACTGTAAAACTTTAAAGAGGTCGTTAAATGTGATGGCATTAAATTCACTCGTTTTTAGAAAGTGAAGGAAGTTTTGTCGAACATTTTTAGTACGCAGGTAGATGCTTGTAGTGCGTGGCCGATGTTAGTGGTGGCCGACCGTTAGCTGGGCGGCTGCTGCGCGGCGACCCGAGTTGTTGACCCCGAGCGCGCCGGCTCGATATTTCCCAGTTATAATTTGACTGTTGACTGTTTACATTTCAATATAGACTAAATATTGTTTTGAAAGACTGACGGGTATTTCCCTAGTTTGTAGCTCTTAGTTCATAGTAATAGTTTAATTTGTGGCATTTCTTCAAGCGATAGTTTGATAGGGATTCGAGGGGGGTGAAGTTGGCACAATATATTATACTAATTTTAGTCGTAATCGTAATTGTGGGTAAAATTTAAACTAAGTCTTTATTTTAGTATATTTCAGAGTAATTAAATGAGTGGATGGTTGAAATATTCCTTGTTAAGTTTGCGATTCTTCAGTCAAAGCAGTTGCCGAGTCCGAGCGGCGTCAACGACCCAGAGCGTACGTCTGGGCCGGCGCGGCCACGATCGCGTCTAGACCAGACCGAGTGCGATTAGCTCATCCGTTGGGAAATTGTTTATAATATCGTGCGATCCGCTGACGATGTTAACGTTTGCATCATTTGAAAGTATGTTGAAGTGGCTCCGTTGTAACCGACCGAATCTAGATGCAATTGACGTAATACAATCGTAAATGCTGTTTACAACGTCTAGCCTTGCCACTATTCAGACCGCGTTCAGACGCGTAGATCAATCATAATATACAATCTGATCTCTCAAATTGAATCACATTGAGGTATAGACTGTCTGTTCAGCTCAGTTGGTGCCTGGTGTGATATCGCCGTTGTAAACCTAGCGGTAGATTTGTATATTTATTGATGAGTCTAATTTAGTTTGTGTGGCGTGAGTACGAGGGCTAAACACCCGGATGTTTTCAAGGCTGCCGTGTTTATTGGCTGCGATTGTGGAGTTTAATGGCGTTGGTATCAATGTACATATCTGTATCTGTTATCGGATATGTTAAAGACGGTGTTGTACTGGGCGCACTCAAGTTGTACAACTTACGTATTTAGGGTCATTATTCATTTTTATGTAGTAATGTTTGGGAAAGTTGTTCACACACACAAGCACAACAGTTTTGACAGTGGTAGAGCCCGCAACATCTGTTGCACGAATGGGCCGGCTCGACCGGTGAAATACAACGAACTCACAAAAGGCGTCAAGTAGAGTATTCTGCGTTTTGTCTGATGAGTGAGGTGCCGGTGGCCCAATTCTGGTTCTATCCCCCTTCCCACCCTTTTCTTACAAATAAAGGATGGGAAGGGTAGAAAACTCGACGGTGGAGGGGATGTATAGGAATTGGAAATAACCATTTTCTGTTTGTCCCCTCCTCTGTCTATTAAAGGTGGGCAACGCATCTGCAACTCATTGGCTAGTTGCAGATGTCTATGGGTAGCGATAACTTGACATCGGGTGAACCGCTTGCTCGTTTGTCACCTAGTATTTAAAAAAAACAAAGTTGACGTAAAATGACGAGAATATTAATTAAATGGAAAGATGATGCTTGCAGTAACCGATATGAATGTAATACAGGTTGAGGCGAAGGAAACCGATATTGGACTAGTTTCTATTGTTACAAGAGTGGTCATCTGCGGTGTCTCACAGGGCCGCGCGTTTTTTTCTTTTTGCAGAAGTTTGCAAACTACTTTCAAGACATACCAAAATGTTGTATATTGAAGTTTAAATACATTTTTGCAATGGTGTTACCTGGTGTTAATGTATATCCATTATTAAGAGGAGATTAGATAAGCGTTAGGACGGGAAAAAACTTTTATGGGTTTATTTATGACTCATGACTTCCCATTAAAACTATACCATGAAGGCGATACTTATGAAGCTGCTATTGTGATATCAACTAAATCTTGTAGCAACGTAATCTCTGCTCTTATTGTAATGTGTTATATTTTGATTGCAAAAAATTGCAATGGAACCATGTGTCATATATAGTTTCGTCATTATGTTACTCAACATATGCAAATATTTATAGAGGCATGCATGTTGAGTCAATGTTAGATAGTAAAAGTGGAGCTTCTCTTATCTGACATTGTTCAAAAATTATGTCAAGTGTTGTAGTGTCCTGTCTGTTTGTATTTTATATTTTACTTAACAAACAACGTTTTGGATTTGACGATAAAAATGAAAGCCCAAAGATTGCATGTCTCTTGAACAATGAATTCAAGTATGAGATCATGAAAACATGTGAAAATGGGATTGGTTGTACAAAAGAAGCTTCAATCATCTCATGTAATACATGTTTAATTTGATTGCAAATGGGGTGTACATTGTTACGTTGATGTTTTACGAATGTCAAACGATAGTGACGTCCAGTCTAGATAGCTCGTATGTAGAGGACTGGACGGGGACAGGTTTAAAAAGAATTCTCATTTGTCCTGTCTATGCCCTCCTCTGTCCATTAAGGTAGGCAACGCATCTGCAACACAGTTGCTTGTTGCGGATGTTTATGGGTAGCACTCACTTGACATGTTTCCTACGACTTCATTTATTTATTTAATTTAATTCTAATACCACATTTATTTAGTTTTTATAAAACGCCTTTTAATTCCATCTGACAGACGTACAGATTGGCGGGCTGCACGGCCTAGTTAAAGTAATGTCGACTTAAATTTGTTATATTATATAACTTATTTTTAGACGATGTTTTGAACAGTACAACTGGTCTTGTCGTGTTGGAGTCGCTAGAACTAACTTATTTTTTCTGAGTATAATATTTTTTTTTTAGTTGGGTAGGTAGGTTATTTGTGCAATAATTTAAGTAAAATAGCAGTTGTATGTTGTAATATACGTGTAAAAATAACTAAACCATCCCATGTCACCCATTATTCTCGATAAGTAACAAGTGGCGATGAGAGCCGAGTGCCGAGTCACGACGCACTCGCCGCGATATCTTATCGTGACATTTTAAACTGTCCACTTTGTTGCTATTGGTTATGTAATCATTAGAATTGTATCGTTTTTTAAAGTTTGTTTATTAATATTATCGCTTCTCGATGAACTAAGATACTGTTTAGATTAATATGAAGAACACAGCGCCAGTGTGCTGAGATCGTATTGACCTGACAACTGTCTTGCCTTTTGATACGAAAACGATAGGATTTATTTTTTAGAAAACATCAATCCGAGATCACTCTGAAACAGAAATTCTAAACCTTTTTCGGAAATTGTGTACTAAATTACAATTTGATTTTCTTAATATGATGACTGCGTTGAGCAGCGGTAGTCAACCTTTTTTTATATAGTACGGCAAACGAGCAAGCGGTTCACTCGATGTCAAGTGATCGCTACCCATAGACATTGCGACTAACTAATGAGTTGCGTATGCGTTGCCCACCTTTAATGGACAGAGGACAAACAGAAAATGGTTATTTCCAATTCCTATACATCCCCTCCACCTTCAAGTTTTCTTCCCCTTCCCATCTTTTCCTCTTAAGAAAAGGGAAGGGGAGAGAACTAGAATTAGGCCTCCGGCACTTCACTGCCTGTCTTCTGTGAGGTCGTGGTATTTCACCGGCCGAACCGGCCTATTCGTTTCGGCCAGATGTTGTTGCGGGCTCTGCTACTGTTACTTACTGTGGCTAACTTGAATGTCTATAAAAATCTTATACTCATAGTACCCTCGTAAAATTTGTGTTCTTTAACCGACTCATGTAAGTGGTCCATTCGTTAGAGCTTTTTACGTGTCGACTGTGTCACGTTGTGGGTAACAGAAAGCGCGTGGAAAGTGCAGCTGTCCGACGCGGATCACTTGGCCGGACTTTCCCCGCGGGCGCAGAGCTCGGGGGAAATGCTCCTGACCGCGACAGCCATCGCAATTTCAGTACGCGTTGAAATAGCCTCTGCATACAGACATACAACTGATCCCTAAATTAAACCTTTATCTCTACGTGGAAATTAGGCTTAATGTACTTCTTTCTTACACTACAATCTACGGGCTTGTACCGACTACATGCTGCACGCCCATCGAGTAGTCCGCCAACTGCGGCGAGCAGGGGGACCCAAGTCGATCCTGGTCGCAGTCTTAGATCAGGCCTGTCAATCCTCATTAATTCTGAAGCTCTTTCCTAAGCAAGATTTCAACGTGCATAGACCTTAGGGTCTGAACTTACCATCTCTTGCTACAAATTGTTTGACAAATGATAATATATATATATATATATATATATATATATATATATATATATAAATAAATAATTGTGTGCCCACGCCACTGGCACTAATCTATTGTGTAGATTAAACACCAGTGACGTTTAACTATTGCTTTAACTAACTAACGCTCTGTTATGTTCTGCCTAGCCCTAGGATATGTTATAGAATGTTAAAATTATAAATGTGAATGTAAGTTTGTTTGTTACGCTTTCACGCGAAAACTACTCGACCAATCATCATGAAACTTTGTGCACATATTCTTGGAGGTATTAGAAGTAACATAGGATACTTTTTATGTAAAAAATAGTGTAAAATAAGCGAAGTATGTATGTTCCTATAGACATATGACTCCGAAACGGCTGGACCGATTTCGATGAAGTTTACAGGGATTGTCCAGATTGGCACATTCCTGTGTTTGGTAGCGATCGGGTCAACATAATTAGTGGTACCCGGGCGAAGCCGGGGCGGGTCACTAGTACATAATATATTTTACGAGTCAATCGTATCATTGAAATAGCAATATTACTAACAGCATTGAAGCGTGGGCGTTACGCTGTATCAGACTGGGGCGCTGGTCGTCTGATCCCCGGGCCCCATCACTGTTCGAGCGTCATAAAATCTAAAAAGATCCGATTATAGGCTTAGCCGCCTTTGGAAGGATAAGCGCACTGAATGTGTTTTTGTCTGAATAACCATTTAACATTACTGTTATTTTACAGGGTCCTGCGCCTGGTTTAGCGTAGTGGAACATCTGTATATGTATGGTATTTGATTTGGTTTCTATAGACTTTACATTATAGAAGTTATACGCCTAATCTCTAAATCCATTCATCGTAACCTGGGAGGAGACCTTTGTGACTTCCCGTGACACGGTCATGGGACAGTGTGGAATACAATATTGTTATCTCACAGCTATACATCCGATTTGTTATGTAACTTTTGTTTTGTGACTCGCAAAAACTTGTTGATTGTTGGCATCGGAAGCGGTTATTTCTTTAGTAAAAGACTGTTGTTCATTTCATTTCATTGCTTCAAGGAAAAAGAGAGTTAGAGACTACTCTATGTAGTATTGAAATAAGTAAATGTTTTATAACAGGATTTGGTGATACTGGATTTCGTCCTGAAATCTCTACTGCGACTCAAAAACGGAACATATCGCAAGCTCTGTCTTGCGTGTAATTACATTGTTGTTCCACAACGCAGTAATTCATCTGTGATGTGATAGGTGCGATGTAATGCAGTAAATATTATTAATGATACGTGGCTATCATCAGAGTTCAAGGATGCATTTATAAATTGCAAGAAAAATGAAATGGAACTTTGATCTAGATTTGATGCTTTTAGGTTATGAATAAAGAGTATTCTGTCGCTATATCCGGGGTACTATAAAAACAGACAAACAGAAGATTTTATATACGCAAGTTTCCGAGTGTCACATCCACACATACAAGCACAGGCTGTACTGATATGTGAACCCTGGTATCTATGTTATATTTAAAGCTGCTTTAAGATGTACAATGCAGCGCCACATGCGCTACAGTTCTACGACGGCACTCGAGGGATTTTATAATAATTCCGATTATAAAATTTAAATAGGTACAGTTCAAAATTCATACTCTTTAGCACAGTTTTCTTTCAGGCTAAAGCGAGTTAATGAAGTATTGTGACACTAATGTACGACGACTCAAGCTGTCCCAACACAGACGCTGTACACACAACCTCTTACAAAGTGTTCACCAGTATTAAGTTGACGTAATTCCTTCGTAATAAGTTCTTATGTTTTCGTAAATATTCCATACTAGTGATCTGTCCGGTTTCACCCGGGAAGCCGTTTTGAAATCCATGGCCTTTTATATGTAAATATGCGCCTGTAAAAAAACTAAGACAAATGTCCCACGGGAACCGTACATTTTTCCGGGGTAACAAGTAGCTTATATGCTATTCCAGACTGTAATCTATTTCTGTGCCAAATTTCATCCAGATCCGTTCAGCAATTTTTGCGTGAAAGAATAACAAACATCCATACTAACAAACATTCGCATTTATAATATTAGTAGGATTGGTATGTTGGAAACCTTGGCATTTGTCCTTGATAGTGGCAACGGCCGACGTTATATCAGTTAATTACAAATTTATTTTAACTTGTCTGTACGTTATACAGAAGTCATATTCGCCGCATTGTTGGCAATTACGGAGGCCTCACATGAGTTGCCGCGGCGCGTCTTCATTGTCTACTTAGTGATTGGAGCTCGTTACCGGCCCCACAATATGACCGTTGCGATTTGGCTCAGTGAGAACCACTTGAATCTTTTCACTTCTCAAGTTGCTTTTGTATTTATTGTTCTGGACAATAATAATAGGTCTAACATTATCTGTAGTAAATGATATCGGTATGATCGGTATCTAACTTGCAGTGATTAATTTTGTTTTAGATCTTACGTAAAAGATATGTTACTGTTTTTATTACAACGCCTAAAGTTATTCTCTTAGTATTTCACATACAAAAAACTACATTTTATCGTCGAGTTGAAAATGTTTAGCGAGAGGCCGGAACGGAACGCACATCATTTTACGTGTAAATTACGATTTGAAGGCCGCTCAATGACCGAATGCTTTTTGCTTGTTATGTTACGTAAGTTAAACTTAAGTTGTTTTTTTTAACTTAATGTTTCCTCGTTGCCTTTCATTTGGTCTTTGTAAGTTTGTTTTAGAAGTCCTAACCGAAATATACATGATGATACAATTCAAATCTTACTCTTTAAATGTCTGCTCTTTCCAAATGATGTCCATATTGACATGATGTTATAAAATCGTTAATGATGCAGCGATATGCCGTGTCGTGTCGTGTCGTCCGAAACGTCCGTGATACGATGAGCAATTGTGCTTCACTCCTGACAAGGTTAAAAGGCATGAATCCGATTGCTTAAATGTTGACAGGTAAAACATTTTACTGACTGTGCAGAATAGGCGTGGATCTCCGGATATTAATGTCCGATCTTTGCCAGTGGAAATCAATGTGATTGTCAATCGAAAAATAATTCATAAGATTGCCCTTAAAGGATTATTAATAATGAAACATTACAAGTACAGAACTGGCAAGCGTTAAATATAACTAAATTGACTGTCATTAGACCGTGTAGCGGTCAGTTCGACTTCGCATTTGTGTAACCACAGTACTGTGGCATAGTTTCATCACACAGTTGTGTAAAGTAATTGCCTTTTTTTTTTTTTTTTTTTTTTTATATTACAAAGTGGCAAACGAGCAAGCGGCCCCTGGAAATAAGTACCGCTACCCATAGGCATCCGCAACAAGCTAATGAGTTGCAGATGCGTTGCCTACCTTCATGGACGAAGGAGGGGACAAACAGAAAAAAGGATAATTCCATTCCCTGTCCATCCCCTCCTCATCCGTCAAATCCTCTTCCTCTTCCCATCCTTTCCTTATTAAAAAAGGGTAGGAGGGGGAAGAGGACTACAATTAGGCCTCCGGCACGTCACTCATCAGACGAAACGCAGAATACTACTAATTCACGCCTGTCTTCTGTGACGTCGTGGTATTTCACCGGTCGAGCCGGCCCATTCGTGCAAAAGATGTTGTTATTGCGGGCTCTACCACTGTTGCGGGCTCTACCACTGTTAAATGCCTGTTCTTTTAATATGCATATGGGTGATCAATTTTGATCTAAATAAGGACTGCGGACAGACGGGAAAACCCAAATAGGTGGGAAGGTGCGACGTAGTTCAAAATAATAATAATGTAATAAGCAGAGACACAGGCCTCCTCTGCGAGAGAGGGAATGAGCCGTAGTCCAGCGCTGGCCCAGTGCGGGTTGATGTCACATGTCTTCGAATTTGGCGGTTCTAAGAACATGCCGGTTTCCTCAAGATGTTTTCCTTCACCGGTTTTGGTGCAGTGGTGATGGAATAAATTACACAAAGTAAAGTTGCTTGGGTTCGAACCCGCAACCTACAGTACGTCAGTCGGGGCCTAAACCCCCGAGCCGCCACTGCCCACATAGTTCAAAATTATTTGTTAAAATATACCCTCGTTTCTTAAAAATAATTTTAGATAAGAAAAATAGATTAAAAGATTCCCTTACAATTATGGTCGCGGCTAAAGAAGTTTTCAATTCAAAATTACCACAGATTAAGATATTAAGTCTAGGGCTCCCACGGCGCAAGCTGTGCGGCGGGCTGCGGGCTGCGCGCGACGCCTGCGCCTGCTAATGATAAACACGCCTATCACTTTCGTAACTAGCCTACATTCGCGGTCGTTCAATTAGTTGTTGTGCTCTTTGCTTAACGATTATTTATTAACTAATCCCTCTAAGTGTGAGACAGGATGATTTGTTTTGAACCTCACTAGTTGTATTGTTACAATCGTGCGGAATGTCTGTAAACTACCTAATAACGATTTAAGTTTATTCAAATCAAGATATTAAATTAAAAACAAATTGGTGAATTAGAAAAGACAAAAGCTAGATAGCTTAGATACTACTAATATTATAAATGCGAAAGTTTGTAAGTATGTTTGTTATTCTATCACGCAAAAACGGCTGAACCGATCTGGATGAAATTTGCCACAGAGATAGATTACAGTGTGGAATAACATGTAGGCTACTTCTTATCCCGGAAAAATGTACGGTTCCCGTGGGATATCTTTTTTTTTCTACGTATATTAAAGGCGATGTTCTATGGATTTCGATACAGCTACCCGGGCGTAGCCGGGTGGATCACTAGTAAAGCATTAAATTGTAAATATAGTGTTTTGTGAATCACAGAGTTTACCTGGTCGTTATTATTTATACACTGGGATTATTCGTATATAAGCAAGATTTACTAAAACAAGTTAAACTTTTATATACTTTTTACATAAGTGTGGAGCATGCTTGTTGAGAGACGATGGACCTATGTCTATCTATATTGTATATAAATGGGGATGTATGTATATTCCTTATAGTCCTAAATTTACAGGGATTGTCCAGATTGGCACATTCCTGTGTTTGGTAGCGATCGGATCAACATAATTAGTGGTACCCGAGCGAAGCCGGAGCGGGCCACTAGTGTAATGAAACGCCATATTGCACAAGACTGATATTTTAATGTACCTCCACAATTAACATTAAATGCACAAATATATTTCACCTTACCCACATAAGTATGATACAATAATTATACACTACAACAAGTATACCATAAAATTAGAAATTTATTTAAATCATTTCCTTTAGACTTAAAAGTGTTCTGGTGCTTTATGGTCTTGTATTTTGAACTACAAGCGACTTGATTAGGTTTTTTATTAACCGCAAATCGAATTTTTCATTAAAAGTTTTTTTTTATTTATATTACCAAGTGGCAAACCAGCAAGCGGCCCCTGGAAATAAGTACCGCTACCCATAGGCATCCGCAACAAGCTAATGAGTTGCAGATGCGTTGCCTACCTTCATGGACGAAGGAGGGGACAAACAGAAAAAAGGATAATTCCATTCCCTGTCCATCCCCTCCTCATCCGTCAAATCCTCTTCCTCTTCCCATCCTTTCCCTTTTAGAAAAGGGTAGGAGGGGAAGGAGGACTACAATTAGGCCTCCGGCCCGTCACTCATCAGACGAAACGCAGAATACTTCTACACGCCTGTCTTCTGTGACGTCGTGGTATTTCGGTCGAGCCGTCCCATTCGTGCAAAAGATGTTGTTATTGCGGGCTCTACCACTGTTAAAAAGTTAAAAAGTTATCACTATACTAACTAGAATCGTAGTATTACACATCTATATAATGTAAAGTTTACATTAAAATGTAAATCGAACATGAATTCGCTAGACGCGACGTAACGGCTTGCGTCCGCCGGTTATAGCGAGGCAAATCAACCCATCAAGCCAAGTCACGGTACGCCACGCTACAGGGTCACTATAAATCGCCATGAAAAAAAAAACATTGATTTGCGACTAACTTTTTACTAGGCTGAACGCTTATTTTTTCCGATGTAACATCCATTTGTTAATAAAAATACTTAAAACTAGGTTAGTAGATCTTAGTATATAATTACAATTTATATACCAACGTGGACCCAGCGTTGATACAGCGGACTATCACCTTTAGAAGAGAGTTGCGGCTGCCGAGCACCCGTCGCATGAGGGACGCTATGCGCTTGCGTCTGATGGCAGTGTTAAGGCTTTAAATTTCATTTGCTAATACTATATTATTACGCGGTTTCATATACGTTAAAAGGCTCGACTTTAGCTTTAATTAAACCTTTTGAAGAAATCAGGTCACCATTTTGAATTTAACCGTGGACTTAGATTTGAAAGCGTATAACATTACAATAAATAAATTGACAAAACGATTGTGGCTTATCTTAACATTTTGATCGAACAGTGAATGTGTTTTCTTATAATGGGAGGCGATTGATGATTCCAATTGTAACATATTGAGACCAGGTTAGTGTTTAAAAGCAAAACTGCCTCCTCCCTTAACCGCCTTATTTACATACTATGAATCTACTTACCGCCCAACTTAGTAATATGTTAGGTCTTACTGATACTATGTCCTTCCAGCTAGCATAAGCAGCTTGCCAGCAGAGGACTAGAGATTACAGAATTGATTTATAGGAAGCATGTTTTAAACTTCTTTAATGGCCATAGAGAGATAGAGTAAGAATGAGCTTAAATCTCTTATGGCTGTCTGCTCGTGTAAGATCTCTTGCCCTTTGTGAAGCGCGAAGGGTAGTGGGTAGTAATTAGACAAAGTAATAGGATTCACTTCTCGATCAGAAATCATTTCACACTTGACCGAGTTTAATTGTTTTTTACAAAAAACTGATTTGTTAACTGACTTGTGTAAGATAAATGATGAAATGGTAATATTAGGCGTTTTACACAATTTTATTAGGTCATTATTTATTAAAATTATAGTATTTTATAAAACGTTGAAGGCACGTTCCGTTTTATGGTATACTAGTGACCCGCCCCGGCTTCGCCCGGGTACCACTAATTATGTTAATCCGATCGCTACCAAACACAGGAATGTGCTAATCTGGCCAATCCCTATAAATTTCAGCGAAATCGGTCCAGCCGTTTCGGAGTCTATAGGTCTGTAGGGAACATACGTACTTCGCTTTTTATATACTATTTTTTTCATAAAAAGTATCCTATGTTACTTCTAATACCTCCAAGAATATGTGTACAAAGTTTCATGATGATCGGTCGAGTAGTTTTCGCGTGGAAGCGTAACAAACATACATTCACATTTATAATATTAGTAGGGATTATCGAATTCAACGTATACTTTCACTAACAGTAAAAACACTGTTACGATATTCAAATCGTAAGACAGAACCCTTAAGTGTTGTGTCTATAGACTTGCTTTTGTATCGCTTGGTCCATGCTATGTACTGTTGTCTGGAATTATCGATTTGACTTCTTTATATAAACGCGCTTCACAAACCTTTTCTGAATAAAATATATACTAGAACTATTTTTGTTTCCTTCCTAACATTAGAGTAGTTCCAGAGACAACCACACAATTGCTTATGCCATAGATAACATGTAAAGTGTACTTTGAAGGATGACGCGACCTCTACAGCCTGTTCATGTGGGTTCTATTTATACTACTGCATTGTAATGTCTATGATTACAAACATACGCGAGACCTGGCGCTGATTTAATACTTTTTTTATTTAATTTTTGTTTCTTCAATAAATATAAATAATTGTCGATTTTAGTTCATTTATAATGTTTTTCTGATTATTTTAATACTGTAAAAGTAAAGCCCTAATAAAAAGAAAACGCGCAAGAGAAGAGGAGAGAGAAAAATGATCAACAAAAATGAACCCTTGTATCGTAATACAAGAACAATATATGAAAATAAAATACTTCGTCCAAACTGTTCCTAATTCAAATAAGAATGTTGCTGACGAGTGTTGAACATGTTCATGGGAACCTATAAGATTCTCCTACCAAATATCGTCAATCAAAATAACGAAATAAACAACTTATCACTAAAAAAAACTGGCAAATAGTCTAAAACTATCGGTTATTTCCGAGCCTTTTAATGTAGGTACACTATCCGTTGGCGCGCACCTTGCACATTCATTAGTTGCCGAATATAAAAAAACATACCCCACGATAGCAGATAAATATAGACATGTAAACAAACTTACAACACTACCACCTCATGCGTGTTTTGTCTGCTCATTTGTTGGCGTTATCAGACAAGTATGCGGGCGTGCGGCGTGACTCAGCGCCGCTATCAGCACGGGCCCACTCCACAGTCTGCACGACCCTTGTTACTTGGGGCTATTTAGCACTGCTATATGCTACTATATACTGCTTGGTGAATAAATAAAATCGAGTTTAGTTACAGGGTATGTCATGTATGACGGAACTAGTGAACGTATTTTGTCTCTTAAGCTATATATATAAGATAGATAGATAGACAGGCGTGAAGTAGAAGAACTCTGCGTTTCGTCTGATGAGTGAGGTGCCGAAGGCCTAAAATGAGTCCTCTTCCCACCCTTTCCTCATATGAATAGGATGGGAAAGGAAAGAGAATTGGACGGGGAGGGAGTTAATTGGGAAAAGGAAATATCCTTTTTCCAGTCTATGCCCTCCTCTGTCCATTAAAGGTAGGCAACGCATCTGCAACACATTTGCTTGTTGCGGTTGTCTGTGGGTAGCGCTCACTTAACACCAGGTGATCCGCTAGCTCGTTTGCCACATTTTGCTGTTTGTATGCATTATTCATTACACAAAAAGATAATTTTGGCAAAAATATTTCTCATCTCTGACGTCACGAATTATTATCAATGTGCACGTCTACCTGCTGAGTTGTGGGGAATATAAATTAAAATGTTTATGAAACCTGTAAGTTTTTTAGAGTTTTAACAGAAACAACTGAATTTGCAATGTTTATAGTTAAGGGGAAACAACCAACAAGAGTATTTAGAATATAACAATTCAGTTTTCGGACTTCAGTGTTTTCAGTGTGGAGCAAGAGTAGGCGTGGGGCTGGCCGCGCATTACCGGACACCGTCAGTTATAACATGCTAATTGTCTCTAGTTTTGGTTATTTAATAGAATCCGAAACTGTAAGCTTATCTCGGAAATGTTGAATTGAAATTAAGTCGATGCTAGACCTCATGTTCCCACTACCTAACAATTCAGAATATGGTTGGTGGCTCTTAACTCTTAAAACTGGATGTATTTACTTGTTATAGCATTTTCTAGTCGTCATGGTCCGACTGCCTGTACTACAAACATCCCTCATAATATTAGAAAATTTCAAAGTTCCGCCTAAAATGTGATACAATACATTTTAGTGGGAAGACTGTGAATTGTATACAACAATTTTATATGGTTTTCTCGGAAGAGATTGCTCTAAACAATTCACAAAACTATCAAAATGCTTATCTAGCGAATAACTTGGCAATGAGCCAGCTGAAAAGAGGCGCTGGAATAAACACACCTCCCACTGTTTTATATCTACCGGGCCAGAGGAGCGCCCCTCCATGGAGGAGCTGGTGTGCTTCCCGGAGTTGAGCTTACGAATTCCACTCGCGCGCCCGGCTTTTATGTTCATTTGATGGCCGTTGCGAACTGGATTCGACCGTCTATACGTTTCTAAACATATGTTATATAGAAAATTAAATGTTATTTGTTGGAGATACGAGCCAAGCCCTTGACCACAATATTCTATAGCGCCACATGATTTAGCGAAAGTTCTTGAAGTACCTGTTGGTAATTTATAAGTTTTGCTTGTCTAATTCAGCGAAACGCCGTGTTCTTGTAGTATAGCAGTATGCTGCGCCGCTCGGAAGCTGCAATCAATCCCGGCTTGCGCAAGTGAGATGGGCACGCGAAGGCCAGTACCGACCGGCAGCTAATCGCCATCGTTACGTCTGGTGTTACGCCGCGACCTCGCCGACTAGACCTCGCTTATAAACGCATTACGATTATTCTTAATTTTTTTTCTTCACGATTGTTAATTTTGACAGTAGTCCTGAGGACATACTATTAAGATACCTGAGGCCAAAGTACATTCGAAGCGATTTCGTTTCAAAATGTGCTACCTGTCGACGCATTTGTACGGATTCACTTTCGTTAAATTGTCGATGGAATAGAGTATGTACCTTGTCTACTTTTTTCTGATTTGCTTACTATAGACCACGTGACATTTCGAAAGGTTTTTGTCAGTTTTTTCATTTTTGGTATTTTCTACTAGCGATATCGCTTATCGAATGCTACTTTGTCTAAACTGGCTTCACGTGTAATTGATTATGTCCCACAACAGTTATCAGTCAGCGTTCGAAAATCCCTAATTGTTCTAGAGGATGTTTATTTTGTATCTGGTTTACTGTTAAATCCAGATCTCGGCAAAGCACCACGAAATACGTACACATGATACTAAATTAAACTTTCTGTTGTTGGCCATATTTCATAATTCTAAATCGTACTCTAAATAAATAAGTCACGTGCATTTGTTTAGTTGTAGCCGTGTGGGCTTGTTGTATACAGGGTGTGCTGTATTGTTGCAGGTGATGTAAAGGGCGTGCACCATCGCGGGAGGCGCGTGGCTGCGTGCGCGTGCGCATGGGCGCACGCTTCTTCTGACAACCCGCTACGTCGTGAGTAGATACAAGTCTCGTCTTACGCCTTACGATACGGGGAATATAAATCCAACAATTTTTAATATTCCTATATTTTTCTTAAGAAATATTCAAAATTATTGGACTCTAGCGTGCTGTTGGGTAACGTAGAATTGAATGTAGATTAAAATACTTTGGTACTTTTTCGGCTTCGTAAAACCGTTAAATGATATAATTTGAAGGTGGAAGGGGCATTGTAAGGCTTCTTTGAATACGAACATTTTATTTTTGACAAGCTAATACTTGTTTCTATAACAGACGTTATTGTTCAACTTTACAAGCATTTTGGAGAATAAATAAATTAATATTGTCTATTTTCTTAAAACTTGTTTAACTGTATAGATACGCTTGCTTTGTTGTATAGGGAGTCTTCGTAATGAGCTAACCGATAACTTTTGTTGCAGTCTGATGACGACGGATATGCGACGGTTCGAGTCCCGGCCGTGCCGCAGTAGCAGCGGTCTTGATGACAAACTGATTGCTCCACCACTTGACGTCTCCACATAGATAGGTTTTGCAGTTCGCTTCCAAAGCAAAACTCTCATTTGCACGTGCGTTTTGGCGACACACATGTAAAGTGAAGTGCTTGTGCTAGTGCGTGTGTCTATAAACCGGTTCGACCTGGTCGCGTGCAGTTTGATCCGCACCAAACCGGTTCAGTCCGTTCGGAGCCGGCTCGGACCGGCGCGCGCGAGTGTGGGCCTTCTGCTTCGGGCCCGATGTGTGCGGCGTCATGGCGTTCATGACGAAGAAGAAGCGATACAAGTTCGGGGTCCAGTGCTGCCTCGAGGAGCTGACGGAGGTGCCCTTCGTTTCTGCAGTGCTCTTCGCGAAGGTCCGTCTGTTGGACGGTGGGAACTTCCAGGATCACTCTAGCAGGTCAGCTTAATTTCTCTTTACTTAGCACTTGTCAAGATCTTGCAAACTCAATTACACAATTTCGTTTTTTTAAACGGTTTTTATTATATGTACGGTTAATCTGTTTTTTTTTCAATAAACCGTTCAGTCATGCCGTCATGTTGTCGTTTACCCTCCCGCAGTGGTAATTTCCCGGGGAATAACATTATTAGAGGCAGGTGGGGTCGCCCCTATCACGCTCGTTGCTATGTCAACGTCATTTAAACAAACCATGTCACATACAAAAACTTATTTACCATCCATATACAGCTATTATATATATTTATGGCTGTATATATGTGTATACATATATACGCTGCTCATGCATATTAATTCGCAGTGTTAGTAAATACATTTTGTTACGCGTACAGTTTTATACCTTTTTAAAACTAGGTGTAGTTAGTTGTTGCAAACCGCTCGGCCATTTGCAGTACTAGCTTGCACTGGCTGTGGTAATAATAAAAACTAAAACGTGTGTGTGTGTCTGGAGTCAGAAAGTAGAAAATGAAAAAAGTTTTCTGCAGGCTAAAATTAAACAGCAAAATAAACAAAACAAATCGCGATCCTGGCACACCTCTCGCGCTTCTTCTACTTTCATACATCTATGCATACAAGCTCCTCGGTTATGGGTGCTCCTTATATCGCCCTTTTTTAGTAAACCACTAATCTGATCGATATAAGTTCTCCTAGGCCGTCCCCTACCAACACTGCCACTCACTTTCGCTACATAAATTTGTTTCGTTACTCTGTTCATTCATCCAACTTGCTCGTTCATTAGATTTTCTTTTATATTTTCAATGCCTAAACTAAACCCTTATTTTATATAGTGTACTGCGATACATGCACAGCATGGTCGTGGGTTCGAATCCTCCATTCGAATATTGTCGTGTACCATTTCCAACCACGTGGGTGGGGAGTTTCTATAATCTACTAACATTTCAAATACAAAGCCGAGACAACCTTCGTCAGCGTCAGGCAGGTGCCGTGGATTACAAGCGTACTGTGCCGACCCCACTAATAAAAGTATGAAAAAGGCAGATGGAAAAGATGAAAATAGGTAATTGAGTCGTAGAACATATTGTACTATAATCTTAACAAGATTTTTGAAAAGATAATTGTTAAATTAACTTGAAACTATAGTGATAAACAACAATTTATTTATTGTTCAGTTAAAATTGATAACAATATATAAAGCGGCAACTGACAAAGCGTCACACGTGAGGCGATGTTCTCAGTCGAGTCACAAGTTTGTGCGTCGCTTGTCGGAGGTGACCGCGCGGGCACAGACCCCAGCTCGTGGGCGAGGACTTGTACTCGGACCAATGTCGTTCAGTCCGTGTGCACTGAGCTACATATAAAAACTGTCGTATGTACGTAATGTACAGTTTTATAAAGTCTGTACTTTACTTTGTTAGTATTTTTGATACCTATAGGTAGGATAGACGTAATAACCCATGACTTAGGGCCAAAAACATACCGTTTGTAAAATTGTACTAAGTGATAATACGCATTCGCAAGGTCCGTTGTACGCGGGCGGTTCCCGTTTCACTTGACTTTTACTGGCGTTTCTCCGGCGCGCAACGCCTCGTCCTAATTGGGTTATTATATTAATAGCGCTTGCGCCTCGACACAATAACACAAACTCTGCTAACGCTGCGGTAAACATTCAGTAAATCATTGCCGTTTTGTCTGTATATGGATTTTAAAATGTCGAAATGTTATGGCTGACAATTTATTTTATTTCTTTAAATTTGTCATTAATCTTTTACGCTCGTAGCTCAAGTAGTCGAGACGCAGCGGGAGGTGCTGTTGCATGGCTGCTTGCTTCCCGTGGCATTGCCAGTATAAAATTCATGAATTTTCATCATGAATGGTTCAATTAATTTTATTATTGTAATTATTTCAACAGTTAATAATAGGTTAGCAATCTAATGTAATTCGACTGGTTGTAATATGAGATGTGGGCTCGGTAAATGCTGTGTAGTCCGCATCAAAGGAACATTGTAACAAGGTTAGGGCTTTCTTCAAATTCTTTATTGAACGATATTGGAAAAAGTGTGTTTTACTTCCTTATTTTTGCTTTTAAAAGAATTATGTGTTGGGATAGTGATTTTACTAGTGACCTGCCCCGGCTTCTCCTGGGTACCACTACATGTTGATTCAATCGCTACCAAACACAGGAATGTGCCAATCTGGATAGTTCCTGTAAATTTCATCGAAATCGGTCCAGCCGTTTCGGAGTCTATAGGGAACATACATACTTCGCTTTTTATATTTATTTTTCATAAAAAGTGTCCTATGTTACTTTTAGTACCTGCAAGAATATGTGTACAAAGTTTCATGATGATCGGTTGAGTAGTTTTGGTTGAAAGCGTAACAAACAAACTTACGTTCACATTTATAATATTAGTGGGGATTATAGTAAGGAATAATGTCATAAGATAAAGGCGTATGTTGTCTCGGTAATAAGCTTTCCATCGTACCGGATGGTGAAGGTGATGAACGCACTGGGGGTGCGGGCGGGCTCGGGGGCCGGCGGATGCAGTTCCGTCGCGACCGCGGCAACATCTCGTTCAATGTCCTTTTGACGGTACCAATGAAATGTAAGGTCATATTAGATCAGATGAGATTTTCCACAAGACCCGTGAAGCCTTTTTCTAATATTTTAACCCATTAAAAGTGAAAATGTATTTCATTGTTTCGAGTTTATATTTTGAGATTACAATTTCTACCCTAATCCAACTTTGGATGTGGTTAGCACATGGTATCCTTGTAATATTATAAATGCAAAGTTTGTATGTATGCATGTCTGGATGTTCGTTATTCTTTCACGCAAAAACTCCCGCCGGGCGGATCACTAGTTATATATAAATGATTTCCAAAGTACAATGTGTTTAAATTACCGGATGACAATTAAATCTGTGGGAATTAGAGCTTGGTTACAGCGGCCGCTCCGGCTCCCGGCGGTCTTCTCCGAGTGGGAAGTGGGTTGTTGGGAGCGCAGGGGTCGGAACTCGCGGGGTCTCTGTCGCCTTCCCCCATGCGTCCGGGATTAGGTCGTGATTGATTCACCACTCACACATTTCATTCATTCTTGTTGTTTGGTCTTCCGAATTATGGTGTATATGACTAACATTTTAATGTGTCGTAATAATATTTTGACTACTAATGCCTGCTCATTTAAATACGTACAGCATTTAATGGAACTAAAACACGTGATCAATTGTGATTCAAAATGTACGTTTGAATATTTAAAATCAAATATAAAAAATAAACACACACTTAGGTCAGATAAGACCCTACCTCGCTTGTATCTATAAAAAGTACTAAAAGAAAATGATTGAAAAAATTAATTGCGAAAGATCCTCGTTGGAGAGACTGGTATGCCGTCATCGTACCTAAGTCAATTAAAGAGCAATAAATTTGTAGCGAGCGACGCCGCCGGTGTCCAAGGACGTCGCAATTGATGCCGGCTATAATTATAGCGTGTATTTATAGTGTGGCGTGCGTGTCCGTCTGTGTGTCGACAACAGCTGTACTACAGTATACCTACTATACCCCAACTTTGTGCACAATGCACGCGCCGAGCTAACACAACCGGACAAAACTGCGCCGACTGCTACGTTATGTTGTTGACACTTTGTTTTTTTTATGGACGAAGTTGGCAAACGAGCAAGCGGGTCACCTGATGTTGAATGAGCGCTACCCATAGACATCCGCAACAAGCAGATGCGTTGCCTACCTTTAATGGACAGTGGTCCTCCCCGTTCCCATCCTAGCTTTAAAAGGGTTTTACTTATGTTTTTGGAAATGAAAGTTGACTGACTAATTTTGCTTTATGCTATAGTGAATACCAATTTTGATTGAAAATATGTAGCCTATTAAAATATCCTTAGATTGTCCAATGTAGCAAGGTTTATTGTAAGTCTGTGTACAAACTTACTCTTGGTATGTTGCGCGGGAAATATGAAACTCCGCTACGTCAGCTCTTAATCCCGTTTGTGATAACCATATTAGGTAATTTATTTTTTATTTTAACAGATGTTTAAAGAGCTGACGTAGCAAGTTTGTTGCGTTGATATCAGAATCGTCGATTTAATAATGATTTAAAATTGCTCATTGACCGAAATAGATTGCACACACCTTTGGCTTTCGAATTGTTTTTTTATGTAAATTGTTCCGTAGTGGTGAGAGTTAACCGAAGTCGGCCAAGGCGAGCTCACCACCCCGCACTGCATCAGCCACCTCGCTAGTTCTGTGGCGCCAACACCATCATGGTATGGCGTAATTATAAAATCACGAGAATAAACTCTCTTAGTTAATTTAGCTTTGCCGTAAAACTGAACAGGTTAAAGTAATTGAACGTATTTTGCTCTTAAAAACTGACACAAAATTTAACTAACATTACAATGAGACACGTAATTTTTTATATAAATTACGCATTTTACGTACGGCCGTTTCTTAAAATTATTTTTAATGTAATTTCCTAATGTCCGAGATGTGTTACGAAGTTTGATATAGTATTGTGTAATTTGGTGTGAAACACCTACCTTTCTGTGGTGGACACAGTTACAATAAGCCTAATGAATCAGCATTTTAGAAATAAGCAAAGGGAATTTCTGATTTAGTAATAATTTAGAAGCCCTCTATCCCATCGCTGCGTTTTGATTATCCAACGAGATTTTACAGTTTACTTACAATGATGTGTGTAGTTAAGTGAAGACTTAAGTTAATTAACTTAAGTCTTCACTTAACTACACACATCCTAAATGGTTAAGGAAATGGTTTAATACAAGACCTATGACAATATATAATAAATAATAAACCAGCCTTTTCTAGAATGTTCCCCACTGCAGGGACATAGGCCTCCTCTCCGAGAGAGGGAAGGAGGTTATCGAGCACGCTGGCCCAGTGCGGGTTGGTGGATGTCACATGTCTTCGAATTTGATGGTTCAAGAACATGCCGGTTTCCTGACGATGTTTTCCTTCACCGTTTTTGGCACCTGCGTTTCAAAGCACCTGCCTGGGTTCCTACCGTTCGGCCTGAACCGCTGAGCTACCACTGCTCCACTTTGACTATGACAATACTCAATCTATAATCAGTTATTACCGATGTCTTATGTGCCGCGTTCGTAATCGATTTGATTTGATAAATATGCTTCGCTTAACATTAAATTAGCTGCGCACGGGCACAGAACGCGGCGAATCGATGTAGTTGGAAACCTTATCGCAGAGTCGACGCGTGTGGATGTCTGTGAGGTCGAGCGAGGCTCTAATTACCCGCTTAACGACCCTCTAATAAAGGAAATGTGATTAAGATTACGACCTAATAACGTTTGAGTGAATATATTGACTGTTTGATGTAACACAAAACAAGCGCTTCGCCAAACTTATTTTAATTATGCTCTCAATATTCTAACAAGTGGTGGCTACAACATGCACTTAATCTCGTTGTGTGTCAAAAACTATCAGACGGGAGCTCATCTATACATATAATAAAAATGTAACTGATCGCTGTCTGTGCGTGGAAGATATTCAGGAATAACTACTATTGGCGGCCTTTATAAATGCAATAAAACCCAAAACAATGTTTTTTTTTATTATATCTTTAAAATGATGATGATTGAAAGTTTACATGAAGTTCAAAACAGGTCAGTGTCGGAGATTTCGCAAGCTTCAGCTAGACACACTGTGCATTGAGATATTCATAGCACACGCACGTCTTTCGGAGACGCACGGCGCTCCCTGGTAATTATAGTGTTTACACCTATGTAGACGATTTTAGGAATGATGTGTGTATTATTTTTAATAGGTTTTGTTAGTAGCTTATTATGTAGTCAATGTCCCCACATGAGCGGGAAAAGGGCAGGGTGATGATGATGAGGTTAGGGTGGTATTTAAGTAGGTAATAAGTAATATAATTTCGTTTAAGTAAAATTCCAGGGCGGGTGAAACCGCGGGCACAGCTAGTTAATTCATATAATGCGGTTTGTTTACCTGCACAATAACCATAAAATTAAGTTTTAATATTCGTGTGCAACTTTGATTCGTGCAGATATTATGGCAATTAGCCCAAGTAGATTTAAGAAACAAATTGTTACTATATTGAATAAATAGTGCTTATCAACTTCTTTATATTAAATAGTGTCACTTAGTCACTTTATTGGTCATTTTCCAAAAAAAAAATTCTGTATTTGAGATATTATATAACCCTTTCTTTGGTTTCCCGCCGCCTGCATCCTAGCCACTTTCCATCCAGCTTGGCTACTGACGGCTGCTGAGCGCTAACAGCCGCCAGCACGCGATGACAGCTTATTATTGTTTTAATGGGCAATTAGTGCGCTTCAGTGAGAACACCGTCTCGCGGAAAGTGAAGTGTTGCCGAGCGAAAGTGCGACGCCGCGCCCGCCAACAATGCATCCTAACACGTCATAACTGAGACGCATTTCCCCTGCCGCGTGATGCCGGCAACACGTGCGATGTTTTTTTGTGACTGATTACAAAAAGTTATGTTATAATGCACTATGCGGAAGTTATGCAATCAGGAACTGTACGGCTTTTCATTTCTCTGCATTGAGCCATTTACCCGACAGCCTTTTTGCTATTGAAAAGGCTGGAATAGTTTTATTATTATTTAATATGGTGAAATTTGTAAGATCAGAATGTAATGGATTTAGGCTTTTCACAAATCAGCTAAAAAGGGCTACATAATTTGTTATCTACTACCGTCTATTACTTAACCCGCTGAGAATGACTACACATTGCTACCTTGACGTTATACCTTTCGGCATGTTCCTAAAAGCCTTCTAAACAATCACAGCTCTGAAACCAGCAGCTCATTAAGGCGTCGCAAGAGCCCCGTCACACAGCGCCGCGCCGCTCTGACGGGCCCGCGTGTGGTGCACTTCGCTAATTGATACTTGTGAATTAATTGCGAGACATTACTGTTGTGCTAAAGACATGCGCCTCACCAAATAATATAGGTTGTCAATTGTTCCATTCACCTCATATTTCAAAGATTATTTGTTCGGTGCTCTAAGAGGGTTTTATATATCAACGTAGATTGCGTAAGTTAACTGTGGTAGAGCTCGCAAAACATCTATTACACGAGTGGGCCGACCCGATCGGTCAAATACGACCTCATAAAGGAATTTGTTTTCATCGGCTCGTCAATCTACAGACGACCTCAAGGTATGAACTTTTAAGCCCTTGTTACCTTATCCGAAAACAAATAGTTTCGAAGCTCCTTGTAATTTAGATAAATCTCTACGGTCCCTGCATAACTTCCGAGGTGATGCGGAGGCGCGGCAGTCTGGCCGCTTGTTCGACAGCTGTCAAGCGCATGTCGCTGACCGTTACAATTTGCTATCGGTAATTTAATTGTTCTAAATCTAGGTCTAGATAACTGTGCATACAAAAAGAGTTCAGCTTTGTCTAGTTGAACCGGTTTTGAAATTGTGTGTACATGTCCTAAAGCTTCACAAATACTGACACGAAATGTGATACTACGTAAGGAGTTACGACGAGGGATTCTCGCGGTTATATCGGGGGTTATGTATTAGACTTCTGTTAAATTCCCGTGTATAGTATGTGATGGGGTTGAATTTGGTACCTATCTTGCTTCCGCTACAAGGGAATGTTTCGGACTTATATGGTACACATCTACCGAGCCGTCAGGAGCTAGATGAGCTTTCGGGTTTTTTATGGTGGTTGGTTCAGTTCAGATGTCTCTTGAATGTAACCGAGTGATGTCTATCAACCTCCGCGAATCTTTAACCGCTTTATAGAAAAGCCGAGCCGCCATCTATCGATCTACTAAGAAACTAACATTACATGATAACATTGGACAAATGTTGTGCGGCAAAGACAATGGTGTCCGATGTAGCATGACAATATCCTCGGTTTATAGTTAAATACAATTCATGGATCTTAGACTTCTCTATGTGACTAGAACGATCTGTAACAGAAACATTTTTTTAAAAATACATTGTACTTTAACCAAGCATGTATTTAGATCTACTGTTAACTGACAAGTAACATACATACCGATAAGATATTCCGATTACGGTCGGCCTGCCAGCGCGAAGCGGCGGGTTCGAACCCGGCCCCTCTGGCACCGGCAGCTATCTGTCCCAAATCACCGCGTCTTGCTTGCTCGCTTTCTGGCCCACTAATGCATTCAGCCATTGAACAGCACAGTTTCGATGTACAACTGGGCGACTTGTTCTTTCTACAACTTGAATTTGTACTGGTTTTTGGAATGTTGAAAGAGCGATGTGGCGATTAAGGTCGCGTTCATGTGTTGGGTAATCTTTTATTTGTATAATATTTTAATTATACTAATTCACTATCAGCGTTTAGCTAATTAATATAATATCACAGTATGCCTCCCACGATGCGGACTTGGGGAGACACTTGCTGTCTCGCTCACACACTGCAGAGTGGGAGGACACTATAATGTTCTAAACCCTCTTGGGTAACCTACCTTGTTCTCGGGCATAAAACAAGCGCATTTAGGCCAAATAAAATCGGTAAGTCTTGGAACTCGTCTTGTTATTCAGCTACATCTCCCCAAAAAAACGACCCAGCAAAATAAATAGTAGTGTAGTGGGTGAATTGGTTTGTTTGTATTGGGATTATGTTGGGGCTATAAAAAATAAAAGCGTATTACTTAAATCTGCTCACTTTATACTATCTATAGTTACATGAACAAACTCATGGTACGTAGTCGCTTATCAGCGGGAGCGCCGGGCTCCGGCCGCGGTAGCGCCGGCGCCACGTGGCGGCACGACGCCAGCGCGTCGCTATGCGCACACGCAACCGCGCATACTAATGTCGTAAAAAATAGAACAAGTGCTGTGTGAAATGAACTTAATATTGATATCAATTAATATTTTCACATTATTTTAGATTATCTTCTCTCGCTCGCTAAAGCCTGGGCCGAAAGAGGTAGGCAGGATGCACCTAAAATTACATATTATAGTGCAAAGTGTGTAATTTTAATAGCAAACAATATGTCAGTGGTTTCAGGCTATGTTGAGAATTGAGATGGTCATTTATTGCTGTAGCATTGATCACCATAAAGGTGTACCTTAACTACTTTTTTATAATTTTTACTCTATTGCTATTTTCAATACATTTGTTTATTTATAATTAACAACAAAGGAACCGTAGGTGCCTAGCTCTCCCCAGACCTTGCTCCTTACACACCCCACACCCTCCGTGAGTACACCCGGCGGTCAATTCTTCTTTAATGTCCCAGGTGCACGTGTAAGCACGCCACATACAACTATATCACATCCCTACTAATATTATAAATGTGAATGTAAGTTTGTTTGTTACGCTTTCACGCGAAAACTCAACCGATCATCATGAAACTTTGAACACATATTCTTGGAGTTACTAGAAGTAACATAGGATACTTTTTATGAAAATAAATTATATATAAAAAGCTAAGTATGTATATTCCCTATAGACGTAAAGACTCCAAAACGGCTGGACCGATTTCGATGAAATTTACAGGGATCGTCCAGATTGGCACATTCCTGTGTTTGGCAGCGATCGAGTCAACATAATTAGTGGTACCCGGGCGAAGCCGGGGCGGGTCACTAGTTTAAAATATAATAATAGGGCAATTCTCTTATTAGTGGGCGCCGGTCAAGGAATACTTTTCTTGGAATCCTGCTCGCCTTGTAGAATAAAAGTGAAAATTTGAAAGTTATCGTGGCCTTATACAGTCAGACCTGTTTCGAGTCGTCCTTCGTGACGGTCTCTACTGGATTAGTGATGTCTGGTTTGAATCCTGACAAGCATCAAGTAGCAAATTACAAATATCATTTAAATAATCCAGCCGTCAAATTATAAAAATCGAATCCAATAAAATATAAACTGTGAAGATATCCCAGGCATTTGAGTTATAAGTAGATATTTTTATTTTATGCTAGCTGGTCTGGCAAACGTCGCTCGGGCATTACATTCATTTCTTCATCTTTCCAGCCCTATAATGAATACACAATACACATAACAGATAGATATATGCTGTCGCAGGATTTTTTTCGATTCAAGGTAAACATTTTCATTGTACATTAAATAGTGTAACTCTAACGGTTTTTGAAGCGCACATCAGAATACCTCGTATATGGTGGATTTCCCCTTATTTGGCACTTATCGTTATATTTTGGACAATGCACACAATATCTTTATAAATTATAGCCTATGTGCTAGTCTGACGTATAAGCTACATTATTACATAAAGTTTCATTAAAATCCACTCAGTAGTTTTTGCGTGAAAGAGTAACAAACATCCACACTTACAAAGTTTCATTGGATCTTGATAGATTTTGCCCGTGGTCGTAATGCGTGCAAGGCATTCATTTCTTATTTTCGTCGCTGGAAATTTTTGTAACTTGATTGCGCATATAATTGCTTGACATTTATAGGTGAATGTCAAATGGTTGTTACGACCATGGTAATGTACGATATGACAGTAACATATAGTATCTTTTTGTCATGTCATGCGTTACCAAGGCAACCGATTATATTCATCTATCCCTATAGGTTATATTTTTGTAGCTCTCGGGATAAAAGACAGCGTATGTTCTTTTCTGTACTTCTAAATTTCATGCCGATGCTATTATTGAGTCGTTAAGGTGTTTAAGCATGACAAACAAACAAACAATCTTACATTATCATTTATAATATTACTAGTGACCCGCCCCGGCCTCGCCCGGGTACCACTGATTATGTTGACCCGATCGCTACCAAACACAGAAACACCCGCTGCGCCAATTCGGACAATCCCTGTAAATTTCATCGAAATCGGTCCAGCCGTTTCTGAGTCTATAGGTCTATAGGTAACATACATACTTCGCTTTTTATGTATTTTTTTTCATAAAAAGTATCCTATGTTGCTTCTAATACCTCCAAGAATATGTGTACATGATCGGTTGAGTAGTTTTCGCGTGAAAGCGTAACAAGCAAACTTACATTCACATTTATAATATTATTCTCAGACCTACCGAATGTATATGCAAAATGTCATTGAAATCGGTTAAGCCGTTCCGGAGGAGTATGACAACTAACACTGTGACAGGAGAATTTTATATATATATATATAGAGATATTTAGTGTAGATATTTAATTAATCTTTCATTGAAAAAGCTACATATTATTTGCAACAAAAAAATGAGGAAAAACAGCTTAATTATGTTTGAACGAACGCGTACAACAGACAGACATCCGATACGTAAATGTTAGTCTTATAATGTACATCGAAGTTGACGCTATATTATAACTTCAGTTAATTCGCAATGAAGCGTTTTAAAGAATTCAAAAAGTGGCACAGACTGTAATCGCGAACGGCTACGTAACCAAGCAAGCGGCGGGAGCGTTGACCCGAACGTAATAAAACTAAATTGCAACCAATAATGCCAAGACCGCGAAAAAAGTGCGAGTTGTAGCCCTCTCCCGCGCCCCGCCGCCCTCTGTATCACCTGCACAGGACACGTGCATCGCGGCAAGCTGGGCGAGTACATTGCGAGGTTAAATATCGACCGGATTGTTGCTAAGGCCGACTCGAAAAGAATGAGTTATTGAGATAGCCTTTAAATGTTGGTGGGGATTCATTGAGGGTCCATAGTGCAGTTACATGGAGCTTTCCTTTGCGAAGCCAACCTCCACGGCCGACGCTGAGGTATTCAACACTAAAACATTTATATTAACACAACTAGTTGGCCCGGAAAACTTCTCTCCGCCCTATAATTAATAGATGGTTCACTATTTTGGCGATAATGGCTTACACATAAAAGATAGATATATGCTGTCGCGGGCTTTTTGTAGGACTATTTAAGGTAGACATTTTCATTATATATTACTAGTGATCCGCCTGGCTTCGCCCAGCTTCGTACGGAATCCATAGGGAACATCGCCTTTTACGTGTATACGTAGACAAAAAAACAAAAAAATCATCCCACGGGATACTTGTTTCCGGAATAAAATACAGTCTATATGCTATTCCAGACTGTAATCTATCTCTGTGCCAAATTTCATCCAGATCCGTTCAGCTGTTTTTGAATGAAAGAGTAACAAACATCCATACATACAAGCTTTCGCATTTATAATATTAGTAGGATTTAACTCGCCGACCGGACTCTGTTAAAGTATCTAAATTGAAACGATTGTCTCGTCATTTTACTGCTTAGTATTTTTGTTTTGTATCGGAAAATACTACAACAGAGTAAAATCTAGGAAGGCATTATCAGATCTGATCGTGCAGGTGTACGGAGCAATGTGTGAAGTGAACAACTCGGCTAATGGCTCGCGCGATATGCGTACATGCCACGTTGTCGACCCGCAATGGAATTTCATAACCGTGCTGTACAGCAGTTATGTATTTTAAGACTACGAGCTTGTACATTTATATTTGTATTATAGAAATAGGTGGCACACGAACAAACGTTTCACCTGGTATGAATGTCACTACCATGAGGGATAAACAGAAACAAAAATAATATTTCCTCTGCCTGCCCTCCTCTCCCCCGTCAAATACTCTACTTCTTCCTTTTTTAAAAAGAAGGGAAAAGACTTGCAGAGCACACTGAAAGAAATTCAATATCTAGGAAGAGTTTTTTTTACAAAAGCTATTTAGGAAGTGTTCATACTAGAATAAATACATCTCGATTCTCTAAAGTCGTATCAAGCGTTAATTATTACTTCTTATCGGTGCCTTTTCTAATGTATATTTAGGTATAAATCAAATGGTTAAATATGGCACCTCTAAACATAGACAGCTCTAAACATTGAGCAGTGATGGCTCAGCGGTTTAAGCCCCGACTTACGTACTGTAGGTTGCGGGTTCGAACCCAGGCAGGCGCTTTACTTTGTGTAATTTATTTCATCATCATTGCTCCCAAACAGTGACGGAAAACATCGTGAGAAAACCGGCATGTTCTTCGAACCACCATGTGATATCCACCAACCTGCACTGGGCCATCGTGGTGGATTACGGCTCATTCCCTCTCTCGGAGAGGAGGCCTGTGTCCCTGCAGTGGGGAACATTCTAGAAAAGGCTGATTTATTATATATATCAGCCTATTGCTGACTACTCTTATGAATTAACCCAGTACTTTGTTTATATTTCTGTATTATCAAGTTCTCTGTTCCCGCGGCCACTTCAACCAAACCTTACATTTTTATTCTAGCCTTTGTAAGTTACGTGGCGCAAAACGCAATCCTCAGCGTTGACGTAATCTCGTACAAACTTTTGAAACATCAAACGCTATCGATGCTTTTTGATCGGCTATCGCCACGGCACCAGTTGCAACATATCTGAAAAGACCGAATAGTTCAAATAAACAGACGTTAATTAAAGCTCAGAGTGATATGAGTGGCGTGTCTCTTGATGTGAAAGTCTTATGTTGAAGAACTCGTACTCTTACGATATTTATTACAGTCAGTAATGCGATGAGTCAAACAGCTCTAGACGATCAGATTCGGCAAGGATAATAAACCAATTAAAAATGTATGTCATGGATAACTGGTTATTAGAAAAGAACACAGGACTTCACACATGCTATTGCTATCACAGAAAAACATAGAAGGGGCCCAGCATAATTTGTGAGATTCCATTAGGGCACACAAATAGAAGTGACTTCCGCAATCCCGCGCCGCGGCTTGTGAATAAACGAATCCGATGGATCGCACAGGACGAGCTCGTGGCCGCTCCGATGAGACCATAGACTGAAGCGAACCATATTGTAAATATGGTTACCACTTTCATGGGGTGGTAAATGGTTTCCCGTCTTGTGGGTATAAGCCCACAACTATTATGACATTTTAACCATATTTATGTACTATGTATTTGTACGGATATGTACTAATATATAGTATTTATTTATACATTCAACAATAATTATTTATAATTAAAATATAGACAAATAAATAAATATTGTATACTAGTAATAAATATAGGTACAGTACAATAATTTTTAACCAGACGTATACCTTAGCAGGAGGCCAGACCCACTCGCCTCAGTTGTTTGGAGAGGCAGACTGGGATGAACCGAACAGTTTAGAGAAACGACTCTCGGGATGATTCTAGTCGACAAATCACTAAACGTGATCGCGCCAAGTTTATCTTTTTTTCCGTTTGGGCATGGACATTCAACCTGAACCTCATTATTATTCCTAGAACCGATAGAATAATACAAGCATTAAATAAACCTAATGCAGCTACATGTCCCAACAACAAACAGTTCCGACACAGTTGTACTACTTATTTTTTGTGGCCGCCGACCCTTTTGATTAGATAACGTAATTCCGTGTAAATTTGTTCACTTGAAGTTGTGTTTATTCGATAAATATTTACAAAGGCTACCGTTCAAAGAGAAAATAAGTAACTCATTCTTACTTAACAATACATCAATATAAGTTAGGGCTGTCTACGAGATAAGAGCGATCAATAAAGGAGCTTTGGTTCTACAATTACTATTTAATTTTATACTATACGGCTCAAATACTGGAACGATTGACACTGATGTGTGAAACAGTGGTAGAGCCCGCAACATCTGTTGCACGGATGGGCCGGCTCGACCGGTGAAATACCGCGATCTCACAGAAAACAGGCGTGAAGTAGAGTATTCTGCGTTTCATCTGACGAGTAAAGTGCCGGAGGAGAGGATGGGAACGGCAAAAGGATTAGACAGGGAGGGGGTTGACGGGGAAAGGAAAATATCCTTTTTCCTGTCTATGCCCTCTTGTCTGACCAATAAAGGTAGCCAACGCATCTGCAACACATTTCCTTACGGATGTCTATGGGTAGTGTCACTTAACATCAGGTGATCGCTTAGCCGTTTGCCACCTTATTCCATAAAAAAAACACGTTCTTGTCTATACAAATGTATAGAGACCCATGCATAGTTCAAAGTACGTCAGAATCTCACTCTAATCAACTATATTATCATTACTTATTATATCATACTGATTCATATCTTCTGCTCGACTTTTATTTCTATAAACATAATTGTTGAAACACATTACACGTGATATAATCACAATGTATACGTCACCAGTCGCGACGGTCTGCTTTTGAATTCGGCCTTCCGTTACCGTACACGTAACGGAAGGAGCGTGCCGAGCGCCGCGCCCTCTGTGCGAGGTCGGTGTCTGAAGACAACTTTATTGAATAAGATATGTACTGTAGTGAGGACAAACGCATTTGCTATTTCTGTCTACTCCCATTCTATTTAAGAGAGCTTAGTTTTACAAATGTTGTCGCCTTGAACGGGCTCAGCGACGGATTTATAAGGCCATGCTCTTTGTTTAATTTTATGAAAGCGAGAATTCTCCGTGATGCACCTTAATGTCTTGTTAAAATTGTAAACAATGACAAAGAATTTTAATTTTAATGCTTAACGCATTGAGTAATAAGTGAAAGGTTATCTAGTAAGATTACGAGGCGGGCGGATACTCCCACCGGAATGGGATCGCCTTGCTTGCCTTAATGGACACGTGCTGTGCTATAGTCATATTGTTTACTGGTCTGCCCTGAATAAAGAGTAATAGAAAATCACACGAACGCATAATTTTTAATTCATAATATCGGAGCGTCAATGATAATTGACAAATTTATCAAGTCTCGTGCGTAGTTAACCTACATGTGGTGAGCGCGTAAACATCGCCAACGAGATGCCATCGAGTCGTGACGCAATCGATTGCGCCATTTTGTAACAGTATCGATGGCATCTGAAATAGGTCGCGAGGAAAGTAGATCGGAGGAACATTAATCGAATCGAAAATGTGTCAATTAATTATAAAACATGTTTTTTATATGGAGTTCGCGCGATGACGTTACAACTTCTCGTACCATAAATATTATTTTAAAATTTTGAGCCACGATGTTACTTTATTACATTTCTCCACGCAGAACTAAAATCAGTACCAATACCTACATAACTGCAACGGAACTATTTTCTGATCACGATATGTGAGAAATGTATGAGGAAGTACGGTTTACATTCGCACGGGAGCGCCCCGCACCGCACCGCACCGCAGGGCGGACGCGCCGGGACAAACATAACACAATGGTACCTGTTTTATGGCGTGCATTACATTTCCATTTCCGATTCTTCGAGTTACTATAAACTGACAGATTTATATTCTAGAACCTTCTAGGAGCTTGGCTCTGTCACATCGTAAAACATCATTACATTAACTCGATGACTATATCTAGTAGGATTTGACGGGAGTGGGGAAAGGAAGAAATAGGAAATATCCTGTGCCTATTAAGATTTTTTTTTCATAAGAGAAGGGGGCAAACGAGCAGCGTGAGCACTCAGGTGATCAACGACGCCAATGGACACCAACACCAGAGGAACTGCAGATGCGTTGCCGGCCCCTGAGGAATAGACAAGCTCGCTTCTTGAAGGACCCTAAGTCGTACTGGTTTGGAAATACTTGATATCGGTCGAACCGTCACATTCTGCTATTAAAAGGACTACCTACGACTAACAAAGCCATTTTTTTTTATAGTTTTAACATTTACCAAATTGTCTTATGCGTTGTGACGCCTGCACAAATATCCACTGCACTCGCGGCCGACAGATCCCAGCGGGTTGCACGCGACACCACTGTTTATTCGTTCCGTTTTACTCTTTCGGGGCCGCGAGGCAGCATGTACTAGTCAGTCAGTTAAAACATGAGGTTTGTTGTTGACGTTTCAATCATCGAGCTATGTGTTATGTGAAACGTTTCCGTTCCATTGGGAAAAAGATGGCGCGATAATTGCGCAAACATTTACACCACGATGATATAACTTGTGCAGTTGATGTCATCCGGTAATACACATACTACGATTTGCGATGTCTTCGTGATGGCAGCCGATAATAAGAACACATTGAAAAGGTATATCGAAGTATTTAAGACGTTTGAATGTTGGTTCGCGACGAGCTAGTTACGTGTATGTTCGATTTAAATAAAGCGTTGTACACACGTGATGATCTCATCTGTGTTGAGACGTGTTCCGGTGAGATTGTATTGATAATTAGTCGACGAGCAGCGAGCGCACATCACGGAGCAACGGACGCATAACTCTGGGTAATTGAACGCGCGGCCTCGTCTGCTAAATCATTAAGCTGTAGCATTCTCTATAAACATTGCAGTGTAAACAGCTTTATGTTCTTGTGTTCTGAATATACCTATTGCAACTCGAATGTATACTCGTTGTACTTTAGTTCCCAGTCCTCAAAAATATCTGTGTGACGCACGCACTCCTGTTAGGATATCTGATCCGACCATTCCATCTTACAGTGATCAGTCTGGTAACAAATTTACCTGAAATTTCCATCATTAATTAGTACTGTTGTGGGCTGGCAAAACTATGATTCACGAGCTTGTCATCTGTTGCCTTCGTGAGTTGTTTGAGGAGAGGCCATCGCGCCAATTCCTTTGCAATGAGATGCGAACATCATATATGTTTGTATTGTCTGAGGCGTGTCGTTCATCGTGTCTCAATGTTTATCCGTGACTATGACACTCATGAATCTTTCTTTACTCGTGACAAAATTTGATATATGTTGCTTAAAAGTACGTCATCCACAAAATGCGGCTAATTGGATTTTTATCGTTAATTTTTATTTGCTAGACATCCAAACGATAATTGTTTCGTATTGCTCCAGCTTGTCCCATCTACAATACCTTTTTGCGTCACTCTTGTAATTCCGGTTAGACTTACCCGTAAATATATGTTTTCTTTAAGGGTTGCATTCCAGTATATTGTGTATACTTCATCAAACCATTTCTAATTGGACCTCTTTGGGAAGGTTAATAAAAGCTGTGTGCGCGAGTCGATTCACGAAACCCACGCGCCGCGCCGCCGCGCAGCCTCGTCTGTGAATGAAACTGCTAATCGATGCGGCCGCGTACGGGCGAAGGATCGCCCCGTCGCCGTCGTCGCCCCGACAGCATCGACCAACGTGACGACACAGATCTCGCCTAGAGAGTTGAGACACGTAGTCGCCTTGCATTAGTCTATATCAATTAACCTCCATCGATGATGTACGAACACTTCGCATGTAGGTTCAACAATTGAATTTATTTTCCTATCTTTTTTTTATATAGTACTAGGTGGCAAACGAGCAAGCGGTTCACCCGATGTCAAGTGATCGCTACCCATAGACATCTGCAACTAACAAATGAGTTGCCCATCTTTCAAAGGAGGGGTCACAAATAGAAAATGGTTATTTCCAATTCCTACACATCCCCTCCACCGTCAAGTTATCTTCCCCTTCCCATCCTTTCCTAATAAGAAAAGAGTGGGAAGGGGGAGAGAACCAGAATTAGGCCTCCGGCACCTCACTCATCAGACGAAACGCAGTATACTCTACTTCACGCCTGTCTTCTGTGGGGTCGTGGTATTTTACCGGTCGAGCCGGCCCATTCGTGCAACAGTCGTGTTGTTGCGGGTACTACCACTGTTAAAGTTTACTCACGTAGATTACACAGTCAATAAGTTATGTGTTCAGTTTAAATGTCACTTGTAGAATTGTATTGTGAAGCGGCATATATTGTTCTAAAAGCCAATCATACTTTCCCCTAATCTCTAATATTGCATAGGCACGTCCATCGAGGATCTCTCGCAAATATAACAACAAGCCACAACACAAAACAACAATTACCTTGACCGCAGCCTAATATCGGACTTTCCTTTTTCTTCGACCACATTATTACTGATGCACACTGCAAGGAATATACGATACGCCCTACTGTCTGGTGTTATTAATGGGGTGGCGCTTTGAATTGTTTGGGGTCTTAAAGCGTTTGTTTTCCTGAGATTATAAAATAGGAAGGCGTCGTGTGGGGTGCGCGGAGGCGTACTGCGTGACTCAGCCGCTAATGTATAATCGGTATATTTTTTTTAATAAATAAAAACGCGATCTTTGGTTCGACGTAGCTGAGTGCACATACACTCATTCGTCTAGCATTTTATGATTCTTTGTAAATAATATAGTTAATATTAAATAATTAATTATCAATAACTTTAATTATGACTGTTTGGTTATAATTCATAGTTATTTTACCCATTAGGTATGCCTTGGCCCATATCTGATACATACGATGTTAACCTTCCGCTTATGGATGTATTGTAGGTATGTACAGCTCACTCCTCGCTGGCTTGTCACGCCTCAACTTACTTCATTATTAAAAGTATCCTTACAAATATTTTGTTTATGACTTCATTAAGAGTCACAGAGTAGATGGAAAATATAATATAATAATAATATAAGAATAAATCGGCCCTTTTCTAGAATGTTCCCCACTGCAGGGACACAGACCTCCTCTCCGACAGAGGGAATGAGCCGTAACCCACCACGCTGGCCCGGTGCGGGTTGGTGGATGTAAAATGCCTGCCTGGAATCGAACCCGCAACCTACAGTACGTAAGTCGGGGCCTAAACCGCTGAGCCACCACTGCTCCGAAAATATAATATTGTAATAAAATACGGCTTTACCTTAGTAATTTATGGGACATGGTTGTAGATCGGTCATTTTAATAACGCAATATATAAAACTTCAAAAGCCTTACAAAAATTTGAGGTAAATCCGTCCGGCCTAATTTCTCCGTACGGGCCGCGTTTGAACTCGTCTGGTATACGTTAAATCTCTTATCCCACAGTTAGAATGTGCCTTGTGCTTGTTTTAACAATGATCGGTTCACAAACGCAATCTCGGTTCAATTGTTATTTAAAACTCATGAGATGCACACGTCATAGTCTTGTAGACGAGTTGATGTTTTGAGAGTTGACTCAACGTAGAA